>JAFBJZ010000837.1:0-635884 GCA_016785225.1 Psettodes erumei | reverse complement strand
GGAAATTTAATCATTATATTTCGATGTGCTGGTTGATGTGATAAGGCTGCATTCTTGGTGTGACCCCAGAAGAACATGGAGCCTTGAAAGAACAGGTTGACCTGGGTCACCCTGTCTCTGTACCAAAACGAAAACAGTATGGACATGTGAAAGGCGAAGATGATGCACGTGAGGATGGTTATGAAACTCACGTCAAAGGGGCGTAATGCAAGATAAGACAATACCGTATAAGGGAAATGAAGAGTTGATGAACATAGGATTGGACTTCATGTTATTCAAGCCTTATTTGAATCATTTTTCACCAGACTAATGGACTTCTGGGTACTATACACTTCCACATTTGCAATGTAACACAGTTTACAATAGACATTCAGCACTGCACATATCAAATAATGTGTACAAAGTGATCCTTTGCATCCTGCACTGTCTATTTCCTCTTTCTCTTCATTCCTCCATTGTTCTTCTCTCAACCCAACCGAATACAGTGGATGGCCACCCACTACGGTCCTGAGTCAGGTTCTGCGAGAAGTTTCTGCCTATTTTTGTCAGACATGATCTGTCAGACACTCATCAGTCAACTGAGATTCTTCAAATCTAGTCTTTTTTTCTTTTCAGTCAGTCTGGATTACAATGATAGGATAAAACAGATATAGGCTTATGAATATGCATAAGCATAACATTTCAATGAGGAATGGTAAAAAAGGGCACAAAATATTTTGTGATATTCTAGCATATGACAACATACGCTGTTGAACTTATTCAACAGAAAACACTGAGGGTGTAGGTTTTAAGAAGCTAATGGAAACTCTGGAGCCAGGCTACACTATCCCTAAAAGAGACACTGTTCTGCAGTAATGAGAGAGGTGGTTATGGGGCAAATAAAGGAGTGTGCAGCTCTAAGTTTAACTACCAATATTTGTACTTCACAGGAAATGGATGCTTACATGACAGTGACAAGGTAAGCTTTTTTACAGATGACTGGCAACTGTAATTTTCTGTTTTAGAAACTAAAAAGTTGGGAGGGAGTCTCACTGAATGCCTGAGTGTTTGTGAGCAGACCATCTCGTACCAACTAGTTTAGTGATGTCCTGTTATCTCATCCTCTGTATTGGGTCAGTGTCCAGTCCCTTTATCTTTCAGTTGTTATGGCCCTTTTTTTATCAGCCTTACAACTAGAAAGGTTTCACATCATGCATACGACATCAATCTGTCCTGGGGAAGTGAGCGGGCACAGTGTTGCACTGGGCACACATTGCATTTATGCTTCAGCACAGCCCTAAAAGAGGACCTGGTCTGTCTGAGTCTTCTGGTCAGTCACCTTAAAAAAAGTACTAAAGCTGCAGCAGCATAGAAAGTGACTGAACGCAAAAATGTGATAAGAGCTTGATTTAAACAGACATACATGTGCTGCCTGTCTCACTATTCCCACAAATTCATATGGTCGCATATGATTTTATATTTATATTCTATTTGAATTGCTGACATTATATGTCAGCAATTCAAATAGACCATATTCAAATCTTGCATCATACACAGCTGTCTTTTATTGAATTTTAAATGCTTAAAAATATGTTCCCATGACTGTATTCCATTTGGCTATATTAATGAGGCTGAAATCATCACTGAAATTCATGCCAACAGATTTTCGGATTGACAAATAGTAAAAATATGGGAAAAGGAATGAATACTTAAAGCTTTGTATTGACCGGCCAAATCTGATTCAATTGACAAAATTATGAGTACAGCCCTAGTTTCGACCTGCCACTACAAAGTGCCTTAAAAAAACTTTAAGTTATTTACATAACCCCGGTTCTTTGAGTAATATGAGTGAGATGTCTCACCAAACAACCCTTCTTGGTTGGGCGAGTGAGAAGAGGTGCTTATCTTGAATGACGTGGTACTGTCCACATGAACTATTTAAGGTGGGTGGCACCATCGGTGGCGGACGGACACATTCACCAGCCAGTCAGGATTGGCGTAATGAGATTAATGCTTCTGAATGCTTCCGAAGCCTTTGTGCATCCCATAGTGAGAGACATCTCACTCATATTTCTCAGAGAACTGGGGTTATGTAATTAACCTAAAGTTCTCTTTCATAATATTTCGCTCAATGTCTCACTATGGGATATGATAGCTCCCGTATTGCGAGACAAGCTTATCCAGCATTCACCAACCCACAGGGAAGTACTCCGTTCCAGTCAGGACAGCAAAACCGTGCGTGCCACACATCGTGGAGATGTCCAGCTTATAGAATCAGACAAACGTGAGAGGCGAAGACCAACACGCTGCAGCACATATGTCCTGAACAGAAACTCCCCTGAATAAGGCCAAGGATGCGGCCAAGTCGAGTGCACTCGCAGGCCCACAGGTGGCTGCAAACCCTGACTCGTATAGGCCAAAGCTAATGCCTCAACCACCCAGTGGGAAAGGCGCTGCTTTGTGATAGGTTTTACCTTGTGGGGATTAACCCAGGAGACAAACAACTGATCGCTCCTCCTGAAACCCTTAGTCCTCTCCGTGTAAGTGTGCACCGCACAGACTGGACATAACGCATGTGACAGCTGCTCACCTGGTGAGGCAGCAAAGGCCACAAGGTCAATTGGAGAACATGAGGAGAACCACCTTAGGTAGAAAAGCCAGGTTGGGCCTCAAGATCATTCTCACATTCCCCGGAAGGGCTGTGCGCATAACAGATGCACCGAAAGCGCATGGATGTCACTAACCTGTTTAGCTGAAACCAGAGCCAGTAACAACACAGTTTTGAGAGACACATGTTTCAAGTCTGCTCCCTCCAGTGGCTCAAAAGGAGGGCCCCTAAGTCCCTCCAGAACCACAGCCAGATCCCATGGTGGTACCAGTGGTCTGGACACGGGAAGGAGCCTGCGCACTCCCTTCATAAAACCAGTGGGTGCTGGCTCACCGTTTGCTTCACAGACCCCACATGACAGGCGGCAATAAGTACACCTTAATCATGGAGAAGGCTTTCCATTTGTCATTTAGGTCCTGTAAGAATGATAATATCACACCAACTGGACACTGAAAAGGAATGTGGCCATTTCTGTGACACCACCTCTCAAACACTCTTCACTTCAGTCATACGAAGAAAGGAAGCACGGGCACTTTGTATAGTGGAAATCACACACTGTGACAGTCCCACAGCCAACAAATTGAACCACACAGGGGGCAAGCCCACAGCGCCAGGCGTTCCGGGTGTGGGTGGAAGATCGTCCCTTCCCATGCGATAGCAGGTCCCTGCACAGCGGGAGCTGCCAGGGCTGAGCGCACAGCAACCGATAAATCTCTGCCAGCCAGTGCATCGCAGGCCAATGCGGAGCTATCAATACAAGCTCGTGGCCGTGCTCCCTCACTCTGGACAGATTAGGGGGTACCAAGGCCAGGGAAGGAAATGCGTAAAGAAGCTCATGCAGCCAGGCGTGCGCTAGTGCCGGCATGAGACCACCCAGAGCTGGAATTCCCTCATGTGGAGGCGACCGTGACGGACTACGAGGATGGCAGACGGCATCAGCTCGAGCAATTGAAGACACAGTCTGAATGGAACAGACTTGCCCGGATGAAAAAGACATGCCCTGAAAGTTTTCACGCGTTCCACCGAGTGGCGCACTGTGAAAGCCACCGAGTCCAGGGATAATCACCGAAAGATTATGTCGTGATTCGGGGACAACTTGCTCTTCTCCACATTTATCACAAAACCTAGATCGAACAGGTGCCGTGTGAGAATACGCGTGTGTGCCCTGGCTTCCTGCTCTGATTACGCCAAAAGCAGCCAATCGTCTAGATATGTGGCCAAGTGGATGCCCTGCCATCTCAGCGAGGCTTTTGCTGCTTTTGCGCACCGCACGAACACCCTCGGGCTTAAGGACAGACCAAAGGGGAGCATGCGGTACTTGTAGCAGATCCCCTGTAAAGCAAACCTCAGCTCCTTTTTGTGGGGAGGATAGGTCGGGAGTTGGAGATACACGTCTCTCAGATCGACAGAAGTGAACCAATCGTTCTGTCGCACAAGATTCAGCAGGGATGCGTGTGTAAGCATCCTGAACTTGTATTTCCTGAGATATTTGTTCAGAGGCCGCGCATACAGGATAGGACGAATACCCCCCCCCCGTTTGGGGACCAGAACATACCTGGAGTAAAAACCGCTCTGACAGTGTGCGGGAGGGATGACACAGATTGCTCGTTTGTTTAACAGTGAGAGGATTTCCTCCTGTAAAACATGAGCTGACTCTCCCTGAGCCTGGGAATATATTATGCCGGCGAATCACGGGGGAACCGCGGCAAACTGCAGCCTGTATCCCCTCGAGATCGTCCTTAAGACCCAGGACGGGGCTGCGAGTGCGGCCCATCTCTCCCGCCTGAGGGACAGAGTTGACACACACCACAGCCCTTCCACCATGAGAGGTCCCAGCCGCGACATCTTCCCAAGGTGGAATGACATGCCCCCCAGGCAGCGCTGTTTTCCCGGGTGGACAGCGCAGCGGCAGGGACCTCACAGCCTCCGCCCCGGGGAAAGCCGCAGCTTTCTGCTGAGGGGGCAGCGGGTGTCACCACCGCGCTGCTTTTTTGATAGATTTGGCTTTTTTCATTAGCTGCACCCTCGGCTCTCAGCCTGGATGCGGCAGCGGAACCCAATTTATTTTCTTTATGAAAACTTGTGTGTGTGCATGTGCTTGTGGACATGAGAGAGGGGCAACCACTGAACCCTCTGCCGTGAAATGTCCATCCCTCCCGGCTTGCTCTGGCATGGTCCGAGGCAGCCGGGAGATAGGGGCGTTGGGGGACCCTGGGTGCACGCTCGAAAGCCAAACAGGTGGAGTCGGAGAATGGAGAACATCCAGCTGCATCACCAGTGAAGAGAGGGGTGGTCAGGCCGCTCTCTTCTTCTTCCTGGCCTGGTTACAGGCAGCTTGCGCAGGCTGCGCTGGCCACGCTGACGAAGCTGCAACCAGGGCTGAGGGTTTTTTTGAACCAGCCAGACCGACCAGGTGGGACTGGTGGGGCGGGCTGTGGCCTCACCTGCTTCGGAATATTAAATTGCGAGGCAGCCTGCGCGAAGGGCGTATGCTGTGCAGGTGGAGAGGGAGCTGGGGGCTTTCGAGAGAGGAAGACCTGAAGAGCTTCATCCTCCTTCTTTTTGGCTTCACACTGCCGTTGCATTGAACCTAACACAGAACCAAAGATACCATGGTCCCCAGTGCTTTCCCCATAGCCTGGACCATGCAGCGTTGGACATGGAGACACAGCTTGGTAATGACTGGTATCTCCTCCCACGCATCTGGGTCCTGAGTTTGCCCAAAATCCTTGCACAACTCAGCCTGATAAACCGTGAGCAGGGAGAGGACATTTAGTGTTCTGGTTGAAAACGCAGCAGTCGGCAGGGTTTGCACCGTTAAGAAAAAGCCGAGGGATCAACTGGTGCGCTGATACTCAGTGCTCAAGTGCCGTAGTGAGGCGTCAAGGACAGTGCTGATCAGGCCGTGGAGGGCGGGCAAAGCACTGAATTCGGTCTGGTGTGACTGACGAAGCATTCAAATGTCCAAGGCTAGTAGCGCCCAGCGACAGAAGCTAACCAAGATCTGTCTGTGGACAGTTTAGCTAGCCAGCTCTGGACGCGAGATAACGCTCCGAGTGAGAAGAGATGTTTGAATGACGTGGTACCGTCCACATGAACTATTTAAGGTGGATGGCACCACCGGTGGCGGATGGACACGTTCACCAGCCAATCAGGATTGGTGTAATGAGATTAATGCTTCTGAGGGCTGCAGAGGTGCATGCATCCCATAGTGAGACATTGAGCGAAATATTATGAAAGAGAACTGAATTTAATATGAACCAGTACCAGTACCACCTGACCTGCTCCAGAGAAGGTTATGTTCTGACCAATCACCATTCTCATCTTCATAGAGGATCCTGTGGTGCACAGCAGGAGGATCATGGGAGAGACTCTGAAGAGGGCAAGCGTCGTCAGAGATCCTGCAGTTGTAATTAAAACTAACTCTAACAAAACATGGCTACGGAAAAAGACTTGAAATACGCAAGTTTGACTTCATTTCCGATTCTGCTATAGCACTTCAAGACAATGGAGAAAAGAGAGAGAGAAAGAACAAGCTGAGTTAGAGTGATACACTTCTGACAGAAAACTGAGGCACATGCTGGTCAAACAAACTCATCCTCAGCTGTTTCCACTGGCCCCCGCAAGATGTCATAAAACAAGCAGCTGTTTATCACTATATAAACTTCAGATAACTGTTTTGATTACATTACATGAAAAATCATGATGCAAAAACAGAAGGATAAAAAGAGAAACTCGAACAACAACTACAAGATCCCATTAAAACATACAGTACATGAAAAAGAAATATGTTTTGCAGTAGTTAATAACCAAGCCAGCAGCTCTATGAGGTTTCACTTAACCTAATAAATAAAGTCTTACTGGGCCATCATATTAAGCTGGTTATCAACTTCAATCACATGATAGAAGAGATAAAACAGATGACTAAACACAAACATGGACAAATGTACTGTCAACAGAGCAGCATACTTTACAGAGAGAGAACTCTAATATTAGACAAATATGAAAAAGTTAAATACATAATCAAGACTAAAACCAGCTGCACCTGCACAATGCAGGAAGGAAAGCTGGAAAAAATCAGCGACTGAATTCACCACTAAAGCTGTCATCCCATTGGGCCTCAAAGTAATTTAATTTCAGTGGGTTGTTTTGTATTGGTGATTTTTGTTTCAGTGTGTTTTGTTGTGTTGTGTTTTCCATTCCTGTACATTAATAATGTGCTTTGTTGTTGTCTTGTGTCTTATATCTTTATCAGTGATGCATTTTTTATATTCCTAAATAGGAAATAGAAAATAGAAATAGAAAAGGGATAGTGTCACCTTACGCAGCATGTCTTTGAAGGCCTCAGCCAGTCAACCCTTGGAGAAATTCAAATTTCCAAGAGGTTGACCTGAAGCCCAGACTATAGCTTGAGTCTATAGAGTCTCCTCCACTGCAGATATTGTCAAAAACGCACAAAAATCTGATCTATCAACCATTCAAGGCCAATAGCTGCCCAGCTGGAGCCCAGAAGCCCGAGGTTTCTTTCTTGTTAAAATGAGGTTTCTCCTTGATACTCTCACCAAGTGCTTGCTCATGGGGGAATGTTGGGCAAATAAAACTGAAATAAATAAATAAAAGGCTGCAAAATTGGAAACTTAAACAAAACAGCTTCAGTGTTTTTATTAAGCATTATATTATATTTTCCATCTGTTATTGTGGTTGTACATTATATACATAAAAATATGTATTTTATCACAATAACAATGTGCATTTGTCACATTTTAAAGTCAGACCTTAACTTTGGGGTTGCATAGTCGCCTCATAGCAAGAAGTTTCTTGGTTTAAACCCTGGTTTGGTTGGGGCCTTTCTTTGTGGAGTTCTGCGACACGTTCTCACTGTGTCTGTGTGGGTTTTCTGTGAGTACTCCAGCTTCTTCGCACTCCACCAAAAACATGCAGGCAGCGAGTCTAAATTGAACATTGATGTGACTGTGAAGAACAGTTGTTAAGAACTGACCATGGTGTACCTCGCCATTACCCAATGTCAGCTGGGATTGGCTCTAGTACCCCTTCAACCCTGTATGGATAAGCAGTACAGAAAATGGATGGATGGACCTTAACTTTCGAATTATACAGTAATTACAGTACATTTTAACTGTGTAGCTCACATGTTGACATCCTAGTTCAAACTCTTATGAAGCTGGGTATCTCACTAGGTTTTTGGCAGAGGACTTAGCATATATTATATTATACTTAACAGATATTATGCAGACAGGTTGGAAAACAAGTATTCTGATCCTTAACATAAGAAAAACTACCAATATTGCAATTACAAGTAAAAGCCCAGCATAAAATCCTACTTAAATTTAATTTGATTAGTTTTAAAAATGTGTTTGCAATAATAAGATAGACGGCCTCGCAAGTTGGCCATAGGACAGGTCGGAAACATTGCAGTTGGGGGAGACAAAGTGCTTTCAAGGTTATAGTGCGTCTAATATAATAATACATCTGTGCACTATGGCTGATGCAATTATAAATAATTAGATGTTTTTTGGTACAAGAGTCTTTCCAGCAAGTAGTGTGAGAAAGTGAGTGTAATATATGGTAAAAGTTGTGAAATTAATAAAATGGGAAATCAGATATGATTGAGAATGGAAATGACATTGGCACCCCTTAGAGGGTCGAAATGACATCACTTCCTGTTTTTGAGTCTGCTTCCTCTATGACAGTTTTGGACTCTTGGGGCTTAAAAGGGCAAATATATTGCTGCTATAATTCTGAAAAAATCACACATCATTCTGCTGGCCTTGGGTGGACCCTGAATTTTACTGGTGAACTTTGACCCTCTGGAGAAAGTCTGTGCCAATCTTGGTAACATTTGACCAATGACTTGCCGAGATATAGATGTTAGCTGATTTTGCAAACTTTGAAAAATTTTGAATGACGGATTTAGGATTTGGGCATGGATTAGAGTGAGGCCAATTACATTTCATAGTGATAGAAAACAATTTACAGTTCAATAATGCAAAAGGGCAAGATCCCTTATGAGATTAAAAAACATTCAACATACGTGTTCACATTTTTGTGTGTCAACAGGCCATTTCTTAGCATTTCTTTTAAATGAATCATATGATGGGGACTCTGATTGATTGTGCTACTGAATTCCACTGCTGTGGTACATAGAAGGGAAAAAAACAGCCTGACTGAATGTAAATTTGATGTCTGGGATTGTACAGTACCCTCTAGTTGCACTCCTTATAGCTCTATTGGCAACAGAACAGTCAACCAGCTTGTCAAACAGTATGTGATGTGGGGGAGAACCACTGAGTAGAAGCATATCTTGGCTACCTCAGTTGATAAAATGTTTGGCAATCTGAACTTCACGTTATTACTCATTCTTTTGACATGGGTTTTGAAGCTGGGTTTTATGTCACTCTAATCGATATTTTTATATTAAGGATGGAGGGTTAATGATTAATGAAGGATGTATAATGTATAAAAAAGGGTGTAAGTAGTATATCAAATGTAGTGAAGCCAAAGAGATTGATCCTCGGTCTCTGCAGTTCGCTATGTAAGGCTAGCTTCTTCCCCAGCACAACACAAGTGACCGTTGCAAGACTGAGGACTGTGGGAGTTTGAGATGGCATTAAAAGTAGCTGTTAGACAAGAGCAAATGTTAAAATAGTGATAGAGAAACAATTACATGGCAAAGCATGTTGGAGAACAAAGAGTCCACTGTCAATAAAAGTATCATAAACTCAGGCTGAATGGAAGTTAATTGCCTTTGTGGTCATAGATAAGCAATAAGTCACAAAACTAATATTGAAACAGTGGGCAAAGCACTGAAAAAGCCTTTCCTCTTCACATTTAACAATCCACTGTACAGCAGCAATGTGTGTTGCCATGTGTCTAAACTGTAAACACCCCCTAGCCTCATCTGTGCCACGCACACATATTCCACATCAGCCCTAAAAAGAGTCGTAGTCATAGCTGGAAAGGTCAGAGGTCGCCTCTTGAAGGGCGCATGAGGATGTGGTGGTGTGTGCATCATCCACCAATAGGAACTCTTTTCCCACCAAGCCACTGGGAAATGGGGTTCTCTTCTCCTCTGGGCTTCCACATGCACACTGCCACCCACACATATACACATACACACATGAGTAAAAGTACACACAAGGCTTCAACAATCCATCAGTTTTCCAGTCAATGTTTTTCACAGTACAGTGAGCTGCATGTGGCAGCTGGAACAGGGAGTTTTTTCATGGTGAGGGTTCAGGTCACACCACGTTAATGTGGATTTCTGATTTCTGGCAAAGCAGCAGTGTCAATACAGAATCTGGATTCTCCATGCGTCCCAAGTTAATATACTGTATATAATGCAAAATGCTACTGGTTCACCCATATTATGAAAAACAAATCATCTCACTCGCCTCTCGTGGTATTTACCCATAAAGGGTGGCTTTTCATGTCCATGTTTTGGAATTTCTGTACACAACACAATGGAGTGGAATCAAATTCTATCTGTGGCGGTCACAACATTGAAGAGATTCAATGTGATAATGAAACAGCTACATGTCTGCCATACAAGCAATATCCTTGTTTCTCTGGATAATCCACAAACCTTACTGTCAACTATTTTCACATTGACTATTTCTTCAGCACATAGTATTCACAAAGAAATCTGTTACCAGTAACAGTATAATGTCTCAATGGATAGCCCACAACCTGGGACATAAAACCAAAAAAATTGAGCATAGATAAATACCACAAGAGGTAACTGAGAAATTGAACCTATAAAATACACCATCCCGCTAAAAGAAAAGACAGAACATCTTATTTTGGTCCAAACATCACTCTGAGCCCACGGGGAATGTCACTTACTAATTCTTTCAACACAGTTAGTGCCGTGCACCAGTGACCACATATAAAAACCAATTATGCAAAACAACTCATGCAAAGCTATATCATATGCACTAAAACCATATACTTTTTGTTAGGCCTGATTTAAAATATGGCTTCAGATGTTGGACTCTCTATACTCCTGTTAGATCTTAGTGCTGTATTTGACACCACTGAGCACAACATTTTCTTACAGAGTCTGGAACATGTCACTTGGATTAAAGGAACTGCTCTCGACAGGTTTAAGTCATATTTATCAGACAGGTTCCAGTTTGTTCATGTTTACAACATGACAATGACTCCCCCATGTATACAAAGGTTAGTCATGGAGTTCCACAGTGTTCTGTGCTCGGACTCTTTCTCCTGTCTCTGCTCTCTACCTTTCTCCACTTTCTTTCTCCCATCTGTCTTTCAACTCAACCGATCGAGGCAGATGACCACTCCACTCTGAGTCTGTTTGAGGTTTCTGTCTGTTAAAAGAAGGTTATTCCTCTCCACCATCACCAAGTGCTTTTCAATGTGGGAATGGCTGCGTTTCTCTCTCTAATAAAGTAATGGTTAGGGTCTTAACCTTACACTGTAAATTCCATTATTGTGATAAGGTATGTTGTGAATTGGTGCTCTATGTATAAAACTGAATGGAAAGTCAACTGAATTTGACTGAGTTTATAAAAAATATTGATTTGTGCAGCTTTAAGGCCCAAATTTCTTTTTGCCACAAACCACCCCATTTTGAACATCTCACAAGCTCTCCTCTGGTACCAAACTAAAAAAAAACATACAAAAAATGTCAGCTTTACTCACAAAATATCGCAACATTTAAGAGGCAAATTACCATGAAAATCACTAAGCACATTCATGATTGGAAGGAGATAAACACTTTTGATTTTAATAATCCCATGAATTTTCTTCTTTCACCTGCCTCAGGATAAACTTAACATTTTTACGATGACTGTTGGAAAGGCTGCAAAATAGCTACATCAATCAGTGTTTGTTTATTTCATCCCATAATCTTTTGTAGAAATGTCAAGGACATCCTTCTTCAAATGGGGCAGTATTGTGAAAATATGGAAAATCCTGTCTCAAAAGGATGCTGAAAATCTAGTCTGTTTATTTGTTACCTCTAGACTCCTGATTACTGCAATTCATTATTAGGATCATCATTATCAGGATGGATGTCCCAACTGTAAAACTGTAAAAAGTCTCCAGTTAATTTAAAATGCTGCAGCACATGTACTGACAGGAATTCAAAGAAGAGATCTTATCATGCCTGTGTTAGCATTTCTGCATTGGTTTCTTGTAAAATCCATCATTTTATTTAAAATCCTCCTCCTCACATACAAAGCTCTTAATTGTCAGGCACCATCATATCTTGAAGAGCTCATGGTTCGTTATTATACCAATAGACCACTGCTTTCTCAGAATGCAGGTCTCCTTGTAGCACCTAGCAGGCTCCTCTTCTGTGGAACCAGGAAGGGTGGCCTTGCTCTGGTAATCCCTGAACCATCCCTTAGTCATGCTGCTATATGCCTGCTGGGAAACTTCCCAGATGCACCGATCTCTCTCCTCTCTCTCTCTCTCTCTCTCTCTTTCTGCATTTAAACCACACTAAGACATGTCACTTGCTTTTTGTCTCCCTTTTCTCACTTCTCTCTCTCTCTCTGTCCTCATTCTACCGGTACCTGACTCCGGAGCTGCAGGATCCAGATCTGACAACTGCTTAGATATTATTATTATTATTATTATTATTATTATTATTATTATTATTATTATTATTATTATAGTTGTTGTTGTTATGTATTATGTGTGTTGTAAGGTGACCATTGATGGACCACACCACGGGCCTTGGACCGAACAAATGAAAACTTCTATAAAGAATGAATCCTAAAAATAGGAGGCTGAAATGTTCTACCTCTGGTTGCTAATTGTTTAAATAATTTGCTTAAGTACTACATTGTTGAACAGGGCAGTTTTTTTTTTTCAAATAAATATGCTTTAAAATGATACTTGTCACTTTTTAATCATATAATTTACAATTTAAAAGTTATATAAAAATATATATAGTTTTATTTTTTTCTCAACCTCTGACTGAAACAGGCAATATTCACTCAGACCTACTTGAAGCAGTGTACCTTGCACTTGTAAGCAATGCCGCATCCTCTTTCTGGTGTGGTGGTTCTGAAAAAAAACTGTAAAACTAAGTAACTCGCTACTAAAACAAAGTAATATAGTAAAGTATATAATACAGGATTGATTGGAAAGCAACAGAGATTAGAACCAGGATGCCTCTGTTTAGTAAATATTATCATCACTATGTGATTACTGTATGACATATTGCTGGATTTTTAATAACGTGATAACAATCCCATGGGAAAATGGAAGCCACAAGGAGGCCACAAGGAAGTCAGCCACAGCCAAATACCTACACAGAGTGGCAGGTCCTGAAAGAACAAGGTCTAAGCCATCAACACATGCATCCTGCCAGTCATCAGACCACACTGGTATATTCAGCTAACCAAAGGAGGAAACAGAAGCCACTGGCATCAAGACAAGGAAGCTCCTCACAATGTATGGAGGGTTTCACCCCAAGCACCCTGAGGACTAGTGAGTGTCAGGACCACTGTCCAGGATGAAACAACAAAGATTCAGGAGTACATGAGGAAGATGGCCCCCAAAGATGAACTGCTAAGTGTATACCTCAGACAGCCAATAACCCACTGATGATGATGAGGAACCATCATGGAGGGACAAGCCCATGCAAAGCATGTGTCACTGACAGATAAAAGTAGTGGCTGACATCAAGAAATCCTACCAGTGGCAGGAAAAGGCTGGACTGAAAGACAGCACAGAAGCAATAATCCTGACAACACAAGAACAGGCACTTAGTACAAGATCAATAGAGGCTAGGGTCTACCACACCAGACAGGACCCAAGGTGCAGGGTGTGCAGTGCTGTCCCTGAGACAGTTCAGCATATGACAGCAGGCCATTACCAAGAGGCATATTGAGCTGAGGCTGGCATAGTATACAGAAACATGCACTGACTATGGGCTGGAAGTCCTGAAATATCCTGTGAGACTTCCAGATCCAGACAAAATGATGATGGCTAAACAACCAGGCATTGTGTTAGTCAACAAACAACATCGGTAATGAATGTAGCAATCTCATGTGATACAACATCAAGCAGAAGTAACATAAGAAGTTCAAGTTCGAAAAATACCTAGGGTTCAGAAAAGAGCTCGAAAAAATATTAGGGGTAAAGGCAACAGTGGTGCCAGTGATAATCGAAGCACTGGGGGCTGTGACCCCTAAACTGGGAGATTGGTGTCTGTCCAGAAGAGTGAAGTCCTAGGGTCAGCTAAGATAATGCACAGAAGACCTTTGGTAGAGGACCCAAGCTTGAGGAAGACACACACACACACACACACCACCTCGAAGGGGGTAAAAGGAAGATTTTTATGGAAATGGCATGAACACACTTGTAATGACTGCCAAAACAGCTGATAACAAGCACCTGTACATGTCTACACTGAGTGGTTAAGGTCATTCAGGTTCACACCTGTTCCCACGACCCCTGCATCGTGGCATACCATACAGCCACAGGATGCCACACACCAGCATTGAAATAGATACAAGAATATGTTATCAATGCCAGTTTTTACTAGTAGGTTTCCTTACGCACACCCCGGGTAGATGGACCAATTGTGAAAGTAGTGTAAATTAATTTCCAGCAAAATGTCAAAAGGGGAAGAATGGTTTTAAAAATATGTGTAAGAAGTCTCTTACTATGGATTCGCTACTCTTGGTGGTATTTGTAAAATCCATATCCATGTTCTTCTCTTCGCCAGGGACTGGCAGGTAGATGTCACTCCTCCTCATCACGGTGGTCTCCTCCTGTGGTGGGCTGTCTGAGTGCTCACAAGCCAGGGGAGGAGAAGCTGTGAAAGGAACAGAGAGAAATGGCATTATTCTTGCTTGTTATTTTCTTGAAGATAGCACCACCCATGTTGTAAAGGTCATTTTCAAGACAACCTAATGTGTTTAGAGTTGTTTTGCATGTGTCAACACATATTATGAGTCAATTGGCCCCTGAACACAGACAAGTAAAAGTTGACACCTTCCTCCTACGTAGCAGCAACAGCCCCAGACGGAAGAGGACACAAAACATTGTTCTGTGGCATCTACATTGAAACAGAACTCTCAGGTGGTGATGTTGGTTCAAACTGCAGCTGATCTTCAATATTTAGTTTAACACTGGAAATGAAGGCTGACTGGCCCCTGGCCAGAGCTTCCTTCCACAGCAGATCCACAATGACATTCTTCTGTACAAATAGTTTATTAAACACTATAGCAAACGGCACAATGTTATAGAAAAAAAGTCTGACATGTATGATATACAGTTTTTGTAATTCAAATGATCTTTTAGTGATATTTAAATGCTCAAGAACACGACCCAATGACATTTCACTATGTTAATGGGGTCGAAATCATCACTGAAACTCATGCCACTGGATTTTCTGATTGCCAGATAGTCTATATGAAAAAAGGAAGAAAAAGCTTAGGGATAAGGTATTCACCAGCCAAATCGGTTGGACTGACAAGCTGATGAATTTTGAATGTGTAATATTATAAACCCAAGCAGAAAGAGTTTCATCCAGTCCTAACCAAGTGTCCCTTCTCTCCAAAGAAAATGGCCATTATACATGATATCATAGCTGACAGTTGGTAAAGTCCCTCACTAGAATAGGCACTGTCCAAATATATGTTACCAACTGTAACTAGGCATAGGAGGCCCGCCAAGCTCTCAGAACAAGGATAAATGCCAAAATGTTTTCCAAAAATGCAGGAGAGATGTTCCATCCAATCCATCACAGATTTAAAAACTCCTTTGTTTTGCTCCAAGGTCAGACACTGTCTGATATGTAAGCTCACTTAACACACACTTCTTAACAAACAAAGTTGGTCAAATATTAGTTTTAAGTTGCACCTTCATGAGATCCAATGAATGGATCAAACCCACAATGTGGGAGCAATATCCCAGTGAATGACTGGATAAGCAGGACAGTTTAGTAGAAGAAATAGGATAAAATATAGTTAGATAAAGAAAGCTTGGAATCATAACTAAGCATTCACTTTAAACAGAAACAGTATACCTGCTATGCAAGAACATTTTTTATTCCTGTGCAAGGGTGTCCTGCACATGAATTATTAAGATATTGGGAGCCCGATGCTTGCCTTATGTGTGGGTTCAAATAATGACTTTCCTCTCTCAGGCAGAAGTAGACCACAAAACCTCCTGTGAAAGTTGGAGTGGATGGGAAGTTGAACAGTGTATTTTCAGTACATATCTCATCTCAGACCATCGGTTAAGAGGATAAGTTAAGAGAGTTTGACTTAACCATGACCATAAGCTTCCCCAACATTATCCAAGTTGTTTTAGTTGCCTAATTACAGCCAGAAAATCTCAAATTGTTTTTGCAGCAGTCCCATGGGTGGTATTTGAAGGCAAATCCATATGAGCATTACAAGCAAACAATTGTGTCATTTAGTCATGAAGCTGTCAGTGAGGGGGAGGGTATAAAGCATAGGGACTTATGGGAAATGTGCTCCTCTATTTTTTTAAGGAAGCACTGAGAAAATGTAATTTCTATATAGCTATCATTCCAAGGTGTCACAACCCAGTCATCTTCAACATTTACAGTGCCAAGAAAAAGTTTGGGCTCACATGGTCAAAATGTATGTTACTAAAAAGAGATAAGCTGTGCTGATTTCCAAAGGGGATGAAGATGAAACACATATTTTAATCAAGATGACTTTTTTATTTAAAGCTTTTATTTAAAAAAAAAAATAAACAAGGAAAAGGGCTCGCAACAAAGGTTGGGCCCACCTGCATTGTCAGTACTTAGTAACACCCCCTTGTAAAAAAAATTTCAAAGTACCATGTACCAAGTAACGTATCTTTTCTCAATGCAGTGAAAGATACTTGAAATTTGAGGTCAATTTTATTATGGTGATAACAAAATGCAATACCCCAAAGAGTTGCAAAGTTAAGTTACTTTAGTTATTGTTAAATTATAGTGTTAAGTAGTTATGTTATTATTTTGGGTACCTAGCCTGTGTTGTTCCTTGTGCCATTGTATGTACTGCTATTACTGATACTTATGTGATGGCCCAGGATGGGCGTGGCTTTCTGGTTGCCTCTCCCTCTCTTTTCCCTTGCTCTCAGGTGTTGACAGGAGGCGTGGCTGGTTTCCCCAACTAGCAGATGAGACACACCTGACGCTCATCTGCAAATCCCCACATCTCCCTACAAAAGCCCAGCTCTCCAGTTACTCAGTTGCCAGATGATTGCCTTGCGACATCCAGCATTCTTTGCCACGACCACGACCACGACCACGTTCCTGACCTCGATCCCGACCACTGCTTCGTTCCTGACCACGATCCCGGCCACTGCTACGTCCCTGACCACGGCTACGTTCCTGACCACGATCCCGACCACGGCTACGTCCCTGACCACGGCTACGTCCCTGATCACGATCCCGACCACGGCTACGTCCCCGACCACGACTACGTCTACGCCAACCTCCCGGAAGAGTCGGCACCAGCAACACCACGTGTGCGACTCTTCAGGGATTTACCTTGCGCTGTTTTCCTTGCTGGTAACCAATAAAATCTCGAACTGAGTGCCTCTGGTCTCCTGCGCTTACTGGTCCAAAAACACCGCTGTGTCAACTTAATTTTAATGAAGCTGCTGTGGGTATCAATGACAGTAGCTCATTGGAGAAGAAGGATGGATAATGTCTTTAATTTTGTTTACACTAATAAATGCTGCTGCCTGCAAGCTGCAGTCACCTGTAATTACCATTCGGTATTTTTCTATATCATTATAATGACATTTCCTTGAAATATCATTATCATTTTGAGGCTATATCTCCCCACTTGAAGGTCTTTTGCAGTCAAACAGTAGTTTCAAGAAGTTCTGCTCGTGTTAAGTTTTTGTGGTCATTCAGACCTCAACTTGACCTCAACCATTCCTCTTAACTGGGATTTCTTCAATACATTTTGAACTGAGGAAATGACTACTACTACTACTACTTCTACTTCTTACAGCCTTCGCCTGCTTAGTGGGCATCAAGCATTTGAATTATCAAACTGCTAGGCAGCTGTTTAGAGGAGACCATGACTGTTGACTGTTGGGGCATGGTTTGATTTGCATCACCTGTCATTTCCCAACTACGACTTTGAACAAGCAGAATAAAGTCTGAGACCTTGGGAGCTGAAGTCAAGTGGGGTGCTCCTTGCATTGGTACAAAATGCAAATACAAAAATAATAATACACTAATCTTGCTTAACCTGAATGTTTCATCTGATAGTTGCTCAGTGAAACAGTGTCTCAGGTGAAGTCTCCCGTGCACTGAGTGGGAACAGATAAGGCTTCTTTAAATTCTGCAGATCAAAATACCCGAAACAAACTTGACATTACATGCCTGGAAAGACAAGTCTGACTTTGTACAGTACTTCAGACTTCTTGTGCATTGCGTACCTGTAAACCCAAACATGCATCTTTCACTAAATGTATGTATTATGTATTTTAGATTTCATTGAATGAATAAAGCACTTGGTAGATCATTGACGTTAGTTTCTTGGTACTACCACAGGAAATACTAAAGTAATAAATAATAAAGTGTTTTTTCATTGATAAATTTAATTCCGAATACATATATTTTAAGTTATGGGTGATAATATAAAACTCTTATGTTTTGGGGTTTGTTTTATGTAGTTACAGGTATTCCATAACAACACAACCCAGCCCAAGACTTCATATTATCTCCCAAATGTTTTAGATCTTGGATTTACTTTCACAGCATGATTTGTTTTGAGTGTAAATAAACATTAGATTGATTCAACCTGTATACAATTTTTATATGGTTATGTACAAGGTTTCATGTTATTGTTTATGCTAACAGAAATTTGCTAAGCACTTTGTTATGAGGGTAAGACTGAGACAGCCAGTGACGAGATCATGTAAAAACTGGAATAACAATTAACATGTTGCCTTGAAAACTACAACTGGGAAGGCGCAATAATGTTTCCAAACCAAGAAATCTCAACACCTGCTGAAATATTGAGCTGAACCATTTAAATTTTACCTGCCATGCCCATTGTTACAGAGGGGTGGTTTACACAGAAATGATCATAAAGAAATAATGATCTAACATTATGTAATACTATCTGTTGACAGTGGTGACTCTGAGGGTGTTGTGAACTGACAATGTGTTTGCACAGCCATCAACTCCAGTTTGAATTTGTGAACCACAGATATTCATATCTTGCTCATCAAAAACGCAGTGGCTCTTTCTTTCCTAGGAAGGAAGAGAGTGTCTACAAACCAGCGTCTCTGCAAATATTGCAAATATTGTTACCTTCTTCAGCGTGAAAGCCACAAATGATCAGGGTTATTTATACAAGGCCAAACCAATGAGCTCACAGCGAGGTACAGGTTGTGGTTTGGGTTTACATGCCACTCATGAAATGACTTTTCATACAAATTATTCAAGACCACGAGGTCAGGTGGCGGCATCAGTGTTTGTATAAGCTGTAAAAACTATTTCTTTAAGGTTAAGGTTGGGATATGTAAAACAGTAAAGGAAAGACCTGTACTGTGCAGGCATATTTAAATGTCCGATATGCTTAAAGCAGTCATCAGCATCTTAATGTAAAAATGAATGTGATGAACTCCAGGCAGCACTGATGTGAGGACTCCCTGTACACACCAGGTATGTTCCTGTAGTATCAGCGCGTCCATGTGCGCTTTATCAACAGCTGCAGTCCACATAAATCTACTGCATAACTGACAAATGTAAACACAAATGCAAACTGGTGCAAAGATTTATTTTATTGCTACGTCTCAGAGTGACAGCACAATCCATCATCATATTATTATTATTCCATTTCATGAGAAATTTTGGAAAGGAATCTGTGCAGGACTAAAGCGCTCTTACCGGGCTCCTCTGCACCATCGCGGCGGTTTAAGCTCACGATCAGCTCACCTCCATCATCTTGACGCTCCATTGGGTATGAGAAGGCGCTCGGGGTTCCTACGGAGAGCCCTAACGAGATCTACTGAGTCGCCGCTCTCTGCATCAGTGTGTATCCCTCCGTGTGCTGCGTGGCTTCACAGCCGCCTGCGCTGTTGCATGGAAACGTTCGACAGACAACTACCACTTGTTCATTCTTTTGGGCATTTTCTGTCGAATTTGTCCAAAAGAAACTATTTGTCCAAATGAAACGATTGTATCTACACACAGTGTATACCGCAATAAGATGAAAACAATAAATCTGACATTATTTGTAACCGTTACACTATTCGATTCTAAAAGACGTCTCCGTGTGTGAGGACGTGCTCTGACTAAATGAAATGATCCGCTCAGAGACGGCATAACGCACAGCAAGAGTCGTGTAAAAAGCATCGAGAATGATGTATTTCATTGCCCCACAAAAACAGGGAATGTGGGCTCCCTGCTCACACCTCAGTTTTACGACCGTTAACAGCTGATTATTCCAACAAGAGTTGAGTGAATTTTACATTATTTTGATGTGCACGTATATCACGTTCAGTGAAGTTATTTAAATATGATATAGTGAAGGCCTAAAAATTGCTAGATCCCAGCTTGCTTCTCAAAGTGTCCCAGAAAGAGATAGCAAAAATGATCTGGCACTATTTGAAAACCCCAGGGGGTCGTTTAACAACATTTACTACGTTTCTGAAAGACTCTTCTGTGTTGGTGAAAACATGTCCATCATCTGCACAGAAAATGAGTTGGGCCCAAATACCAAATTGTGCCTTTTTTCTTATTCTAAAAAAGGGTGGTAGCCACAACTGTCTCCTTGTTCATCTTTAGAACGAAAACCAAACTGTTGTTACCAGTTCTATTAGCTGATATTGATATGTCTTTCCACTGTTTTTTTTTATTATTTCACACAAAACAATATGTTATTAACAATGTTTTGCTTGCGTTTCACAAAAAGCAAGAACGTGTCATTTCTGGCTACCTGAATGACAACTGTAATTGTATATATCAGTATATATTATTTTTTTCTTCATCCAGGTGGTTAGAAGAGTCTTGTCGGTAAACATCCCTCTACGTGTTTCAATGATCGCCCGTTGATTACTTCTGTGAAAATCAGATACTCACTTATGTCTTGAATCGTGTGCAAATACAAGAGATGCTCAATTAAGGAAGGGTCTTTATCTTACAGTGTATTAACAACTTACCAGGCTGAATCTATACACCGTCCCATGCATATGAAGCTACTGAGCAAGGTGGAAGGAGTGTTGGGGAACTTAATACGTAATAGTGTATAGCTGTCGTGTTTGTGAATGTTGTTGTTTCCTACGGAACATGAATGCAGCATTGTTCTCCAGCTCGAGCATCACTCCGCCAGCTGGTGCCGCCTACTCGCGCTGGGGTCTTCCAGTAGGCGCGAGGTGATCGAGGTGATCATATAGGACGAGCGCGTGCTGTAGTCTCGCGCAAGGACAAACCACCTCATGACAAATAGCAGGAAATGGGAGACGACGCACAAATACCTCATGAAAAATCATTTAGAGACTTCACACTAACGACAATAAATGACTAATATGAAACAGGTCTCTAAAACCATATAATCTCTTCATATAGTCTCTAAATCCTACTTTTCTTTAAACATCACCACCTAACGGGGTTTTTCATTAACTGGTTACTCAGCGCTTCTTTCCACACCTCTCTGTCACACTGCCAGGCTGTCGGCGGCAAGCCACCGGCATTTTTCCCACAACCGATGGCCAGTCTGCAGCTCATCCCACTGTCAATCATGAGTGGATCACACAATAAACTAATCATCTACCATAAAGGAGGAGAATATGAAGTGAATTGCCTGTTTACCTTTTCTCCAGAGTTAAATCTGAATCCGTTTGGGTTGAAGATGAAAAAGAATAATCGCAGATATTATCCAGGTAACGCTCCCCACTCACCTGTGCGCTGAGGAGGAAGTGCGTCTGGCCTCCAGGAAAAGTCTCTCCTCCCACACTGTAGCTGTGGGAGAACATGTCGTCATTGGGGAGGGGGGAGTGTTTGTTGATTGGCCAGAGCCCAGAAAGAACACATTTTAAAATAATCATACTACATGCATACTGTAAAAGACATCTGCCTTTTATTTTGGTCGCTGATCTGAGATCTGCAGTTATGTCTTAACTCTATGTAATGTGCATGAACAATGTAATCACAGCCAGGCAGACAGGGAGTCTCCTCAGGTGAGGAGAGGAAGACAAACATTCCCATATGAGCATGTGTGGGCTTGTTGTAGTCTGCCAGGTAGTTTTCCAGTTCCGAAATACGACCCCACCTCAGAACTCATTCTGAAGCGGTCTTTCACGGTGACAAAATTCACTTCAAATCAAATTCCATCACCATTTTCTTGCAAGCACCTGCAAGTATCATGCTTACATATGTGAAATATATACAGCACAATCCAGGGTGCTTCTGCCTGAACTGGTTATGACCAAACCACTGTGCTTTCCTACTAAATGTTTCAACAACACCCATATTTATAAATTAAAATTGTGCCGATGGCTTCAATCTGAGGACAAAAGGTAGGAACCCTATCTTTTCATTTGTACTTATTGGAGACATGGAAAGGAAATGATGAGAGATGCTGGTCTGTTACAAAGACTAGTACCTGTGCAAAATGAAAAATGTGAGACATGATAGTTTGGAAACAGGATCTGGAAACCTCAGAAATCATCTTTAGAGGAACCACAACATTTATATTAAATTCAAATACTCATGACAATGGTGATTATTATATTGTAATTTATCATTAGTGGTTGTGGCAACTTAGGTATACACATACAAAAACAATTGGTATTATAAGTGGTAACTGACACACTTTAAAGTGAATTGAAATGTCTTCTCAATTATTATTATTTTGTATTGTATCTCCATGCCTCTGTAAAGCTCTTTGAATTAAATTTGTTTGAATGGTGCTATGTCAATAAACCTGTCCTGCCTAGATGTAGCAGTGGCAGATTAACAGAACCAGCAAGTAGTTGTACCAATAGTAGGCACACTTGTTGGGTAGCTGTAGTAGTTGCAATTTTGCACTTCAAGAAGTAGTAGTAACAGGAGAAGCAGAAGTTACTAGTAGTAACAATAGAGGGAGTATGTGTATTTATTTCAGCTTATGGCTTGAGGGGTTGAGCAGGTCATCCACTGATCAAGGGGTAAATGGTTGGATCTGCAGCTCCCCCGTCCACATGTCAAAGTTTCCTTAAGTAACACTTAACACTGACACTGAACTCCAAGTTAGTCTGTGTGCTGTGCATGATCCAAACAGTGTACAAATACGAACAGTGGACAAAACGTCTTTGGGTTATTTTGCATTTGCATCAGGAGCATTTACTTTGCCAGCATTCATGTGTCATCTCATGAATGAAAGCTTGCAACTAGTCTATTATTTAGTGAGGTGAGTGTGTGAAAGGTATTCTAACTTGAAGCTGCTGTCTGGATCTGGAGGGTGTGGAATGTTACATGAACATGAAGTCAAATAAAAAAAAAAGTTATTTTTGCCTGCAAGGGACTTAGGGTTTCCCTGTGGGAGTTTGAGTAGGTGTGTCTATCTGCTCGTCTGCCTGAATTCTTGACAAACTTGCGCAGACATGCAGAGACTGCCATACAGGGCTGGTCAGTCCAGATGGCATTACAAAAACATTGCATTTCAGAAAGTAATCAAACCTGAATGACTCTATCAGTGTGATTAAAATCAAAGAATGAAGCTGTGAGACTGTGCCTTCAGTGTGGTTTGTATCCATTTTTTCTGCTTGCTTTTTCCGACAGTGGCAAATCAAATCAAAACCAGGGAGTACTATTTGCAAATAGGTGTCAGTGTGGACACTGCTGGGAAAGCAGCTAACTGAAACTCAAGCCCTCCTGGTGCAGAGAATGGAACTGTGCATTTACATGAGCTTACTCTACCTATTGTGTTTCTTGCTAATACCAAGACTTTCATAGCCCTGGGTGTTGGTTTACAGACCACACCCAAACCTTAGAGGAGATTAGCAGATAGACTGTTTTTTGTAGCAAAATGGCTATAGCACTCATCTGCCTGTATAGCTCAACAAGACAAATTACAAGACAAATGTTTATTACAAGAAAACTTATTGTTGGTAAATGCAATTTATTTAATTTAGGAATGCAACTTTACAAACAAAAACGATTAACTGTAACATTGCAGAGAAAGATACAGGAAAAGATGAACACTGAAAGGATCATTAATCTGTATCTGTATACAGGATTGGTACTATTACAGTCAATCTCCCACATAAGGACCCTGAGGTTTATATGTGAGTGTACACATCATCCCACAAATATGTATTTTCTTGGAAATTCTGTTGTCACTAGATATAAAATAAATCCAACCTATGAGTCCTTTTAACTAGTGCTGATGCACCAAAGCCTGGTTTATACTTCTGTGTCAATTCAACACAGAATTATATATATTTAATGATCTAAATTAGTTATCTAATTTAATGATGATTAATGAATGTGCCACAAGGTCAAGATGATGTGCAGTTATGGCTTCTACTGGCAACTAATAGGAAATGATTGCATCTAATCAATATTAATCAATACTTGTGAGAAAAAATTATGTGAGGCTATATTTGTAAACTTGGAAGCAGCAGCTACCAGATAACACACACACAGAGGCAGAGGGTGAGGCTGGGAGAGAGAAGGGGCTCCTAACCCCAGCTTCTGATTATCTTTAACTACCATTTCCTGTTGTGACTCCACACTTTATTAAAGCTTGAAAATTGAAACTCATGATATCAAACAGTTAATAACTCAGAAATCTTTGGTCTTGTATGTTCATGCCCAAAACTGGCTTTTCCAGTGATGCTGCAATGTTGTGGAACACACAGTACACTATTTCCAGAGTTTAGCTAGCAATGACAAATAGAAAGATTACACTGGAGCACACTGATCACTAAATTATCTGTCTCAGCATTTATTTACCATTGGTGGTTCACTTAGCCTCAGGCGAGATATTACCTGAAGATTAGTAGCAGGTACATTGATAGAACCTATACAAGCCAAGAGGAACTGCCGCACAACTAACAGTACACTTCCTGTCACTTTGTTCCTTAAAACTTTCCAAAACCTTCCCCAGGAGTCCAATGTCCTGATTGTATGTTTATTGTTGGATTTCTTCACGGGACTCTTACATGTGGTTGTATTAAAGTTTCAAGGAGATAACATAACAGGTATTGTTGTTGTGACTATAGCTGGTGAACAGAGTGAAGCGTTTAGCAGCTAAAGAGCCTGAGGAGTTTGTAGAGACCAAAAACAGTGCTAAAAGGGCAGTGAATATTGAACTTTTATTCATCAGCTGAACACAGACAACACTCCAAATGAATGATTATGTTTCCTGTCTCAACTATAAACATTCCTCCAACCTAAACGATTTGATTCCACAGGCCATAAGACTATTAAACTCCTGAGCTGCCACTTTCGTCACTTTATTATTTATTACATTTTATATACACTTAAACTCCATCTGCACCATAAAAGTCAATCCACTACTTATACTACTATTTATTTTTTTATTTGTTTATTTGCACTACTGTGTTTATTTTCTATTTCTCTCTTTCTTCCTTCTAACCTCATTCTCTATATCGCAATGTCGAAGGAGCCTGAGACCCCAAGAATTTCATTGCATGACTACTCCTGTAATTTTGTGCACATGACAATAAAGAACCTTGTAACCTTGTATGTAAAGTAGTAAATGAACTTTAATGTTTGTTTGAAATATTTGTTCTAATCTATGAAATAAACCAAATGTACTACAACTGTCAAATACATGAAGTGAAGTGAAAAGTACAATGTTTTCCAACTGAATTGGAGTACAGTCATGTGAACAGTGGTATGAAATGGAAATACTGATAACAAGTAAAAGTATCTCAAGATTTAATAAAAAACGAATGGATATCGACGTCTGCTCAGACAACAGTCATGCCTGCTCAGACAAATCTTTTCAGTTGATCAAACACAAGTGAAAAAAATGAAAATGATCTGGCTTTTAGTTTTGGTTTAAGAACCACTCTTCTATGAACTGGAAGAGCAAGAAAACCACAGCTGCACTGTACATTTTGTTCCATTTTGTACATGGCCCCATTCTTCCTTTTTGACACTGATACCACAGTGCAAAAAGTACAATCTTGTATGTAACTCACAGTAGTTGTGGTCTGTACTGTACAATTTTCCCTATGGCTTTGTGTACATCATTTGGAATGAAACACAAATACTATAGGTGATAAGAAATGTTGAACTTGTTTTGAACATTCGTTTTTTTTAAAAGAATGAATTCTAGTTCCTGTAACCTCATTAAAATGCTGTTGTAGTCACAGAGACATGTATGTAACAGTTTAAGTGAATTCTGCAATATTACCTTTTTATCACTTGTTCTGACTTGGCTTTGCATAGCTTATTTATCTTACATTCATCTTGCTTTCTTGCTCCAGCTGAACTATAAACAACCAGAAACAGATGACTGGTAACACTAATATTACTGGTTGCCATATTTAGCATCAGTGTGAACAAGACCTAGGTCAAACAGCCCTCCTCACACCAGCATCCCCAGCAAAAATAACTCCATTAACTGTTTCCCATGCACCATCCTCTCCACTTCCTGCTGTCCCCCCACTCCTCCAAACACACACTTTATCTCTCTTTCTGCCTCTCTCTTTCTTACACACACACACACACACACACACACACACACACGCCAATGCACACAGACTTCCTGTCATGACAAGGCTGAAATTAAAACATGATGTTAGTTTGGTCCCCTTCGCAGCTGTGAGATTAGGGACATTTTCTCACAGTCTCAAACAGATAGACGTCGGTGCTCAGGAGGAATTGGGATACAATATTGTGTGTCTTTGTGTTTGTTTGTGTCTGCACATGCAGTGTGCAACAATAAAATGACCCAGGATCAAGAAATAATCACTCGAAAGTGAACACCAACTTCACAGTTCGCCTCATCATATCATTTTAGCTTCTTCTTGGCCTGCAACTGTTTTGGTTCATAATCACGACTCTCATAAGCCTTGTTTCCAGAATGGCGAATGTACCAGATCATTCCACAAAAGACAGCCAGACATTTCCCTCAGTATTTAGTGGAGATCAGAACAAACAGACGGTGAATTCTGGATCTACTATTTGCTCTTCAGGTAACCAGTAACAAGAATGCAACAGTGCGACATTGCTGAATGTATAAAGAGACAACAGTTTGCTAACATGTTCACTATAAACTTTAGAAATTTTGTCCCAAAAAATGAACACTATTTGAGGTAGAAAATGAAGGTCAAAACATGCCTTCAAAAGAAAGAAAATGTATTTCTGATAAGAAACCACAAGGTCCACATAGAATGGTTTCGTAATCAATAAGCAGCTGAAAACATATAGAGGTTAGATTGCAAGTACAGTTGAAATGACAGATGAAACATTAAAACAGGCAACTTTCTTCAAAATTAAATACACTATAAATGCTGAAGGGTAGTTTTGAGTAAGAATGTGGCTCAGGAACCACTTCATCACAGTGGGATCAGCTTTCTGGGTCTCGCTTTAAGGTTTGAAGTTACACAAATTGTCACTGCCTCACTGTTTGCGCTCTCACTCAGGGATGTGGGTTATAAGTGTGATTTTACATAAGAGCAGAGAAAGTTATCCCAAAAGTAATGTTAAATAATGTTCTGCATTTCTATAGTTTTACCTGTAATGATATTTCATTGAATGTGCAAATAAAACCATGAAAAAATTAGGAAGTGCCTGAGCAGGCATGCTTAAAATCTGTGGTTAAAGGAATATCATACACTAATTTGCTTACTTTGCATCTGATGAGGAAATCAAATGAATGTCATGTCTGTGTGTTAATGTGCAGTGCTGGAGTTTGAAGTTGACAATCAGTACTTCAATTGGATGACACAACTTGAACATGAAGAGAAGTGTCAAAAACAAGGAATTGTTTTACAGCAATTTGATTTTAGGGGAAGTTAAGTGCTGAAACAGTTTTGATAAACAATAGTTGGTCCATCTGCCCTTATGTGCAGTGCATCTGGCTACAGCACAGGTTACCAGATACCACTGTACCTGTACAGTTTCTGTACAGGAACAATGTTACAAAACCTGGCAGGCTAGATGAGACTGCAGCTGTTGTTAAAAAAAATGTTCCAGCACATAACTAATTCCCCACCATTGTATCTGTTGATAGATCATTCATAGCAGTGCGATGGAGAGAAAATAAAAAAGGTTGAATTATTCAAAGTAAGGAAAAGAAAGAATAGACAAACTTGCCATTACTTCCAATTTGAATTTGTAAAATGTTTTTAAAGAACAGTTTAGATCTGCATAAAAATATTCTTCATTAATAACTCAGAATGTCAAACTTTGTGTATTCAAATAAATGAAAAGTTGGTCACTTAAGTGTCTGTGGTTTGAGCTTTGCGAGAGGCTTTTTATGCAAATGAATTTTGCCTCATTAAGAATTATGCTGAAAATATTTGCAATACAGAAGACTTTGAAATGGTGACTTTGCTGTTCGCTGTACACAGTATTGGTAATAACTAATGTCACTAGGGTACTAATCCAATCCAATCCAATCCAATTTTATTTGTACAACACCAATTCATAATACACATTATCTCAAGGTAATTTACATGTTGAGGTAAAGACCTCACAGTGTTGAGAAACCCACATTTCCCACTTGGTGACAGTAGGGGTGTGGGGGTGAAACAATTATAGAATACTACTACTAAGACTGTTAATTATAATAATAATAATAATACAGTCATCATTGCTTATAAGCGTAAGAGTGACTGTGACACTAACAGCTTGTTTTGTTATCAGTGGAAAACTACTGAGTGTCAGGACCATACCTTCCTTTTTGTTCAGTCCCTCGACCGGAACATGGCTCAGCAGAAACCTGACAGGCTGGTTTTAACTATGTGTAGAGGTGGTGGTAGTGGGTGGGCGTGGTGAGGGGCCAGGGATCATTGGAACATTACAATGGCCCTACAATTACTCACCTACATACTATTTCAACCATTACAACACAATGCTTGCAGTCTGCAGAGGATAGAGCCATCAGCAAGAGAGAATTAGGTAATTGGCTCATTGTTGCCATCATGTGGTAGAATGTAAAACAACTTACTGTGGGTTTATCCTGTAAACGGTATACAGTGTATACGGTAAATACTGTATAAACCCACGAAGCCAAACTTGTATCATTAGCAGAAAATTTGGACTTGAATCAGTGTTTTTTTGTGTGGGGTGCTTTTCCACTGTGGGTAAGTCAGTTGTCTTCATGATCACTTTAAACCAGCATATTACTGTACATGTCTTTGGTAGGACAGCATTCAAATAAAAAGTTGACAGAATATTCAGCCACATGGTAACTACACCAAATATTCCTGAAAATACCTTCTTCTAACACTGTATGTGTATATATATAAAAAAAATCAACATCTCTTTTGGACAAAGACAGAGAGACCACACCCCACATTTTCTCTATCAGCCCTTGGTATTTCTTAAGCTTCTCACATTCTTTCTTTCTGATGTTGTTATCACTACATCTATCCCTACCCTACCCTACATCTATCACTACCACTGTCTTCCGATGTTTCCGATGTGGGTTCGAATAACCTTCTGCATCAAAGTCAGGAGCGTAAACCACTGAGCCACACATACACGCAGAGACACTCACACGCACTCACACGCATGCACACACGCACACACGCACACACGCACACACGCACACACGCACACACGCACACACGCACCATTTGATTGATGATTTCATTCTTTATTCAGACATTATAATGCAAACTGTGGTTTGGGACACACAGAGCCTGAAGTATGAAAGAAACATTGATTACATTTTTTAAATTCACAGGCTGCTCCACTTTACTTGGTTACTTTTTCAGTTGTGTTTCACCTTAGTACCAATGTCCAACAAACAATGAAACTGGATTGGGTCATGTAATGCACCTACAATGGCTCCTTGAAGTTGTTTTTCCATTTATCCAAAAGGCAATTGAGGGATAATAAGATCACACAATGCAATATTTCATTTCAAGTTTAGAAATTATTCCAATTTGCGTATGAGTTTCAATACAAGGAGCACCTTCGACCTTCTTGCCTTTATGTCCTGAGGTGGAGGCTATCAATAAATAGAGGGAGGCTGCTTGCTGGCATTATTCAACCCTGCTCATCTCTTGCTGGTGTCAGGTCTTTCTTCATGGCTAAGAAGGTTAAGATGCCCTGTTCCTCGACTTCCATGGCCTGAATGACATAAACATAAGGATAAGTACCCTCTCCCTCTAATATCTTCATCATTCAAACTTTTAAAAGACAATTAAATATTCACAAAACTGAATTTAAGAAATGCTTATCATTTGGTCAGAATTAGGGAGGACGATGAATGGACAACTCCTTTCAACAACCCTAGTAGACATTATTATAACTAGTATTGCTCTTTGGTCCAACTAAGACTCCTGTGGTTCATAGCAGAAAAAGTGGGAGATGAGAAGATAAATCATGAAGGAAGAGACTAACAATAATTTCTACCGAGCACATTTATTCCTAACAGTTAAAGGAATTAGGCTATTTTCTGATGAAATATTAAATAAAGATTTATTTCAGCCTCAAACTAAACTGAGCAGGAAAGCCAAAATGGAATATACTTAACTGTGCCAAGTAGGCTGCAGTTGAAAAGTTTGACAAAAATGTCACGGGAAGAGATATGAGATTTCAAAAGGGCCTATAATCAAGAACCGTAGTGTTTAAAGAATTCAACTTTCCTAAAACTCAGCTTGTTTTTGCAACCATCTTTATTTAGAACACTTGGACAATACAACAAAGTCAGTGTTGTAGGGCTACAAGTCAAGTAAGAATCACAGAATCATAACTCCTAAGAAAAGATTTTTTCAGTTTCAGTATGTACATTTAACTGTTAATTATTCATATGAGCTAATATTATATATATAATATATATATTATATTGCTGAAAAAAAAGAAAACAGGACTGAAATACTGAAATAGTATAATCTAATAAAAGGATATGCAAAGAGAGAGCTTAAAGCCTATATTATAAAATAATTAAATAAAAATTAGGAATCGAATAATGATCCAGAGGAAATGATATTCAGTCAGAAGGATATAGAGTTTCTTGGCATTGCTTTAGACATTTTTTATAATTTAAGAAGATTATTAATTTAGTGCAGTCCACAATATTTATGCTAAAATTACTTTGTTAGGGTGATGATATTGTTAACTAGAAATTCAATATGCATGTTCTTTAAAATAACTCCTAACTGGATAGCTCTGACAGAAAAGAACATCTTTTCTACACCTGTAACAATATAAAGCTTTTTTGTCACAGAATCCATGAGTGATTAGTTACAAAGCACTGTTTGATATTTACAAATGGATTTTTTTTTTAGTTTCTTATTATTTTGTTGCTTTACAAAAAATATTTTTGTTAATCTTATATTATGATATATTTGTATTGTGGATTTTTGTTAATTTGGTTATTATCATATTTATTATTCAAGTATTCTGCTTGGATAATTTGTGATATGTTCAGTTACATAAATGCCTGTTTGTATTTGAAAATATTGAGTAAAGAGGAGAAAAAAAAAGAAATTGGACATAAGCTTTTATCATGGCTGCCACTCAGTTAGGAACCTTCCTAAACAAAAAGGCCTTTACCACAGTCAGGTATTGCCCAAGAACACAGCGTGAGTGCAGGCTTTGCTAGAGAGCTGCTCAACTGCCATTAATTAAGTGAAATTTACACCTTATGCTGCTCGAAGCATTATTTAGAGTGTTTCATGTCACCTCGCTAAGAACTTTGTGTTGAGGAGAACGTTTGCTCAGAACAGCGTGCGCACAAGAACCCTGCTTCACTTGGTGGTACTGCTAGCTAGCATACCATGCATGCAGTCGCACGGAGTGATCCTACTGGAGTACAACACTAAACTTCCTAATGTGAGGTGATGATGTCTCAAAGTCTTGCTGCAAAGAAGTCCACCTTCCTTCAGAATAAAAAGCTCCACTTTGCAGAGGACCTATCCCCAGCTGTCAAAGAGAGGAGGATGCAGCTGTGGTCTCTGGTTGCGAAGGCGCGCGGACGGCATACTTCATGGGAGGTTGAGTCTTTGCCACCAGAACTGCTCTGTTCCCTGCTACCTGAAAGTGGAAAATGTTTGTGTTAACCGTCCTGAGAGATGCATCTCTACATCTTCTCTAACATAAGCATAATGATACGTAGGACTATTGTTTCCAATTGCACTAAGTCAAGTTATATGCATGTTCTACAGGTCTACGCTGTGACTTAAGTTATGGTTTGATAACTTAGCTGCCTCCTTGATTCTGTTGGTGTAGCTCTTGATAGTAAGGCTATACTCTCATCTTTCATTCAATTTTGGTACTTGTATTGTTCCTTCCATTGCCGTAATATGCCTATGTCTATTGTTATGCTCAGTACCAGGAGACTGAGAAACAATGTTAAGAACAAAGCTCTATTTTTGTTTTGTAAGCAGTATAGAACTGATTTCTGTTTGTTCAAGACACATTCAATACTAGATGATAGATAACTGGGGAAATCCCAAAGGTGCAATGATCTGTGGCTGGCTCATGGATCACACTCCGCTTAGGTCACTAGTTTAAAACACATTTTTTCAAGGTCTATACTCTTATCTACAGTACCTGTGATCCCTCAGGTCATTTTATTTTACATGTTAAACATTGAAAACTTCTCTCAAATAGTGATTAACGTTTATGACAACAACTCAAAACACAAGCATGATATGACACGTTAAGGAAGAATATCCGAAATGCTCTTAATACCTTCCCAAATTCAGGTATTGTACTATAGTAGGCGGGGATTTCAATAAGATAATGGATCATAATATGGACTATATATCCAAGGGAGTAACCTGGCCAAAGTGTGGAGGAAAAACAATCCAAATGCAAAGGCTTTTACGTAGAATAATTAAAATGTCCCCAGACAATCATGACTGGATTTGTGGCTGGTCTGACAACTTGAACACTGACAAGATCACAGCTAATATCATCTAAACACCCCTAACAGATCATAATGCAGTCACTATTTTCATTCCCTTACACTCTGCTCCCACTAAGGTCTATAGGAACACATACTGGAAACTAAATAACCCACTTCTACAAGATGAGACTGTAAAATCAGAGATCAAAAAAATATTGTAATAATAATAATAAAGGTTTGGTAGTCACTGGGAACTTCTTAAATTTAAAGTTTGCCAATACTTGAGAAAGTATGGCAAATATCTTAACCAAAAATCACAGATCAGAAGAAGAGAGGGTGGTTTCTAAAGTCTATTGTCCCAGATGAACCCTGTGGACATGTCAGAAGAGGAAAGAATTAATTTGATCTGAGAATAGATAAAACCAAAGGAGATTTATGCTAATAAAGCTAAGGATGCCTTTATGAAGGTCAAGAAAAAGGTGGGTTGAAGAAAGTGAGAATTAAATCCAACAACTTAATGTTAATGACAACGTAACGAAAGAGAATAGGGATACACTTCTCGTCAAACTCAGTTTGACCCCTGTTTTGACAGGTCTGATGTCATCATCATACAATGAGGTGTTGTCACGTCATAAGAGTACACCCTTGACCACTCCCCTTTCCCCGCGCCCGTACACTTCTCGTCAAACTCAGTTTGACTGGTTGTAAAAAAATAATTTAATTTTTTTTTTAAAAAAAGGTTGCAGGTTGAGTAGATCCAGGTGCACAGGTTCTAAAAAAAAACCAAAAAAACACACATACGGTGGTAAACAGACGCCTCGGTGTAGAGGTTTGAACTGTGACCGGTCCGTGACCCTCGATCTTAAGGAACCTTTCACAGTCTTCAGGTCTTTGCAGGGTGAGGAGATCTGGGCGCACAGGTTGTAAAACATGTATTGTCAGCCTCAGAGAGACACAGTTCAATAAGTCATAAAACCGTAAATGCGTCTTTATCATATATGCGGAGGGTGAAGAATGTAAACACGCGCATTAGTGTCATTTAGTCCATTAAGTCCTAAACCGTAAATACGTTTTTAAATGCTCATGTGTCAGTACACGGGCCCAAAACAGAAACAGATTGTTACACAGGTGCAGGTAAACACCCGCATTAGTGTCATTTAGTCCATTAAGTCATAAAACCATAAACATGTCTTTAATGGATGCTTGGAGGATGAAAAAAAGAATAAGAAACAGTATTCCTGTTTAAATGCTTATTTGTCGGTCTACAGATAAATAGAACCGGAGCTATGCATACTGCGGTCACCGCTTCGTCCAACGCTACCCAGCAGCAGCAGCAGCAGCAGCAGCAACAGTGTGGAGAGATCTTTGTCTATCCAGGTAAGTATTGTACGGTTTACGTCTCAATTTAAGAGTTAAATAAGATAACTCTGCTCTGTGTAAAAAAAAGTCTCTCTCTCTCTCTCTTTCTTCAGTTACTGCAGATGAATTCCTAGATATAAATTTCACACAATCGGATTACGGTATAGTATGTAGTTTTTTTTATTATTTAATTTTTTACAAAATGATTTGAGTGAATGATGAGTATTTTTTCTAGTTGTTTTTTTCGATGTACTCGATGTATGTTGTATGTAAAGCAGTACATGGGTAAAGCAATACGTGTGTAAAACAACTTTATTTCTGTTGTGTTGTTTTGTTTTGTTTTTTACTCAAGCGACCACTCCGTTAATAGGCATTACAACACCAATCTGGCCGTGTATCAGGAGGGATTTCAGTGATATATCCGCGGCTGAAGACGCGACAGTTAGCGCTCGTGGTAAAGGATAAGGTGATCCGCGAAAAACGTCAAAAAGAAGAAAAAGAAGGCGACACCTTACTGATAGCCTCAGAAGATAGGAAAAACATGCCGGGAAGAATAATCATTGTGAAAAGAGGGAGAAATCCCGAGGCTCCGTCCGAGCAAAACATTCAAACCACGGCTGTTACGGCATCCCGAGATCCCGAGCGGCCCACGGAGGAACGTGAATGTGGCGGGAGCAGTAAGACGAGGATGTACCAATTGAACAATGGATATGTGAAAGACTTCCGCGACAACGCCACCTGGGGGAATTTCGCCCCCAGGAAAATAGTTCAGGTTCTTGCACTCTCACATAGACGGATTTATGAGCAATTGACAATTTTATTAACAATAAAAGTAGTCAGTCACAGTTCACACCAACACACACAAAAGGGAAACTAATTTAACTACCACTCAAAGCAAACATGCAAAAGAATAATAAAAAAAAAACGAAAATAAATTGAATTAGTCAAAAATAATCAAACTAGTCAAACAAGCAAAAGGTTAGAAATACAAAATAGAAACACGCTTAAGTATAGAAAATAAACATTAATTAAACAGGCAAAAATCAAAGAAAGCAATAATTATCACTACAAAACAAAGCTCAAAGAAAAGCAACAACTAAATAAATCAATCAAAACAAAGGCAACGGACAAACTAAATACACAAAATGGCAAACCAAAATCTTAACCATGCAAAAGAGAAAAAGAAAATAATATCTAAACCAACCGAACTGAACAGAAGCCACAAAATGAACTACTGAATACTTGTATGGTGCTTTGTGGTTCGCGCAGTCAGACCAGCCACAAAGCTGGTTAGCGTCGGTGCGAGCGTGAATACTAATGATTAAAACACTCCACATCGAGAGCAGCCGCCGGGGTCCATCACCAAACGGCGCGGGAGGTGAATGCTGGCACGAATTATCATACACAAGACAGCAGTGGCGTCTATGGGGATGGCTGCTGCATGCACTTCCTCGGGGTGCCACTAATCAGCAGCGGCAGCAGAGCCCCCACAGCGGAGGGGGAGAGCAGCGAGCTAGGAGGAGAGAAGAAGGTGAATTGGTGGCCAGCGAGCCGGTGGTGGCTTATTACGTGAGCGGACCTACCCACCGAGAGCGGCCCCAAACAACAGCCAAACAGCACAACCGGTCCCCAGCTCCCCACGGTCGGCGGGCGGACCACGCACTAAACACAGAGAGCGGCATCATGCCCGAGCCCACATGAACCGCGGACACCACCACGACGGCAATAACTTACAGAGTCAATGAGAGGCGAAGGAGCTCCGGCACAGCCACGCCGGCAAACCATGCACCGCCACCAGCACCAGACCAAACAGGGAGGACACAAGCAAACTGAGCGCCGCATTTGCTAACCGCTAATATAGGGTGGGTCGCTCCGCCTGGTAATCACCGCGGAGGACCCACACCTGCGGCAGGTGCAACCCACAGAAAAGGGAGGGGGAGCGCAGGAGAGCGTCCTGCTACATGAAGGTAAATAAATAATGGAGATGAAAATAAATTAAACGTTTTTTTCGAGCCGGCATGCAAAACCCCATCTTCCCGCCGCCATGTTTAAATAACAGGATGTGATGTAGTTATAACCGCTCAACCAATCACTATCAAACCTAGCGCCCCCTTTGGTTTGGAGTGGTATGTATTTTTGTAAAAACTTTATGGATTCTCACGTTTTTAAACAATCTCTGTCTCTGAATCAGACCGAGAGTCTGAACCTCGGTCTGATTGGGGTTTTTTTTGTTGTTTTTTTTTTATGACTCGTTTTTTAAATTTGTATATATATATATTTACTAAATTTATGTGGTTTTTTTATGTTTTACAGCAAAAGCAGCAGAGAGACGTTATCGGAGGCAGCTGGTGAACAAACGGCAAACAAGGAGGCGGTCCGGAGCTTCTGAACACATCCACAATTGGTTAACCCTTCAGAAAATCCTTGATACATAGATTGCGACAAACCAGGTTTATCTTAAATTAGCTAAAATCATAAACTCGCAAACTTTAAGGGGTTAATTACAGTGGTATGCAAAAGTTTGGAAAATCATTGCATCAGTTTGTCACTTCCTGAGCTTTTGAAGCAGCAACTTTATTTTAACATATGTTAGACCTTATGGAAACAGAAACATCTCAGTAGTGAAATCATTTTTATTGCTCCAACAGAATTTTTTTATGTGCATTTAATCAAAAATAGGCATGTGCATAAATTTGGGTACCCCAAAGAAATAATTCCATTAATATTTAGTAGAGCCCCCTTTTGCTGCAAAAACAGCCTGTAGACGCCTCCTATAGCCACAGACAAGTCCCTGAAGTCTGGCAGGGGGTATTTTGGCCCATTCCTCCATATAAAACGCCTCCAGTTCAGTCAGGTTTCTTGGCTTCCATGCGTAAACAGCCTGCTTCAAATCAATCCATACATTTTCAATGATGTTAAGGTCTGGGGACTGGGATGGCCATTCCAGAAGATTGTACTTGTGCTTCTGCATGAATTCCTTGGTGGATTTTGAACAGTGCTTAGGATCATTGTCCTGCTGAAAAATCAATTCTTGAACATTCTTGTCAAGAATCTACTGATACTGAGAGGAATTCATGTGGCCCTCAACTTTAACAAGGCTTCCAGTCCCTGTGCTAGCCACACAGCCCCATAACATGATGGACCCGCCAAATTTGACAGTAGGCAATAAGTTCTTCTCATGGAATTCAGTGTGTTTTTTTCGCCATGCATACCTCCTCTTGTTCTCACCAAATAACTCTATCTTAGTCTCATCTGACCCCAGTATTTTTTTCCAAAATGCTTCTGGCTTGTCCAGATGTGATTTTGCATACCTTATGCGACTCTTCTTGTGTCGAACACTCAGGAAATGCTTTTTGCGCATCACCCTTCCAATGAGCTTTTCCTGGTGCAAAGTACTCTTGATTGTGGAACGATGAACAACTACACCATCAGTAGCCAGATGTTCTTGTAGTTCTCGGGAGGTGGTCTGTGGCTTGTCTGTGACCATTCTAACCAGCCTTCGCCTGTGCCTTTCTGGTATTTTTTTTTTTTGGCTTACCACTTGTTCTTGTGGCCTTCCATTTCTGCACCACATTTCTGACTGTGGAGACAGACAGTCCAAACCTTCTTGATCATTTCTTGTACCCTTCTCCCAATTCATGATAATAAATTATCTTAGTTTTTAGGTCAGTGGAGAGTTGTTTTGATGTCCCCATGTTGCCACACTGTAAAAAAGAACCTAGGACAAGCACAGCCAGCAATTGCCTCTGTTAAATAGCCTTTTTCTTGATTGGTCCCACCTGTCTTTGTAATTGAAGGTCTCACAAGCTAGTCAAAGCAATTTTGTGCTGCAACCTGTCAGCTATAAATCCCTACAGGTCTTGAAATCAATGTGATTACGTGCACATACCATTTTTTACATTTTATTTTATCACAATAAAACTATGTAATGCTACTCAAAGAATTTTGGTCTGGAAAACATTCAAATGTCTATATCTCTGTAGGAAATCAAATCTTGTTGCTGTGATCTTCTCTTATAAAGTTAGAGCAAATTATCATGAAATCTTAGAGGGGTGCCCACTGTATACCACTGTATGTGTGATCCGCACTCTATTCCAGATGCACTGCTCGAGGCTATAGACAAATTAAATAGAGACTCTGACCGGCATGGTATAATACCAATACAGCTGCTTGAAGCTATACAAGACTTAAACCAAGACTCTGACCGTGTACAACAACTGACTGAGCCTAACCCGAACCCTGACCTACTTCAAATTATACAAAACAGTCTCCATCACGCTCATCAAAACCTTCATACTGTACAGAATGAGTTTTCTCAGCAGCAGCAGCAGCAGCAGCAGCAGCAGCAACAGCAACAGCCACAGTCTGACTCTTCATTAGAGTCTCCCCCACAGCACGGTGGGTCTCTGGTAGAGCCAGACTCTCAAAACCAGAATGAGCCGGCTTCTCAAAATCAGGATGAGCCAGATTCTCAAAACCAGAACCAAACTGTGTTGCAACGCAAGCGTTTTAACAATCTGGAAATTAGAAGCATCTTTAACATCCCTCCCCTCGGAGAAGTACCCGATCTCGCTCAATTTTATTTAGATGTTGTACGCAACTTTGTGGATTTAGCTGAGAGTCAGACCCGAGGTTAGACGTAATGACCTCGTATAGCTCATGATAATAGCTGAAAATGCACAACATCACGTCATTATTAGATACAATGAGCAGGCGGATAACATCGTCATGCTTTTGAGGGGTTGCAAGCGAGGTTAATACAATCTAACATGCAGATTGACCAAGGCTCCCCTTTAGAATTAGTCATTCAAGTGAACCCTCGAGGCGGCGGTAGACGAAAGCAGTATCGACTGTTAGATAATGAAATCGTCAACCTGAAACGGCACCACCTGTACGTGGTAGAAAACAAAAACAACAGTCTCTGCTTCGCCATCAACTTCGCTCATCTCACCCATCCTCATTTCACCGATAACCAGGCCCGGGAGCGCGGTAGAGAGTTGCAACGTTTAGCGGGTCTGAGTGATCAAACGGAAGTAACCCAGAGCGACATAAGCAAATATGAACAGATACTGAATCGTAAAATTGTGGTATATTACCGGCAGTCTGAGAGCCGAACTCCTTCGCTGCTCGAAACAGTTTCCCAATACGTCTCATCCGCTGTATCTTTTTTGTTTCAAAACCAATACTACGGTGTAAAAAACCCGAAAGCTCTTTTAGGAGTCCCGCACGTCTGCAGTCACTGCCACAGGGGCTACATGACCCGAGAGAAACACGTCTGTCCTAATCATTGCAATCTCTGCCTCGAGCCCAACTGCGCTATGCATTATTCCGACGCCGTATTCTGCACAGACTGCAACAGGAGTTGCTGTACGTGCGTGTGTTACTCGAAACACAAACAGCCCAGATCTTTCTCTCATCTGGATCTCAGTATCTGTCAGCAGATGTACAAATGCCTGTAAACATCTTGTCTGACGTCGTGAGAAACATAAGTGCCCGGCTAATGTGTGTAGAATCTGCGGGGCAGAGCGTCCTCCCCCCACCGACATAAACAGCGACCAGCACCTGTGTTACATCAGGCCTCTGGAACCTAAAATAGATCACGCCAAGGGTATATTCTTTTATGATTTTGAAACATTCGCGAACTGTGAGGGCGTGCACATCCTCTATCTGGTTTGTACAAAATCGCTCCTCGGCGAAGAGTGGCACACTTACAGCTGACTGCGTTCAAAAGTTTGTCCAAAAATTCAGAAAGAAAAGACACAGGGAGGCCACGTTCATAGCACACAATGCCAAGGGATTTGACAGCTACTTGATTCTCAGTTACCTGGTGGGAGAGGGTATCACACCCTCTATCATCATGCAAGGTAGTAAAATTATCAGCTTCACAGAACCCGATTTCAGGCTAAGATTCATCGACTCCCTGTCTTTCCTCACCATGCATCTCGGCGCTATGCCTAAGGCGTTAGGTTTTGAGGATAAATCCAAGGGTCATTTTCCTCACAAATTCAGCTCAGAGGAACGATTAAAGTATGTAGGTCCTTACCCCCCTCCCTCTGATTACGGCGTAGAACGCATGTCCTCCACCGAGCGGGAAGAGTTTCACACTCTCTCGAGGTGTTTTTATCTTTGAAAAAGAGTCTCTGTACTACTGTCGAAATGACTGTGATATTCTGAGGCAGGGTTGTTTGAAATTTAGAGATCAGTTTATCGATGAAACGCGCGTGGACCCCTTCAGCTGCGTTACCATAGCCTCGGCGTGCATAAAAGTGTTTCTCACCAATTTCCTGACCGAAAACACTCTAGCCATACCGTTGCCCGACAACTACAGACGTCGCACCAAAACATACTCGAGCACGTCCATCCAATGGTTGGAGTGGTAGCACATTCTGAAAAAATCTGTATTCAGCACGCTTTAAAAACAGGAGGGGAAAAGAAAATAGCGTCCGTACGGTAGTGATTAGGGGGCACGATTGGAACGAGATGAAAACATCGAATGAGTGGGTAAAAAAGTTCCTGGAGAGCTACGTTTCTCCCGAACCCCTGTCCCCTTCCTCGGCGTGGTACGGAGGCTGGACTTTGGCCTTGAGGTTATGTTACAGTACGCTGCCCGGAGAAAGCGTGCATTATGTAGACGTCACTTCTCTGTACCCGTACGTCAACGCTAACTACTCTGATCCTTTACAGCACCCCAAAATCATCCGTGAGGATTTTAACGATCCCCGCGAGTATTTTGGACTGATCCGGGCTGTGGTGTATCCGCCTCGTGGGCTCTTTTTCCCTGTTTGACCTTATAAAACATCTCAAGGTAAATTAGTGTTTACTCTGTGCTGCATGTGCACTGAAAACAATCATCAGAGCGGATTCTGTACTCACGACAAGGAGGCCACAGCTCTGACGGGGGTGTGGGTGACCGTCGAGTTAAACAAAGCTTTAGAGCTAGGGTAAAATCACAGAGGTGTGGCACTTTGAGCAGCATAGCAGCAGCATCTTTCTTGCTTACATACACACCTTCCTGAAAGGTAAGCAGCAAGCTTCGGGCTACCCTCCCAAGGCGGTGTACGACGACGGTGGGAAAGAAAAGAACGTCGACGAGTACGAGGAACATCAGGGCATTCGGTTAGACACGGATAAAATCGAGGTAAATCCTGCCAAGAGGCAGGTGTCTAAACTGTGCCTTAACAGCTTTTGGGGTAAGTTTGCACAGAGCACCAATCTGGTACAAACCCCCAACTATGCATTTTCGGGTCAGTACGATCTCAGACATGTGTCTTTCCTACCGGTGAGAAATGAGGGTGACGTAGCTCTGATTCAGTGGTGCAGCATCGTACCCCCCGGCAGGTCAAATAACATCTTTATAGCTGCGTTCACCACCGCCTATAACGTTGCATTCGGAGGAAAAGAGGTGAAGCTTCTTTTAGCCTTTCTTGACTTATTTTATTGAGCTGAAGACACATCTCACGGTCATACAGCTACACACGCTAAAACGAACCGAATTGACTACGGTAAGTCAATTAGAACAAACATAAAGAAAACGCACACACGTCCTCTATAGCTTGCGCTGTAGCGCCCCCTTTGTGGCATAAACACACACATTACTGACACACAACTGAGGACATACAGTAAATAACATATCTTAACACCCCCACTTGTACTCAGGTTGTTGTACAATCAAAAACAGAATGAATGTGGACCTCTGTCATACACATATCAATCAATGCACATATTAATCTCCAAAAAGAACATTTGCAAACTTCTTCAGTTTCAACTTATTTACAGGTTTGGTCATTACATCAGCGACCATGTCATCAGTAGAACAATATACCAAAGTCACTCTCCCCTCATTCACAGTAGACCTAATAAAGTGGTACTTTATGTCTATGTGTTTGCACCTCTGTCTGTTCACAGGGTTTTTGGCAAGAGCGATTGTTCCCTGATTGTCCTCATGTATGATAGTTGGTGTGTACTTGTAGCTATCCATACCCCCCAGTAACTGTTTGAGGTATAGACACTCTTGTATGGTAGAAGCAAGTGCCATGTATTCTGCCTCGCATGTGGAGAGCGCCACGGTAGATTGTTTCCTAGTCTTCCACGACACAAGAGAGCTGTTCTGGCTAAGGCTCACACAGTATCCTGTGGTACTGCGTCTGTCACTGGTATCAGCCGCCCAGTCAGCATCGCTGTAGGCCTGTATACCTAAATCCTCGCTGTTGTTTCTCCTAAAGCTTAACCCTTTCTCTGCTGTGCCTTTGAGGTATCTTAGTACGTGCTTCACAGTGACCCACTGCTCCTCTGTTGGCTCCATAAAAGTACTGTGATAACCTGCTCACAACAAAACTCAAATCAGGTCTGGTACAGGTGGTCAGATATATAAGACTTCCCTACGGCCTCCCTGTACAGACTGGCATCTTCCATCTTTATACCATCATCAGTATATTCTAACTTTTGCTCACAGGGTGTTTCTCTTATCTTACAGTCTTGCATACCAAAACGCTGTAGTATCTTGTTAGTGTACCTTTCCTGTGACATCTTTATACATTCATCCGAATAACTGAAGTCGATACCCAGAAAATGTTTGAGTTCCCCCAAATCTTTCATTTTAAACTGGTCTGCAAGCATCTTTTTCACCCTTTTCAGACACTCATCATTGCTTGCTGCGATGATCAAGTCATCGACCCATATGATTATGATCACTTTCCCTTCTTTTGTCTCGTGGGCATACACACAGTGATCAGCTGGGTTTTGTGTGAACCCATTTTCAGTTAAACAATCATGCAAAACCTTATTCCAATTTCGTCCAGACTGTTTAAGACCATAAAGTGATTTCTCTAGCTTATACACCACACCCTCTTTCTCTTGATAACCCTCGGGTGGATTGATGTAAATCTCATAGTCTATGGGAGCGTGCAAGTACGCTGTTTTCACGTCCATTTGGTGAAGGACTAAATTCTCCTGTACTGCCTTCTGTAGCTCTGTTGGAGTAAAGGTTTTGTTCTCATTTAAAGACTGCATTTCCTCATCCATGGCTTTTATCCATTCTTTTGAGTTAGTGGACTCCATTGCTTCCCCAAATGTCTGTGGAATGCCACACACTGCTCTCCTGGACGCTGCTTGCCCGACTGCTGCTGGTCACTGGCCCCTCCGTCTGCCATCCCAACACGTAGTCCTCCTCGTGTCTCCTGAGACTTTATTCACACCATCCTTTTTGTCCTTGTCTTTCCGCCTACAAGTGGCATCTTTATGTGTGTCATTTTTACACTACACCATGTTTTCTGTCGACATGCTTTCGCTCGGTGGCCTTTGGTACCACATTTGAAGCACACCATCTCAGTGTCGTCTTTGTTCCAGCCACGCGTGCCTGTTTTGGTGGGCCGCCACCCTGCTTTCCCTTGCGTTTTCATTACGCTGTCACTGGACTCAGCTGCTTTTATCTTCTCTGTTTCTTCAAAACTCTGTAGTTTAGTCTTGAATTCTGCAAACGTGATGTTATCGTCTGTATGCGCCACATGTATTGTGAAAGGTTTAAAACTTTCTGGCAATCCCTTTAACGCCATGGCCACTAGCAGTCCGTCCCCTAACGTTTCTCCCGCGTTTCGCAGTGCTGTTATGGCGGTTTCTGCTCTGATTATGTAGTCCATCACACTCTCATCGTTTCCCTTCTGAAGCGATGTCAACGTGGTGTACAAGTTGAATATACGGGGCTTCCCCCTCCCTGCATAATACTCTCGCAATATTTTCAATGCTTTTCTTCCATCATTAGGCGCATCCCTCATAACTAAAGATCCCTACGGGCATTTTTTTCCTCGATCTCACACCTTCCTGTCCAGAACGATACACAGTGAGGAGCGGTTTACTTTCTGACCAGTGGCCCGTCATCTACCTGCCTAAAAACAAGTAGGTTACCATGTCACAGCGTATGAAAAGGAACGCCGTCTTACTACAAGCTTTGTACCGAGCATCGCCTCAGAAACGTAAAGATATCATCACTCACAGTTCCCCTGACTTTCTCCAGGCGCTGTGTGAGATAGCTTTAAATCTTTTGAAGGGGAACATCCCCCTGTCTACATCTCAATACAAAAAACTGAAACATCAAAAAAGATAATCAGACTGCTGGCCAATAAGAAAACCAGTTTAAAACGTAAACATCAAGTTTTGAAGAAACAGACGGGGGGATTTATTTTTCCTCTGCTGTCAGCGGCCATACTGCTCCTGGGAAAACTGCTAGGCAGAATATTGCAAAGAGTTAATCGAAGGCTGGATTTGTAAAAAAAATAAATAAAAATGACCAAGGTGAACAAAATGTTTCTTGTTTCACCTCATCTGCTGATAAGACTGACTCAACCTGCGGAGCCTTCCATCAGACAGATGGCCGAAGATGATTTGGATGAAAGAATGAGAGCTATGCTCCACAAGCCGCGGTTGAGTTCATATGAAAAAGTCAAGAGGTACGAGGTTCTGCTGCAGAGATATCTCACCCTGATGAAACAAGGTCAGATTGAAGAGTGTTGGGTTACTCTCCATCTGCAAAGCAACCCCTCGCCGTCAACAGCACCACCGCCACCAGAGTCTGACCCTGCTCACCCTCCATCTGTGCAGGAATCTGACCGGGTTGAATCCAACTATACAGCCGATGAAGTATTAAAATCCCTACCCCTGCGAGACCGTAAAAATGCATGGTACATCATGCAGAAATTGTCCAGTGGTGACAGAGGGTGGATGAGTAGGGGTGAATTTATTTATCGAGGGAATGTGGTGAAAGGATCTGATATGATGGATTTATTTTAAAAACCTATAAAAAAAAAAACCCAAACTCCTCTGAAAGGCTGGATGACTTTCTTAAATATGCTCGCGCAGCTAAACATTCCCTTATCTTTGGTGAATAATTGTCAAGCACGTGAACAGTACCGATGTCTAACATCGGACAGTGACGGCTGAGGAAAGGAAGAAGAAGAAGTAGAAGATAAAACACCCGTGCCTTTACCGCATCATCAAAAGGAAAAAAAGATCGCTTTATCCCCCGTATGGACGGTTATGGATTGAGATGGTCTGGAAAAAGATAAAACACCTACGCCTCGACGAGTTGAAAAAAAGAAAAAGATGACCCTATCCCCCACATGGATGGCTATAAATTGACTTTTATTTTCACACACACACACACACACACACACACACACACACACACACACACACACACACACACAGAAAGACACGGATGAATAAATAAATAAATATTTGACAAACACTGTCTTTGATGTATTTTGTATTTTGTTACACTTGTTTTATAAGTGTTTTACACACATTGCTAAACGTTTGTAAAGATGCAAGAGGGGTAGTATGGAAAATTGGGCGGGAATCCGTAAGAGTCAAAAAAAGGTTGCAGAGCCGTCCTGTTCCAGAGTCAGAGATAACCAGTGTTCTCCAGGCAAGTGCGAGGGGTGAGTGTTGACGATGAAGTAGGCGGATGCTCGAAACTCACTCCTCAGTAAGGCTAGCTGGTCAGAAGCCCACACTCCGCAGAATACATCCCCCAACAGACAATGCAAAAAATGTTCTAGCTGACGACTATCCATTTATTTTATTTAATATTTTTAATAATAATCCACCAGCACCTGTCTTTTGCCCTTAATCTTCAGAATGGAATCGTAACAGGCGTAGACGATGAGTGTGGTGGTCTGAGGCAGGGGGACCCTGCATCTCATCTTCAACCTCAAATTTCTGCTGAAAATGGGAGACAGGGCATCGTGTCCTCTGTCAGTTTGAGATTGAAAGCAAACAGAGCATACCCCTCGTTAAAGTCCCTGCGATCGATACTCAGAGGTAAATCTTTGAGATGCCTCCCCATTGCGGTAAACATATGGTAAAAATTCCCTCGATCAAACTGGGGTTGAAAGGCTTTAGCGGGAACCTGTCGACCGTCCTGATAGAGTGCCAGGTACTCCATATCGTGTCTGAAATCAAAGGGTGACAGGTCCTTCCTGCCTGTGATCCTGGAATTCTCAGGGATGAAGTAGGTTTTCACAGTAATGCGTGAGAAGGGGTAGAGGGCATTTCCTTTCATCAGGGCGCGTGACCCAGCCTGACGGCCAGGGAAATGGTGACCTTTTTGACAAACAGGGATGCAGCCGTTATCGTCAGGGTATACTCAGAGGCGCGTATTCCTATCAGACTGAAGGCATCGTTGCCACATATCAGTTTAATTCTCAAATCTACCGAGTTCAGCAAAAGTCTCTCGCAGAAAAATATGTCTGCGTGAAGCAGGCCCAGCAGGTCCACTTCTCTCGACTCTGCCGTGAATGTGGCTCTCTGATTTAATCCTTTATTCGGCCCGTTAGCGATCACGATAGAGTCCATAGCACCCGTGGTGTCTGTAAAACAGGCTGGCGCTAAATTGACTTAGCCTATCTTCTGAATAGCTGAGCAGAGTCTTGATGATGGCTCTGTACGGATGTGTGGTGCTGGACTGTGAAATCAATCTATACCCTAGAATAACGTTGCATTGGCTGAAAATTGTATTGAGAGGATAATTGACGAGTGATACGGCCGTATCGGCAGGGATGTCAGTTCCGTCCTTCTCCGTAATTTTCACCCGGAGATGGAGCATGGTGTCGTTCAGATCGGGATACTTTTCACCACATCCGGGAATGAAGAATTCTATGGGAGCGTTGTCGCTCAGCGCTGAGAGGGGCTGACATTCTTGATATTTTTAATCCTCTATGGATAATTGTGTCATTGGAGCGGAAAATAGATCCAGTTCCGCCAAGGTGTATTCGGTCGATTTCTGATGTAAAAGAGCCATTTTTTTATCCTAATCACGGATAAATTAAAATATGTCGGAGCTCTGTGCAGACTTCCTTCTCTTCATGCGGTCGCCCCTGACTGATCGTTTGATTTTCATGATAGCGAAACGATGAGGATCTTGGCTGAGACGTAACGTAGCCATCCTTACCGAAGCAGCTGAGCATGTCGAACGGGTCTGAAGTGCAGCTTGACTATCGTTTTCCCATAAACAAAATCCACAAACCTGTCGCGGTCTGTTTTAATTTCATTGTGGATGGTTTTTATGTAATTCTTCGATACGGGTAGGTAATGTACCGTGTTGTACCTGAGACTCACCACGTCTCCGTAGTCACCTTTCACCTTCACTACACACAGCAGAGGTGAGTAGCTATCGCCGAATGCTTGATACTGAACGATATCCGTGTATAGAAACAGGTTATATGTCCCCGTGCTGAAATCACAGGGATATGGGGTCGAGCGCTTCCTCAGAGTCCACCATTCGTTGACTTTTAATCCTAACATATAAACCAGAGGGGGATAGGCCCTGATTTTATATCGACCTTCGCCTACGGTGTCTGGGCATTTAGTCGTGTTCTTGAAAGAAGCGTCGAAGGCCGGGTTGTATTGTCTGACTGCCGGGATCAACTGATCCAGGAGCTCTTTAGGATGGCTGTAATACCCTCCTCGACCGAATTTTAAAATGATCAGAGGCCGCTCATGTTGCTCGGGCCTCTGGAACAGTTCCATGTACGAGGCGTCCGGGTGTAAATTATACCAGGTGCGAGGACAGATAAATTCTACCTAGAATTATTCTATTCCAACTAGAATTATTCTAGACCTACCATCGATTCTCCAGTCAGTTCGATGGGTTTAGGTTTAGCTAAATCCACGGTGTAAAAACTACTGGTATTTGCTTTAAATAATAATTAATAATAATTAATAATTAATTCCTTACTAGCGTTGGAAGGCAGGGTCACTTAAAACCCCATCAGACTCTGTGTGTTCCATGATTCCTCGTCCGAATGATGCGATGAGCTTCGTACGAGGTTTTTTTTTTATATATCCAGTACTTCCGAGGCTTTAACCCAGCTGTTGAACTTTGGCCAGTTTTTCCACTTGGTGAAAACCTGTTTTTCTCCACATGAAACATTCTGTCCCGGGTCATTTTTACTTTCTGCAGCTCAGCTCCATAAAACAAACCCTCGTTAGGCTCGCCATTGTAATCTCGTAGTTTGTATACAGGAGGCGCGCGTGGAATGCAACGTGTCACTGTAAACACTTCGTCCATAAAACTTTGATCATATTTTTCATCAAACACTCCTCTCAACTTAGATATTCTCACCAGATCCCCTGTCTTAAATTTCATCTTTATTTCAGGACGTGAGGGGATTGTACCATACAGGTATTCGGCATTCTTCGAGGTCACCTCCATAGGGGTCATTTTTATACTCCTATGTTAACTGTGGTTGTAGCTATTTATCAGAACGGGTAAGACCTTGAGGTAGCGTCTGGTGTTGTGGGCCGTAAAATATCTCCACATTCTCATTTTTAACGTACGATTAAACCTCTCCACCACCGAGGCCTTTAAGTTGCTCGCTGTGGCGAAATGTACAATACCGTGTTTCTTCATCAGAGTCTGAAAACTCCTGTTGAAAAATTCTTTCCCCTCCACCGTTTGTAGCTTTTCAGGTATTTGACTTTCTAGTAACACCGACTCGAAAGCTTTCACCACTTTGGAAGCCATTTCTTCTTCAAGATGTGAGCATAGACTTCTTTTGAAAATACGTCTATAACAGTTAAATATACATAATATTACATAAATATACATAAATATTACATAAATATTTGAAACCGTCATTATGATCGGTTAAGGCTTGCATGTCGCACAGATCGGCTTGAAATTGTTTCAGCTGTTTCGTGACAAAAACTCTCTGTTTCTCTTAAAATGCACTCGCGCGGGTTTATGCAGCGTATAAGCGTCCTGCTCCGATAAGAAATCTTCAACATCCTGAACGCTGACTTTTTTACCTGTTTCGTCTTCTACACCCTTACGGAGTCGCTCTACTCCTCCAAAACTAGCAGGGTGAAGCGGGTTGTAATACATTTTTTTTCATCACCCCTTTCTCGGCCATCGTGTCTTCGACAAACTTCAAACACCGACTGCACTATGGATCTGCGTGAGCTAGCTTTTTAAATCTTTCAAAAGACACTTTTTCCTTTTTTTTTGCTATACTTGTTTTTAATATGCCAACAAGATACAAACTCAAAAACAGGATACATAATTTTAAAAAAAGTTGCAAACTCAAAAACAGGATACATGATTTTAAAAACAGTTACAAACTCAAAAACAGGATACATGATTTTTTTTAAAATTAACAGACAGGATACATGTTAAAAAAGAGTTACCAAACTCAGAAAACTGGGTACAAAACTTTTTTTTAGGATTTTCTTTTGTTTTCTTCAACTATAGGTTGGTTTTTTTTAAAAAAAAAAAAAAAAAAAAAAAGCTTAACAATCTGTGTAACACTGTGACCATTCGCAGCTGTCCGATTTTCACCACATCCTGTCCCACCAGATTATCGTAGGCATCGCTGATAGCATTGAAGATTTTCTTTGCATTTCTCAGTTCATACAGGAGAGTCTCGGCCACAGCGCGGACTTTGAAATCCTCTGTTCTGATGTTGTGGGCAACCAGCAGACGCTGAATGGCTGGAATGAAGCGAGGGGTGAGGAGTCTTTTCATCAGGTGGTAAAAGTGATCCTCGTAAAAGTGATCCTCCAAGATCTCCAGACACTCATACTGTCTCTGACTGGGGTGATGGGTCTTACACCTGTGGCAGTGGTCAACACGATATTTGCGGATGACTATGTTGAGGAGATGATAAACGCTGATTTGACGGTATTGATGAAAACCGAAGACAAGAATCCATCAACCTCGTCAGCAGGCTCGTCTTTAGTACGATCCTCCTCTTCTTCGGCCTCCGAAAAAGGAGGCGTTCCTCTGAGCAGCCGTGCTCATCCTTGTGATGGTAAAATGTAGAATCCATCTCTAAAACTGCAGAACGGTACTCCTTGTGATGATAAATGCAGTGTCCGGCAGCTGCTACTATCGCGTCCTTTATAAGACCAGAAGGGAGGGGTGGTGTGGAGGTGAGAGGTTCAAAGAGGCGTGGTTATGGAGTCACAGGAATTATTTTTCTGTTTTTCTTTACGGGAGGAAAAAACCCAAAATCAATCAAGTTTTTCTCACTGCCATCACATCACTCCATCTGTGGCAGCATTGGAAGAGGGACATAATCCTCTTGCTTATCCCCAGCATCCTGGCGAGCCATTCTGTAGCAGGTATGACTAGCATGGTATGGAATAAACTGCAGTCAGGATTAAATCTCTCTAAAATGAAAATATCCGTCGATCTCTCCCACGAATTCAGTGAACGCAGACTGGCCTGAATAAACCATCTGCCTGAAACTGTGGGTTTGGATGGCCAAATTGTAGCTAAAATAATTCTTGTCTTAGCCAGCTCATGGTCGTTAAACTGCACACCCCTCCTCTGATGCTTTTCTGCACGAGGATTCTCACTGTCACCCCGCGCTCTCCCGCCGTTCTCTTTCTTATATTCCTCCTCTTTCTCCTCCCTCGGGACGAGGACTCTGTCTCTTTCTCCCCTTCTTCCTCTTTCTCAGAGTCTGTATCGGATGCGTGTTCTTCATTACAATTCTCTTCACTTGCAATGTTCTTATTCTGAGACATTTCCATCGCCACCAACAGCTTCCCCCAATCCTCGGGGCTAAACACCGTAATGGCGCTTGAATGATCCAGACGTTCTCCATCATCCAGCTGATACAACCACAGCTCACCCTCCTCGTACTTGAATTCATAACCCCAGGATCCAGACCCCCACGGACGTAGAGACCATTCTTCACGCAGGATCGCCGGTGGCGGTATCTGGGTACGACACATATAAATCATACGCTTCTTCTCTTTTCTCGGAGCGCCCGGTACATCCGTAACATCTTTGTATAATGTTACAGGTGTCTGACTGAGCAGCGATGATGACCACTTGTCAGACGAGTCTTTGGACGGTTCGTAGAAGCAGAAGAAGGAGAAGAAGAAGAGGAGGCCTCTTCTCCATCCAGCGGTTTAGAAACCACGTCGTCCACACGAAATGTTTCCATCAGAACCATGTTTGATACAAAAACGCTGAGAAAAGGCCTTGTTTTTATCCGTTTCTCAACCGTGCTTAACCCCACCCCCCAACCCCCACCACCCCTCCTCTTCACATCTATTAAACATATATTTACAGTTTTGTGATTTAATGAAGTACATGACAGTGGTACGCCTGTTTACCTGCATAGCACTCTGTTTGGGGCCCGTGTACTGACACATGAGCATTTAAAAACATATTTATGGTTTAGGAGTTAATGGACTAAATGACACTAACGCGCATGTTTACATTCTTCATCCTCCCCATATCCGATAAAGACGTATTTACGGTTTTATGACTTATTGAACTGTGTCTCTCTGGGGCTGACAATACATGTTTTACAACCTGTGCGCCCGGATCTCCTCACCCTGCAAAGACCTTAAGACTGAGAAAGGTTCCTTAAGATCAAGGGTCATGGACTGGTGACAAGTTCAAACCTCTACGCCAAGGCATGTGTTTACCACCGTATGTTTTTTGGGGTTTTTTTTACAACCTGTGCACCTGGATCACATCAACCTGCAATGACCCGAAGATGGTCACAGTCCGGTCACAGGTTCAAACCTCTACTCCGAGGCGTGTGTTTACCACCGTATGTTTTTTTTTTTAATTTTATTTTATATTTTTACAACCTGTCAAACTGAGTTTGACGAGAAGTGTACAGGCGCAGGGAAAGGGGAGTAGTCAAGGGTGTACTCTTATGACGTGACAGCACCTCTTTGGATGATGATGACGTCAGACCTGTCAAAACAGGGGTCAAACTGAGTTTGACAAGAAGTGTACCCCTATTCTCTCTGTAACGCACAAACCAAAAAGAATGGCTGATTTCTGCTTTCAGTTCTACCATGGCTTATACATATCCAAATACTGTAGTCAGTCATCAGCCACATTTCTGAATTCTCTTAATGTCACACAGATCCCTCCAAAGTTATATTTGATGCAATCATAATTTTACAGGAAGGTACAAGTTTGAGTATGAGAAGACGTGATCATGTTGTACGTTGTTATTGCAATGCCTCAGCATGTGCTGCTGGTTGGCTCCAGGCTGCTGTTAGTAAAGCAAACAGACTGAAATGTTCATTTGGACTCCCAGTCAGTGAAACAAGCACCACATTATCATTGGTATCTAGGCCTTGAAAAGAATATCCAAGAAACTATGTCTGCTCATAAAAAAGAACCACACGGACTTGGAGGAAAGTGTTGTATGGTTGGGGGTTTGGCGATAAAAGGAATGGACTGTATAAGGAATGACAGGAATAACATGGGTGTCTCCCTGGGGTGTCGGTCAGAACACAGGACTCGATGGATATGCACTTCAACTCTTTACTGGATGCTTTTAACACAGCAAGGCACAGCACAGCACACATGCACTGTAAAAAAACAACCTACAGAATTTACCCAATAAAAGTGAGGTAACAATTTGCACTCAGTGATTCAGTGACTCAGCCAATTTCAGCAGCTATAATACAGTAAGAAGAATCACATGGTCTTACTGAGTATATCAAAGGAATAATTACTCATAAAAATTGGGTAACATTGGGTAACATAACCCCTTTCATATAACCTTTTACCTTTTACCTTTTACTACTTATTTATTAATTTATTATTATTATTGTTGTTATTATTATTATTATATATTATTGCTGTTATTATTATATAATTATTATTGTTATTATGATTACTATTATTATGATTATTATTATTATTGCTATTATCAGAATGAAATAATTTACTAGTCACAGAAGACACATCAAATGTAATTTTATTTTTAATCAACCAGAGAACCAACCAATGAACCAGTTTGAGTTGGTCTCACAAAAACATCATAAAAAAAACAACATAAAAAACATCACTGAAATGCAATTTTTTTTTAACAAGGCAAGAGTGAACAAAAGCTAAAAAAGGGGGGGAAATGTGTGTGCATGTGTGTACAAGTTTTTTGTGTTCAGTTTACATCCACTTATCTTTTATATAAGAACTAACTGCCATAGACATTGAGATTCAGCCACAGACAATATGAGCTGGTGAGGTTTTCAGTTTGTGTGGATACAACTCTGGTTGGTACTAAGAAAATGCAATACACTTTGCAACAGAAATATAAAGACATACAACCCTCATTGTACAAGCCAGATGTGATGTAACGGACCTGTGTGTGTGTGTGTGTGTGTGTGTGTGTGTGTGTGTGTGTGCGCGCACGTGTGTGTTATGTATGAGACAGAGGTGGATTTACAGCAAAGAGCAGTAAGTCAAAACAAAAATAAGTTTAAAAAAAACAAACTCTGCACAACTGTTTGTATTCTTGCACATATTCAGCCCCCCCAACAGTACTTTACATGGTATTCACATATTTCAGAATAACTAAGAACGTCTCACCATCTAAGAAATATTTACACATGCAACACTCACTCAACATTCTGTGTTCTGCCATAGACATTGAGATTAAGCCACAGACAATATGAGCTGTTTAAGTTTTCAGTTTGTGTGAATACAACTCTGGTTGGTACTAAGAAAATGCAATACACTTTGCAACATTTTTTTCTTTCCTGATTTCTTGCTCCTACCCTCTGTTTTGGTGTGTGTGTGTTAAGGCATGTGAATATGTGTGTGTGTGTGTGTGTGTGTGTGTATGACTGTTTATGTATGAGAGAGACAGAGAGGTGGATTTATAGTGAGAGTGGTAATCTTAAAATAATGAAAATAAGTAAAATAAATAAATAAATAAAACAAATAATAATAATTTAAAAAACCTGCACAACTGTTGGTGTTCTTGTACATATTCAACAGTCCCCCCTCCCTTACAGTACTTTACATGTATTCACATAAATCAGAATAACTAAGAACTTTTCACCATCGTTTCACCATATATCAGTATATATTGTGATACATCAGTGATAGTGTGCCTCCGCCAGTATAGTGAATAATACCAAGTCAGCTTTAAACCAATTTTTTTCATAACCATGCTATTCCGGTAAGTCGTACTAGTCCGTAACGTTTTGATACAACATTTAGGCATTGCCCTTCTCTCAGAACATTCTGTGTTCTGCCATAGACATTCAGGTTAAGACAGAGGTAAGTCAAGACTGAACAAAGTAAGTTAAAAAAAAATGCGTGTGTGTATGTAGCTTAATCTGAGTAAAAGCAGTTCACTCCAATAATTTGTTTTGGAGGGTATGAACCTTTTGCAGTAGCTTTGTTTTGTCCAGCTCTAAAAAAATCTTCTGAAATACCTCAAAATTATACTTCAGTTTTTTCGGATACTTGAGGTTCAGGGCATAGATGAGACCCATAAGCAGTACACATGCTTTCGTTCTGTTTCCACAGCCATTGAGGACGCCTGCTATTATGATGACCACATCGTCCAGGTCCTCCCCCGCTGTGGAATTACGAATGACAAGCAGCTTCATTGGCTGGTCCACGTAGTTCTCATAATCATTCTACATGTTAAAAAAGAAAGACACTGCAATAAATTTTTAACATATTAACAAAACTAAATCTGAACCTTTTGTTAAAGTAACAGGACTCCACAAGGCTACTTGGTTGCCAAACACATTTTCCGTTTTTTGTTTTTTTTTTACATGCACCATGCTACAATCCCTCATCTATTACACTCCACCCCAAACAGGAGCAGGATCTTGCCTGACCAACCAGTGAACAAGTGATGACGTCAAGTTTGTGTGTTACAGTGCCTAGGCAGGCCTATAGACAGAGTAATTGCATATGTCACGGCCAGATGTAAGAGACTGGGTAAACGCACATTCAATCATTTTCTCCAAGAATAAATTGTTTGCTGATCGGTCAGGAAAGATGCTGCATGAGACAACCATGTCAATGAAACCACAAGCTGAATGAAAGTACGAAGTACAAAGGGCTGGTTTACCAGGCTACAATCCCCCACACACACACAAACAGCTGGCAGTCCTGGAAAAGCCCACAGTCCTCTCCCAAGTACTCTATGAGACTGCAGACCACTGCGTCCCGCTTTTTCTCTACACTCTGGTGCTGTAAGGAAATGTACCTTATTGATCAGACAATTTTAAAAAGCAGTTTTTGCACTTTTGTTGAATCATTTAAGCACATATATACCTCATCAAAAATTTTGAGGAATGGACGGATTCGTGTCCCAGCTGCTCCTCCTCGGTCTCACATCAACTTCACAAGTCGAGGTGTGTACAGATAAGGTTGCCGAACGAATGTCTCCTCCAGGTCAATAGTGGTGACCCTTCTAAATTCTTCTTTTATCTAGAAAATGCAACATGCGGAAGTAAAACAATTTCTTTAATAATAGTTTGCGGCCTATTTAAGTTCACCAAGTCAATAGAATTATTTGAAGTTTCCCACAGCTACTGTGTTGTAAGCCTGATTGACAAGCTTATAGGATGTTCTGTACTCAGGGCTCCAGACTTAATTTTTACGAGGAGCTCAGTATCCCCCAACTGAAAATTTTAGGAGCGCAACTTTAAAATTTAGGGCCGCACACCTTAATTCAACTTTCAACAGAAATATTCACATCTTACTGATAAATGCTTTGATAACAGCACAGAAAATTACAGTGTGCTGCCAATAAACTGCAAATGCTCTAGCCTCTGTGGTGTTCAGGGTCCAGGACTGCAGTTTCAAACAGACAGGTTGGGCTACTTCTAAGACACTAAACCCAGGGATGACCGGAGCACTCTGAATACTGTGCGTCTTCCTCAGAGTCAAACCATACTGGTAAAATTGCACAGATAATAAAGACTTTTTCTCCTACCTTTTCCAAAAGCATTGGTTATTGGTAAGGGGTGGGTATATAGAGTAATTAATACCAGTAAAGGCACTCAGAAAGGCAGACCTTGTTATTGCCTTCTGTCATTGTGAGTTAAACTAAAAACAATAAACAAAATACACAAAGACAATAGTCAACAGAATTATATATGACTCAATCAGAGAAAACAAGATAAGCATAGTTGTTCATTCAAGCCATGGGGTTCAACTGTATTGAGCGTGTAAATCCAGAATGCTTCTCGTTTTAGTAGCATCTTGACCATGTCTCCACCTCGTTGAAACATCAGTCACATGTATGCACCACAATAAAAAGTGTAAAAAGTATTCGGAGTGCTCCTGTCATCCCTGGGTTTAGTTTCTTAGACGTAGCCGAGCCTGTTTGTTTGAAACTGCACATGCTGTCAGAACCAGTTACAATGGTGGGCCAACTTTAGCGTTGTCCTGTAGCAAAGGCTTCCAGAGTTTAAGAAAGTTCAAAAGGCTATAGCTTGATAGTGTTAACAGATAGAGCCGAACTGTAAATGAGAGAAAAATTGAGGATGACCCAAAGTTTATGTTGGGATTATATCTATCCATCTAATTTGCATATTGTGATGTCACAGGGTGGCAGCCATCTTGAATTTTGACTTTTTTCATGAAATTCAGACTATTTTCAATAAATGTTGAACTTATTTCATATCATTGACCAGTAAAAGGGTTAATAAATCAAACTTTTTTCAACATACATGCACAAGTAGTCATGAAATTTACTCGCGCAGCCTAAAATTCTGAACGGAAAATGCGAGCATTTGGTTGCAGTCTGGAGCCCTGGTACTGTTGTTATAGCCTGGTAAATCAGCCACTCCTACTTCACTTCGTTCTGTGCAGAGGGTCTGGCCCTGCTGCAATGCACTAGCCAGACCCCAATAGAAATCCTATTCATACAATCAGCAAACAGAGAGAGTGTTCGTGAGCGATGACGTCGTTTGTGTGCTACATTTGAATTGTATTGCATAGCCAGGCTTGTCACGACCAAACGTTAGCGATTGAATAAAGGCAGATCCAATTGTTTTCAATTTCAGCCCACACCTCCAGGAAGGAAAGATCTCCTCAATGCAGCAGTTCCAGACTCTCTGCACAGAACGAAGTGAAGTACGAGGGCCTGGTTTACCAGGCTACTGTTGTTACGGATTAGATATAATTCAAACATTATAAATACATGACTTTAAATGTCAGTTAGTCAGGTCATCAATTCTTGGTAAAAAAAAAAAAAAAAAACAGGCAATCTTACCTGTGCCTCAGTAAACAGCGCAGGCCATCTTTCTTTAAGCACACTAACAGCAGGACTCTGGGCAAGCACCTCGTGTCTTCGAATCGAGAATGTTCTGGACATTTGTTCTGATATAGTCTTAGAATGGAAATGGGACCTCGCGTTTTTAACTGATGTGACTGAAATGTTGAACCACCTCAACCTACAGCTCCAAGGCAAAGGGAATCTCATCAGCGACATGTATTCCCACATCAAAGCCTTCGAGGTCAAACTGCAGCTGCTTGTGCGACAGGTCCAAAAGCTGGACTTCACGCATCTCCCTGCCACGCAAAGCTACTGCGCCGAGAAACCAGCCGCCCCTTTCCCAGTCGCGAAGTGCAAGGATGCCCTGGAAATGCTGCAGCGAGAATTTAGTGTGCGTTTCCGCGAGCTTCATGTCAACAACAAGGAAATACGTCTGTTCCAAAACCCTTTGCTACTGACATAGACGACGCACTTCCCTCTCTTCAGTTTGAATTAGCCGAGCTGCAGAATTGTGATGTCCTTAAAGACGCATTCAAGCCTGACTGTCTCCTTCAGTTCTATGCTGCGCTACCAGAGGGCACTTACCCAAACATTAAACAGCATGCTCTGAAGATGTTTACCGTTTTTGGCAGCACCTACATATGCGAGCAGACGTTTTCCCGCATGAAGCAAATAAAAAATCCAACAAGGAACAGACTCTCAGATGAACATTTGCATCACACTTTGAGACTGGCTACCACTAGGCTACACCCTGACATCGGACTTCTTACCAGTCAGAAGCAAGCACACAGTTCACACTGATATGGTAAATATACTCATTTTAACCATTACAATTGTACATGGCTGTAAACATGAAATATGAATAATCTTTTAATTTGCTACAGCTGCACTGTATTTGTAAAATCACATCACAAGGAACAACATGCAGCATATTCTTGTCATTTACTGAATGTGTCCAATGTCATCCCTTTATGCCAGGTTTCCAGACAGCAAGAGAGGGGATTGCAACTACTGACCTCAAAGATCACTGTCCATCTATCCTGCCTCACAACCCAGGCTACAACAAGTACAAATCCAGTTCAACAAAAACATCAATATATTCTTGAAATATTGGCCATGGCAATTTATTTAAAAATATTATTATTATTATTGGCCAATTTATTTTATTTATTAACCTACATGTGAGCTATTCTAATGCAATTCAGTTCAGTTCATCGTTGCTCTTACTGTAATTTCAATGGGGTTTTTTTATGCAATCAGCTCATGTGACGTGTATGGTGCATTAATTATAACTAATAGCTAAGCCTTACTCTGAATATTATTGTTAATATAATGCTATTTTTTTACATGGTTGTTATTAGAAAATAAAAGGAATACCTGTGGTATTTCAAATTGAAAAATAATGTGAAGTACTCACTACTTTCAAAATCACTTGCAATGATTACAATTTTGTGCCAGGAATTGTGACCTATTATACAGCCCACATAATTCATCCCGGCCCCTCATCACAGTCAGGAACGACAATGTGGCCCCCAGAGAAAAAAAGGAGTTTGGGGACCCCTGGTTTAAATGACCCCATTGTGTATACAGGTGAGTTTCAAAAAATTAGAATATCATGAAAAAGTTCAATATTTTTTCTCGCACATTTTAGAAAGTGAAACCCATATATTATAGAGATTCACTAGAGAGAACATTTTTAAGCCTATATTTCTTGAAATTTGATGAATGTGGCTCACAGATAGTAAAAACGCAAAATTCAGTGTCTCAGAAAAATACAATTGTATTCAATACTTGGTTGGGCGTCCTTTTACATTAATAACTGCGTCAACGTGGTGTGGCATGGAGGCAATAACCCTCTGGCACTGCTCAGGTGTAATGGAAGCCCAGGCTGTTTTGATAGCAGCTTTGAGGCCATCTGCATTGTTGGTTCTGGTGTCGCTCACCTTCCTCTTGTTGATACCCCATAGCCCATGCTGGAAAAGAAAATCAGCATCTCCATAAAGTTTTTCAGCAGGACCACTTCTGCTGAAAAACTGGTGCCAAGCAGGACTTGGCACCTGCCCACACTGCCGAATGTACAAAAAGCTGCTTTGATGGCCATGGTGTAACTGTTCATGATTGGCCAGCAAACCCCCCTGATCTAAACCCCATAGAGAATTTATGGAGTATAATCAAGAGGAAGGTGAGCGACACCAGAACCAACAATGCAGATGGCCTTCCATGGGTACAGGAATACCAATCTGAGATTCTAAAGGTTTGATTTCAGGGTTAGCATGTGGTTTTATGGTCAATCACGCACACGCGACGTTCACCCAATGTCTCTCTCTCGCACTCCGCTGCTGCATGCAAATTCAGCGGTCTGCCGGAACGTACTAACTGACGCATATGCAGAGAGTGGCCTTTCTAACAGAAAGTGTTTATTTCATTGTAGCATTCTGTAGAAGTTTTTATATTACAAGAATAAGGTCGCAAATTTACGGGAATAAAAGTTGTACATTTACAACTCATTGACTATGCTACAGTTGTGCCACAATCATTGCTAAAAAACTCAGAAGTGTCCTAGACCCAATTATCGATTAAGTCCAGTCAGGATATATAAGAAAGAGAAGCATCTCCAGTAATATTCGGCTTGTGCTAGATTTGATTAACTTCATAATTATGAAGGACAAAGGTCAAGGGCAGTGGAACTAGCTTCCCATGGAGCCTGGACCAAATGGGACCTCCCCAAGAGAAAGATCACTTGCGTGGATCTATGGCGACTAGAGGCATTCCGCATGTCTTTCCTTCTGAGATCAGTGTACAATACTCTCCCAACCCCAGCAAACCTGCACAAGTACAGCCGTGTCCAAAAGTTTTGAGAATGACACAAATATTAATTTTCACAAAGTCTACTGCCTCATTTTTTATGATGGCAATTTGCATGTACTCTAGAATGTTATGAAGAGTGATCACATGAATTGCAATTAATTGCAAAGTCCCTCTTTGCCATGAAAATGAACTTAATCCCCCCAAAAAACATTTCCACTGAATTTCAGTCCTGCCACAGAAGGACCAGCTGACATCATGTCCGTGATTCTCTCGTAAACACAGGTGAGAGTGTTGACGAGGACATGGCTGGGCATCCCTCTGTCATGCTGATTGAGTGAGAATAACAGACTGGAAGCTTTAAAAGGAGGGTGGTGCTTGAAATCATTGTTCTTCCTCTGTTAACCATAGTTACCTGCAAGGAAACACGTGCAGTCATCATTGCTTTATACAAAAAGGGCTTTACAGGCAAGGATATTGCTGCTAGTAAGATTGCACCTAAATCAACCATTTATTGGATCATCAAGAACTTCAAAGAAAGAGGTTCAATTGTTGTGAAGAAGGCTTCAGGGCGCCCAAGAAAGTCCAGCAAACGCCAGGACCGTCTCCTAAAGTTGATTCAGCTGTGGGATCAGGGCACCACCAGTGCAGAGCTTGCTCAGGAATGGCAGGAGGCAGGTGCGAGTGCATCTGCACGCACAGTGAGGCAAAGAAGCCACTTCTCCAGGAAAAACATCAGGGACAGACTGATGTTCTGCAAAAGGTACAGGGATTGGACTGCTAAGAACTGGGGTAAAGTCATTTTCTCTGATGAATCCCCCTTTCCGATTGTTTGGGGCTTCGGGAAAAAAGCTGGTCCGGAGAAGAAAAGGTGAGCGCTACCATCAGTCCTGTGTCATGCCAACAGTAAAGCATCCTGAGACCATTCATGTGTGGGGTTGCTTCTCAGCCAAGGGACTGGGCTCACTCACAATTTTGCCTAAGAACACAGCCGTGAATAAAGAATGGTACCAAAACATCCTCCAAGAGCAACTTCTCCCAACCATCCAAGAACAGTTTGGTGACCAACAATGCCTTTTACCAGCATGATGGAGCACCTTGCCATAAGGCAAAAGTGATAACTACATGGCTCGGGGAACAAAACATCAAAATTTTGGGTCCATGGCCAGGAAACTACCCAGACCTTAATCCCATTGAGAACTTGTGGTCAATCATGAAGAGGCGGGTGGACAAACACAAACCCACAAATTCTGACAAACTCCAAGCATTGATTATGCATGAATGGGCTGCCATCCGTCAGGATGCGGCCCAGAAGTTAACTGACAGCATGAGAGGGTGAATTGCAGAGGTCGTGAAAAAGAAGGGTCAACACTGCAAATACTGACTCTTTGCATAAACTTAATGTAATTGTCAATAAAAGCCTTTGACCCTTATGAAATGCTTGTAATTATACTTCAGTATATTATAGTAACATCTGACAAAAAGATATAAAAACACTGAAGCAGCAAACTTTGTTAAAACCAATACTTGTGTCATTCTCAAAACTTTTGGCCATGGCTGTAGGGAATGAGAGAGGATCCATTGTGCAAGCTTTGTGGGGAGAGAGGCACAATGGCACACACCTTGTTTGGATGTAAAACAGCACTCACCCAAGGGAGATACAGGTGGCACCATGACAAAGTACTCATGACACTGGCTAATGTGTTGGAGCAGAAGAGAGGGAAAAAACGCCAACCACCTCGGAAAGCATCAATCCAGTTTGTAAGGGAAGGGGAAAGGCCACCAGCCACAGTACCATCAAGGAACAGCCTACTACAAAAGCCCCGATCAAGGGAAATGAAGCTCGACCTGGGAGGAAGGCTGCAGTTCCCCAAACTGTCCAGACAACCCTAAGGCCAGATGTGGTACTGTGGTCTGAAGAGGGAAAAACATCATCCTCATAGAACTTATAGTCCCATAGGAAGATGGATGGGAATAGGCCTTTGAAAGAAATAGTGCTTTACCAGGACCTCCTGCATGACTGTAGGGGGAATGGTTGGGAGTCTTGGCTGTTCCTGGTCGAGGTCGGCTGCAGAGGATTCCCTGCGCAGTCAGTGTGGAGAATGCTCACAGCCATTGGAGTGACAGGGAAGGAGAGGAAGACAGCAGCCCGCAGAATGGGGGAGGCAGCAGAAAGAGGCTCGTGTTGGTTATGGAACCTGAGAGAGGAGCTTAGCTGGAAACCAGGAGGAGAAAATTGGCAGTAATTTGGCCATTACTGCCGAACTGGTGGGTGATACTAAATGCTGAACAAGTACCCATTGCTATCCAAACAATATAATTATTTTTGGCTGCTTCCGGACTCTGCTTAAACCTGAAGACATGTGAGGTTTTCCCCCACTTAGAAAAATGCATGCAACGTAACACTCAAAGAAAAAAATCACATATCTTGGGGTTACCATAATGAGGAATGAAAATGACAGATGTTCTGACAACTTCAACACAATTGTTGATACAACAAAATAGAAGCTCATTCAATGACTGGACGCCATGACAGAAGATCTGTCATTATGAACATGTATGACTCAGGCGGTATGATTCTTCTTGATATTATGACCCTCTACAACACATTTAAAGTTTGTTGAAAACTTGAACCGGATCAAAATCTACAATTTTCCATACAAATACCTTTTTACCAATAAAGTAAGGGAAGTCTCTGTAAAGTTCTGTGATCTGTGAAATATATCCTGAAACAATGGGTTGCCTGTTCTGGCAATGCTCCTACACCCGCAAGTTCTGGAAAGCTGCAGCCTGGTATGTCAGCGACAGTTAGACTATCGGTTAGACTGATAGTTTGATCGTTCCCTTTATTGGAAGGGTATGTTGTTCCATAAAAACAACAGTAAAAACAAAATAGACATATCTAATGAATATATTTATGTAAATACCATAAACCACATCCATCAAGCTAAATTCAATCACTCTACACTCTAGATTTATATCATTTGAAAAGGAAACTGAAAGGTGATGATGTGTTTTACATCATCATCATCATCATCATCATCAACCATATCTGACTTTAAAAATGACAGCTGTAAAAACCTTTCAGTTCTGTCTTGTTTAATGTTCTTGGTTGAGAGTTCTGATTAAAAATTGACTGATCATGTATTAATGGAATAATTTGTTTGAATATTTGTATATACAGTATGTATATTTGTTAGATGTGGACTCCTAGATGTGGACTTTTGTGTGTGAATTTTTTCTATTTGTGTGTGCACTTGGAGCAATATTTCAATGAAAAACCTCTCTGAAAAACATTCCACCACAGCCGCAACACGGTTTGTAATACATTCTAATACATATTGTAATACATATTTAAGTGACAGCCAAGCTTGTCACTTAAATACTTCCGGGTCAAGTCACTCAATTAGGAAGCTTCCGAAGCCAGAACCAAAGACGTCATCCAAGCGTTTCGACCGCGGCCAGGGTGCGCCAGCGGCCGTTTGCTACTGCGCATTTCCGTGTCTCGTCCTTGTTCCTCTGCGTCAAGTCTGAGCCGCTCACGGAAAGGACGCGTCCAGAGAAGCGACTTGATTCACCCGACTTGACGTTAAATGCTGGTGCCATCATAATAATTTCACACTCCAAGCTGACGGTCGGTTTGGAGCCATGGCTGACAGTCGAGAAGAGGAGAAGAAAGACGCAGAGCAGGAACCTCAGGGCGCAGTGGGTGGGGCAGGTATGTGAAGCCATGGGAAGTTGAACTCTGCACAGCCGAAGCGACCTTCCGTCACTAAAGCAGACCAACTTGTTGAATATTCGACTGAAATATTAGGATTCAGATCTTGTTACAGTCTCTGATGAAGAATGAAGGGTGTCGAAGTCTTGTGTCCCCCTCGATATTCGTTTCCATAATCCCAACCAGACGGTTTTTTCCCGGTGTCGTGTCGAAGTTATCTCCAACAAAAGTTCCCACTGCGCCGGAACAGGATAGACTTCGTTTATCTGAACAGTATCCCGGGCATGGTTACTGTCGGTGAAGATTGCTGGGACGTATATGGGGATTTCATGTGTGCATTATGAAGGGACGTTCAGGACTCACATGTGGAAGTTGAGTGACTGGTGATGAGGTTGGACGAGCTTTCACACTGGATTTGATGTAGACCTGGAATAGCTGATATGTTGAATAGATGGGGAAAAAAACATGGCGATGAGCCACCAGGAAGAGCTGCGTGACTTCTCAAACAAGAATGGCAGCTATGGAGAGAAAATAGAGCCCAAAAATGGCATGTTGGCTTGCTGTTTCTTATAAAACAACTTCCAAAAGATAATTTGAAAATGACAGGAATGTGTCACATCTTTCCTTGACATAGCCTGGAAATAAGTAAACAAGTGTCCGTGTCACATGTGACTTAATCTGTCTTCTGACTGTTCCAGATGTCATCGATGATCCCATCCTGGAGCAAGGAGCAGTGGTCCTCAGAGGGTTCGTCTCACCAGAATAACTGTGTTTTTTCATGATATAATCACTTTTTATTGCATATGCAAACATTCAGTATCATGTGAAACTTTTGTTGTAAGTTTAGTTTCAGGTTTTACAGTAAAAAATATTGTTCTTATAATGAAACATATCATGTTACAACGTGAGACATTTCACATTTTTTGCAGCTGAAATGTCTGTGGCATTCTCTTAGTCAAGCCTTTTTCTCCGCGGCAGGTATGTGATTGAGCGTATTAACACCGAGGACCCTGGTCGACGCGTCCGCTCCGAGGATCTGGGAGGAAGTCCAGACGAGCATCGGGACCCACAAGTCAAAGAGGTGGTGGAGCAGCTGCTGAAGATTGCAGACGAGCTGAACAGGAACGCTGAGCTCCAGCGGTGAGCCCTGCATCAGTCAACACATCTGTCGCTTCATCGCTTTGCACTTGACTTTCTAGATGTCAGTCTGCCATTTCAGTCATCGAAATTCTTTACTCAAACCTTTCAACATGTCCATATAAGGTGCTTTACCCCCGCAGGAACAATGGGGCTGTTTTAGGGGGGCTGGAACCTTTGAGCCTGTCCCCACCAGAGGAATGGCCCCATAAAAGTGATTTGCAGGGTCTTTTTTTAAGGGCCAAAATATGTTCCTGCTCCAGTAGGTACTCCTGATCACAAAAAAAAACGTTTGGGCAGGGCTTGGTGCTGATTGGTGGATGACAACAAGTTGCAGTCTTCTGCTCTCGCACAACGTCATGTATAACTGGCCACACAGGCTAACACAACACTGTTGACAATGATGTTCTTCTTGGGAATGCTGCAACCAAAACAGTGGCAAAATTAGTATGCCACTCCATGTCCTGGTGGTCTGTGCACCGCAGTGTGGACACAACACCTCCAGAACCGCTGATCGGGGTTGCTGCAATCAGAATGCGCCTATGGCTGTTTGCACACAAAAAAATGAGTGGAAACACTGAAAATTAAAAAAGTAGAAATATTGTAAAAAAGAAGTAATTGAGTTTGGTGACGTTTGAAATGTACTACATGTAGGCTAAAGTGAAACAATCTTAGGCTTGGTTCACACTGCAGGGCTTAATGCTCAATTCGGATTTTTTTTGTGAGGTCGTTCACATTTCCAATTAAATCCGACTTGTGTGTGATCCCCAGTGTGAACAAAAGTGTCCCACATGCGCGCTGAAGGACGCGATGACGTCATACCCAGCTAGCATGCTCAGTGTTTACGGAAGTAGCCTAAAGCCTGAAGTAGCTAGCATGGATAACCGGGCGATGATAAAGTTGCTGTTGTGCCAGAGCCAGAACATGCATGAAAATGTTGTGTTAAGGAGGAGATTGAGAAGGAGGAGGGCAAGGGTTTTGGCCCTGGCGTGTTGTGGGGCAGTGGCAGCAACATCCGTTCAAAGGTGTGTGAGGAGTCGCAGCGAAGACTGACACTCAGTTCATAAAGAATTTTGTGTTACGAGAAGAACCTTTGTGTACATCTGTGAGCGGCTGATTGTACCACTCTCGTGGGAGGAAACACGTTTTCAGCGGCTTGTTGATGACGTGTAGGTCAGATGAATGCGACCTGGCCATTCAGACTGAAGTCGCATGTCAAAAGATCGGATATGTATTGGTTTCAGGACCAAATATCCAAGTGGCCTGGGTCGCATTTGAAAAAATCAGATCTGTGTCGTTCAGACGGTCATTAAAAGATTGGATACAGGTTGCATAGGGGCGAAAAAATCGGATTTGGGTCACTTCAGGCTGCAGTGTGAACTTAGCCTTAGTTTTGTAAAAACCTTTGTTTGCGTTTGGACTCTGAACTGCGAATGCTCCAGTGTCAAATTTGCATCTTGCGTCTTCAAATACCATAGTTGAACACCCTTTCTTAAATATTAGTTTGATCCGAATGAGGCGACCTGTGTTCGTCTCACCCTGTAAAGACAAGGGTAGCATTGGTTATGAAGGGAATAAGAATTATTGACATTGCTTCACTGTCATTGTGTTTCAGCATGATTTACCAGCACATATCTGTAATGAGTACTACTTGAGATGCAAACTTAAGAAAAATCTGACAGTAAAGTGAAATCAGATGAAACATGTTATTCTGTGTTTTGTTTTGTTTTTTCTCCCATCAGACTGATCAACCAGGTTCAGGGGAACTGTGCTCAGGACATCTTCATGAAGGTGGCCAGGAACATATTTGCTGATGGCATCAACTGGGGTCGAGTGGTGGCTCTCTTCCATCTTGCCTACAGACTCATATACAAGGTAACTATGAAACTTAAAGTATGCATGTAGACATGTAGAGATAATCAACATTTAAGCAGCAAGACTAGTAATCAACATTAGAGCTGTCCTGTACTGTTAAATACTGTTGATAAGTTATCACATTGCATCATATGTTACAGACATTTCCCTGTGAAACATAGTGGAGTAGAGAATTACTCAAAGAATACATAACCCTCTACTTACTACATACTTGTACGTCTGTTACTACACACCATGCCATGGTTTTAGGCTCACGTTGCAACAAATTTACACTTAACATTAGTTCATGTTAGTACCTCTGCACCCCTGTCAGCAAACACAAGGCACACATGACACATTTAAATTTAAGATTTACATCCATAACATTGATGTATTAAAAGACACCTGTGCTTCCTAAGTGCAGTAGATCATTTGAGGTAGTCTGCCCTGTGATCCAGCAGAGGGTGCTCTAAAATCAGTTTGACCGAGAAGCTCTCAAGCTCGTAATGTCATGTTGTTTGTGACAAAAATGCAGGATAATAGTGACTACAACCAGTTAGTTACAATTGTAAACAGCATTGTACACGTGTGCAGAAAAAAGTACTCAAACTGATTCAACACATCCTGTGTATTGGCCAGTTCTTGAACCACTTGAGCATTTCACAGAAGTCTGGTTAGTAAACAATGACAGAGCTGTCCTGATTGGACATGTTCTTCCTTTTGACAGGCGCTGACCACCAACCATTTAGAAAACATCAGAATGGTCATCAGCTGGGTTCTTCAGGTCATCAGAGAGGAGCTCTACGCCTGGATCGTACAGCAGGGAGGCTGGGTAAGTGATGAATCGTCCACAGAACCTGAGTACTTTGCTGAATTCAGGGGAAATATTGGTGTAAAGGCTTTTAGGGCAGTCAAAGTAAAAGCTCTTATTTTGGCTCTCTTTTCCCAGGAGGGGGTGATCCGTGGCTTTTCTCAGTGGAGGACACTTGCCATGGTAGCATCAGTAGTATTCTTAGCAACCATTGTTTTCTACAGGAGGACACGCTGAGACTGTCAGACCTCACAACTGTCCAACCAGGGCCGCAGTCCCATTGGCTGGATGAACACAGTTTCTTTTATAAAGACAATTTGACATGGACATGAACTACAACCACTCCTCAATTTCCATCTTAAAACCAGACGAGGACAAGTACAATAATAAGTGGTGGAAAAACCTCCTCTCCTCTCAGGTGTCCAAGAACAAGTGCATTTTCAGACAGCTGCCCACTGGATTTATCCAGCAGCTACCTTTCAGTGCCTTCCATGAAATGGCAGTAGCTGTCAGCAGACAGTGGTGTTCAATGGTGACAGACCGAGGACCTCACTCGGGTAAGAGCGGGTCTCAGGTCCGTTCTGTTCAACATCAGGTCTGGGTGGGGTCTGCTTTCACTTTCTCCAGGTCTTGGGTGTTTGGAAAATTTAGAGACAACAGGAAAAGACCTGGTTTGTGATGACTACAACAATGTTTGCTGCATCCTAATTCAGCCAATCAAAATTCCATAAACTACTGACTTGAATATACTGTAGTTTAGATTGTGGCTAACCTTTTAATATTGTCATGACATACTTTTGGCGAAGAGGCAGCCGTGATAGCTCTTGAGTGAAGCAAGTGTGTGCTTTTTATTTAATGCTAGTTTAAAGATGGTGTGGATTTCCCCACTGTTCAGGGATAAAGTAACAACTTGAAGCAAATTAGTGTGAATCAGTCCTCAATCATTGTCCTGTTTTATTTGCTTTAGTTTTCTGATAGTAGACAAGGCCATCTCAATTTCAGGTAGATAGTCATGGGTTGTTCTCAGATAAAGGTGGATACATTTTTCGGACAGTACTCTTAATGTTCCTTATGTCATGGACGCTGACATCCTGGCTCATGTAGCACTATCGCAAGTTTATATCATCTGTCACTTCGACTGCTTCATTGTTGTGGTGGATCTTTTCATGTCACAGCATGAAAATAGGAACATCAGCCATGGTTTTATACGGGTTACTCTTGTCTTGACCCTGGGCCATTATGAATTTTGTTAGATCCCCCTCTGCTTCTCCTTCTTACAAGTCAACATGGAAAATGGACAAAACTTGGCATCAGAGCAGCTGAATGAATCAAAACGTGAGCTGGTGTCTGAAATAATTAACTTAAACAGTTGTTTTTTTACTGAACTATCTCTGTTGAAAGCTAGTTGACTTATGACCTTAAGTTTTTATGTATTTAGTGCTGTACATGTGTTTACAGACCTGTCTATGTGATCAGGTGACCATCTCTGTACTGTGACCAGCTGAATTGCACAGTGGCTCATGTTCATGCTGAATGTCTTTAGACTTGTAGATTGAAAGTGTCAGTAACTAAACATGAAGACAAGTTTTGGGGTCATGTTGTGGTCGTGCCACAGTGTGGACAGTGGGGGGAAAAAGCTTTGTGAAATCACTAAGTTTGATTTTCACACATGGTCGTGTTATTCTATATACCAGCAGCTTCTTTCTATGATCATCTCTATTTTGTTTGTGAGTTTTTGAGTTGTCAGAATCCTGCATGAATATAAAGCAATAATCTGACAGAGGAACTCACTGCTTCAGTCTGCTGCATGCCTGCAGGTGTGTGACCAGGCATACAGTCATCTGACCACAGACACAAGTGTCTTCTCTGTGTTGGTGTTTAATTAAATACTAAACAAAGCAACAGAGGCAAAGGCTAAAGGGCAAACTTTGAAATGTTAACCTGCTGATAGAAAAATGTCTGTGTAGTAGCACTCTTTTTTTTTTGTTGACAACTGAAAGAGGATGAAGGGACTGTGAATGGAACTATTTGAAGAACAATCTGAAAGTGCTCATGTGGATGAAAGCTCTGTTTCTTCACGTCAGCTGTGTTTTCAGAATGATCCTCGTTCTTGTAGCTGATGGTTGGCCGAGATGTTAAATGTCACATTTGTCTAATGGAGACCTACACCAGTCATAACGTTAAACCCACCTGCCTAATATTGTGTAGGTCCTCCTCGTGCAGGTAAAACAGCTCTGACCTGTTGAGACATGGACTGCACAAGTCCCCTGAAGGTGTCCTCTAGTATCAGGCACCAAGACATTGGCACAAGAATGTCAAAGTCACATCCACAGCCATCCACAAGGTGTAAAAGAAAATATGATTCGTCAGACCAGGACACCTTCTTCTATTATTCCATGGTCCAGCTCTGCTGATCACATGACCATACTTTTGTTGGAGGACAGGGGTCAGCATGGGCACTTGATTCCCATATGTGTCAGCAAACCTTTGGCTCCTATGACTATGATTTTGATAATCACAATTTTGTCCTTCAACAAGCTCAGATCCTGCTTCCAACACATCTACTTCATCAGCTGACTGTTAACTTGCTGCCTCATATTTCACAACACTTAATGACAGGTGCCGTTGTAATGAGGTAATGAAAAAGTTCTTCACTTCACCTGTCACCTTCATGTTATGGCTGATTAGTGTACAGTGTAGCACATTGTAAAAGTTGTGCTTACTAACAATATTACATAATAGCACTACTCCAACATCAGTCTACTGATCTTTTCTGTCTGGTTGCTGTGTACAGTATTTAAACTTTATCTTCATACATCAACTTCACAAAATTTTCATGATGAACAGAGGATGGTAGGTTTTTTAATCTGTAAATCCTTTGCAAACTGTAAGAAAAGCAAACAATTGTCATTTAGTCTTTACATTTTTAATATTTTCTTTTATGATTCTTAAATTAACAAGGAAGTGAAAAATGTTTCCCAGGGAAAAAACGTTAAGTATAGGAGACTGCACAGATCAAAACCTGTGACCAGTTGCCAGTTTTAATGTTTTGACTGATTGCTATATATTTGTGGCTTATTGTTCAGAATGAACTTCAGAATAAACTATTCTGAAGTTCATTCTGAACAATCAGTAATGTGATGTAAAATGCATTTTTGTAGTTTTAGTTCTTTATCATTGCTACAGGCTTTGACTCAACCAAAATTGAACTGATCTGCCACAACATTAAAAGCAGTAACTGATTTTCGGTGTGAGATTAGATTAGATTAACTTTATTAATCCCACAACGGGGAAATTTACACGTTACAGCAGCAGAGGAAAGGTGAAAAGAAACAAAAGAAGAAAGACAAAGTGAGCATAATTTACAGAGTTGCCAGCATTGCTGACAGGTGAGACAATAGTCAATTGTACAACAATTGTAAAGAATAAAAAATAGTAAAAAATTATGGACTGATATATTATATTATATGACAGCAAGTATGGTGATGTGACCTCAGTTCCATCAACAGATTTCAGGTGGTGGATGTGTTGTAGAGCCTGACAGCGGTTGGGATGAAGGACCTGCGGAACCTCTCCTTCTTACACCGTGGGTGTAACAGTCTGCTGCTGAAGGAGCTGCTCAGGGACCCCACCGTGTCATGTAGGGGGTGAGAGGTGTTATCCATGATGGATGTCAGCTTAGCTAACATCCTTCTCTCCCCCACATCCTCTACAGAGTCCAGGGTACAGTCCAGGACAGAGCTTGCTCTCCTGATCAGTCTATTGATCCTGCTCCTGTCTCTGTCCGTACTGCCTCCTCTCCAGCAGGCCACAGCAAAGAAAATGGCTGAGGCCACCACAGAATCGTAGAAGGTCCTTAACAGGGTCCTGCCCACCCCGAAAGACCTCAGTCTCCTCAGCAGGTGGAGGCGACTCTGGCCCTTCTTGTAGAGGGCTTGGCTGTTTTCAGTCCAGTCCAGTTTATTGTTCAGGTGAACACCCAGGAATTTGTAGCTTACCACCACCTCTATGTCCGATCCCTGGATGTTTACTGGCGTGAATGGTGATGCTTTCCTCTGGAAGTTGACTATCATCTCTTTTGTCTTGCTGGTGTTGAGCTGAAGCTGGTTGAGCTCACTCCAGCTGACAAAGTCCCTGATGACAGTCCTGTATTCCATGTCGTTCCCTCAGAAACACAGCCGGCAATGACTGTGTCATCGGAGAACTTCTGGATGTGGCACTGTGTGGTGTTGTGGGTGAAGTCCGACGTGTAGAGGGTGAAGAGGAAGGGGGAGAGCACTGTACCCTGAGGGGCACCCGTGCTGCTGAGCACCACGTCAGACACACATTGATGTATCCTCACATACTGTGGTCTGTTGGTGAGATAGTCAGTAATCCAAGCAGCCAGGTGTTGGTCTACTCCCACACTTTCCATCTTCCCTCTAAGCAGTGCTGGCTGGATTGTGTTAAAAGCGCTGGAGAAGTCAAAAAAGATGATCCTCACAGCGCTCCTGCTGTCCTCTAGGTGTAGCAGTGATCTATGCAGCAGGTAAATCACTGCATCATCCACCCCAATCCCAGGACGGTAAGCAAACTGCAGGGGTCCAGCTGAGTGCCCCCAAGGAGTCGCAGGTGCCGAAGGATGACCTCTCCATGGTCTTCATCAGGTGAGAAGTCAAGGCAACAGGTCTAAAGTGGTTAGGCTCCTTGGGGCGCGGTGTCTTTGGTACTGGTACCACGCAGGAGGTCTTCCACAGGGCTGGGACTTTCTCCAGGCTCAGGCTCAGATTGAACAGGTGCCTGAGCACACCACAGAGCTGGTCAGCACAGTCCTTGAGTAGTCTTGGGCTGATGCCGTCTGGTCCCGGGGCCTTCCTAGCCTTGATCTTTTTAAGTTGACTTCTCACCTGATCATCTGTTATTGAGAGGTGTGTGGAGAAAGACTGGGGTGAGGGTGTGGGGATGATGGGTGGTGAGAGGGGTGGTGGGGGGTGGGAGGGGTGGCCTGGTTGATTGATGTTGAGGGTGGCAGGCTGAGGAGCTGTGGGGGGAGAGGGGCAGGGCAGGGGAGGTGTGGTGAGGGGGCCGCGCAGGTGAGGGAGAGAGCTGAGGAGGGGTCAAATCTATTGAAAAACAGATTTAGCTTGTCAGCCCAGTCCTTGTCCCCACTGGCCTGGTCTCTCCTCCCTCCTTTCCCATTTCCAGCAATGGTCTGCAGCCCTCTCCAGACATCTCTTGTGTTATTCTGCTCCAGCCGTTCTTCCAGTTTCCTCCTGTAGCAGTCCTTCCCTGCCTGATCTTAAGCCGGAGCTCCTTCTGGACTCTGCGCAGCTCCTCCTTGTCCCCAGAGCTGAAGACCCTCTTCTTCTCGTTCAGTAGGGCCTTAATCTCAGAAGTCACCCAGGGTTTGTTATTCGGGAAACACAGCACCGACTTGGAAGGTACAGTGTTATCCACACAGAAATTGATATAATCCGTGATGCAGTGGGTCATGCTGTCAATATCACTGCCGTGGGGGCTGCAGAGTGCATCCCAGTCAGTCGTCTGGAGACAGTCTCTGAGCCTAGCCCTGCTCTCCTCGGACCACTGCTTCACGAGCCTCTCCACAGGGGTTGTTTCTTCACCATGGGGGTGTAGTCAGTGGTTAGGTGGACGAGGTTGTGATCTGAACGACCCAGCGGGGGGGGGGGGATGTGTATGCATTGTTGATGTTGGCATACAGGAGGTCCAGAGTCTTATTGTCTCTAGTGTGACATTTCACATACTGGGTGAGGGTGGGAAGAGAAGTGGACAGGGAAGTGTGATTAAAGTCACCGGAGATGAGGAGGAAGGATTGGGGGTGCTGGTTTTGTAGTTGAGAGACAGTAGTGTGGATCAGGTCTGTAGCTGTAGCAGCATCCGCTGAGGGGGATGTACACAGTCACAGCGATGACATGTGAAAACTCCCGGGAGGTAGTATGGCCGCATGCTAACCGCTAACAGCTCCAAGTCTCTGGTGCAGAGTTGCTCTTTAACTGTTATGTGTCCCGGATGGCACCATCTCTCATTCACAAACACAGCAATTCCCCTCCCTCTTCTTCTTACCGCTCTCCATTGCATTCCTGTCTGCCCAAAGTAGTTGAAAACCGTCCAGAGTGACGTGTGAGTCCGGAGAAAGTTCACTCAGCCACGTCTCCGTGAAGCACATGAGGCTGCATTCCCGGTACTCCCTCTGCAGCCGGGTCAGCGCCGCTAGCTCTTCCATCTTGTTGGGGAGAGATCTTACGTTCCCCATGATTACAGACGGTAGACATGGCTTATACCGTTTTTTTCTGCTCCCTGCGCTTCACTCCCGATCTGCAGCCTCTTCTCCTCCTCCGTAGCTCCTTGGGTATCGCCCGGCCTCTCCGCGCCGAGGAGGGGTGTGTGGCGCAGGGCGAACAACTGATCCCGGGTGTAAACAATAGAGCCGTGGTTGAATGGGGAGCCATGGTTGAGTGTGTTTCCTTCAGCCACACCAAAAAGTTCCATAAACAGCAAAGGCGCAAACTACAATAATAACAAAGTGAACATCCATAGTTGCGCACTCGCTTAAAGTGCCGACGTAAGTAGAAAAAAATAAAAGAAATATACTAAAAACGTTACAAAAACTAAGAAATAGGTTAGAAAGTACGGAGCTGCTGTAACAAGCTGCCGCTCTCATCTGACCATATGACCTTCTCCTATGTCTCCTCTGGATCATCCAGACGGTCTTTGGTATACTTCAGATGGACCTGGATGTGTGCTGGCTTGAGCATGGGAACCTTGCATGTGCTGCAGGATTTTAATCTATGACGGCGTAGTGTGTTACTAATCATAACCTTTGAGATTGTGGTCCCAGCCCTCTTCAGGTCATTGACCAGGTCCTCCCATTTGGTTCTGGGCTGATCCCTCACCTCTCATGATTATTGATAACCCCACAAGGCAAGATCTTGCATGGAGCCCCAGACCAAGGGAGATGGACAGCTGTCTTGAGTTTCTTCCATTTTCTAATAATTACACCAACAGTTACTGCCTTCCTATCAAGCTGCTTGCCTATTTTCCTGTAGCCCATCCCAGCCTTGTGCAGGTCTACAATTTTGTCACTGGTGTTCCTAGACAGCTCTTTGGTTTTGCCCATGTTGGAGAGGTTGGAGTTTGATTAATTTAGTGTGGACAGGTGTCTTTTATACAGGTAACAAATTCAGACAGGTGCAATTAATACAGATAATGAGTGGAGATTAGGACGGCTTCTTAAAGACAAAGTAACAGGTCTGTGAGAGCCAGAATTCTTGCTTTTTCCCCACTGTAATGTTATTTTAGTGAGAACAATCATTTTTATACAATTCTTATATAGCACCATTTGACCAGACAGGGACTCTTTGCTGTTGTTACTGCTTCACAGGATATTTCAAAAAGAGCACTTGTGTTCCCACAGATCTTTACACAAGAACAAGGAGCAACAATTCATGTCTCAGACACTTGTTGTTCTCATCTTTGTCAGGTCACACTGCACCTTCTTCCAGAAACATTTCTCATTCCGTGTTGGCACCTTGCTTGGAAGAAGGTAAGTCAAACAAGTTTTGCACCACAGTCATAGCTAATTGCCATTACTTTTTCCTCCTGTGGTAAAACCCAGTGAAACAATATTTTTCTTGGAATTATGCTAATCTGGAAGACTGATAGCAAAGACAAAAGCAGTGACTCAAGGAAGGCTGAAGGGGTTATAATGTTTACATAGATTCTAGGGTTTTTCTTTTTACTTAAAGCAAAATTCAAGGTTGATGAGAGGTTAATTTGGTAATTGGTCCAGTGAAAACATTACACCTTCACTGTTAACCACCACACCCTCTTTCTCTGTAATAACTAACACACAGCGTCTCCCATAATAACCACTGTCAGCCCTGCAATTCACACAAACAAATACAAGGTCAAATACACAAGACAAATTTGAATATTTATTTCCAGTTATTAGCATATATATTTACAAGTTATATATCTTGTTCAGTACTAGATCTATGCCTTTACAGATACACCCATATACACACTTTCTCCAATTTTTAAATCATACCTCATAAAATATCTCTTCTCCGGCATATAGTCTGATATAGTCTGATGTGTTTTCCCTCTGGTCACTCCAATCAACTTTTTTTATTCTTGTTGATTTTATACAATGTGAACATGTTTTATTAATTTATTGATTGATCATTGCCGTGCATTTTTTTCCAATTCTGCCTTGTAAGGGGAGCTTAGGTGTCTTGAAAAGATGCCTATTAATAAAACATATTATTATTATTATTATTATACACAGTTGAATTTATTGATATAAAGCACCCTGCCTTCCACTTGTTTCCTTCAGTCATAAACCACATTAAAAACCTAAGACTAATAACAGACTGATAATGAGTCTATAGTTATAGTCAATGTAAGTCAATTTTGTTTTCGTAAATATCAGCGAATCCATAAGCGTGTAGCTGTAATACCCTATCAATAAAAAACACTGAAGTTAATGGTATTTATTATAAGTAATGCTGGCATATATCATAGTAACCAGTATGGGGATACTGTACAGTGTATGGTTATGACTGTTATGGACAACACACAAATGATTACATGATACATAACACAGGGTCCATGTTAAAGAAATGCCCACAGTCCAATACAAGCTGATTGTCATCCCTCAACTGCTTAGGGAATATGTCTTACCAACTTTTTTCTCTGGGGGCCACATTGTCGTTCCTGACTGTGATGAGGGGCCGGGATGAATTATGTGGGCTGTATAATAGGTCACAATTCCTGGCACAAAATTGTAATCATTGCAAGTGATTTGCGAAAGTAGTGAGTACTTCACATTATTTTTCAATTTGAAATACCACAGGTATTCCTTTTATTTTCTAATAACAACCATGTAAAAAAATAGCATTATATTAACAATAATATTCAGAGTAAGGCTTAGCTATTAGTTATAATTAAGTGCACCATACACGTCACATGAGCTGATTGCATAAAAAAAAACATTGAAATTACAGTAAGAGCAACGATGAACTGAACTGAATTGCATTAGAATAGCTCACATGTAGGTTAATAAATAAAATAAATTGGCCAATAATAATAATAATATTTTTAAATAAATTGCCATGGCCAATATTTCAAGAATATATTGATGTTTTTGTTGAACTGGATTTGTACTTGTTGTAGCCTGGGTTGTGAGGCAGGATAGATGGACAGTGATCTTTGAGGTCAGTAGTTGCAATCCCCTCTCTTGCTGTCTGGAAACCTGGCATAAAGGGATGACATTGGACACATTCAGTAAATGACAAGAATATGCTGCATGTTGTTCCTTGTGATGTGATTTTACAAATACAGTGCAGCTGTAGCAAATTAAAAGATTATTCATATTTCATGTTTACAGCCATGTACAATTGTAATGGTTAAAATGAGTATATTTACCATATCAGTGTGAACTGTGTGCTTGCTTCTGACTGGTAAGAAGTCCGATGTCAGGGTGTAGCCTAGTGGTAGCCAGTCTCAAAGTGTGATGCAAATGTTCATCTGAGAGTCTGTTCCTTGTTGGATTTTTTATTTGCTTCATGCGGGAAAACGTCTGCTCGCATATGTAGGTGCTGCCAAAAACGGTAAACATCTTCAGAGCATGCTGTTTAATGTTTGGGTAAGTGCCCTCTGGTAGCGCAGCACAGAACTGAAGGAGACAGTCAGGCTTGAATGCGTCTTTAAGGACATCACAATTCTGCAGCTCGGCTAATTCAAACTGAAGAGAGGGAAGTGCGTCGTCTATGTCAGTAGCAAAGGGGTTTTGGAACAGACGTATTTCCTTGTTGTTGACATGAAGCTCGCGGAAACGCACACTAAATTCTCGCTGCAGCATTTCCAGGGCATCCTTGCACTTCGCGACTGGGAAAGGGGCGGCTGGTTTCTCGGCGCAGTAGCTTTGCGTGGCAGGGAGATGCGTGAAGTCCAGCTTTTGGACCTGTCGCACAAGCAGCTGCAGTTTGACCTCGAAGGTTTTGATGTGGGAATACATGTCGCTGATGAGATTCACTTTGCCTTGGAGCTGTAGGTTGAGGTGGTTCAACATTTCAGTCACATCAGTTAAAAACGCGAGGTCCCATTTCCATTCTGGTTCGGTCAGCTCTTGTACCGTTTCACCTTTAGACTGGAGGAAAGTGTTGGCTGACGTTGGATCAGCTTGTCAAGTGGCGTAATTCGGTCATAAAAATGCGTCATATAAATAATACAGACTCGCGTATACAATTAAATAAAATATAAATGGTTAATACAAATATATTTTGGTGTTTAAAAAAACAATATGCATATATATGCCTATATTTTAAAAAAATGTTTGCAAGGATTGCTAATTAGGGCCAGTTCACATGGTGAGGTGCAGAGAGGTGGGGGGCCGGTCAAAGGGACGTGGCGGGCCGTATCTGGCCCGCGGGCCGTAGTTTGGGGAACCCTGCTTTAGGCTGTGGCCCCCGACGGCTCTGCTTCATCAGATGGCCCTCTCCGATCAAAACCCGACCTGGCCGGGACAGGGGCTTCCCCGATGGCCCAAATGAGTTCTCAACCACATGGATCCGCTCCTTGTTTTCCTGTGCAAAGCTTAGCTGGTCCAACATGATGTTGTACATCTTGTACTATTGTACTATTAGTCTCCAAGCTTTTGCAGGTGTCAGTAATGTGCATGTCTTTTCTCTCCAATGAAAAAAGGAGGCAAGCAGCAGCATTTAAACCCTCAGTTATGATGCAATAGGACTTTCCAAAGTTCAGCCCTAAGACAAACACGTTTACATGCAACAAGGGAAGGGTGTGACACAAGAAATTCCAAGGAAGGACGAGTCCAAATTCACATTTATCATGTGTCATGCAACATTCACAGTGCTGGAGGAAAAAGGAAATGAACCCTTGCTTACTACTATCACTTTTGAACTCGTGAACAGTGGGTTAGACAAGCCACTTATAATACCTCTCAATTTCAGTAGACAGACCAAGTCTTAATGATTCCTACAGTATTAAAACTAATCAACTCTAGGTGTTCAGTATCTACAGACAACAGTAGGGGCATTGCAAAGACATTGGGAGCGACTGGAGACACACAGTGTATTATCAAAGTGTTAACCTCAGCAAGTAGGCACCATCACACACCAAAATCTTGTCTACAAATCTTAGCAGTCACCTATTTTCCTTTTCAAACCCCTTCTGTGTACTCTACGTTTTATGAGAATTTCGCCCCTCAGGCACTCTAGCCGCGCCCTTGTAATGCTCTTAAAGGGATAGTCAAAGACAGCTATCTTTGTAGTAGTTTCACAAGGAAGTAATTAAATTTTATTCAAGCATGTCTGAGCTCATTCCACAGCCTTTCTACTGGGTTAAGGTCTCTGGCTCTGATTGGGCAACTCCAGAAGGTCGAGTCTCAAGTTGTTCTGTAGTGGCTTTCCATCGATGTGTACGATTGTTTTTCTGTTGCATCATCCACCATCTGCTGAGCTTCAGCTGGTGAACCTGACATTATGGGCTAATGATTGTCTAAATTCTTGAGAACAGCTTTATGCTAATCAACAGTTTTTGATAGCAAGTCTTCTGAGACCTTGACTGCAAGGCATGCTGCTGCTTCTGAGTAATGAATTCTAAATGTTTGATCACTTCTTTATAAGTCACACTTCTAGTCTAGCTTCATGAGTAGACTCCGGGTTTGTTAACTACTGAGTAAATTTGCAATGTGAACAAACCTATAGAACAGAATAGAATTCTTTCATTGAATTCTTTCGTTGTCATTTCATTGAGTACACCAACATTTGTTAGCAGTGCTAATGGTACAATGACACAACAAATTAATCAAAGTTGTGGATCATCTGATGTTGCTAAAACAAACTTCTCAAGGCTTCTTGAGATTTGTCCCCATGTTGGGGTCCTGGCTTGGTCCCCACTCTACAGTGCCTCTAACTTTTCTCCAGCTACACTGTGCTGTAGATGCATTGGGAGGGGAGAGTAGTATTAAATATTGTAGCATCATTTTTGATTAAATGTTAGCCATTCCTTTAAGAAACCTAAAATCAGCCGAGAATATGGCTTTCATCACTGCCTTGTAGTGTTCTCTATTGTTTTGGCTGCTGCAAATGGACAGTTTGTCCTCTGCTACTATTGCTGGCAGAATCTGGGTCTGCTCTGCCCTCTTTCTGGCTTGTGGATCTCTTTTTTTTTCTCTCTCTCTCTCTCTTTCTGTTCAGTAGGTGTGGCTAATTTCTCTCACACCAATTCACCTGCTTCTCATCTTCAATCACCATAATTTAGTGTATCTTCTGCTTTTTTGTTAGAAGAACCATTTTGCCTTTAAACCTTGGTTTCTGAAGGTTTTTTTCTCTCTGAGTGATATTTTGTTCTTTGCTGGAGACCTAGAGAACCTTGCAGGAGTTCTCATTTTGTTTCCAGTCCCGGGTTTTAGTTACTTAATATTACCTCGTCGTGGCTAATTTTCTGTTGCAAATCATTTTGATATTTTTTTGCTCTTAAGATTATTAAAGAAACCCTGGTGAACCCTAGTTTCCTGACAGCTTCATCTGCTATACTTGAGTCCATTTCTGTTTATTATTAGAGCTATTTGTTCAGTCAGTTAGTTCAATCAGATTAAGTAAATGCCATTTAAAGGCATCACCTTTTTTGAAGCCAAAGCCCAGAATGAAGGCAGTCTTCAACCACCTCTCACCAAACTAACCAAAACAATCTCCACTGCATTACAAGGTTACAGTCTTTTTATGTCCATAAAACAATGAAAACAGTGCACAAAATGGACATTCACTTGAAACTACAGGGTTGATCACAGAGATAAACATTAACTGCAGTGGTGCTATGTTAAAACCTTCCACCATACCTCTCCTTTAGAGATGGTATATGTATAATCCTCCAACTGGTTTCACTTCACTGTCCACATCCAGCTGTTGTCTTCACACTGTGTCGAGTCTCTCATCTAGTTTGTGTTAAGTGCTTTCAAACAACATCTGCAGTATACACAACTTCTCTGTGTTCAAGTCCACAAGTATTTACAGTCCATCAGATTTAGTTAGGGTCCTCAGAACCCAGCCAGATTTGTAATACATCCCAGCTCTAGAAATTAGTCTCACTCATCTGACTGTACTCTCACAACATCCTAACTTCCTCCCCCATCAGTCTCCCAGTCCACATCAAATGTTTCTGGTTTGTGAATAGACCTGCCGAAGAAGAGGAACCACAGCCAGTGCCTCCAACAGCCCAGAACCAGCAGCATCCACTATATTCTTCTGAATATAGTTAGAGTGAAAGCTCTGAGTGTGTTGTATGCTGGTGAGTCCTGGTGTTGTACTGTCCTGAATATTCATCTTAGCTCCATTCATGAGATGCTCTTCTAAGAGTCAGTGCAGGAGAGAGCTTGCGGGCTTTAGTCTCTTCCATTTTAAATAGTTCCATGTCTTGAAGAGTGCTTGATAAAGAAGGAGTTAACTTACACTGTCAAAATCCATTAAAAACAGGGCCATGACTAATCCCAGACCATCTGTCCTCCTTACGTAGAGTTTACCATGTCTCTCCAAGCATCTTTTGCGCCTGTAACATACCGCTATACAAACTAAAGTCTAAATGTTGCGATTGTACTTTCTACATGTACATTGCCTTGCCTTTCTACGTTGGTAAAAATAACACACTCTCAGATACCCAAAGTAACCTGTCCTAGAAAAAAAAAACTTCTACCGCTGCCATTCCTACATATTTAGCCTTCCTTCTATCTTCTCTACCACTCCATTCCAGTTTTTTCTAGATTATGGTGTCAATGCCAACATGTTTAAAAAACTTCTTCCATGTCAACTCTCTAGTAGACTCAGTAATTATACTCCCAACCTCCAGCGCTTCACTTTTTTCATAATAAATTGATGGACCGGGCACCGCCGCGTGCCGCGTCCTCTCGTCCGGGAACTAGTGGTGTGCGATACTGCACTTTTTGGTATCGATCCAATACTAACTAAATACGGGCCAGTATCGCCGATGCCGATACCAATACAGATTCTTATCAATAAATAAGGTGGGTGCATCATTGAATTGCAAAATCTCAATTAATTTTTATGACCTTAAATGTTTTTTTGTGATGTTTCCTTTTTTATTATTAAATAGTTAAAACCCAGGACACAATTCGGACAAAGTTTATAATTAAATAGAAAATACTTTATTATCAAATGTTTTCAGAAAAATATTTTTACTTTGCGCGTCTAAGTCACGTCTCATGTGACAGCGCAACATCTAAACACGAGAGGGGGAGAGGGAGCAAAGTGTGCCTGCTCTGCGCTGACACAGGAGCGGCGAGTCCGGCGACCTGGCTGTTTCCTCTTTGCCGAAACCGCAGCATTGCAAACAAGAGCGGAACTTAAAGTAAAGAATCGATCTCACCAGGCTAGTATCGATCCGATACCGACTTGGTATCGATATTATCGATATTTGGATCGATCCACCCACCACTACCGGGAACTTTATTCCGGGGGAAGGAAGTTAGTCAAACAGTACCAATATAGAAGACGCAACTATGGCGTATGGTTAGCAAATTATTTTAGAGGCACGGATGATGAGTATAGAGTCAGCGCTGAGGCTTCGACCCGTCCACTTTAAGAGTTGGAGAGACGAAGCCCCGAACTAAGGAAATCATAAGTTTTTATACGTCTTGATTCCTCTTGGGACCAGGGCGCATATCCATGAGTGTTATCCTCCTGGCGCCAGGGAGTGCGACCCTGAGTGTTATCAGTGTCTTGCTATGTGTAGGCAACCGGCTCTAGCTGGATGCAAGCGAGTGTTAAAATCAGATGTGGTGCATTCTGTTCTGATGAGCAAGCAGCAGCAAAGCAGTGATTAACATACCATAAGGCTATGACATGACATGGTGTGATGAAAACTAAGAACACTTAGTTTCATAATAATCCAACAAAATATTTTGAGAGGCAGTTTTCAGATTCAGTGTTTTTATTCACAGATGGCTACAAAAAATCCCAACCATATTAAATAAATAAACAAATATTACTCAGATACAAGTGACCGTTCTTCAGTCAGACTTTTATGACATAATGACATAAGACATGACCTAATTTCATTCCTAAAAGAAAGAAATTTAGCCAAAGAAATACAGTTTTCTCTGCACAATCGTTTGGTCGTTTGACACTCCAGTCCAGTCGGTGGCGGTAATGCACCTTTAAAGTTGTTCCGACAAACAAACACCAAAGAAGAAGTGTGCCGGAAACCACGTGAAAGATGAGGGAGCAGGCAGAGACGTGAGTTGTGTTCTCACCACGCGTTGCGCAGCAGCCGACGGGAGTCCACAAAGACGTACTAATGGCCGGTGAGTGCAGTTAAGTTACGGTTTATAGGACAAGCCGATGGAAGTGGAAGCTGGTCCCCAAATAAACCACACCTAGCAGTGACGTAACAGGATGACTTTTAAGTTTTAGCAGCTACATGTCTCTCCAGTCACTCTGGATTATAACCCACTGAAAACCCTGTCAGCCTGTCTGCCAGAGAAACAGCCCCTATGAAATGAGCTAACAATGGGGATTGCGCGAATTATCCAGAGGAGCGGGGAGAGACGCGTTGCCGTTGTTTCTTTAAATATATCCAAATGAATGCTAATGTTGTATGGTAATTCGTAGTACATGTCAGATTATGATCATCAACAGGCACATTCCAGTTCATACAGGCTGCAGTGATTCTCAGCACCCACCTCCGCTCAAAGAATTAGACACTCAGGCATCACATATTCACCAGTCTCTGAGCTTTGTGGCAGACGTGAGGGAAGTTCTGCTTCTTATGACATTTGTCCCCGTCAGCTCAGTCTGGCTGCTCCACGACAGCTATTAAGGCTGGAATAGCTGTTTTCTTTATGTTCCCATTGCATTTTCCCTAAAATAGCAGCTGCAGTTCATATACAGGTTCGACTGAAGCAATATTTTAAATCCATTTACTTGATTATATCCATGGGAGTCACAGGATGCACAACACGTAACTAAACCTCCCCTATGAAAGCTGAAGGCTTTGTGCAGGTATTTACAGTGCACACGGGACAACTTGGGATCTGGTAGGTGCATTCATCAATGTCACAGGAAAGTCATTGTCCTTCAAAAATAACAAAAAAAGAACACACCCCATACTTGGGAGTTGTTGCTAACAAGCACTCCAGTATTTCCAGCCTGAAGTGTGAATAAGAAAACTTACATTTACAATACACATTTCTTTGAAGGAACATTTGCCTTGACACATCTGGGGCAGATCCAGCCACATGTTGATCTCATGTGTATCTGCTCCCCTGCTGATTGGAGATTCCTGATCACACTCCTTTGTCTACCCTCCCTGTCTCCACTCCCCTGTTGATCAGAGTCTTGACCATACTACCTGGGTATCACTCCTTTGTCCTTATGTTCCTTTGTCCCTGAGCACGTCTGGGACTCGTTTCTGTCCCTCCTGTGTAAAGTTGCCCTTGTCTGACCAATATACATCCACTGTACTCTGGGCTTAGACCCACTCTGTGTCGGTAGGCTCACCATGACCTGGAACTCCAATAAACTCGCAGCACCTCAGCAAACTTGTAACTAGACTTGGATTGTTTTTTTTTCTTCAACAAGTGACACCTGGCTGTTTGAAATCAAGGTCTTTCTCCAGCACCTCTGTGTCCTCCTCCTGCCTCCTCTTTCTTCTCCTTCTCCTAAAACCTCTCTGCAGAATACAGTGGACTGATAAAGGGGCTCTTCCTGCAGAAGTGTTTCAGTTTTGAGTTAGTTCAAAGCCCCAGAAAATGGAATTCTGAGTTCTCACCAATAAATATTTCGAATACAGCTTTCCTGTCCTGAGAGAATGCTAAATATATATATAGAAATGTCAGAAGCCAGTGATTTATTTGTGAAGTGGTTGTGAGCGGTGAGCTTTAGCGGTTTTGCTTGTGTCTTTCAGCAGAAGCACTGGTTCGAGCCAGGATTCCTGGTGACCTGGTAAAGGTTCTTGGTGTTGAGGTAAGCCTTAACTTCTCATCAGATAGTGTGAAATGTTCTTGAGTGTAACTGCCGACTGTGTAATACAAATACGTTGTCTCACATGCCACTTACTGTCTTCATATTAAAAGCTCAGTACAGATATGTCTGTATTACACCTAATGTTGGCAGATAGAAAATACACCGATCAGCAGTAAAACCTGTTGTAATGTTGTAAATTGCAGTCAAGGAACATATTGTGCAGTAATTTGTTGTTTCCAGCCGATATAACATAAAATGATCTTTGATTCTTGTTTTTTTAAAATTTATGTTTGAAATATATTTCATGTTGGATCTGTAGTTATTGTTATTATTTATGTCAGTTCCTTTACCAGAGACAACACTCAGTGACCATTGTTACACAGAGGGAAACACTGCAGTGCATGCAGAAGACGCTTTGCTCCTCATCCTCAGCCCTGTTGCACTTCCATTAAAACAAAGAAACAAAGACATTGAAACAACATAGCCAGGATAAATGAGGCAGGTTACAGGGATTTAGTCCAGTTAAATTTACCATAAAAAGTTTGTGAAACTGTAAAATACCCTGCTTCACATCCTGATTAGATCTAATTATTACACAAACTTCAACAAATATTTGCCAGTCATGAACATTGTAATAACAGGAACATAAGATATTATTTTTTCAATTATTATTACTTTGACCCATCAGAGAGGGTGTACTGAAAGAATAAATTTCTTGGTCTCATTCTCAGTCAGAGAGCAGCTCTAAGGCAGAGGCCTTCACCCAGGCCTTCCTAAAGATGAGCATGCAGCAGGACACGCGACATGATGTGAGGGGAATGTTGAGTCACAAGGCTGTGGTCCTGGGATACTCCAGGCCCAAGAAGGACAGTTCTGAGAGGAACAGCAAGAAAGCCAAAGGACTCAATGCTCGTCAGAAGAGAGAGCTGAAGATCTTTCACATCAAGCCTGAACACCAGAGGTTGGTCGTCCACCTAAAGGACTGAACACTTGTGATGGGTCCGTGAGGTGTCATGAAGCGTTTCAACACATTGCCAAACTGTATTGATACTGTGTCACTGAATACTGACACCTGCTGGACCTTAAAAATCCCTACAGGCAACCGAGTTGATAGACTCAACTGACACTGATTTGATGACCTAGTATATACAATAATATAATTTAAGTCATTGTATTTTATATTGTATTATTTCACATCTTCATTTAAATTTACTAAATTTTATTCAAAAAAATAAGTTTTTCCAACATTTTGAAATTGAGTCTGTTACGCTTTTTTGATACAACTTCTCCAGCTGTAGAAAACACCTGCTCACACCGCACAGATGAGGCTGGAATGCAGAGAAATTGTAAGGAAAGCCGGAAGAGGTTTGGATAGATTGTCTCTCAGTTGTACCAGTATCTCATAAGTTCCTGGGACCTGGCAATATTGCTCTCTGCCAGGTATCTCTGCACCTCCTGGGTGGCATCAGCTGTGGCACTTTTGGTCTGCCCGCCCACGTTGACAGATGCGCTTCCTTATAAACACAGTTTGGCACATCAGCGTCAGTTCAAAATAGTTACTGTATCGGTCACGTGACTTTCTTAAAGTGATATGTGCACCGACACGGGGTTTTGCTCTATGAGCTCGACACACGCGCCGACACATCGGTGTTGCCGGACCCATCACTATTGTGTCCCATATGGAGAAAAAGTGTTGGACCTTATATTAAAACATGTGATATATTTTCCATCTACCTCCTGGTCTTTTTATCATCACCCTTGTAGATATGAGCTCTTTCTGCCTCTGCATCAGCTGTGGAGACAGTACATTATTGACCTGTGCAGTGGACTGAAACCAACAAGGTAAGTTTGGGGCTCCACAGTTCTGAACCCTCATTACCTGCTTGTTTGAAGCTGTTGTTAAAGATCTTCCAGTTTGCATCAAATTACCTAAAAACTTATTGTATGTTGTTTTTACAGCAGTCCACAGTTTGTGCAGCAGAAGCTTCTGAAGGCTGACTTCCATGGTGCCATCATCACAGGTAGAGTTACCGTTTTCTCTAAAGTTGACGTCATAGTGACAATGACACTATCCAGTGTTGCGACGTTATAGTACAGTTTAATATTGGTGCACAATTGTTTTGCAGAGTCTCACGCGATTGGAACTGTCAAGCTCAATTGTTGTCATGGACATGGTGGGGAAAATGTGTTGCCACATATTGCTCTGAACTACATTGAACAATATACGAGTATACCCATCCAAGTTATTAAGGGACTTTCTACAAGTAAAAACAGCACTAGCACCAGATTTGGCTTAATTTGCATATTGATTAAAAATAAATAAGGCTAAAATTGTCATACATGTGGAAGCATACATCTAAGCAACACGTTCATTTCATTGAATTAATGATGGAGCAGCAATATTATAAACCTAATTTACACATTCACACATCTTACCAGCTGTTCTTCCTTCATTTGGCAGCTGTAGTTGTTGCTTTTAGTGTGGATTATGTGTTTAATTTTAAGTAAGTATTTGTCTAATATTATAGTTTGTTATTTGCTGCCAGTAGATTTGTCTGTGTTTGTGATTGGTCATCTGCTGCAGTCCCCACCCCTTTCACATGAAGGCATGAGGTAACCCTGGGTAGATTTCTCGATTTCAGATGCTATGGTGAGCCGTAGTACAGGCCTCAGGTTACTCAAGATTTTTTTTGTGCTTCCACTGCACTTAATCACTGTTCTACATTCCCTCCATCATAGGAAGCAAGATGTCTTCCAGATTTTAGATTTGATGGTGTGTTTCTGCATGGCAAGCAACACTATGCCACTAACGTTACTTAATTAAAAGGCCAAAGGCTGTGCATAATTTGCAGCAAAGCTTAAGTTAACTGCTTTCATGTATTTAGAATTGGGTTCATGGAACCCATGGTTCATGGCTGTGGTCCAGTGTACTGCATTGCTGATGTTTCTGATTTGTAATAGTGAATCATTACATCCCTAATCTGGGCATTCCTTACGTACACAAAATCTATGTATTATCATAGGCCGTGAAACACAAAATACTTCCGGGTCTGAGACACCTTCTCACTGGATTTATGACTTCAGTAAACATTTTCATACTGAATTTATGGTGTCAATCACTTCTTTAATACAACATCATGTCCACTTTGTAAATGATGTCTGAGGTCTGATTCAGAGGAAAAAAGATGATGAAGCAGGGAGTGTTTCAGGGCAGGGCTATAGTGTGATTGACAGGTAGTACAGTGCCAAGCATTTCCATCACGTCATCCATATCATTCTCAGCAGTCAGATTCATCCCGTCTTCCAAATATGGTCATGTTCGGTTTCAAAAAGCCAAGATGGCTGCGGCTGATTGCCAAACTCAAACCTTTAAAACAGCAGCTCACAAACCATAGGGCGATTTTACAGGGGGTTGCCACTTGCGTACTATGCAGGCATAACACACTACATACTCATAGAAGGTACGTCTCAACACAGTCCCTGATCTGGATGCACTTTTGTGAGCACAGATGCATGACAATGTTGTACTAATGGTGTGTTTTCTTTTCACTTTCAAAGTGGTCCAATCTAAATGTCCATCATATGTGGGGACTACTGGGATTCTTGTCCAAGAGCTCAAACATGTCTTCAAAATCATCACCAAAGAGGACAGACTGAAAGGTGAGACAGGACTAGAAGTTTGAAATGTCTTACTGACACCTATTGTTGGACTGGTTTTGGGTTTGTTTGGGTTTTAGCAAAAACAGCTAAAAAATTTCACAATATTCTGTGAATGAATCAGAGCAAGCTTGATATTGTTGTAACACTGAAATAGACCCTTTCACAGCCGACATTGTGACTTGTCAAAGCAAGAAACACACAAGTGAACCTGATCACATTAAATACACCTCCACCTTCCAGTGAGCTGAGCTAGTTCCAGGGTCTACAGGCCTGAAGTATGAAACAGGTTCAACAGGTCCAGGATGTATTTTTGTAATGTGATGTCACTACAACAACAACAATCTCACTAAGTAGTCAAACAGTGGTGGATATCAGTCAACCTTGGTTTTCCCAAGCATGTTCATATAAAAGGAACAGACATGGACAACTCCACTGTCAACAGGGCAAAATGATTTACAAAGTAAGAAATAAAATAATGATTTATGTGATTTATGATATACCTAAAAAGTGCACCACCTCTGTAACTCTAAAATCCAAGGATTAAACCTGAAGCTATGTCACTAACGACAAATTCTGCTTTGTAGTACTGGCCTTTGATGTGACATATGCTGGCTGACTGACAGGGTTTAGTGGGACATTCGATGGAGCCAAACCATCACTAACCAAAAATGTTTCAAATGTGCACAGTTATTTCTTTGTCTAGTTTTTTTCTCTTTTCTTAACCCACCATATGTCTCATGTGACAGTGATCCCTAAGAGGAACAGTGTGTTTTCCGTCGAGATCAACGGCTTTGTCTCCCACATCTATGGTAGCAAGTTTGAGCAGCGTGCCGGTGAGCGCTCTGCTAAGAAGTTCAAAGTGAGAGGAACTATCGACTTGTGATGCCACTCAAGATGCTCTGTGCTGCTGTTGCTGCAGGAGTCGCTGCAAATTCCTACAGACTTCTACTGGCCCCTGTTGGCTATCAGAAGGAGCTGCAGCAGCAGCGGTCTGAAAAATTATCCTGTGCTGCATGCGGACAACTTTCACATGTTGAAGATATTACCTTATTTTGAAGGGGAACTGTGCCTGTTTTGCACATTCAAGATTATGTTACAGATAGATTGTATTACAAAGTGGAAGTGTGCAGTTTCAAAAATGTTTTTGAGACATTGTATATAAACATAAACTATAGACATAAACTATATGTCTTGCAAGTCTATGTAACATTACACAAAATTGCATGAATTGCTACCACTATAAGTAGTCAATGTAGAGACACAGAGAGAGGTTTTTGCTGCAGGTGTGTGTTTACAGTGTGTGTTAAAAAAGCAGTGGAAGTGTCTGTCTAACAGCTGCTACTTTAATATGAAGATTGGAGACTGTAAATGCTGTTTCTGAAGATGTTCTTTTGTCAGAATATCAATACTGTCTGTGAGAATGCCAGGATGATGCACCAGTTTTTGTTCCATTCTGTCTTTTACAAATGCTTCACATTTGACAGTGATGGGACTCACCTCCTATCAATAAAACTGGCTATCAGACTGACCTTTTTCTGCCACTCAGTTCCTGGTCATAATCATATTTTAAGGCCTTGCAGAAAGATCAGAGGCCTGTACTACAAAGCAAGGTTCAGCAAGGTAACTTCGGGGTTTTCATCAAGTTTTCATCAAGTTACAGCAAAGGGGTTTCCCTTTGCTGTAACTTGATGAATTTTATTTGAGTGACCTCCATTATTACAGAGCTCCACCTCCTCAGCAGGAGTGTTTAATTTTTTTCTCTTCTTTGCTGCAGTAATATCAAAGCTGAAGTTGTTTTGTATATTCATATTATTTTAGAACAGACTGATTGAAGCACTGAAATCTTGTTGCTGTACTTATAAGTAATTTCATAATGCCTTGAATTATTTTGAAACCTATTTTTATTTGCTCCAAAGTTGCCAGGGTCACAACCAAAAGAAAAAAGATTATAAGTCATACATGCCATAAGCAACACATTAATTAAATGGCAAATGAAATTATACTCAGATCTATTGCATTGGTGTCATGATGGGGCAGTGATGTTATAAACCTAATCTGTTTTCCCTCCATTTGGCTGTAACTGTTTTAGTCTGCATTGTGTGTTTAAGTTCTCCATATTTATCGAGACTTGTTCCTGTCTGTGATTAGTCATATGTTGTAAACCCCACCCCTTTCATGTGAACATGCTCAGGAAACCCTTGGTTGACATATCAACTTAATAACCACCATCAGGTGACTGCTTAGCAAGACTGTTGTTGTTTGCAGAGGATGGGGAAAATATTTGTTTTAACCTCATGAATGCCTGTCTGCATCCTGCCTGTAACTCTCATTGGCAAACACTATGCAGAACTTCCTTTTTCCTTTTGGTAACAGAACATTTGAAATGTCTGCTTCTGACAGAACACAAAAACAGCATTATTGTTGAGTGACAACATTTTGTCTTTGTACTTTCTTGAACTGCTTTACCTGCTCCTTTGTGAAAAGGTCCTCCCCCACCTTTTCACCTGCCCAACCTCTCCATTCCCTTCACCTGGGGACCCATGTATAAACCTTGCGTATGCACAAAAATGTTGCATACGTATGTTTTCACAAACACACACACACGCCGGATGTAAAAACATGAACTTCACGTGAGAATGTGTGGACCACTTTCGACCTGTCTTCAAAATGTGTGGACGTATGCAAGCTGTTGTCTGGCTTAGATGCCAAATACCAGATGTTGCTGATACCATAGGATAAACCACCATATTAAATGTTTTCTTGCTTCCACTTTATTGATCAGCATCCTGATCACACAGTCATGAAGTTCAGTGAACAAAATAAGGGTCAGTAGGAGTTTATTTATACTTGTGTGTGTCTGTGTGTGTGTGTGTGCACAGCTATGGAGTAGGTGACAGTTTTGGGTCCAAGGGTTAACTATTGAAGCTGATGCTTAATGAAGAGAAGTCTGGAGACTGAGTGTCTCACATTCTAAATTTTGTGGATTGAGAGTGACTTTATTTCCATAAAAGGAGTGAAATACAGGTACTGGTGAGTGTCTTATTGACACCTCCATGTGAACAGGAACGAAGTCACATTCCAAGGCTGTAAAAGTTCATTCCTGAAGTGGCAACAGTTTTACCTCAGTAGGGTTTCAATAGGAAGAGGGAGAGAGAATGAGCAATTTCCCGACACTGTATGAGTTTTGACCTGACCTGTTTGACCTTAAATAACATGAAAGGCCATTCTCAATCAACATCTAGGTTGTGACCAAATGTATAAAGCCTAAATTAAATTTTTCATTGAGGATGTATTTGTTGCATCAATTCTGAAATACCCAATAAATATAATAAAAAACCAAGAAAAAAAAGGGTAACAAGCCTCTCTGCCAAACATCAAGTAGTAGGGGGAGTAGTTGGTGCTTATTTGCCTTTTGGTTCTGCACAGCATCATGGTAATTACCCCATGTGTCTGGATGTTTACTGTCATAGTCGCAACCCTGACCTCTGACCCCAAGCACACTGGACATAACAGCAACAACAAGAACACCAATTGTGGACTACAGGGTTGTGATGGAGTTGCAGACAATGCTGAGTCTATTAGCTCTACTACAGTAATATCTTCTCATCATCTATAACCACAATGAGCAGGCAAGGCTCAGAAACAATAACATACATATTAACATACTTTTAAATCCACTGTGGCTTGCAACTAGAAGGGACACTTGGAGAAGATTTTGGGTATGACCTGGGAGAACTGGCAGTTGGTGGGACAACTTTGTTAATGGCGTTGCTGTGAACAGTGAATTGAGAATAAACTTTTGAAAGTCCAGAGCCTTTCTTATGGCCCTGAGAAATTTATCCGTATACTGAAGGGCAAACAACCAACACGAGAGCACCTGTTGAAACGCTGAAAAAAGTTCTGTGACAAACTTAGAGTTTCTGCAACTCTGCTGTTCCTCCGAAGTTTTAGCATCAGCAGCAGAACACAGCCATTAAACCCACTATCCACTACCTGCTCAGTACCAAATAGCAGACAAACAAGGTTAGGGACTAGCATCTAGCTGCTAAAGATACAGATATTATAATCAGAAATTGGAGGTTCAGCTACTACCTGAGCTCAAAGATAACTTGTATTTCTTTGGATTAAATAAATGTTAATAAGTGGAATATATTTGTTATTTATTTGTTTAATTGTTGTTTAGTATTAATGTAAAATGTATAAAATAAGTAGTGGATTGGTGGCAAATGGGAAAAAAAAGTGCCAAAGCTACCTGGAAGGAGGGAGATGAACAGGTACTTCTGAGCCAGAGAGCCACAAAGCTTTGTGAGAGGTGTGAGGAGATAGAGCCAGTGATCAGAAAAAAAGACCACACCACACCACAGATCACCACATTCAAAAGAGAAACAATGCTGTGGTCAGCTGCAAAACTTACTCCAATTGAGCCAACAGGACAACTACTAAGACAAGAAGGAAGCTTAACAAGGAGGAAAGAGGCCATGAAGGAGGAGCAAAAATAATAATGAATGCAGCTCAGAAAGCAAAAATCCAGAATACAAAGATATTCAGTTCATTACTCTAAAATATATCTCAGGGGACCTTTTACCAACAATTAATTAAATGCATGGTTGCAAGATAAAAATTCTAATTCATTGATTTAAATAAAAATTTTGTTGCAAATATATTTGAATAATATTGGGTAACTACATCAGCTTAATATTGTTTGTGATTTAAACTCAAAACTTGTGTTAATTATTTTAAAACATTAGTAACTAATTAAATTGCTTTATAACTTAATTTTTCTCTAACTTGAGTTCATATTGCCAATTCCTCTCCCCTACTACATTAACATTTCATTTAGAAGCAACTGCAAACAGGTATCAAAGGAGACCAAGCCCCTTATATGATGCATGGCCCACACAAAAAAATGCAACCCTTTTGCTTTGATGTTGTTTTCTTTACTATTAAAGGTATTTAATTTACAACTGTCTTAATAACTGGAAGAATAAAAACAAGTTTCTAAGTTTTTAATATTGTGCTGGTGAAATAAGGATGTCTGAGAGACTTATTTTATATGCGAAACAAAGGACAAGTCCTGATCAAAAATGACTCAGTGGTTATTGTTTTTTTACAGTAGAACTTGAGGCCAAGGTAATGCAATGTACAGTAACTACTCTATACAACCACCTGTTATATGTTTAGGGACAAATACAATGACTTCAGTTTTGTCTTACTTTAGATGTTAAAAAAATATGGAGTGGTCAGGCCTTTATGTTTTTTGGAAATGACAGAAGTTTGACTATGATCTGGAATTACATTGGTATGATCTGGAGTTACAGATAAATAATAATAAAATATATATTTTTATACTTGGAACCACATCTCTGGCCAATGAATAGAACAAACATGTGTGTCTTGTACTTACACAGAACAAAAATTCTCCGTGGTCAAATTTCCAGGGTGGCATTGTTGTGCAACAATGTACATTTCTCCCAAACATATCTGACATCTGTTACTGTGGTTATCCACCATACCCTTGCCAAAACTGCAAAGACTGTTTGTGCCCCAGTGTCAGATTCAAAACCCAGACATTTATCCTTCTGGCTACTGAGGTATGATACACACTCTGTGATGTCAACACATGGAAAGCAGCTGGCCCTGATGATGTGCCTGGTGGGATCCTCAGAGACTGTGCCATGGAGCTGGCTGAAGGGTTCAATGACATTTAAATACATACTGCTAAATCTGGAACAACCACTCCACCTTTAATACCATTCTTGCGAGCAGGCTGTTTCACAAGATATCCGATCTGTGACTCCATCACAACATCTGTTTATTGACATGACCACAGTCTTTTAAGATAGGCCCCCAATACGCTGTTGTCATGAGCCCTTTCCTGTACTCCTTGTACACAAATGACTGCATGCCTACCAACAACACCAGTGTCATTATGTATTATTATCATTAAATTTGCAGTTGACACTACAGTAGTAGGTCTGGTCAGCGGGGGAGAAAAGACAGCATACAAGGAAGTGGTCCAGAGGTTGGCAGACTGGTGTGAATTATAATACCTGATTCTAAACACCAAGAATGCCAGAAGGAAGAGGGAGGACCATCAGCACCTCGCGATAAATTGGAAAGGTGTGGAGAGGGTGTCAACATTCGCATTTCTGGGGACACACATAGGCACATAACACCAACCACTTGATAAAGAAGGCACAGCAACGATGAGGCTCTCGAGGATCAACTTATCACTGCATCTGCTGGTGTCACTCTTTTATTGCTCAATAAATAGTGACCTCAGTTTTGGCATGGTATAGCAGCAGCTCTGCAGCTCACAAGAAGGTCCCACACGGGGTGATAAAAACTGCACAAAAGATAACCAGCATACACTTACCTGCCCTGGAAGACACTTTAACTACCAGCTGCCTCCAGAAAACAATGAAAAATCTTGAATGACTCATCTCACCATGCCCATGATGTGTCTGACCTTCTGGTTCTTTATCAGGGTGGTGAGCTCCTCCTTTTTATTTACCTCAGACCTCACATTCACCATGATAATCACTGGAACTGAGGCAAGCCTGTCATCCAAAGAAACTGCATGCCTGTCAGACTTGGCCAGGTCAACAACAGGCATACGCTCATGATGGGGTGGCCCAGAATAAAAAGTAAAAAGTTTTCTCTGAATTCAGATTAATATTTAAAAAATTAAGTTTTTTCACTCAACAATTTCATCTAAGATTGATAATCGACCACCCCTGAGTGTCATCCAGAAAATATCAACATTATGATGGATAGAAAATTTAATATTATAATTTATTTATCTATAAATTATTCAAAAAAGAACTCTGAAAGCCGAAGTGGAGAAGGGTTCTATTTGAGCAGTAGCTGAATTTGGGTCAGTTAGCCTAAATCACCCCCAGTCAACCAAAAGGTAGTCAGGTTCAGATGGTCAAATCTAGAGTGATGGAGAGAGGTACTGTGAGGCGTCTAGTGTGGTTATGCAAATGACCCCAGAGAAGCTAGCAGGAGCCTTTGGGAGAGTTCCCTGTGAAGGTCAGGGCAGCCTGAAATGAGTTCAACCCGAGAGAGGGGCCCATGCCCTGGAAAGCATTGTAGTGCCAAGAACATGTGAGCTCTTGCTTGCCCTTGAAAATCAAGAGGAGAAGGTGCAAATTTTGCACCAGTCCTTGCCCATATATGCAGGAGGTCTTCAAAGAGAAGAGCCTCTTCAATGTTACAACAAGGTAGATAAGGTGTGGTGGAAAAATCTGTTGATAGACTTAGTTATGTAAAGTGCAGAAACCAATGAACAAGATGTTAAGTCCTTTTGAGTCAACAAGCTCTGATCAGAGGGCTCCCCAGCTTTTGCAGCGAAGGGTGAGCACTCGTCTCTGGGCTGCCACATCTTTTATTGCAACAGAAAAGCGGAATTACATGGTGTACCAATCATAAACATAGTATAGAGCTGTGACCGAAAAAGGGCATGACCTGAGACTTGAGCCCGACTATGGTCAGCAAAGAGGAAGATGACCCATGTCTGACCTTCCTCATGTTATCATTCCTCATCCTGTTATCTTTGAAACAGGTACTGTCATGACTGCCACTTTCGGCAAGATTTTATCTTTTCGGTTCCTGTCACAACTCTGCACGTACGCAAAACAAGAGGATGGGTTGAAAGTAAGGTTACAAAACAGAATAGGGTCAGAATAAGGCCACACAGACAGTTATGCTGAAATTTTCCATTACAAAGGAAAGTCTGCAAACTAGATCAGTAACTTCGGAATAACAATTGGCTCTAAGGGCGGGCTGGTTTATGAAGCAGGACTGGACTCAACCCGCAACTGAGGGAGCTTTCTACCATTGGAAACCCAGTCTTGCAGGGGTTATGGTTGCCCAGTTAGGATTAGGGTTTCTGCCCAGTTGTCTGAATGTCAAAGTGAAGAAATTCTGTGAAGTGTGGGTTCAAACTATGATTCTCTTAAAGTAGTCAAATGCCCCATCATCTAATTAGTGATGTGCATGAATGGATGAACAAGATTCCCACTTTTCTTACCTGCTGTCTAGCAAAACCACAGCCAAGAGAACAGACTTGGCAAAATCAGCATGGGAAAGAAGACCCTGAGCTTGATTCTAGTCTGGCTCCAGACATTAGGTGCATGAGGTGCAGAATAAGTGGGAGGTTCCATCCGACAGTGAAAAACAACTATACTTATCATTTCTCATTGTCACATGTAGTGAAGTGGGGAGGTGAGACAAGACCAGAAGAATCCACCTAGAATTGGATTGTTCACCCATTAACAGGGAATGTGAGCTGGGTTTAGTCCATCATGAGATAGGTTAGTTTTGCCCAACTGATGATGTGTTTTATGTGTGCCGCAGAAACCCTACTCAGTACGAGAGGAACTGCAGGTTCAGACATTTGGTGTATTGGCTCGGGAGCCATTGGTGCAAAGCTACCATCTGTGGGATAGTGACTGAATGTCGCTAATCCTGCTTCAATGTAACAATACTGTAATGCCACAGAACTTCGGTTGGCCCCAGATAGGCAGCTTTGGTCTGCGAACCAGTAGAGCCATTCGTAACAGAGCTGTGATTTGGTCAGGTGGTGGTCACCACTCTCCTATTCATAACGCATGTTTGTGGAGAACCTGGTGCTAAATCTCTTGCAGATGACCTTATGTATCATATTTAATATGTAACAGGCAGCTCCCTCACTGAAATACACTAAATGTCTCACTCAGTGCACTCAGTCTCAAAGTCTCCTGGGAGTGTGTAGCCTTGGGAGTGGGTGGTTAAGACAGGGTGTGCATGTTGGGTTGGATATCTAGGCCCTGACCCAGGCCCAGGGTCAGGGTTAGGGATGGGCAAGTAGTAGTTATGGTTAAGGTTAGAGTCTACAGGAAATGAATGCAAGTCAATATAATGTCCTGTGTGTGTGTGCTTTTGTATGTGTGCAGGTTCTTGACCGATGAGTCACATACCTTCACAAACAACAAACATAAAGTCACAGCGAGGCTGTCTAAACAGTAACTAAGCCATTAGGGTCAAAGACCTGAAATTTAACTGTCTAAACTTTGATTTAAAGTTTGTCACACAGTTCAGTGTGCAGAGTAATGAAATCATGTGCATGCTCCTCCCCATGAACTGTGGACCAATTTTTATGCTTGTCTACTGAACAGTCAGATGTTCCCTTCTCTTCTTGGTGACAGACGAACCATCACATAAGTGAGTATCTAACTCTTCTAATTTCATCTCAGAACAAAATATAACCTGATACGTATGTGATGCATACACATAGATCTAGTGATGAGCATTGGTTAGTCTACGGTAGACTACAAGATATATTTATTTTAGACGATTAATGATTTTGGACCTAACATATTCTCTTGGATGGTAAAGCTGTGTCAGACACACTTTGTTAAACTTGTTATCTTCACCTTTGGGGTCATGGGATTTGCAGTAGTAAAGTGTTGAAGTTTAATTTTTTTTATTGCTTCACAGTCTCAGGGTTGTGTGCACTTTATGCTGCTGGTATGTTACAGTGTGGTATGATGTTCTGTGCTTGCATGATCCAGAGCATGGTTTCTAATGCTACGATATGACACAGTATGCTACAATATAGAGTGATTTGTTTAATATACAGTAGTAATAGAGCAGTTTGTTGGAAGGACACACAGTTATTATTATCCCTATCCTTTTATCACATCACTTTTGCTAGAGAAATTATGAATTGATTTGAATTTCAACGATTCTTTGCTTCTCATTCAAAACTCTTTTGTTTCGTCTCCTCTCTCTCCCAATTTTTCCTTTTTGGGATTGTTGCCCTTGCTCTCTTTGATGCCTTCTCTCCCTCACCTATTCTCTGGTGTGGTGGAGAAAGACATAATTTGCTTTATCACTTTAACACTTATCAGAGTGTGAATGTCAAAGTATTTCCTCAGTCAAATAAAATCTGTGTCTCAAATAATGGCCCAGGTTGTGGCAAACAAAAATAAACAAAGCTCAGTCCAGAATGAAGAACTGGGGAAAAAAACAAGGATGGATAAACTCTTGGTGGCCGTCATATTATGAGCATGCCAGCTATAATGTACCATATATTTACATCACTTTAACTAATTTAATGTAAGAGTTGTCCTGGATTACTCATTTAAAGTTTTATTGATTGATGTCAGATAAGAAGGTCAGGGTTTGATTGCCAGCTCCTCCAGTCAACATGTCGAAGTGTCCTTGGGCAAGACACTGAACCCTAAGTTGATGGATGTATCATTGGTGTGTGATAGAAAAGTGCTGAAAAATAGAAGCAGTGTATGAATGTGCGTGTAAATGGGTGATTGTGGCTTGTATTGTAAAAGTAATTTGGTCAATAACACAACACACAACATGGCATTTAACAAGCACTAAGATCTATTTTGAATGCTGGATTGTGATGATAATAAGAATAATACCATGAAAATTATAATAATTATAAGAAGTTTTCTTTATAGAAAAGATAAAAGTGCACATTATAATAAGGATGTATAACAATGACAAAAGAGCAGAAGTTAAAAAAAATTAAATGTTAAAAGTAAAACACCTGAGATAAAATTTTGTAGGTATTAAGTAGGACAATAACTTTTAAGTTTCATTTTAAAAATTGTCTGAGAGGTGTGCACTCTCAGATCAGCAGATACTGATTCATAATCCGTGGGTATATGAAATACATGTATAATCACTGCAGACTCATGGACTGAAGATGAGTCTCAGCAAAACACAATGACATGTTAGGAACACAAAATAAGGCAATTTGCCAAAGTCTCTGTTTTGTCCTTATTTACCTGAAGAAATTTTGACTGTTTTGTGAAATCCGTTTTACCAGATTGTGGACAGAGCTCAGAGTGGTGAGGCAGAGACATAGAATTGTGTGTCATCTGTATAGTGGTTCATGGAGCTTGATGGTACTTTGTATTGACTGAAAGCAATGAGGCTCAGGACTGAACCCTTTGGAACTCTATAATTTAGGCACCGGGTTTTCTGATCCTACCATGATGTCAAACAATAAAAATTAGTCCACTTTATTCGTCAGTTTTCAATGAAAAGTTGTAATTGCTCTGATTCCTAACAACATCTCATTCTCTTTAGCGATGTTTGATGTCTGGATCATGCTGACACTCCTCCTTTCAGGTAAATTGATGCTTCATGATTTATATATTAACATTTCCTTTAATTCAGTATAAACCTGTCACTCTCACAACACTTGCAGTGGGGAGGGCATTCATGATCTACAACCCCCACCACAGCCTGTGTCTGGAGGACTCAGCAGCTCCAGGTGAAGTCCTGCTGAAGAGGTGCAAATTGGACTCAGAACATCAACAGTGGGTCTGGATAGCTCAAGGAATGTTGATGTGTGTTGCATCATCCAGATGCTTGTCGGCCCAACAGACAAAGCCAATGCGGACCTGGTCCTGCCAGGGGAAGGAAATGGATGTTACAGAGTTAATGTGGAACTGTGACATGGAAAGGCTGATCAGCAGGAACACATCAATGCTGCTGTCAGTAGAAGGCCAACGTCTGATTTTGACCGACCATAGCAAACACTCAAAATGGAGATCTCTGGATAAGGGAGACATCTGTCAAGAAAAACTCAGTAAGTCAGGGATGATTAGAAGAATATAAATGACATAATATACATTATAAACTATATATTTTGTTTTGGGAAATACACATATGTGTATGTGTATGTCTAAATTGTACATTGTACTTTGTACATAGTTAATTACTTAGTCTATAACGAGTTTACAGTGGCTCCAGAAAGTATTCAAATCCCTTAACGCTCTACTATACAATGTTGTAAACTTAACTGTGAATCAATAAAACTGCTAGTTTGCCCTCAATATTAATGCAGTAACCCATAACCCATAATGAATGAATGGAACATATTTTATGAATGCAAATTTATTGAAAATCAAAACCTGAAAACACTATTATTCAGGCCCTTGATTTGATACTTTACCGTAGAAGCTCTTTGGCAGCCATTACAGTCTAAGGCTCTTCAAGCTTTATACACCTGGACTTGGAGCAGTTTATCTCATTCTTCCTGACAGATCTTCTCAAACTCAGTTAGTCTGGATGAGAAGTGTCCATGAACTGCCACCTTCAGGTGTATCCACAAAGGTTCCATAGGGTTTAAGTCTGGACTTTGGCTGTGCTATTCATGGACAGTCAAAGACCTGTCCCGAAGCCACCCCAGTGTTGTGTTGGAAAATTGGGGTAAGTTTTTTTTCCAAGGATATTTGGCTGCATTCATCCTTCCCTCAGTTCTGATCACTCTCCATGTGCCTGCTGAGAAGCCCCACTGGTGAACTCCAGTGTGCAGACACATATCAAGGACAATGAAAGAATGCAGGATGTACTTGATCACAATGTGGAGAGAAACAGCAAAGGGTCTGAATACCTTTCTAAATGAGAAATTTCTTTTGAATTTTAATAAATTCGCAAAAATATTATTTTAAGATTATATGGCAGTGTTTACAGCTTTTCATGATTCCATATGGGAAAGGGAATTAGTGCACCTATAAAAGATTTGCTGAAATGCCAAATTTGCCAAAAAATCTATTAATTTGAGAATAATGTTGTTATTTTTATTTCTAGTAGGCAAGGTGTAATCACCAGATACTCCCATTATTTGCCTAAAGTAACAATTTTACACATTTGAAACCTAATATATGATAAGAAGTTGAAGAAGAAGACTTTAAAACAAATTAAAGTGCTTTTTACTTGAAAAGGGTAATTACATAAATTATTGCAATATTCAAACATTACTATTCATTAAATATTAAATGGGAGAAGTTTTAGCAGATTCCATTGTGTTTACATGTATGACATTTTACAAATCATCAGTGAACTGAATTGGTTGAACAAATATTTTTGGAGACGTAAGGGATAAGCATAAGGGTGAAAGTGAAAATGAAGTTAAGTGTTTGTGGTTTATGTGTCTGAAGAACTTGACAGACCTGCTCTGTGTGTGTATGTTTACCTATATACATGTTCCTCTTCAGGACTCAAGAGGGCATCTGATAATCCAGATGAGTTTGAGGTTGAAGAGGAGTGGGCAAGCAAGATGGAAGCCATGACGGAGGAACACAGAGAGTATCTCCGTTGGTACTATCGCACAGAGGATGGTAAGTGCAGGTGCCTCAAAAATATTTTAGCCAAATTTAAATTTAGCATGTCGGAATTTGGTTTGCATCTCCAACTGTTTGCATCTTAATCCATCACCAGACACTGATCACTCAGTGGGTCCAAACATGTCTGACCTGTCAGTTTCTTGTAAGGCCAAGCACAGTCTCTGATTTTCAGAAAGGAAGGCTCTGAAAATTATCCTCTTCTTAACGCCTGAATAACTGAGTCACAAGTACTTCTTTATACTTTCTTTGCTTAGCTGTTGCACTATATTTTGGTTTAAACTATAATGACAAAAAATAATAATGATGAATAAAATAAAATAAAATCAGTATACTTGAAAAGCCAGTAACTTGGGGTGCTCTGATGAGAAGATATAGATTCATATCAATGTTTTTTGTTTGTTTTGTTTTTGGATACACTATATGTAAATGTTGCCAAAACCCAGTTACTAAACCTGGTCAACAATCCAGCTGGCTGAGGTAGGTGGACCACCTGGAGCCTGGTTCCGTTAAAGGTTTCATTCAGTTAAACTTTTTCCTATGTACTGTTACCAAGTGCTAGCTCAATTTAATCAGTTTCAGAGAGAGAATGACTCGAATCAACCAATCTATTGCTATGGAAACTTCAAGAGGAAGAATATCCCCTGAGTCTGTGAGAGCGGGGGTGCAAGATGACTCACCGACAGACCACATGGTAATAGACCTTGGAACAGATAGATGATGACACTGATGATCAGCACAGCTTTCAATGGAGGAACAGCACTGGCAGGACATAAGTTGCAGAGCTGCATCTGTGGCTGGAAAAAGATAGCATAGGATAACATCAGTCAATTGAAGCCCAGTAGCAGGAAACTGACCACACTCCACAGGGTATCAGAACCCCAGACAAAGCTCAGCCAGGCACAGCTCCACCAATGGATATGAGCCCTCACCCCATCCAGCCACAGTCAGCAGTTGAGAGGAAGATGGATGAACAAAAGCCTCATATTCTGTGGCCCAAATCCTGCCAGAAAAAGGAGTGGGGAACTATTGACACAGACCTTGTCCTTCTCGTAGAAGGTCTGAAAGGTGATGCCCAAAGAAAATTAGAGAAGATAGGACAAATTTTTTACAGCTACAGCGCGGACAGATTTGGAGTGAAAAGCAGGAACCTCAGTTCTCAGAAGAAACCAGCCGGCCATCTCAAGTCCAGGAGGCTTCTGAAAGAAAGAAGGTGCCTGAAAAAACAGTGGAAGAAGGCCTCGGAAGAGGAAAAGAAAGGGATTGAGGCACTTCAGGGTGACATCAAGCAGTGCCTTGCAATGCTGCGAATAGCAGAACGCTTGAGTAAGCAACATAAGAAGGAAGAGTGAACAAGGACTGCCTTCTATAGAGATTCCTATAAGTTTGCCAAAGACCTATTTGCCAAGGAAAAAACAGGGACTCTTAAAGTCCCTGTGAGGGAACTTGATGAGCATCTGAGAGAGACCTACTCCGACAACCAGAGGCACGTAACAGCCACCGTCCCAGGTGACATGCCACCAATCCGACTGCCTGAGGACCAGCTGGACATAAGACCCCCTACATGGAGGGAAGTTGAGAGCACAATAAAATGGGTAAGATCAGCATCAGCTCCTGGGCCCAATGGCATTCCATATAGGCTCTATAAGAACACGCCAGGTGTCTTGAAGTACCTCTGGAAGCTGGTGAAAGTGGCATGGGATTACATTATACCCAAGGCATGGTGAAGGGCAGAGGGATCCTGATTCCTAAAGCTTTCCTAAAGATTCCCTAACCATCCACCAATTCCACCAGATCAGTTTATGTAGTAGGTTGGAAAATGCTACATTTAGTTTCTTTTGTGTAAACAGGCACCCCCCCTAATTTTTCGTTAATAATTGAATTGTGCTGACATTTGTTGGGACATATATTTAAGGGACACTTGGATGTTTTCATAGACAGCAAGTAATACCTAAGTGAATCTATAGATGGTGCTGTAGTGTCGCTGTGGATCCACTAGGGAGACTGTAGCTGCCGGGCTCAGCTCATGCGCAGTCAGAATAAACAAGCCTGAGCACGAGCAACATGCTAACTCGTGTCCTCCTTTGTTGATCCACAGGGTATGAGTTAGTGCATGTACCTATTGGCTACACAACGCTCCCTAGCCTGTGTAACCCTTGCTGCTGGTCCAGATTTTTACCCCGTAGGAAAGATTTTCTTTGTGTTGTGTTGTGGCTCAGCGCTCAGTGCCTGCAACAGGCATCACAAGGTTGGTCAAAACCTATTTCCAGGATCACCAACACTGCATTACGAGGATAGTACAACTGCCTGGCAGCACTTGGAGATTGGTATAATGGCAGGTTGTACCATCTCCCCACTGGCCTTTACCATGGCGATAGGGTTAATTATTCACACTTCTCGGTGGGTGGTTGGAGGGGAACCCCTGTCCTATGGATGATATGATGACTATAACTTTGACGAAGGCATGTACCACACACCTGCTGCACAAACTCCAGGGTAATATCAGATGGGCACGAATGGACATTAAACCAAACAAATCCCACAGTATCTCCATCATCAAAGGCCAGCTGGCAAATGAGAGGTTCCATATTAACAGTGAGCCGATACCTACGATCCTGGAGAAGTCCATTAAAGGCTTTGGTCGCTCAAAGACTCCGCTCAAAGACTCTGAACAGGTGGAACAACTCAGGCGAGATACCATCAGTGGACTCAAGCAAATAAATAACACCACTCTCCCAGGGAAGCTGAAGCTCTGGTGTTTGCAGTTTGGATGGCTGCCCCACCTCATGTGGCCAATGTTCATGTATGAGGTCACACTATCCCATGCCAATTGGCTGGAGAGGCTGGTTACTGCGCAGGTGAGGAAGGGCTTGGACTGCCCAGATGCCTCAGCAGCATAGGCCTGTATGGAAATGGATCCCTCTCTCTCCCAATCTCAAGCCTGGTGGAGGAGTACAAATGTTCCAAAGCAAGTCTAGACCTCTGTGTGACCCTCACAGAATCCTGGGATCCTTTTGTCAGAGGTGCTGCTCCCACCTTAGCAACAAGGAGGAGGTCGAGGCCCGGTATAGCAGTGGCACAGGCAAAGACTGCCCTGAGACATCGGGATATACTGGGCCAAGTCCAAATTGAGAGGGGGCCTGGGCTTGGGAGCAACAACACCAACTTGGCAGAAGGCTACTACAGTAGAATGTCGGCACCTGGTGACAGAGGAGGTGCACCACCAGGAGGAAGCAGACAGGTGTACTAAGGCCGTGTCCCAAGCAAAGCAAGGCTGCTGGATGAAGTGGGATGGCATGCAGAAGAGGAAAATCACCTCGAGCAAGCTGTGGAATATGGAGTCCAATATGCTGAGCTTTACCATCAGAGCCACATACGATGTCCTGCCCTCTCCAACCAACTTACATCTCTGGTTTGGAGAGGATCCGGTGCACTACCCTGGCAACTCTCAAACACATCCTGGTGGATGTGCTTGAGAGTCACCTCAAACACCCAACATCCCTCACCCGGGAGGGGTGAAGGATGTTGGGTGTCCAAGAGCGCATAAACAAGCTTCTCTTTTTCTGGATGTTGCTCTGAAGAAACCCATACTGGTACTATCATAGAAGTGTTGACACATTGATCATTTGTTTCTGCATTGTGGCTGATTTGTCATTGTCATAGTTGAAGTCATGCAGACAAGTTGGGTGTTTTTTCTTACACACTTTACATACAAGTCTGTAATGACAGTCCTTTGCACTGTGTCCAGGTTTGAGACCGCCATAACATAGTTTTTCTCCTTGATGTATTTCCTTCGCTCTTCAAGTGATTTGCCCTTAAACTGTGGGCAACCGTGAAGTTTGTGTCCATTGTCTTGACAGAGCATGCATAGTGGTTTGACATTCGACTTTTGATGTGTAATGTCTGTCTCTGTTACTGCATGTCTGTGTAGAACACTGAAGGTGGGCCGTTTTTTTCCTTTTGAGAATCTTTACCTGTGTTTAAGGTGAAGTCTCTTGAGTGGAGTGCTTGAAACAATGTGATTGGATTGCACACAATCTCTGCTTCAGATGACATAAACTCAGCAAAGTCCTTTAAACTCGGAAACTTCCCTGTTTCTTTCATGAACTGAGTAGCTTGACGATTCCACCTTGCAGCTGCCCAATCTGGTAACTTTTGGACCAGTATTTGGTTCTCCTCACAATCGTTGAGAATGGTTAAACCGTTCATAACATGGCCTCATAACATGTCTGAATGAAGTCAGCAAATGCCCTAAATCCTGTGGAGTCCTTTGTATGTATCTTTGGCCACTTTGCAAGCCTTTCCCTAAATGATTTTTGTATGACAGAGGAGTGTCCATACCTTTCGTTGAGTCACTCCCATGCATCCTTGTAGGCATCACTGTCATTTCTGTAGAAAATGCCATCAAGTGTTTTTCAAGCTTGACCTCCAACATATTTCTTTAAATAGTATAGTTTGTCAGCAGGTGAGATGTTCTTTTTATCAATAAGTGCAGTAAAGGAAGGAAGATGAGCTGATGGCTCACAGGTGTGCCAGCTGAAGGGAGCAATTGGTGAGTAATTGTCCTGATAACAGTACCCCCACCTCATGGGAGCCTCCAGGTGACCCACTAAGATTGTCAAGATGACTGTGGAGGTACTCCCCGACCAGGTTGGCATTCAAAATGAAGGAGAAGGGAACCCATGAACGTTCCTCAGGACCATAGCCCTACCAGTCCATGGCGTTCTGCAAACCCTGCCCCCGATGGCCCACATCCAACAAACAGCCGACTGTAAAAGCGGGGGGGTCGGCTGGAGGGCACATGGGACTCGACAACACTGGTTTTATGTGGGAGACATGGAATGTGGGATGAATCCTGAGAGACCATGGAATCTTTCAAGTTTCACTACAGATGGGTTGATGATGCTGAGGTTCTCATTTGGGCCAATACAGTAAGGAGAGAGTTTCTCGGCATCAGACTTGAGAGGGATATTTTTAGATTAAAGCCACACTTTCTGACCTTGTCTGTATACTGGTGCCGAAGTACAATGTTGGTCAGCTTAGCAGTGATTTTTGTTTGAAATGCGCAGCAGCTCCAGCATCCCACCAGACCTTGCAACAACGGCTCAGGTGGTTTTAGACAGAGGGCACCGCCACTTCCTCCTTCTGAAAAATGGGAGACATACCGGTGGCAGAGCTGGAGAGGGAGTTGTGCGCATATTCAACCTAAGCTAGGTGAATGCTCCAGGTTGAAGGGTTCTTGGCAGCCAAGCACCATAATGCTGCCTCAAGGTGTTGTTGATTGGCTTGGAAAGCATTAGGTCATTCTATTGACTGTTACCTTTCATAATTTATTCATAGATTGATTCTTACAGCAGAAATTATTAAAGCACTGATTTATATTCCTGTTATTACATAAGAGCTATGCTTATTTCAGAATGTTGTATGTTTGTGTTTCAGCAAACACATGGACATTTGTGCTGCTGGGACTTACCTTTATAAGCCTTGTTGTTGGTTTTCTGCTGCTGGGAATGGGAGCCATGGCCAACAAGTATGATCTAAAGTTATTCAATAACATTTTCATGCAACACTTGAAAATGAACATAGTATATTTCATTTTTAAGTTGGCTGACTGACATAGTTTCTACTTTTTTTATTCCAGGAGCAGGAAAAAAATAGCTAAGTACAAGGCAGCAGCATCTCTGGCCCAGAAAAGTGGGGATGAAGAGCTTTTGGTCATCTCAACACTCAAAGATGAAAGCAGCAACAAACCACCACCATCATCATCTCCTGACATGCTTCTGCAGGGAAATGAACACTCCTCATCCAACAGAAAAGTGAACAAGCGCAGAGAAGGAAATATTGTGGTCACATGGAAAGATGGTAACACCTCTTGCCTGTACTCAAATCATGCAGCACAGAAGGAGTTACAGGTGGAGAAACAGGAGGAGGAAAAGGAGGAGGAACAGGAGGAGAAACAGGAGGAGCAACGGGAGGAGAAACAGAAGGAGGAGGAACAGGAGGAGAAACAGGAGGAGCAACGGGAGGAGAAACAGAAGGAGGAGGAATGGGAGGAAACAGGAGGTGATGTCAGGTGCTAAACTAGGCTCATGATGAAATCCAGAAATTGGGGTGAAGAGTTGAGATTACAGATTGAAAATACAAATTAATAATCTCAGCCAATGACACAGTTCACATCTAAATGACTTTATATGATACTATTACATTACAATGCATTAAATCTTATGACTTTGTAAAGGTCAGATGTTCACTCATGTCAGTATGGTAAATAAGAAACAGCTATAAAACAGCCTAGTTTACAAATATGAACTCAGTGTAGTAGTATTAATGCAATATACCTTGTTTGTTGTAAAACCAACATTGTAGTTCTTCGGAGGAGCTATGTGGTGTAATCATTTATTCATTAACAGCAGCCAGGTATATTGACAGTTAGAGCTTCATGGAGTCGTGTTGTGAGACTTGCATTATACTGAACTCTGTGCTCAGTGACAGGATTTGACAACCTGCAGCATATCCACAGATGCTGCTTAGAGGTACTGGATGGATGCCAAGAAATAGTGAAACACTACAGAAGTCCAAATTGCAGATAAAAGAAATACCATATGCTCATTATGCTCATCAGCTTTTGTGTATTTGTTTACTATGGATTAAGATTGAATTGGTAAAAAAGATAATAAACTATGGTATAGTCTAGATGTATTACCATGTGTCTTTGCTGATCATGAACAAATAAAATAACAGGAAGATCTATGATGGTTTTGTTCAAGACAGGGATGGACACCTTACAGTCTCATTTAATTATGAAGACAACACAACAAGACCATCAATATCTGTTACTCATCAACACCGCTGGAAGAGCACTGGGAAAAGTCTTGTTTGCTCATTACCGCTCTCCTGTGTATTTATACCCCTGCCTTCCAGTTGCCTGTTATCGGAATGTGACCGTATCATTCTGCTCTGAGAGTCCTGTATGCCAGTGTGATCTGTTTTCTGAGACACCTTTTGCCTGACCACCGTTTCTTGCCTTAGCCCTTTTTGGATTTGTTTGTGATTTCCCTGGTTTCCTTGCCTGTCTGACTACGATTCTGTTTTTTTGCTGCCCTGTTTTTTCTACTCTGTTTAAGGACTACTATTCTACTTTTGGATCACGGATTTTGGATTTGTTTATCAATAAATGTTATTGTAGTGGTGGGCAAGTGAAGCCTCATGACGCACTGAGCCTTTCCTAACAATTGTGCCGAAAAAAGATTCGAAGCTTCGAGACTTCAGTCACGGTGACATCTGGTGGACAACTGAAGCAATAGCAACCTCCAAAGAGCACGACTGAAGCACTGGCACTGTTTCAATCCCATGACAGCAATGAAAGTTCAGAAATGTCTGTGGTCATTCAAGTGTTTTGTTCATTCATACCAACTAATGATTATATCGTTATTTGAGCTTTATTTAAAAACTGTTCTAAAAGTCGCTAATAGGATTAGAGATCCTTCCTACTTTACAAATGATCATGGTGTTTGAATTCAGAAACATTATTTTTTTTGTGTGTGTGAAGTGTTTTTAAGGAAAACCTTTAAAGATACTGGTTTGTCATTTGGGGACTTGTATGGTTGATTTGGAGTGATTATTCACAGAAGCAGACAAGTTATTTGTCTTCACAGATTTTTATTGAGAATAATATTGTTTTTTTCTACTGTCTCAAGTTTCAGTCGGCTCCTCTTCTGGCTGACCAGCTCCCCAGCTTCGTAAAATATTCTTTCACAGGGAATGGATGATGCCGGGATACTGGGAAAGTTGCCAAAATACTCTCACTCTCACTCTCCAAATCTCTATCTCCTCAATCTCCCCATTTTGAAACATAATGATGCATTTTATATAGCTGGTATGGCACCAAATCACTCAAATCTGTCAAACCTGTCAAACTGTCATGGGCTCAGAATGCAGTGAAACGCCATATGCCTATGAAAAGCTTCGAAACATTTTGAAGCAATGAAGCGCGAAGCGAAACAGCGATGACGTTCGAGGCCACGAACGTCACCGGTCATGTGACACTGGCGTTTCGAATCACTCCACTTCAGGAAGAGTGACACAAGCTCAGAAGCTTCGGTATCATTTGCCCATCACTAGGTTATTGCTGCCAACCACACTGTCTTGCAATTGGCTCCTGTAATGACCATTACACTCTTCTCTGTCAACTACCATGGTTTCCTGTAAAGATAACTTTTTGTCTTCCCTTTCCTGCAGTCTTGCTTCTCCTCTCTTTCTGTCTCTGTCCACATTCTGCAGGTACCTGACTCCAGGGCTGCAGGATCCAGACCTATCTGCTCAACCATTATTATTATTATTATTATTATCATTATTGGAAGTGGTAGTTGTAGTGGTAGTTTTACTCCATAACAGTATATAAATTATGACTAACACCATTGTCACTAGAACAACACATGTACAGTGTACTCTCTCTTCCCTCTTTCACCTATGGAAAAGCTTAGAACAATCCCTCTCCCCAATAGTATGAAGTCATTTACTGTGGCAAGTGAGGATCAAACTCTGAAAATTCACAACTGTAAAGGGGATCTGTTAAAAATTCTAACAAAAGAAACCATACCAAAATAAATCCAGTAGACTTTTTCAGTTTGTTGAGTTTCTCTCTTATATTGTCAGGCCTTGACCTTATTCTGTGTGCGTGCTTTAAGTGCCTTAACACTCTTACACCTATATGTATTGCTGTTATTACTGTCATAAGTATAACAGTATATAGTGTCATTGCTCCTTTGTCATCTGCCCCAGCTCTATCTTACCCCAGTCTGAAAATTAATGCTGCTCTTCGTGCTTTGCAGTCAGTGATCATTTTTGCAAAAAATACACATATGTCTTTCCAAGTGTCATATAAAGTGGACTGTTGCTACTTTCAATGATTTACTTAATTTGCTTTTCTTTCTTTTTTAGTTACCTATTTTAAGATTGATACAAGGTTCCACTTAAGTGTCTGGAATTCGGCTATGAGGTAAAGTCTAGTTCAGCTCCACTTAAAGATTCTTGAGTGCAAACATCCTAACCAACCTGTCAGTGTTATCGTACCCAGACTTTGGCTGTGCCTCTCCCACTCAGTGGGCCTCTGCCAAGATCAGGATGGCATATGAGGGTGATCAGGTATTGGTCCTGCAAATTAACACCAGCATAGCAAATTACCATCTTTGTTGTGGAAAGTGAAACTTTTTTATGGTCCTCATTTTGTTGATACAGACAGGTACCTGACACTGGAGCTATAAGATCCAGGTCTGATAACTGTTGAATTGAATTGAATTGAATTGGATCTCCTGTGTAGCAAATGTTGAACTTTTCTTAAACCGACTTGTGATCTTTTTCTGCCTGTCTGTGAGTCATGCATTTGTGTCTGATTCCTCGTTCTGATATAAGGTTTAGGGGAAAATGTAAAATAATCTTACCAAGCTAGTAGCTCTAGCAAAAGCCTTGGGTTTGTGTTTAACTTGTGACCCTGTTTACTGGGGATTTTCAGGAGAATGCCTCTGTAGTTGTCTTAATTATAGCAAATGTTGAAAATGGTGACAAGGAGATGTTTCCTCAAACAAAACTCAAAAGACAAATCAGGTATTTTTTGACAGTCTGAAGAAAAACTAAACAAGGGAGCATTTAGGAGGGCAGCTACATACCATCTTTCTATTTTCACCAGCTGCCACAACTACAACAACCACATTCTGCTGAAAGTCACCAGTTAACAGGGTTGCTAGTTCATCTAAAATGCCAGTTACATATTTGGCTAACTTTATACTAGCTATCTTGCATTTCAGCTAAAGCACAGCACAGCAGAAGCTAAAACTAACTTTTATTCATTTAACTCATTTAATTTGACCCATGAGTAGTTAAGCTGTAGCAGTAGTGTACTCAAGATTTGTATGCTATCTATTGCCAAGTCTCAGTGTCGGACAGAGGTGGGGATTACCTATTACTTGCTCACTGAATTGAGTCAACTAATCACATTGTTGTGTTTTATAACAGTTAATATTTTTTCATTTGTCATTATAATATGATATGGGGGTTGTACTGGCTGGTTTGGATTATGACCTCATTTAATAGCAGACTCAATAGTGCAGTTTAGAAGACCTCCTGTTGCTTAAGATCTGACTATTAAAATACTGTAAATCTAACCTGCTCAGGAGTCACACTGTGCGAATTGGCACAAATTTCTCTTCAATTTTGGGTACAAATTGTGTATGTAAGAGCAAGTGCAAAAAGTTTTGTGAAAAGAAGAACACCTGAAGTGAGAGTGGGAGTGATTTCACACCCTCTCGTTACTCTTATACACACCAATTATCAATAAAAAAAAATCAAAAACAGCATGAAACATAAGATGTGATGAATAAAAACCTCTTGAAGATATGAAAATGATTAATATACAGGTAATAGTTGAGTAGGTGTTACAATAGGTGACAAAATAAAAATAAAAAGAATAATGGTGTAAAAAATCATAATAACAATAATAATAACTAACTAAACTAAATAAAGTTTAATTGCTGGCTTCTCCAGAAACTTGAGATAAACTGTGTTGCTGCCTCAAATTTCTATGAAGAGGCAGTTGAATGTGTATGAAGGGCAGAATAAGACTGAGCACAACAACTTGAACGAAATGCCTTGACTGCAAAAATGTCGCTCATATTCACAATGAGCAGCAGTAGACTTGGCTGAAGACAAACATGTCATTTGTGTCGATAAGGTGAGAAGTAATTGAGATATAGCAGTTTAAAAAGTTCCCATATTTGCTCATGGTTTTGCTCAGGAGAGAAAACGACCCTTTAACAAAGGAGTCAGTAGAGCAGTTCAGGGGACCTCCTGTTGCTAAAGGTCTGACTATTAAAAAAACAATAAATAAATAAATCTTATCGCTTAAGGATTTGAACTAGTACAAAAATATCCGCATTTCTTTGTATGTGCTACAGCCATCAGCCATAACATTAACACTGTTAACTGTGTTGGTACAAATCACTGTTTATTGGTGGCCTATTTAAGATTTCATTCTTAATCCTTCATTCTTAATTCTTAATAAATCTCTTAACCTTAAGTTTTTTTTCAGTTAAAACTTATTTCTTTTCCATGGATAAATAGCTCCCTAAAAATATTGATTTAAATAGTTTAAAAGATACCAACTGAAGAAAAGACTGAAATATTAAGATGGTTTGCCTATCATCCAAATTTTATGCAAAATAAATATGAAACAAGGTTTAAAAATTGGATAGATAATAGGCTTGCTTGTTACTGAACTCTCATGAACCAGAATATAATTTTAAGCTTTCAGGACATTAAGGATAAATTTGGTCTACAAAATCAAGATCACTTGAGAGATTTTTATAAGAACGAAATTCCCAAAGGATGTTACCACAGGAAGGGAAGAAAGAAAAACAATGTTACTTTCAAAAAATGATTTCAAAAGTATATACAGTTCTCCAAAATCTAATAAGCGATCATATTTTAGATATTAAGCCAAGATGGGAAGCAGAAGGAGGCTTCAATCTAAGAAGATCGGGTCAGGATCTATTAACAGCAGTGGCTGATAACAAGCTCCCTCTCCTGGAGAGAATTCAGTTTGTACCCCAGACCAAACGACTAACTATTCAAATCAGACTAATTGCTGGACCACTTTTACATTTTTGGGGGGGCTATCGCTTTGTGCCTCCAAGTGTGCATGGGGTCTTGTAGGCTGTTTTTAAGAGGAAAATGCACTTTAGTTTTAAAGTAATGTATCTGCGAGAATAAGAAAAAAATGGATGAAGAAGTGCTTACCAACAATAAATGAGTGGATTGATTTCATTTCATGGCTCACATATGGGTCAACAAAGGCACAATTTTGTTACACATTACTTATTACTTATACCTCTGTGGAACACTTAGACTCTGCCCATGCGTTTTGGTACCCAACTGGCACATTTGTTCCTTTTTTGTTGCTTTTTTCAGTAAAAGAAATGTGAATAAATAGTAATTTTATAAAAAGTATTTTGTAGTTTTAATTATTTCCTCCTTCCTCATTGACTAAGTCAAATATATACTGATCTGCTAAAACAATAAAACCAGTTACCAGTTTTAATGTTGTGGGTTATGTAAATTGTGAAATTTGTGAAAAGAAGTACAGCTGACTTATACTGGGAGTGATGTCACGCATTCTAGCTGCGCTGTGTAGCTACCGCGGGGCTACCTGGTTGATCCTGCCAGTAGCATATGCTTGTCTCAAAGATTAAGCCATGCAACACGGCCGGTACAATGAAACTGCAAATGACTCATTAAATCAGTTATGGTTCCTGCACACATTACAAACTAAAAACTGTCAAAAAAGCATAAAACAAAACTAATGAAAATTCAAAAACTGTAAAAGATATGAAAAGATGAATACACCAGCAATCGGTGAAAGTGTTGTGACCTATTTAAAGTTGGAATGACAGAGTGAGTGTGTAGAAGCCTGATAGTTATAGATGAGGAGCTGAAATGTTAATGTTAGGTAGGAATGTTGCACCATTGCAGTATTATGAGTTAAGTATATGGTGAGTTGTTTGTAGTGTTAGTTTATGTAGTGTATATGTTTGTTCTGATGTGAATCTCATCCTCTCTCATGTGATCTCATCCATATCTGTTGCCTTACTACATAAAAATTAAAATAAATAAAACTGGACTGGATAAATGTGGAATTTGACATAACTTATTTTATATGCAACCTATTTTGTTTTATTTGTCTTGATACTTAAGGTAGTTTTAATCTTATGATGCACATGATTGAAAAGTGTTGCAGTTAACTTAATTTGATGTTTCTGATTGCTTTTATGTTTTGTTTTATTTACCCTTTTGTGAAGCAATTTGTAACAGACATTTTTGGAAGGTGCTGAATAAATTTCTTATGTATTATAAAGTTCTTATTATAACATGAGATCTATGTTTTTACATATTTGATACTGACATAGAAAGACAGCATGAGGAAGATGACAGAATGTGAAGAGAATAGAAAATAAAAGAATATGGTCCTTAAACAATCTCTAACCACACCTTTTGTCTTTATTTTTAATGATTTCAGCCATTTGTACTCAGAAGACCTGTAATACAAATTGGAAAACACACAGATCATATTATAGACTGCCAGGATAAAGATGTTATTATTAGCTGGAGATCAAAAAGTTACATGTTTGGTAAATTAGCCTTCTTTTAGCTCCGGTTTTTGTCTCTAATGTTCAGGGAAATATCTTCATCAAATAAATATAATCATAACAGCAACAAAAGAGAGCAATCCCTCCGTAATGATGATTGAAATCAGTAAGGCATGCTGCAAAGCTACATGATAGTGAGATGGATTATAGCTTGCTATTTTTTCTTGGAGGACACTGACTGGATCACATTCATGCTTATTTTACCTCAGGCTATGATTTGAAGGAATAATTTACAGCGGAAAGTGGCAGGAGTGCAATACAGAGATTTTAGGGGGTTATAATCTCCAAACTGTCAGATGATAATCATGTTGACTTCATAATATTACTACCTGTAGAGGACTATAGATTTACCTTTTGTGTTCCAAGCAGTAGTGCTATAAGTTTTAAGATATTTCTCCAGTAAAAGTAGTAGCACCACAATGGAAAATGACATTTTTAAGCCCTGCATGTACTGTACAGAGATGTTTAATGACTGTTGATCTGGATAAAACACTGATCAACCTTTCTCATAGTGTGCATGCAGTTGAGCTGGAGATGTGATGAAGCTCTGCAACAGGGACATAATGTAGTTCAGCAGTTGTCCACACACCCTGAAGGTCACCATTAATGCAGCGCCTTCTTTGTTGATAAAAGCACTCTGGCTGAGAATTCAGTACTATTAAGTTATTTTTGGCAAGCTTGGTGAACTGGCCAAGCTTCAAATACCTTTCTGTCAAGCATGTTATATATATATATATTGAGAGCATTGGTGGAGTGTGACGTAGCAGCCAATATTAGCAGCAACACCGAGGCTCAGCTAGCATTGGTTAGTTAGAAAGAGGAAGTTCAAAGTCACACTCTTCACACTTCACTGTCACATAAAAGCATACATTTGAGAAATTTTCTCATTTGCAACAAAAATAACATTTTAAAAAAAACATTATTTCTGGCTTTTTACAATAAAAGCTTTCTTTTTCATGTAACAGTCCTAATAAATAGATTGTTCATTAAAAAACAATTTAATATATAGTCCCCATATAGCAGACGTATCAGATATTAAATGATAAGAACAGATACTACACTTGATCTTAGCCGAAAGGACAAGAAGCGATACCAATTAGTAAAGGCTCTGCTCACTCCTGTGGTCAGAGGATAATCTTTGTTTACACTCAGCAAACATATGACTAGATGATATAATTTAAGGTTTTAAAAGAATTGGATCCTTATATACATTTCTGATGAGGCTGCTTAAAGCTGCTCTGGCCCTCATGGCTAACTGTCTGAATCTGGTTTAAGACCAGAACTTCAGGGACTTCACTGACTAACCCAACCCAACTCCCTACAGTGCTGACATATAAAGGCTGGTGAGCTGATCTTTTAAAAGGTCAGTCTGGTTTATTACTACTTTTTTATTTTATGACTACTGTTGTCATTATTTTGGATGTGGTTCAAAGTCCAGAAAATCAAGATCAGACAGGTTTTAAACAAAGCTCCAGGTCAGACAAACTTATTTCCAAGACTGGAGTCTAAAATGAGGAATAAAATGAGTATCTAATTACCCATCACAGATTACAGACTTACTTCCTGCCTCTGTACTTATGAAAATCAAGATCAGACAGGTTTTAAACAAAGCTCCAGTTCAGACAAACTTATTTCCAAGACTGGAGTCTAAAATGAGGAATAAAATGAGTATCTATTTACCCATCACAGATTACAGACTTACTTCCTGCCTTTGTACTTACTCTAATTCACATGCTCTTTTCTTTTTTCCCTGTCTGATTATCTGATATTGATGATGAAAACATAGCATTTGTGGACCACAGCAGTTATTTAGTAACTGATAGGAATGAAAGACAAACCTACAAAAACAACACCAAAGTTGCAAGAAACCATAACAATCCATTCAGTTGATGTTTAAATGAAGTTGTGATGGTTTTTAAAATTTCACTGCTGCTGTTTTCACAGCAAACAAACAACTTTAAAACACTGTTTCTCAGATAGACTGATTCTGTGAAATTGGGTTCAATTAGGCCAGAACACAGAGAAAAAATATTACCAATACAATTCTTTAAAAAGCATTCCCTCACTAATCCTAATGAAAAAAACACTGCCTTGGTATAATTCAGAACATAGATTTAATAAATCTCTCACGATGAACATTTATCCCTTCTAATCTATTTTAATAATGAGAAAGTATGAATGCATTTATAATATATATTTTCCTTTTTTGAAGGCCACATCCATCTTTAGATACAATGCGTTTTCCAACATGAACTTCATCATGTGTTCCTGAAGCACGGCACATATTTTAGGTTTCAGTCAAGTTACAAAAAGTGTGGTGTATGCATAAATGTGTTAATCTGCAGTCCATCATGCAACGCGCATCATCAGCTCCTCCAGAGCCCGTTCTCGGTGGTTCTCATGCACCAGCAGCACCTCTTTGATGGCATTCTTCTGGAAGCCCATCTCATTAAACTGCCTCAGCAGATGAAGGAACTCCTCCGCCTCAAGAAGAAGAAATTATTATGCAAGATTTAAATTATACTGACTTCATGAAAGAATAGTGTATCCTTGTTGTCTCTGAATACATTAAAGACACATGTGATGGTTATAGATCTCTGCATATCTTACCTTTGTTTCACAGTTTTGAAACATCTCCAGAGCCTCTTCTACCTGAGTCATGTCATAACCCAGCTGACACAGGCGATCACATGCCACCAGGTAGCTCAAGATCTGCAGACACACATGCATACAGAGTTTCATTCATTCAAAACACATCAATGCATGAACCTGCTATAGAGTTATTGTGAGAATAGTGCTCAAATGGAAGATGTCCATCTCTATCACCAGTCACCTGGTCTGAGAAAAAACAGCTAATCATCCAATCTCTTGAGTAATTCTTATTGACGAATAGTTTCATAACTGATTATACATACTGCTGTAAAACTGAATTCATAAAAAAGTGTCATATGTTTCACATGAAAAAAATCAATATAAAGGTACAATATTTCCCCCTGAAACTTGGTAGAGAAGTATAAACTAAAGTACACATTCTTAAGTACATTAGTTATTACTTAGTTACATTCAACCACTAACCAGACTCTTACACAGTGACCAGGATGACAGAATAATGCACTGATTTATTCATTAGTTCTTCCCACTGACAGATCAGCCCATATTGACTGTCAGGGTGAGAAAGACAGAGACAAGAAGGACTTAGGGGACTTTACAAAACAAGGGAAAATGTCAGTCAGTCAGAATAAAGCTATGCTCTGAACCCACTGTTCAGAGTAAAGCAGCAAGAAGAAAGGAGGGGGAGTCGCTAACTACATAAGCAACAGGTGCTGCAACTCTGGACACATTACAGTGAAGGAGTGTGTGTGCAGCCTTGAGCTGATCAGTAAGTCTCAGTAATGTCCATATTACTTGCCCAGGGATTTTTCCCAGGCCATCGTGATTTTTCTTTCCATTCCTCCTGTGGCTGATACATCATGGGCTACTGGCTCTTAACACTGTGACTGTAAGACTTCAGACCCTGCACCCTTGTGCCTTCATAGCTTTCACTGCAGAGTTTAACCATGTCACCCTGATAGCATCCCTGCCCAGTTTGTGGAGTGGTAGATCGGAAAAAAAACACTGGACCCACTAATTTTATTGTAATGTAAGCATAGAGCTCCAAAGCTCTCCCTTCTCTGCGCAGATTGGCTCATAACCTGGCAAGCAGTGATGACCAGAACTGTACAGAGGAACAGTTTGGAGGAAGCTGAGGGGACTCTGGAAGGCTGTTTTGATGTTTGCCCCCACCCTATGGAAAACATCATATCTAGTTTCTGTGCCCAATAAGAAACATCCAAGCACACAAAATGACTACAAACCAGTTGCTTTGACTTCACATGTCATGAATTCACTGGAAAGGCTGCTCCTGGAGCACCTCCTTTCAGTTGAGCCGTCACTGGACCCCCTGCAGTTCACCTACTGAGCCCATACTAGAGTGGAGGACACTATTATTTTCCTGCTACACAGAGCTTATACTCATCTGGAAGAGGCAGCATTTTCAGAGTCATGTTTTTGTTTTTTATTTTTCCAGTGCTTTAATAACATTCAACCTACTCTGGTCAGTAATAAACTACTGGATATGCAGATGGAGGCTCCTCTAGTGGCCCAGATAACTAACTACCTCACAAACTGTGGCCAATTTATGAGGCTGAAAACCAATGTGTTGGACATTTTAGTGAGCAGCATGGGGGTTCCTCAGGGTACGGTCCTGTCTCTTTTTCTGTTCACACTCAGAACTCAGATACTGCTTACAGACCTGCCACCTGCAGAAGTTTTTGGATGACTGCCATTGTGGGTTGTGTCAACAGGGGACAGGAGGCGGAGTATAGGAGTGTGGTGGATGGGTCTGTGGAGTGATGTTAACCACCTGCAACTCAACATTAAAAGGACATAGGAGTTGGTGGTGGATTTTAGGAATCAAAAGACCAGTCTGAGCTCAGTCAATATGAAGTTTTAGAGCGAGAGCTTGACTTATAAAGGGGTGGGATTGTGGTGCAGTGGTTAGCACTCACTTCACAGTGACTGTGCCTACATGGGTTTTCTCCAGGTACTCCAACAACATGCAGGTTAGGCTGATTGGTGTCTATAAATTGATCATAAGTGTGACTGTAAGTGTGAATGGTTGTTTGTCTCTATGTGTCAGCCCTATGATAGATTGGTGACCTGTCCAGGGTGTACCCCACCCTTGCCCAATGTCAGCTGGAATTGTGTGTGTGTGTGTGTGTGTATGCATGTACTGTATGTATGTGCACACACTTTATTCTGAGGTCTGTGTGAAGGAGAGGCAGAGATCTGACTGTTTATGTGACTGACCTACCTGATTTGGGGTCTGGCGGCCTGTCTTCTGCAGGGTGATGATGGCAGTATCGAGGGGGTAGCCCTGGGCTGTGATCACTTCTAGCAGCTCTCTCTCCTCTGGGCTCAGGGCTGACAGGAGTTCTGCTGACAAATCTGAACCACACGCGCAGAGACCCCAAGGGTATGAGGTCATGGGGGGACAGGGGCATGCTCAAAAAGTGGAGTAAAGGGAACACTTAAACAACATACTGTAACTCCAAGTCAATCACACTTCTGTGATTGGACACAAACTGTCCACTTATGGAAGCAACTCTGATTGACAATCAATTTCACATGCTGTTGTGCAAATGGAATAGACAACGGGTGGAAATTATAGGCAATTAGCAAGACACCCCCAATAAAGGAGTGGTTCTGCAGGTGGTGACCACAGACCACTTCTCAGTTCCTATGCTTTCTGGCTGATGTTTTGGTCACTTTTGAATGCTGGCGGGGCTTTCACTCTAGTGGTAGCATGAGACGGAGTCTACAACCCACACAAGTGGCTCAGGTAGTGCAGCTCATCCAGGATGGCACATCAATGCGAGCTGTGGCAAGAAGGTTTGCTGTGTTTGTCAGCGTAGTGTCCAGAGCATGGAGGTGCTACCAGGAGACAAGCCAGTACATCAAGAGAAGTGGAGGAGGCCGTAGGAGGGCAACAACCCAGCAGCAGGACCGCTACCTCTGCCTTTGTGCAAGGAGGAACAGAGGGGCACTGCCAGAGCCCTGCAAAATGACCTCCAGTGGGCCACAAATGTGCATGTGTCTGCTCAAACGGTCAGAAACAGACTCCATGAGGGTGGTATCAAGGGTGGAGTGCCTGATGTCCACAGGTGGGAGTTGTGCTTACAGCCCAACACCGTGCAGGACGTTTGGCATTTGCCAGAGAACACCAAGATTGGCAAATTCGCCACTGGTGCCTTGTGCTCTTCACAGATAAAGCAGGTTCACACTGAGCACATGTGACAGATGTGACAGAGTCTGGAGATGCCGTGGAGAAAGTTCTGCTGCCTGCAACATCCTCCAGCATGACCAGTTTGGCAGTGGGTCAGTAAAGGTGTGGGGTGGCATTTCTTTGGGGGGCCGCATAGCCCTCCATGTGTTTGCCAGAGGTAGCCTGACTGCCATGAGGTACTGAGATGAGATCCTCAGATCCCTTGTGAGACCATATGCTGGTGCGGTTGGCCCTGGGTTCCTCCTAATGCAAGACAATGCTAGACCTCATGTGGCTAGAGTCTGTCAGCAGTTCCTGCAAGACAAAGGCATTGATGCTATGGACTGGCCCGCCCATTCCCCATCCACCACCTCATCAGGAGCATGCCCAGGCATTGCAGGGAGGTCATACAGGCACATAGAGGCCACACACACTACTGAGCCTCATTTTGACTTGTTTTAAGGACATTACATCAAAGTTGGATCAGCCTGTCGTGTTTTTCCACTTTAATTTTGAGTGTGAAGCCAAATCCAGACCTCCATGGGTTAATGAATTTGATTTCCATTGATAATTTTTGTGTGATTTTGTTATCAGCACATTCAACTATGTAAAGAAAGTATTTAATAAGAATATTTCATTCATTCAGATCTAGGATGTGTTATTTTAGTGTTCCCTTTTTTTTTTTTTTTTTTCAGTGTATATAGTTCTACTGCCCCCCATTCAAGGCAGTCCAGAACCAGGCCTTAAAAGGTTAGTGAAAGTCACTCTGCTGTCCTGTGCAGTTAGGAGTCATATGAAAGCCTTTCTGTTCCTGGCTTATGTCAGGACATATATAGCATAGTTCAGGTAACAGGTAACACCCTGAGCTTTAGCTTGTATTCATAGTCAGAGCGAGGGCTATTTTTACTGCAGACTGTAGAGTATTAACTCTCCCTCAGCCACAGTATAAACTCTGTCATGAGGCCACATGGATAACAAAGCATAAGGTTGTTAAAGCATGGAGACAGGTTGTGGATGAAAAATGTGAAAAAACAGGATACCAAGGCATTCAAATATCATTCTATATTGCAGTATAGTAGACTTTGTGGTGATGTTTACTAGATATGTGTTTCATGCAGTGACCTCAGTTGTTGATGTTCTTCAGCACAATGGACTTTAAACATTCACTATTAGGATAAAGTGCTGTCTCTCAGCATTAAAGTTTCTCTAATTCTAATGTTCATATGAACAAAGGGAAGAATGCCTATGTGAAATGTGTTGTAGTAATAACCCCACCAGGAATTAAAAACTAGACTCGACTAGACTAGACTAGACTGCAGTTCCCCTTCTGTTTTGTGGAGTCTTTAGCTCTTTGTGATGGTTTTAGGAACTGTTTTGGTTATTAGCAAGATATTGATAATTATCAAAGATAATAATTAGTAAGCACATGTATGTAACACATAAGACATTTCAGGCACAACACTAGTATGGGGGACTAACAACCAAACAATAATACACAGTCTCAAATGAATGATGAACAGTGAAGGGTGAATCCAAGCACTGACCCCCGAAGGCACCTGCTAAAATTAGTATTTAGTATTTATTAACAACAGTAGTACCAGTCAACATACATATATTACCATTGTCCATCAAATATCTGTTTCATCTAAAATGCTTGACACTTGATAGTGGATACTCTGATGCTGATACTTTTGTACTTGTTGCATGATGAATGCAGGACTCATAACAGATTATTTTGACACTTTTTGAGACTTATTCTATGTATTTTTTTCTAACCTCATCACAGAATAATAAGAAGAATAAGAGCTCTTGCTCAAATGACATATAAACCTGCAAAACAACGTAAAAAAGACTCCACATGGAGGGATACTTCTGCTGACAACAATGTTAACCCTTGGATGCATGACCTACCAATACCTACACTCTCCCATGAGTGGGGTCAAAAATGACCCCAATTAGAATCAATGTTTTTTTGGAATAAACTTTAGAAATTTCTTTAATTTTGGTTAAAGATGATGATTTTTTTTAATTTTTCAAAAGATTTTCAAAATCCATTGTGTGACCCTTGAGATTCCATGGGAAATGTTTGGGGTTATTTTTGGCCCAGCTTATGGAAAAGTGGGGTAGTGATATAAAAGCTGGAAATTCTTAAAATGTATGAAATTTTTTTTTTTAAATGCAATGGCCTCATGTCACAAACATGTTTTACGAGGAATACCTGGAATATGAAAATATAAATACTTTTAATTTCAAAGATTTTGAAGAATAACAACCCTTGGGGTCATTTTTGACCCCACTTATGCATCTAAGGGTTAACATGACTGAGCTAACCAGCTTACTTCAGGACCATGAGGAGGCTCTCTTGATGGAATTTAAGATGGCCCTTTCCACCCTTGAGTCTAAACTTGATCTGATGCACAAGAATGTATCTTACCAAGGGCAGTGTATTATTTCCTTTGAGTCTAATGCAAATTGGCTTTATAAAGGGACATCACTCCTTTTCCAACTTACACACTCTCATGAATGTCATTTACTCTTCAGTCATCATGGCTGTAAGCCTACCAAGGTTGTAGTCTCTTTCGACACAGAGAAGGCATTGGCAGGGGGGAGTGGGAATATCTGTCCAATATCTCACCAATGACACAAGGTCAGAATTTTTTGCTTGAGGTACCCATCAAGGTTTCCCCTGAGTCCATTACTCTTTTCTCTGGCAATTGAGTCCCTTTCAATCAGGTTACACTCTTCTTCCCTCTTTCAGGGTATCCAAGGAGAGGGCACATAATACTGTGTATCATTATATGCAAACAACATTTTACATTTTTTAGATGAATTTGGCTCCTTTTTTCGATCTAAGCTAAACTACCACAAAAGTCAGTGCTTCCCGGTTAACAGCCCTGCACTAAACCTGCAACATCTGGATTTACCTGTTCCACTCTCTCATTCAAAATTCAAGTACCTTGAGCTAAATATTACTCATACTCACTCAGCTCTTTATTTGGCTAACTTTGCTCCTCTTCTATCAAGAACTTTCAGAGATTTCATAATTTGCAGCTAACCTTAACTGTGAGAATCTACAAAATAAAAATGGCCGCATATCCCTGATCAACAACCCTGATATTCCTCAATAAATCATTCTTTCAAGCAATAAACAAATTGATTTCAACATTCATTTGGGCACGAAGTTATCCTCATATCAGCAATATTACTTTACAAAAACACAAAATGAGTGGGCTCCTTGCACCTCCAGAGTTTCTATACTGCTACCTCGTGACTAATATTCACAAATTGTTCTTCTGTTCTTCGATTGTCAATCCGTGGTGATCTTCACAAGTGAAGTCACGTAAATCATCCTCCCTCTGTGTTATTCTATCCTATCTCAAATTCTTGGGTCACCAAAAATCCTGTTGTCCTGGCTTCCCTAATAATCTGGTACCAGTTTATAGTCAGTACTTCAAATTTTCCTCCACTCTCGATCCTATCACTTTTAACCACTTGTTTCTTACCTTCCTGGTTAGAGGACGTGTTGTCTGACCTGTTTCAGATCAGCTGATCATGTGTTGGACCAGAGTTATAACTTTGGTATCATAGATGATAGATCTGAAGTCCTGAAGCTACATGTTGTAATAAATTACTTCCTTTAAAATACAATGACTCTGACTCGATCTATCACAGGTTTACCCTACTCTGTTCATCTACTGTGGATGTGAACACCTACACATTAAATTATAAAGTTGGCACTTCATACTTTGTTTTTCATTGATAGATAGATCAATAGATACAGTAGATACAAATACAGATAGATACTATAGATACAGTGTGCTGAAGGACAAAAATGAGAAATATCTAACATTACACAATGTGGATGGGATGTTTTACAGTTACAAATATCAAAAGCACACACATAACTTACTGTCCAACTGTTACTTGAAATGGCTGCTGTGAATAAAAAACTCAAAAGGTAATTATTCAGATATTCAAATGTTTATATCTTACCGTATTGTGTGTGTTGTGGTTGCTGCTCGAGACCCTGTGGATTGTATTTGCTCTGGTGCTGGGAGCTCTGATGTTTGTACTTCTGGTGTTGGGGGTCCCGCTGTTATGGGTTCTTTGTGAGGATGGACTCTGGGCTTGACCTCCTGTGTTGGGATCATGCTGTATAGTCGTCTCCACCACAGAGAGGGAGCACTGTCGTAGGTTCTTCCTGCGCTGGTGTGGCAGGCTGCTCAGACAAGTCGGAGGGTTCAGCAGGTCTGGGGCAAAGGCTTTCTGCTGACAACGCTGATGTGCAGAAACAGGATGCACTCCACTTGAGGGGCCTGTCACTGACACACATGACTGTGCTTTCTGTGCAGTGCTCTCCTGTTGGGCCTCAGAGTCTGAAATGGTGAACTTGGGGCACAGGATGGTGGGGCTGAGGCTGTGCGAGCGCTGTCGAGGGTTGGGTTCCCAAAAGTCGGAGCTGTGGCGGCTGGCCAGACAACTCTGCTGAGGACTGCTGAACATCATCCAGTATGGAGGACAAGAAGGCAGGAATCGTGAAGAAGAGAAGGAGAGCTGAGGCTGGTTCTGGCGGGTGAAGCCATTCTGCAGCCCATTGAGCACCCAGTTCTCCAGGATGAACTCATACTGTCAAATGGAGACAAAAATGTTAGTGATACAAACAGTTCTGTCAAATCCATGACTCTAAAGATCTCTCTTTATCCTTCTGTCATTATTTCATTATATTGTTTGACATTTCAGGTACATTAGCATGGCATTAGCATATGTCAGTGTTTTGGTCAACTACTGGTCTGAAGTGAAATATCTCATATAAGACCTGTTCAGAGATTATTGTAAGTTTTGATTTTCTTGTGACCTCATGGCCCCTTTAAAGGACACGAGGTGTTAAGATACAATATTTAAGGCTGATGGTCTAAGACTGAAGTATAGCTTATTTGATTTGATAACTTTCCCTCAGCACACATTCCGCACATATACCCCTCAAGCGAAACCTAAAACCCCCCAAGACATGGGGCTTACGGTCTTAACCATCATCTGCAGCCATTCATGGCTACAATAAAGTCTACTATAACTGTGGTGTACTACTACCAAGCACACCACTGTTACAGCATCATCTTTTAAATTAACAATATTAAGGTCAATGTCTCTCTGGTGACCACACTTTTTATTACTATTTTATTATCATCATCGTTGCTGTTTTTGTTGTTGTTTTAACAATTGTAAATCAATACAATCTGTCGTTTAGCACAGGAGCAAACAACAGATTTGCCATTTCTTTAAGAATGTGAAAGCTGCATTTATTGCCACATTGGGACAGCGAAAACAAAATAAACTAAATTGCAGCAGCAAAGAAGGTAAAGTTTGTATTTTTGTATTGCAGTTAGCAAGGTGTGGTTGAAACAAAGACAAAACAACACTCACTTCTGTGTCCTGCAGTATGGTGAGACAATCAGGGACAATGAAGTTGACTTCCTCTTTGACTTCCTGTGAAACAACCTGCGGTATCTTTAGAGAGACACCATCCATAATGTTCAGTCTACACACACACACACACAGAGAGAGAGAGAGGGAGTTTGATTTTAGATTAATTAGATTAATATTTATTTTTATTTTTAAAGAGTCCATGGTACATTTTTTGTAATTACTATTCTGCAGTGTTTTTCAACCTGGACCAGATTAAAATGTTTTTCCCTGTCATTTATATCCCTCACAGTTTGCATATAAAGGGCATCTGTCTACCAAGTCAAGGCAAATCATGTTTATTTGTATGGCACATTTTAACGACAAGATAATTCAAAGTGCTTTACGTAAAATATTTACATGAAGTTGAGATAGAAATGCAGTATTTGAAATCTCTGATTTAGTTTAAAAGAACGGAGAGTGGTAGCAGATCTGCATTTCTCAAGCAGTTTGTTCAAAATATATGGGGCATAAACACTACACATTTCTGCATGTTTAGTTTACATGCCAAACCTTTCATTGCTTTATAAACATAAGAATTATAGAGTAAGAATGGAACCTTGGGGAGCTCTATATTTAATTTTTGTCTGCTCAGATGTGTAATTACCTATGTCACAAAGTACTCCCTATTTTTGGGTAAGATTCAAACCAGATAAGTACTGAGATTCCCACCCAGTTTTCCAGTCAGTCTAGTAATATGGTATGTCAATATGGTAAGTTTGCAGGGCCTTTGAGAACACATCTCAGTGAAGGGACGTTTCAACAATTCGTAGAAGATGTGCAGCCATGCGATTAGACACATTTGTGAAAAAGCTTGTTGACCTTTGCACACTATGGTTTTGGCAACAAAAACACTCAGGTTGAAGGTTGTGTCTGAAGTCACTGAACTCTTTCGAAATTAAATCAGATCAGGATCTTTCCCTTACCTTAACCTGCTGCAAGTTTCAATTGACCTTACTTACATTCCAAACATTTTTTATGGGCACTAAATGAATCTTCTCTTTTTTTAGGCTGCTGTCTGGTACTCATCTGCACTGTTCCCGTAAATTATGTAATATTAAATGTATTCAATGGTAAAAAAAAAAAAAAAAGTCAACTGTTGCTTATAGTGATAAAAATTTGTGTTGTTTTTTTTTTTACTATACTCATTCTCATTGTTAAAAAAAAAACAAACATTTATTCCATCCATTTAAGTTTAGCCAAACGCCCTCAAGAATGTTCAGATGTTAGAATGGGCTTTGTATTTTGCAACATTAACATCCTACTATAGTGTGCGAGGTCAGTAATACAGCAAGCTTTTTCTTGCTTCGATGCTGTATCACAGTTTTACCCAAAATGCCAAGGATAATGAGCTAACTAAGTAAAAAGGTAGCTCTTTGAAAGGTCTGCTCAAAAGCAACATCATTGATGGAGGAAATAAGGACAAAGTTGCATTTGTTAGTCCTCTCACTACCAGCTATGTACTGGCCTGCTTTGAAGAGAGTCCTTCCTGCCATGGTGAAGCTGCTTCATAACATGACTGACAGTGATCCACCTGACCCTGCAGCAGGTGATGCCCAGATGCTCCAACATAGCATAGATTTAGATTTTATTTTATTTTTTTACATTTTTTCTATGTACGGAGATTGCGAACCCCGTCTTCAATGAGACTGTAATTGCTTCTGCATTGCTTCAGATGAAAACTTGATTTGGCAACCTCATATACAATTGTGGATGGAGTTATACAACAAGTGAGGAATTTTTCTAAAAAAATGGCAGGCAAAAGCAGGAAGGTACCGCAGAGGTTCAAGTATAGCTCCCAATCTTCAACAGAGGGCTACCAAGCCCGAGACTCGGAGGAGTAGTACTGGGTAAAAGTGTTCTTTACCTTTCTTGATATACTCTCCCAGGATTGACATCAGAAGTTCAAGGTGAAGGATGACATGGCAACTGTGTCAATCCTATCTGTCCCTCACTGCCTCACCATCTCAAGCCACTGGATGGGCATGACAGATGAAAGAGTTGCCCTATCTGTCAGAGATGTGTGCCAGTTAGGAAGAAATTGTGATCACTGAACTCAAGGTATTCCATTCATCATATGCTCTCCCAACAATGTCAAAACTTTCCCTAATCTGACTGAACTCCTCAAAAAATATGCCACAAATCCCTGTGACAACCACATCAGTAGTGCGATCATTTTCTGGGCGATTCTGCCAAAAGAGTGACATTTCTGTCCCCAGCATATTATTGTATATTAAATGTATAAGCACAAGTCATAATGTAATGCAAATTATATTTTATTGTTATACAAAACACCATACGCATGAATCATTCTAGAAATTACAGATATATATTTTTCAAATATTTTAAAAAGGCATCCAAAACACTGATACATATCATTTCTTGCCTGTCCCCACAGCCAAACGCTACACTTTACCACAATGCATCATGAACAAAATCATTTCAAAATCAATTTTTTTTTTGCATTTAAGTGTGACTCCATATTCTGTCTACACTTGTAAAACAAAATTTTTACAAAAACGTCATTATTTTTTGGTTAAAATTCACATTTTAGTGCTGTCCCCAGGTTTTCACTCATTGCTATTACCCAAACATTCCACACACGTACCCAACACATTCCCCCCTCTGAAAATTTTGAAACATCCCACCAGTGACATGTTCTGCAGGAAGTGACATTATTTGGGTCTTCTGCAAGTCATGGGAAGACCAAAAGAAAGTTATCTCATTTATTTTTCCTTAAATTTAATGATATATTAGCTGTGTCAGAGATGGTCAATCTAAAAACTCAGTCCTGATACCTAAATAATCTCTAAGACAATATTTGTTGATATCAAAAGTAAAATATTCAGTTAAATCTTAAGAATGTGCTCCATGTGCTGAAGCTACTAGCATAGATGCATAGTGGCTAGATTTCACACAATTTCTAATTTTATGCAAAAACTCATCAACTCAGCTCTGATTTGGCGGTAACAGCAATGAGTAGGCTAGGGCACTAGGGCACTCTGATTCCCTTTTATATTAACTAAAAGAATACAATGAATGAATGAATGTAAATAATATAATAACTCTTTTTCTAAGGAAAAACAATGTATATGGTTGATATTCTTTTAAACATGGTTTTAAAATTGCATTTGAGTTTGGTAACAGCAGAGAAAAACAATAAACTTTCAAAAGTTGTAATAAATTAAATAAAGTAGCCTGAGATTGACCAGTACTCATTTTGATTGAGTAAATGTGTATATTACTAAATTCTATATTGAAATGGAATGAAAAATTAAGTTTAATTTTGAAGAGTTCCAACGAGCAAATTGCACTGTTTTGGTGGAATGACCCTTGTAAACTGAAGCTGATCAAAACCCAGCTCAGAAAAGTGGGGAAAGAAGGCTATGCATTGTTCTCCTGCTCTCAGTTGAGAGGGATATCCCAATTGACTATAATGTGGTCACTAACATATATAAATGCATGGCTCAAAGAAGAAGCCTGCTATGTCTACACAACCTACCATCTCCCCTACCTTACTACTAAGCTTTGTTTTACTATAATTGTATAGTAATTTTATATTTTCCTTTAATTTTACTATTTAAAAGTTTATAGTTCTGGGCGTGGTTATGGCGCTGAACTGAGCACACATCTTTTTGTGAGCTCCTGGCGATATTCTAGTAAAATCCTGTAAACTTTCCTTTTACTGCATAAACAGTGATAACTTTAATCCATGGCGACTTAATACTAAAAACCCGCGACAATATGCCGACGAATCCTTTTGTAAAAAAATAACATTATTTTTATTTGGCATATATTGATAATGTGAACATATATTTCCCCTGTACAATTAAATAAATTGGATTCTAATGTACTTGATCTATGTTATAAGTGTAACAATCACCAGGGTACATTATTTCACTGTTTATGGAAATGTGAAGAGATTCAAAAATTTTGGAGCTCATTGCTAAAGTATATCTCTCAAATCACAAGTTCCCCTGTACCTCTATGCCCTAAGTTATGTATTTTAGGCATTTATCCAGAGGACTGTACTTTATCTTGCAAAGAAAGAAAAATGATTGATCTTTGTTTACTGCAGGCCAAACGCTGTATTGCATTATGTTGGAAGAATGTTGGTTGCCCCTCTGTTAACCACAACCTCTGTTGAATAACTTAACATTGAGTTTGGCTATTGAGAAGCTGACCTATATTGTTAGAAAGAGGGCTTCTGAATTTTATGACATTTGGAAGATATTTCTGGAGCTGTTGAAAGATGGAGATATGGAGGAGGCAGTGGTGGAATGAGATAGTAAAAATATTTGATGTATTGGTGGGAGTGTACGATGTAACCTATATTAAGGATATTATTATTAATATTAATGGATTATTTCTGTTATTATTTTAGTGTATTATTTACTATATTGTATGTATTCATTTACTTATTTATTATTCAATGCTCAGTAATTTGTTGACTAATTTGTTGGTTTAATTCATCTTTTAATTATTTATTTTATTAGGAAATTTAAATTATTTACCTTTTCTGTATTATTCATATTTTCATTATTGTTTTCATCACTGCCATACGTTTAAACTGTTGGATGTTGATGTTTAAATACAAAAATCAATAAAGATATGTGTTTTTTCATAGGGGTGTAGTCATAGGGCAGCATGGTGATGCAGTGGTTGGTACTGTAGCGTCACATCAACAACAAAAAAATTCACTCCTGTCCTTTAAACTTCCACTGGGTTCTGCAACTGTGACCTGTATTGTCAGGGAGAGGTGTCCATGGTCCATGCTGTGAGCTGTCAGAGTGAGATCATCATCCAACAGTGGCAGTAGTTTTTATGATTCCAAAGGTTTTTATACTACAGGAGTAGATAGGGTGTCTGAGCTTAATGCAAGAAGGATAATTGGCAATTTATACACTTGACGTACTAGCCTCCCCATCAACTTCTGCTGGCTAGAACAACAAAGAAGCCACATGCAAATGATTGTCAAAACTAGATGGTGAACAGGTGCTCAGGGTTTTATTTTAGTGATAATAATATATATTTAGGAATTAGTCGACGGCATCCATCTATTTTCTACTACCATCATGAGACATGTGATACTTAAACTATGTCATTATTTTGGTAATTGGTTGCCATTGCCTGTGATTTACATAAATCCCTTGTGACACCCCAGATGCTGAAGAACTGGTGGAGTGGCCCTATCAGAAGCATCCCCACTCCACTTACTCATGGACTTGTGCTTCAGGTCCACTGAATCAGTCTCATACACTCCATCACTTTTCTTTCGCCCTGCTAAAACTTACATTTAAAAACCATCCAATCTCCTCCCAACTATGATGTAACATCATAAAGCATCAAATAAATGTTCCATTCGAACTATTAGCTAAACTGCCCCCATATTTCTCCTGGTATTGCTCTTTTTGTCTGTACCAGTAAGCTTTCAGAAGAAAGCTACATAAAAATATGAACAATATAAACACAAAGTACAGGAAGAAGGCTCGATTTGTCTCCGTATGCATATCTAACACTGAGCATAAATGATCCTTTACAGGATGTATCAGGGGTGTCAAACATAAGTACGTACGAAATCCTATGTCAGTGTCCACTGGAGGGCGCTGTCCTAAAAAAGCATGTGGAAATCCCTTACCCCATAAACTGACATCAAGCTAGTTGAATGTAGCAGGCAGGAGCTGTCGGTGACAAATGTTGTTGTCCTACGAGAAAAGAAAACGAAAGCAAAGAAAACCCATTCCGGGTAGGATGACATCGTATCAGCCACTCCAACTTCAGTTGTTCCTTTCACAAAAAATAGCTCTTCAGCCCTGATAAATCTAAAAAAAAAAAAAAAAAAAAAAAAAAATAAAACTTTCTTACAGTCTGAGTCAGTTGGGGGGAAACACTGATACCATCACCCTTGTAAACTTACCTGGAGCAAACTATATACACAGCTAATTAACCTCTGGTGAATAACAGCTTCTGAGGTCTACAAACCCAACTAACACACTGGATTTGGATCACTTCAGAGGACATTATATTGACTTACAGCAGTGCTTCTCAATTATTTTCTGTAACGCCCCCCCCCCCTTCGAAGAACAAAACAATTTGCGACCCCCCCCCCCCCAACTCTCCGCTATAAATAGTAAATAGTAAAAATTGTACACCTCTGCATAACATTGTATCCTTATTAACATTAAAGAAAACAAAGAAAGAAATAGAGTTTAATTTCCAACAAAGAATAACTTTAACATTTTTTCATGTTTCATGCTGTCCGCTGACAGCATTTTTCCTCGTCTCACACCATAGTCACGGTGAAGCCAAACGCTAAATACGCTTTGTCATATTTCCTCGTCTTAGCTTTCAGATGATTTTGTTTTGTCTCGTTATCTCTGTCTTTTTCCGCCTTTCTTTTCATACCTGTTAAAAAAATTGACATGTTGTCCCTTAAGGATTTATATACTGCACTTCGCTTGCTCGGTGCAAAAATAACCCAACACACTTTGACAACGACAGCGCCACTGCCAACTATTGTAATGGATGTGCAATTACACTTTAATCGAGTACGGAAAAAAAGCATGTTCCCCGGGTCACACGCGCCCCCCCTGGCATCGCACTGCACCCCCTTAGGGGGGCGCGCCCCATTATTTGAGAAGTACTGACTTACAGTTACATTTGTGACTCACACATCCACATATGTACATACACATACAAACTGCTATTTATCTGTAATTTAGATCCCAATTCACATAAACTAAAATTATGGTATTTCAACTGAATTTAATTCAAAAACTTTATTTGTTCCTGAGGGGCAATTCAAAGGCACGTACAGTATATAACAAAACAATATAATAATATATAATATAGTGTAAAGTGCATTGTGGCAGTAAATATAGAATGAATGAGTAATTATGAGGATTCCTCATAGGTTGATAAAAGAAATACATTGCCTCAATTTTCAACTTTTTTTGGATTTGATGCTGAAATTGCTTAGTGTCCCTGCATGCTTTTAACTACTATGTATAAATCTATTCTAAAAAAGCCAATTAGGTTTTGATGTTTGTTGCAGGACTCTAGGTCTTCAGAGAGATATTCCCTCATTTGGTGTTTGATGGCGGTGGAGAGTACTATCTGACATGTCAGTTCAAAGTCTTCCATTGGTGTTCATTTGGGTTGAGATTAGAGGCCTCATGTGTAAATGGTACATATGCACAAAAAGGTTGCGTATGCTGGATTTCAAGACATGATGTATGTCATATGGGATGGCACAATCTGTATGTCACCGAGGTACATTAAATTTCCCAGCACTGTGGCTGAGCAGGCAAACATCAGAGAAACCCTGATTCCACCCACCTCTGCCTTTCTATATATGTAGTGTTACACAATGAAGACTGAATGATGAGCAGTGAAAGGATTAAAGATTACAACACTGTGTTTGTTAAAATAGCGAGGCAGCATTATGCTAATGTAATAATGTGACAATCACAGGCACACTGTGTATTCATATTGTAAAAGAATTAAGTGTGTTTTTTCTTTCCTCAAGTTCAGAAATGGTGTCTGTCAAATTGTCAATCTCTCTTTCTCTCTCTCTCTCTTTCGCTCTCTCTCTCACACACACACACACACACAGTGGCTAATAATGTGTATTGATGGCCAACACCATAAGGCAGAAGCAGACACGTGATGAGGTAAATCTGCCATTCTCCTTACTGTCCTGCAAAAGTTAATCATATATTTGCCCCAGAAACACAAAAACAGCAACCAGACAGATGGTCCACGACTTAGTACAGCAAAGGGAACAGATGCTCCATAAGCTCATTGTGTGTCTCTGACGTGTGCAATATAAACACTTATAAATATATAAACACAGATCAACCACATGTAACTGGGCTGAATGTGGCTAATCAGCGTATTTTAGTCGAGTCAAAATTAAATTCAAACTACCAAATTAAGTCTTAAATCACATAAGTTAGAGGAAGAATTAACTCACGTCATGGATAAACATCAGTCAGTTTCACCATTAAACATGTTACCTACCCTTTAATGTTGTGGCTGCCCAGCATCATTAGTTCCACGCAGCCCAGTTTAAAGCCAGTGCAAATCTTCACTTAGGAAAAGGCAAAATATAAAACATGTGCCCCTGGTGAACATATTGTGGATATTCTTCACTTCTATTCACATTTTAATCTTTACTACCAAATTATATTAATTCATCAAAAGTGTTATATCAGAGGAGAAAAGAAGTGGAGAAATGTACTACAAACCGGAAAAATCTTTCAGGATTTCCTGAAATAAAATAAAACTGCACCTTTGTGTTGTGCATTTTTTTTTTAACTTGAATATCTTAAGTTGCAGACTCACAAACACTTCTACATTCCTTATTTAAACCTTATAATCCTTTTTGGTAAGTCTCTTGGTAATGTCAACTCAGCGTTTTGTTCAGTTCCACTGTTGTATGTGTTAATTTTTTATATTTCATGGAATTTTACTTTCTTTTATTGTGTTTTTGTATCATATTTAATTTTAGTGCTGATTTGTTTAAATTTTATTGTATCCACTTTGTAACATAGTTTTAAAAAGGGCTCTATCAATGAACTTTTTTTTTTTTACAGTGTGGAGGATGTGAGACAGCAGTCGTGTGTTAACTAACAGCTAATGTCTTTTCAGATGTAAATATTTGAATTGTTGTTACTGTCTGCCAGTTTAACCACAGACTTTATTATTAAAAAAGTAATATGCTGGTAAGTAAAGGTTGGAACAATGGATGATATGATGTGTGCTTTTTGATAGACAATAAACTAAAATGTGAAGTACACTCTAATCTTAAAAAAAAATTGGGTTACAGTCAAATGGCAAAGTTTGACTATTATAAAGAAATGTGAGCCTACCTGTGATCTGTCGTTGCTGAGGTGCCACGTATCCTCTCAGGCGTGAGTGTGTGTGTGTGTGTGTGTGTGTGTGTGTGAAGATTCACTGTACTGCAGGTTAGAGATGGTGCTTTAAGGAGAACCTCCTGGAACACTAATCTATTGACTGACAGTAAACCCAAGCTGATGGGTTTACTGTTTGTCTACACACACACACACACACACACACACACACACACACACAGTACAGAAGAATGGTAAATAGACAGCATTTATATAGCACTTCTTTGTTCTTATTGATCACTCAAAAGCTTTGCATTACAAACCACATTCACCCATTCACACACATGCATTCACACATTCATACACTGTTCTTCAAGACCACACACACTCACACACCAATGATATATGAGCCATTGGTATAACCAAGTCAAGCATTGTTTTGGGCAATGCTCACTTTTGCGTTCACCTTTGCTTTCTCTTTTCTTGTTACATTATATTCTGTCTCTCTGACTTAAAAATAGAATAACCAGCCAAAGTATCTGGCACCTGCTTTATTCCCATATAAATAAATAATGAAAATACCGCAATCAGGAAGATCAGAGCAAAATCAACAACAATTGGCCTGACTGACTAACACCCATATGTTTCTGGCCAAGTTAACAACCCTCATTTTTAGCTAACTCAGAGTCAGTATAAAAAAAGCAAATGTCATATCAGAATAAAAATGTGAGTTAATGTAGTCTCTTGACACTTTGAGCTGCCTGCTCTTTGCACCACCTTTGACATTCTATCCCTCACTGCTGTCATTACAGGACAAGTACAGTAGAAACATTAGTTGTTTATGTCACTACTGCTGTGTCTATTTCCTCTTACTATTCTTTGATTTTTACTGTTTATTCCTTGCCCTGTTTTCATACACTTTTAATATTGGTTTGGTGTAAACCATCATTTGCAGTTCTGCTTCATTTCCTAATATTAGCATGTAAAGCCCAAAATAGTGTAACATACAAGCACAAAAGTATTTAGTAGCCTGCTAACTGTGATTTGTTTTATTTGACATGAGGACTTGTCTTGTGGTCTTAAATATCGATCTATATTAAACTCTTTGTAACATCATGTTGGAATATCATTTTATGTAATTGTTGACATACTGGAGTAATTGAGTTCTCTAATATAGAAATGCTTATAAGTAACTTAAAACAATGATAGCATGGCGACCCGGCGATGTAATGTACATCTGGGGGCAGCTTGAAAAGATCAGAGTAGCACCTACACAATAATGTAAAGGCTTAAGTCAAGCCTTCGGTTTTGCACAAAAAACTACTAAACTTTGGCTATATATACATATATATGTGTGTGTGTGCGTATATGTATATATATATATATATATATATATATATATATATATAAAAAAGTGTTTAGAGTCACGCTTTAGGCACTGTCCAACACTCTCCACTGCAGGTCCCTCCTAGGCCTCATTTAGGCCCCACGGCTGTCGGGTGTCCAGTCAGGCGATCCAAAGTCTCTCTGTCCAGCGTCTCTGGGCGAACGTCCAGCCCGGGTTGCTCGCTAGGACCGTCGCTCGGAGGGCTTGCCACCAATGGTCTCTTTAAGTGCCGGACTAGTGGTAAGTGGGTTTTGTGGCCCTTGGTTATGTTATATCTGTGTTGTGTGAATCTTGTAAGCAATGTATTAGAGGTTTCTCCCACATATTGTTTCCCACAGGTGATGCAAAAGATCAAATAAACACAGTTGTGTGATTTAGGTGAGGCATTCTTCTGTGTTCTAAAGACATTCCCATTTTTCTTATTTTTCCCCCAGGATATTCTTTGAAATGTTAAGGAGGTTTGGGGTCAATAAGGGGCTTTAATTTGGCTTTAATCCTTCAGATTTCTGTTTCTTCTATATGTCACAATAATTTAGTGTACTTGTAAAATTTTGGTGTGCCCAATGTGGTGATTAAAATGTTTTTTTTAAATTTTCCTAATTAGATTGATTGTGACCGGTGAATAATTGACAACCACTGGGCGAATCTGTCAAATTTCTATGGGCTTGTTGTGAGTGAAAGATTTCAAGCTCTTTTTCAGGAAGAAGCGAGAGTACCCTCTAGTGGTTAAAACAGAAAACAACAATTTGACCGCTGCATAAAAGTCCTGCTCCCTGCTGCAAATCCTTTTAAAACGAACTAATTGGGATTTAACAATACCCACAAATGTGTGTTTCGAGTGCAGGCTTGATTTATGTAGCAGTGTGTGGGTGTCTGTCTCTTTAAAAAACACTCTGATGTTCAATTTATGTGTTTTTTTTTTTAATCAGGGCCCTTAAACGTGGTAGTGTCCAGGAAATCTACGGAGCTTTGATCCAGTGAGAATTTTAATTTTATGGAGGGATTGTTATTATTTATAATTTGGACAAATTCCTCAAATTCTGTTTTGGAGTGGGGCCAAACGCCCCAGATGTCATCTAAAAAAATTAAAATAATGGAGGGGTTTTAAGGGGCAATGGGATTTTTCCCAGGTTGCCATAAAAATGTTTGCACAAGCTGGGGCAAATTTCTTGCCCATTGCTGTGCCCTTAATTTGTAGAAAAAATTCCCCATTGAATTCAAAATCATTTAGTGTTAAATTGATTTCTAGTAACTGTATAATTTCTTTGTCAGGCCTCCTGGAGTTTGGATACCGGTGGAGACAGTCGTTGACTGCCTGGATTCCCTCCCCGATATCACTATTGGTGTAAAGGCTGTCTATGTCCATGGTAAATAGGTAGGCCTCTGGTGGGATTGACTCTATCGATGAAATCATATGTATCTTTAATGTAACTAGGGTGCCGAATTGACAGAGGATTCAAATAGTAATCTATGAACTCTGTTGTGTGATACGTCTCACTGCTACAGTCAGAGACTATGGGTCGTCCCGGGGGGATTTCGTGGGGTCTGCTCCATTTTGCCAAATCTTTATGGATTTTAGGTAACATATAAAATAATCTGGGTCTTGGTTCCGGATCTCCCAGTAAGTATAACCTGTTTTTTCTTTTCGAATAGGGATTGAATTATTTTCCCTACCATGGGGACAGTTCCGGGGAAGATGGGTGCGTCCAATTTTCAATAGTAAGTGGTGTCTCCAAGTTGTCTGTATCCCTCCCACAGATATTGGGCTCTGTCCATAATCACCACCACACTGCCTTTATCAGTAGGGTTGATCACTATTTCCCCGTTTTGAATTAAGGAGGAGAGAGCCTGCTCTTCTTCCTCAGATAAATTTGGTTTGGGGGGTCTGATTAAAAAAGCGGCGTTTTAATATCAACCAGGATATCAGATCAGATATTCAATATTTTAAAGGGAGCATTGCCTCTGCAGGTGTCCACGAGGACATAATTGAAAAGGGGTGTGGCACCGACCTTGGATGATGTTCGAAGTAGGCTGCCAATTTGAGCCTCCTGTGATAGGTCTGTAAGTCCGCCCTGGTCCTCTCAGACATTTTGATGTGGTTCCCCCCTTTGGTCGGTACAAATGTGAGGCCTCTGTCCAATAAAGTCACCTGTGTGGGGGTAAGAACAAATCTTTTACTCAGATTAATAAGTTTTTTTCCTCCCCTCCTGCGGTGGCAGGTTCATGGGGAGATCCAGTTTTCTGTCTAGCTCCAGTGCTGGAGGAGTCTGGCCGCTGTGGCGTGTGTCCAGTGGATGACCACCTCCACTATGCTTGTGGGCTCAACTTTTTGTAGGATGGCTTCTGCATGGTAGAAGGTGGCCCCCGGATAACCGTCCACCTGCAGGTCCTCATTTTTAAAGGGTGGAAACCTGGTCACATTGGAGTCTGCAATAATGAGGAATTTATTCCTCACCCCGAGGCTCCATTCCTTCAATTTGTTGTTGGTTTTTATGTGCCTCATAGGTCTCCGTGTGTGGTCCGGATTGGCCTTCAGACCTTCCGGTGCCAAAAGGCATAACGTAGTCTGTACAGCCGCCTGGGTTCTCAAAGAGGTGAAGGGGAGGAGCCCCTCCTCCTTACTGGGATCCGGCTCACTGTCTCCCCTGAGGGCTGGGTCGAGGACGTATTGGTCTGGGGATCACTTGGTTCTGGGGTGGAGAGATCCACCAGAATTGGAGGCGTGGGTGATGGAGTCTGGGCCTACTGATCGTCCCAGGTCTTGGGAAGGTAAGTAGGTTTGAGGGTGTAACCTTGGATCACCCTCTGTGGTCTGGGAGGAGCTGCAGAGTCCGAGGTCTGTGATGCTGTTAATTTTCTCCCTCTCTCAGTGTTTTCCCGGGATGGCTTGGGTGGTGTGGGCGTGGCCTCTGGAGGTAAAGATGGCAGATATTCCACCAGCGCAGACCAGCACGGAGAGCCTTCATTTTCCTCCCATGGGGTGGAGGAAGGGGATGACAGAGGGGGAGGCGGAAAAACAAGGGGGAAAAGTGGACAGCAGCAGGAGGCAGTTTGGGGCTGTGGGCAGCGGCTGGGGCCAAGGGGGCTCCTCAATTTCATCCCCCGGTGTTGTGTGGGTGGAGGCAGGGGGGTTGTGTGTGGTCTCCGTGGTTTCTAGGTGCCCCTCCGGAGTTGGGACCGGGTTCTGTTGCTCAGCTGCGCTGTCAAACGCCCCTCCTGGGGGCGAAACACAAGGCAGCATGGCAGAAACGGGCACCACACCTTCTGCATTTTCAGTTCCCTGCCTGGGTGCCTCTGTCAGGTTCGGACCCTGGGCGGGCCTTGGGAAAACTGATCAACATTTGCTGAAGCATTGAAAGTGTAATGCTGTTTGTATCCATTTGGCCTTTGTCCATGTGTTTAAGATTACACCCTATGCTACGCCCTATAGCATATATATATACATACATGTATATACACTCACCGGCCACTTTATTAGGTACACCTGTCCAACTGCTCGTTAACACTTAATTTCTAATCAGCCAATCACATGGCGGCAACTCAGTGCATTTAGGCATGTAGACATGGTCAAGACAATCTCCTGCAGTTCAAACCGAGCATCAGTATGGGGAAGAAAGGTGATTTGAGTGACTTTGAACGTGGCATGGTTGTTGGTGCCAGAAGGGCTGGTCTGAGTATTTCAGAAACTGCTGATCTACTGGGATTTTCACGCACAACCATCTCTAGGGTTTACAGAGAATGGTCCGAAAAAGAAAAAATATCTAGTGAGCGGCAGTTCTGTGGGCAGAAATGCCTTGTTGATGCCAGAGGTCAGAGGAGAATGGCCAGACTGGTTCGAGCTGATAGAAAGGCAACAGTGACTCAAATAACCACCCGTTACAACCAAGGTAGGCAGAAGAGCATCTCTGAGCGCACAGTACGTCGAACTTTGAGGCAGATGGGCTACAGCAGCAGAAGACCACCCGGGTGCCACTCCTTTCAGCTAAGAACAGGAAACTGAGGCTACAATTTGCACAAGCTCATCGAAATTGGACAATAGAAGATTGGAAAAACGTTGCCTGGTCTGATGAGTCTCGATTTCTGCTGCGACATTCGGATGGTAGGGTCAGAATTTGGCGTCAACAACATGAAAGCGTGGATCCATCCTGCCTTGTATCAACAGTTCAGGCTGGTGGTGGTGGTGTAATGGTGTGGGGAATATTTTCTTGGCACTCTTTGGGCCCCTTGGTACCAATTGAGCATCGTTGCAACGCTACAGCCTACCTGAGTATTGTTGCTGACCTTTATGACCACAATGTACCCAACTTCTGATGGCTACTTTCAGCAGGATAATGCGCCATGTCATAAAGCTGGAATCATCTCAGACTGGTTTCTTGAACATGACAATGAGTTCACTGTACTCAAATGGCCTCCACAGTCACCAGATCTCAATCCAATAGAGCATCTTTGGGATGTGGTGGAGCAGGAGATTCGCATTATGGATGTGCAGCCGACAAATCTCGCCAACTGTGTGATGCCATCATGTCAATATGGACCAAACTCTCTGAGGAATGCTTCCAGCACCTTGTTGAATCTATGCCACGAAGAATTGAGGCAGTTCTGAAGGCAAAAGGGGTCCAACCCGTTACTAGCATGGTGTACCTAATAAAGTGGCGGTGAGTGTACCCACGGTACAAACAATATGCTACGGCAAGGGGGAGCCAGAACGCCAGGTCAGCTTGGGGGTGGTTTCATCATCACCCCCAAATATCGAGGTTGGGTACCAAGCCCCAAGGCAGGATGAACTGAATGCAAGGGCAGCTGACCTGAGAGAGAGAATCATGAAGTACCTCCTCCTTGCCAAGGCTAAACAACAAAGTGCCAGACCAGTCTCTACTGGAGGATGTAAACACAGCACTTCTAACTGTCCCTACCACCACCATCACTGAGACCAATCAGCTGATGTATGCAGCGGCAACAGTAATCCTAGAGATGCCAGAAGGAGCGAGCCCCATGGAGGAGAAGGCTAGAGGCAAAAATCGTGGCGACACGGAACGAAGTCAGCCTCCTAACAGAACTGAGCAGGGGTGTAAATGTAAGGAAGCCCAGGAAATACAACAAGCTGTCCACAGCTGAGGCACTGGAGACTGCTAAGCAAAGGACCTAAAGAGGTACACAAGAGAGGTAGAGGCCAGGAGAATAAACAGGGTGTTCTCCACCAACTCCCAGATACTGGAAGAGTATCTGGGAGAAAGAGGCTGTGGCAATGGCTGAAAGACTTAAAAGCAGAACACAGCCAACTCCCAGAACACGCTAGCAGACATCCAAACCAGAGTGTCCAAAATGAAGAGCTGGACAGCCCCAGGGCCTGACATGATACACACCTACTGGCTCAAGAAGCTGACTGCACTCCATGAACGCCTAGCAGCACAGATGAACCAGCTGCTAATATCGGGAAACCACCCAGAGTGGCTAACCCAAGGCCGGACAGTCCTCATAATGAAGGACCCCCAGAAGGGAACAATACCATCCAATTACCGGCCGATAACCTGCCTCAGCACCACATGGAAGCTCCTATCAGGCATCATAGCGGCTAAGATGAGTAGGCACATGGAGCAATACATGAGCAGAGCACAGAAAGGTGTAGGCAATAACACCAGAGGAGCCAAACACCAGCTACTGGTGGACAGGGCGATTGCCCGAGATTGCAAGACGAGGAACACCAACCTGTGCACTGCCTGGATTGACTACAAGAAGGCCTATGACTCGATGCCACACACATGGATACTGGAGTGCCTAAAGCTGTACAACATCAATAGGACCCTAAGTGAGTTCATCCAGAACTCGATGAGGCTGTGGAACACGACTCTGGAGGCCAACTCAAAACCAATTGCCCAGGTGAGCATCAGATGCGGCATATACCAAGGAGATGCTCTGTCCCCCCTGCTGTTCTGCATAGGCCTAAACCCCCTCAGCCAGATCATCTCAAAGAGTGGCTATGGATATCAGTTCCGAAGTGGAACAACCATCAGCCACCTCCTCTACATGGATGACATCAAGCTGTATGCAAAGAATGAGCGTGACATTGACTCCCTGATTCACCTCACTCGGATCTACAGCAAAGACATTGGGATGTCATTCGGACTAGATAAATGTGGGCGGATGATATCTAGAAGAGGAAAGGTGATCACAACCGAGGGGTTGACCTACGGAAGGGAACATCGCAGATGTGCAGGACAGTTACAAATACCTGGGGATCCCACAGGCAAATGGTAATCATGAGGAGGCAGCTCGAAGGTCAGCCACAGCCAAATACCTCCAGAGGGTAAGGCAGGTCCTGAAAAGTCAGCTGAACGGCAAAAATAAGATCCAAGCCATTAACACCTATGCCATGCCAGTGATCAGATACCCGGCTGGGATAATATCCTGGCCACTGGAAGAGATACAAGCCACTGATATCAAGACAAGGAAGCTCCTTACCATGCATGGTGGGTTTCACCCCTAAGTCCAGCGTCCTGAGGCTGTACACAAAGCGAAAGGAGGGGGGGCCGAGGACTAGTAAGTGTCAGAACTACTGTCCAGGAGGAAACAGCGAACCTCCAGGAATACATCGAGAAAATGGCCCCCAAGGACCAACTCCTAAGTGAATGCCTCAGGCAACAAAAAGCCCAGAAGGGATGAGGAACCACTGGGCCCATCATGGAAGGACAAGCCCTTGCATGGCATGTACCACCGACAAATTGAAGAAGTGGCTGATATGGAGAAAACATACCAGTGGCTGGAAAAGGCTGGACTGAAAGACAGCACAGAGGCACTAATCATGGCAGCACAGGAACAGGCCCTAAACACCAGAGCAATAGAGGCCGGGATCTACCACACCAGACAAGATCCCAGGTGCAGGCTGTGTAGAGAAGGCCCTGAGACAGTCCAACACATCACAGCAGGGTGTAAGATGCTGGCAGGCAAGGCATACATGGAACAGCATAACCAGGTAGCGGGCATAGTATACAGGAACATCTGTACAGAGTATGGACTGGAGGTCCCAGGGTCCAGATGGGAGACACCCCCCAAAGGTGACAGAGAACAAACAGGCCAAGATCCTGTGGGACTTCCAGATCCAGACTGACAAGATGGTGATGGCCAACCAGCCTGACATAGTGGTGGTGGATAAACATCGGAAGACAGTAGTAGTGATAGATGTAGCAATCCCCAGCGATAGCAACATCAGAAAGAAAAGAACATGAGAAGCTCGAGAAATACCAAGGGCTGAAAGAGGAGATAGAGAAAATGTGGGGGTGTGAAGGCATCTGTGGTACCAATAGTGATCGGGGCACTAGGGGCGGTGACCCCCAAGCTGGAAGGATGGCTCCAACAGATACCAGGAACAACATCGGAGATCTCTGTCCAAAAGAGCGCAATGCTGGGAACAGCTAAGATCCTGCGCAGAACCCTCAGACTCCCAGGCCTCTGGTAGAGGACCCGAGTCTGAAGGAAAACACCGCCCAGGTGGGCGAGAGGGAGATTTTAGATTTTTTTATATATATATATTTTATCAAGGTGATGTCTATCACTACACTGTTTTTAGACTTGTAGATGTCTTCACATAAACACTGTGTTCATGTGTTTTTTTTTCTGGAGAAGAGCAATAAGATGGAAAATCAAACAGCTAAAAAAAGATGATGGATGTATGATGGTGATATAATCACTGTCACTCATCATTAATAGATCCAAAATACAGAATTATCATCTGACACTTCCGGTTCAAAGGGACAGGATATTGAAGACCACAAGATGACATCTTAAAGTCACAAGTTCACTATTAGTTTCTTGTTCAAGTTAATGTCATTATATCAAGAAAACTAAGACTGTAACTCCCTCATGACTTCTTTTCATGAACTTCTCACCTTTTATTTAGTGACAGTTTAACAGTTTTACAGTTTGAAATTGAGTCCCAATTTCAGATAACAATCACAGCAGCAACAGGGTTTGTTGTCCTGAGTTGCTGTGAGAGGAGAGTTGTTAAATACATACATGTAGTCTGTGTTGTGTTAATGTCTACACAACAGCTGTCTTACTTCCATGTCCTCCCTTGCTGCGATACTAACAGGCCTCCACACATACCTGCAGTGGGGATTTTGATTGACAGATGAGAACTGTAGTTGCGGTTCCAGTTGCCGGTACATACAGTAAGTGAGAGTCTGTTTCAGTCAGCGTCAGCAGTGTGCAAAGCAGAGGCCCAGTCCTGGTCTGACGGGGGGTCTGGGAGGATCCACCCCTGAGGAACTGGAGAACCACTGGGATGATCTGCTGCAGTCACAAACACGTCCCAATCTCTCCTGAAAGAAAAACACATTACACAACAGTCAATTTATTCTGTCTTTCTTTGTGTGGAGGGTCTCAGTTCTTTTCACTGAAGACATGATGAGACCGCAGGAAAGTCACAGCTGGCAATAATCAGAACAGTGATGGCTGAATTCACTTTTAGGTTCCTGATTTTTTGTTCATGCTGATCATTGTCACAGTAGTTAAGCTACTGATGGATAATAAAGGTTTGCCACTCCATTAAATTGATTGACCTAATTCAACAGAGTTCAAACCAACTGTAGTTTCACAGTCTCACGGTCAGTGAAATAGAAATGACCAAGTGTCTCATCATCTGAAGTGATTTTAGTATTTAGCAAAATGCTGAAGGACAATTTGAATCAGTCCACAAGGGAAGCCAGACAATGCCCTGCAGCATAAAGTGAAAGCTGCACAGAAATGGTTTAAAGACATCAAGGTGAATGTTCTGGAGTGGCTGAGTCAAAGCCCGGACCTCAGCCCAAAAAGACTTTGTGGCTGGACTTGGAAAGAGCATCCAGTCCCTGTGCAGCCACATAGAGCTTGAGCAGTTGTTCAAAGAAGAATGCAGTCAAACATGTAGTGTCCAGATGTGCCGACCTTTTTGAGACCTGTCCACACACTCTCAGTGCTGTGATTATAGCCAAAGGTGAAGATACTGAATATTTATGCAATCACTTTGACAACATTGTACAGGTGCTGGCCAGTAAATTAGAATACCATCAAAAACTTGATCTCAGTAATTCCATTCAAAAAGTGAAACTTGTACATTATATTCATGCAATGCACACAGACCAATGTATTTCCAATGTTCATTTCTTTTAATTTTGATATTTATAAGTGACAACTAATGAAAACTCCAAATTTGGTATCTCAAAAAATTTGAATATTGAAAAGGCCAATGAAAAGAAATGTTTTTTTAAAAAATGTTGGCCAACTGAAAAGAATGAACATGAAAAGAATGCGCATGTATAGCACTCAATACTTAGTCGGGGCTCCTTTTGCCTCAATCACTGCATTAATGCGGCGTGGCATGGACTCGATCAGTCTGTGGCACTGCTCAGGTGTTATGAGAGCCCAGGTTGCTCTGATAGTCGTCTTCAGCTCCTCTGCATTGTTGGGTCTAGCGTATTGCATCTTCCGCTTCACAATACCCCATAGATTTTCTATGGGGTTAAGGTCAGGCGAGTTTGCTGGCCAAACAAGGACAGGGATACCATGGTCCTTGAACCAGGTACTGGTGGTTTTGGCACTGTGTGCAGGTGCCAAGTCCTGTTGAAAAGTGAAATCTGCATCTCCATAAAGTTGGTCAGCAGCAGGAAGCATGAAGTGCTCTAAAACTTCCTGGTAGACGGCTGCATTGACCTTGGACCTCAGGAAACAGAGGGGCCAACACCGCAGATGACATGGCACCCCACACCATCACTGACGGTGGAAACTTTACACTGGACCTCATGCAACGTGGATTCTGTGCTTCTCCGCTCTTCCTCCAGACTCTGGGTCCTTGATTTCCAAAGGAAATGCAAAATTTGCTTTCATCAGAAAACATAACTTTGGACCACTCAGCAGCAGTCCAGTCCTTTTTGTCCTTGGCCCAGGCGAGACGCTTCTTACGCTGTTTCTTGTTAAAGAGTGGCTTGACACACGGAATGCGACAGCTGAATCCCATGTCTTTCATGCGTCTCTTCGTGGTGGTTCTTGAAGCGCTGACTCCAGCTGCAGTCCACTCTTTGTGGATCTCCCCCACATTTTTGAATGGGTTTGTCGTCACAATTCTCTGCAGGGTGCGGTTATCCCTAGAGCTTGTACACTTTTTTCTACCACATTTTTCCGTCCCTTCGCCTGTCTGTTAATGTGCTTGGACACAGAGCTCTGCGAACAGCCAGCTTCTTTAGCAATTACCTTTTGTGTCTTGCCCTCCTTGTACAAGGTGTCAATGGTCGTCTTTTGGACAACTGTTAAGTCAGAAGTCTTCCCCATGATTATGGAGCCTTCAGAACAAGACTGAGGGACTTTTTAAAGGCCTTTGCAGGTGTTTTGAGTTAATCAGCTGATTAGTGTGGCACCAGGTGTCTTCTATATTGAGCCTTTTCAGAATATTCTAATTTTCTGAGATACTGAATTTGGTGTTTTCATTAGCTGTCAGTTGTAATAATAAAAATGAAAATTAATAAACACTTGAAATATATCACTATGTGTGGAAGGAGAACAAATATCAACAGCGCCTGTTCCCTTTTGTTGGTGGAGTCTGTCCAGCTACTTCCTAACCTGTCCTGTCGTCACAGTCATGCAGGGAAGGATGCTGGTATATTTAGAGGATGAAGAGGAGAGGTGTTGCATCAGAGAGCCCACCACAGGGGAGTGAATAGGGAGGGGTAAATGTCATATTGTTGATGTTGATGAGGATGCTGAGAATGTACCTTTGCATCAGTGAAGTTGATGACTTCACAGTCAGCTGCTGCTGACTGATTAAGGAAGCAGCAATGACAATGGCTATTGTGAATTGATGGCGCTTCCTCAGTTCCACCATGTTGTACATTCTCTGCTATCAATAAGTATTAAATTTACATCTCACAGATCATGCTTTTTCAAATGAGAAATGTTCTTAAATATATCTCGTGATGCTCTTGCTTGAACACATCATCAGTGTTGTTATCCTGGCATCATAGGGTGTTTCAGATCAACAGACACACTCATTCAGGCGACCCGACCAGAGATGATCAAGTCCAGACCTGTGTTCATGTGCCAGTCTGCTGAGCCCACTGGTCACCTGTCTTGAGCCAGAGACATTTTGATTCTTTCTTAGCTGCCTCCATGGTATTGCTAATGGCTTTCCTCATGCTTTGCACTCTGATGCCAAGGACTCAGCTGAGGGAACATCCCACAAAACCCAAGCACGGCTGCCGATAACAAAGACCATGTCTGGTCTCTGAGGAGGATTGGAAACTGGAAGAAAGCAATGGCCATGCAATCAACCACTCTCTCTCTCTCTCTCTCCTAAATTTATTAATCTTTAAGGTAGCAGCATTACAAATTTTTATAATAATTAGTGATAAGAGATTCTATTATTAGTAAGCTTTTTGATCTGATGTGATAATTTTTTGCTGTATGCTTTGCTCCTGCTAGAATTTTTAAAGAATAAACTTAATCAAATATTGCATTTAAAGCAAAGTTATCGTAGTCATTTTTGAGTACTCTTTGCTATTTGTTGGTAGTTGGGTTATTTAGAAATAGTATTCTCACAGGTTGCTCTAGCCCGAAACATAAGAAGAGAGCTGCCGTTAACATACGTGACTGGGGCTGGGCTGCACCCATATTTGTTGAGAACTGTTAGGGGTGTGGTTGATACTTAGGGGAAGCAGGATGGGCATCTGGATGTAGGCAGTGAGCAGCTAGGTGAGTCTCTTCGCATCAATCCAGTAAATATTCATCCTCTCTCTGCAAACCCACAGACGTATCTGAGTAGAATCACTTATTGTGGTAGACGGACATAGGGGCTAATTAGGCTTGTGTAGATTGTTTAAAGTAGGATGAGGAGAAGAGTCTATTGATACATTAAAATGCTGGATCAGGAGTAATATTCACCTGTATTGGGGAGGTTAAGTCCTGTGGTTTCGACAGATATTGGGCTGTATCAATAAAATAAAACATGATGTGCCTAACCTCAGATGTATTAAAGTGAGCAGTGAGCGTTGATCCTGGACATAATATTCTCTGAATGGCTGCAGCATAGAATCCACAGGAAGCTCATCTGGAACATAAACAGGGAAAACAATGAGCAATATAATACAAAGACACAGACATACATATGTGGTTGCTAAGACTGGTATTACCTCCAAACAGCATGGCCTCCACTCTGTGTTTCTTCTGTAGCTGTCGCTCTCTCTCCTTCTTCACTCGTCTGTCCTGCTCTCTCCTCCTCTCCTCCTCCTGCTCTCCTTCCAGCATCACCATCAGAGCTTTCTCCTCCACCGAATAAACTGCTGTCCTTCTCTTCATCACACTCCTCAGCTGCTCCAGTTGACCAATGAATGCCTCATCACATTCCTGCTCTGTGATGATACCTGGCACACAGAGACACACACAGCCAAGGCAAGTTCATTCATATAGCACCACTCATATAGAGTATTTTACAGAGGCACGGAATAATTAAAATTTCAAATATAACAAGCAAATAATAATGTTTTAAGCTTTGTTTGAAAAGCCTCAGGTTTTCATAAAATGAAAAAAAACAGGAATCCTTTCTTCTTGCTCTGATTTTATGGTAGCAGTAGGCTGATTTCTTTAATTGTCCTTGTGTGGTCTTAATTCACAACACACAGGTCCAAGACTACATCCAATTTTCTGTCTTCATTGGTAGATTTTCTTTTTTTGGATTCAAGGTGAGCACTGACTTTCCATCCTTTCCTCTTTGGGCCTAAAATCACTTGAAATGAGGATGGCGTGTCAGCCATCAGCCACATGTTAGACACGTCCCAGCTCAGGGCAACCTGTAGCTAGATATATAGAAGAACAACAACCTCAGAATAGGTTTACTAACATTTCCCCCCGGTCACATCTATTAACAGATGAACCTCCCCTGCCCCCATTAATGTTTTTTGATGGGCAGCACGATGTGAAAGATGCAGAGGCAGGAATGAAATTAATGTCCTGTTCTGCCTCTTGCGTCACCATAATAAGAGCAATATATCATAAGCACAATGCACAAATCAGTTTAATAAAGACGACACTAGGAAAGGTTGAAAATCTCTTGCAGCTAGAAAGCACTGAACACACTGTATCTCCAAAATTAAATTTTACACAAAATGTCTCATTTAGTACAGTTCTCAATGAATCATCAAAAGCCTTTTCCATGCAACATTTGTGGTAAACAAAATATTGTTAATATTATTTTATGAATATTATTTTTTAATTGTATTTACACATACTATTATTTTCTGAGAGCATTGAAATAGTGTCCACTACTTTTTCATATGTCAAATCTTGATGTATTTGTGGAGATATGACTGAAACTGTGAAATTTAGACATATCTCAAAATAGTGATGATCACACCCAAAATTGAATGGTGAAAATGCATCCAATACTTTTCACATAATTCGGCTAACAAACAAACAAACAGAGCAAAACAAAAACATTATATGAATGGGGCTGAGGAGGTAGAGCGAGTCACTAATCAGAAGGTTGGCAGTTTGATTCCCAACTCCTCCAGTCCACGTGTCAAAGGGTCCTTGCACAAGACACTGAACTGTCCATGGTGTAACATCAGTGTGTGATGGAGAGGGTCTGAGTGAATGCATGGGTGGGTGTGTGGATTGGTTGTAGTGTAAAGCACTGGGTGGTCAAAAGACTAGAAAAGTTCTACATAAAATGAGTCCATTTAAGGAAAGTTTTCACTCTTTCGCTTGACGTCCACTCATAAATGTGCTGAATCTGATTTAATAAAACAGTGCGCAGTGAATTCACTATGACAGTAGACGGACAGCATCCCCCACACTCACAATGGTCATTCATTGAAGCTGTAACTGCTAACTTCTTTCTAAAATCCACCAGTGATGCAGCCTAAGACAAAACAGAAAACACCCTCCCCCTACATCTCATAACAGGAGATGGTGCCTGAGGTGTCATGGTACATCATCAGTGCTCCCCTCACCTTTCCTGGACGCTGCCTCTTTCCTCAGCCTGCGTAGTTTCTCCAGCGATCTCAGAATGTCCTGCATCCTCTTCACATCTGCCTGTTTCTTCCTCACCTCGCAGAGAACCGAATCTGCAGCCAGCTTCAGCTCCTGCTCCTGATACACGGACATGCAAGAGAGACCAGTCATTATTCTCCTAATCATCTCCTCATGACAGGAGATTTTCTTTGTTTCAGCTTTGCACATCACAAACTCACTTTCACCTACCTAACAATGGATGTTATTCTTTGTCTGCTGTTAAGATGATAAAATGCCCTGTTCACCTGTGCTAAAGTGACCATATTTCTGATGACAAGTGAACTCACCTTTTTCCTCTCCTCCACTGCATGTATCTGCTTCATCCTCCATGTGTCAATGGCAGCCTCTTTGTCGGACAGCTGTTTCTGTCTGTGCTTCTCCTCCTGCTGCAGCGCGATGCTGGCTCTCAGTCTCCGGGCCCTCCGCCTCCCGATACGGCTCAGTTTAGCTTTCACCTTGTTTAAACACTCTCCGTCCCTGAGCAGCGTCACTCTGTCCTGGAGCGCTCTCCTCACACTCTGAGCAACCACGTATGAGTCCGTCCACACGCAGTCATTCTCCACGCTGCGTTTCAGAGTTTGACAGGAGTCTTCTAGCGCTGAGACAAGCTGAGCTGCACCGTACAGAAGCTCTCTCACAGTGCGAATACAACAGGGGTGTAAGCACTGCGGACCCTTCGCCACTGTGCCCCTGCTCTGTAAGAACCGTCTGAGCCACTGCGCGTCCTGCCTCCTCTGAACGACGGCTTCATCCTCGGGCTCAGCTGTTGTTGTTCCCAATCTCCGGTCCTGATTCTGACACGGAGGAGGAAGCAGCGGGCCGCCGAACAGAGCCCCAGCCTCACTCAAATCCTCAAAGTCCCGCTGTCGGTTGTCAACGGAGTCTGACCATGACTGGAAGTCATAGTTGGGGGGGGCAGGACGGGCTGCAATCTCCAGCAGGCTGTGGTATGTGTCTAGAGGAGCGGAGGGCGCTGTGTTTGGAAACGGTTCGGGTGGGGGACAGGCGAAGGGAGGAGGGTGAACAGAGGGATCGAATCCATACGGAGGAGCCAAATGAGACCCGCCAAAACCCCCTGCTCCGTGAGAAGGTGCGTAGAAATTGAATCCGTAGGCCGGTGCTGGAGGAGCGGCGTGGTCCGGCGGAAGGGCCCACCGTATCGCTTCAGGAGCCGCGCTGCTCGACGGGAAGCCGCCAGGATAAACAGGAGGCTTCTGCTTTTCTGGTGGAGCCCGGTGCTGATATATGTTGTCCATGTCTGAAAGTTTCTGCTCAACACAAATGAACACCAACGCTACCTGCATTTACTGTACAGCAGTCATGTTTACCTCACGGTCTGCTTTCTTCTTCTTTTTCTTTTTCTTCCGCCTCTTCTTCTTCTTCTCTTGTCGTTTACCGGCGGTTGGCGTATAGCTTTTTGGCCCATTTCCGCCACCTTCTGGACTAGAGTGGGGATCAGAATGGCTTCATGTCTTATTCTCTTCATTACACCCGTAGTTAATAAGAATCTGAATATGTCCATAAATCTTGTGTCTTCTGAGTTCTTTTGTAACAGCCTCTGTAATAGTATCCAGCATAGTCTTATTCTTCAGTGAGATGATTTAACCCTCTTCCTCTCTTGCTGGTATTTACACACTAACAAGGGCAGCTTCAAACCCAACTTGAATCCCACTCATGAACATCTGAGCACGACTGGTAACTATAACTGCTGCTATAAAACAAATACAATTCTAACAATACCCCAGTCAGTCACAGCATTTTATTTGATATGCTCCACTATAAAATGAAAAAAGTTAGTTCTGACAGGCTAAAAATGGCAGAATAGTGTTACACTGAAGGGTAGATTTGTATAAATAAATAGTTTCCATATGAATAAGCATTTCAGTATAAAGAGGTGGGAAATCATGTACAATACTGTAGTGATAACTTACTGCCAATTAAGTCCTGCGTGTCACATACATAATAAAGTGATAATAAAGCTTCAAACTGAATGATGACTTGTTTCTCGATAACATCAAATTAGTACTCAACACCAATTAACCATGATATCAATGTTTTTATGTTTGATACCACATTACTTTCCATTAAATTATCTTCCTTTTTTGCTACTTTTGCAATTTGTAAACATACATCCATGTTTTGCAGCACCAACACCTGTAGAAGCATCTCAAGGAAATTTTAATCAAAATCAACTGGACTTACTTTGTAGGTCTTTGAAGACATTTTGCCTCTCATCCAAAAGGCTTCATCAGTTTGTGCTGGTCTGACTAGGGAGAGCTAGTCTGACAAACTGGTGTAGAGATCCTGTAGAAGCATTACTATAATCCAAAAAGATCCAAAGGCTGAAAACAGTCTTCACCACATTTGGCATCCCTGATGAGGTGGTGAGCGATAACGGTCCTAAGTTCGGTCCAAGTGCAGAGTTCAGGGATTTCCTGGAGCAGCTCGTCTTCAAGCACTAAACTTTCAGTCCTCATCACCCTCAGGGCAACAGACAAGTGGAGAGCACTGTTCAGGTTGCAAAGAAAATTCTCAAGCAAAATGACCCCTGCTCCACCAAAGACTATATCCGGCCAAACTGTTAACAGTGAGGAGAATCTGGAGCACACTTCCCATTTTGGAGATAAATCTGCTCCCAAAATGGCCTAGCAGGTTGGCTGTGAAAGAAAAGGACAGGAAGGAAAAGGCTAAACGGGCTCAACTTACCTCCCCTGCAACCAGGAGAAAGTGTGCCCTCTAATCATGAAAAATTATGGTCTTTGCCAGCAGTGGTCTCAGGTGAGAACACCACCGCAAGATGTTACATCATTAAGACACAACAGGGAACAGAGCTGTGGCTCATCCATCATCACATTCAGCAAGGACCAGTTCCTCTGCCTGTCACAGCAGCACCCAGTGAAACCACAGGGACAGACACCAAGCCGGACATGTTAGAGACCGTTCCTTTCAGTCCGACCGAAGCCACACCCTTTAAACTCTCTGTAAGGCCAGATTGTGACCAGATCTTGACGAATGTGCAAACCAGTCAGCAGGCCGGACCTGTAATTAGAAAACTGAAAGTGACTGAAATGTTGTACTTTCACTTATGTTGGTAATGACATGTTGATGACAATGTTTATTGCGTTCTTTAACCCTTACAGTGTTGCCTAAAGGCAGATGAGCATGGAGTATTGTGTTGTGATAATGAGATCAATATATGTTCAACAGTCACACTTTGATGATATGATATATTTATCATGAACATTTTCTGTTGCAGTGTTTATTTTATGTTTGTGGCAATAACACAAATAAGACAGAAATGTCATATATGGCTATATAGTCTCGTTGAATGGGCCTGTGTATGTATGACATGTTGTATGCTAATAGCCATGATGAGATGGGAGTGTCTTGTGGTTCTGGCATGTTAAGAAAGGATGCACTAATATGGCATAGTGGGTTGCATTAAAGCGTCTTGGGAAACAGTCAAGAGCCTCCTTCATTATCTTTAACACTTGGCAATGTATTTTTTACACAAATGTCCTGTCCTGAAAATCAAACCAATATTTAGTGCATGTTTAAATGAGATAATTCTCTATAAAAAAATACGTATAATATTTTAGATTTATAAAAGCAGTATATTTTTTGAATAATTATGTATCTTATCTCTTGACTGACCACTTTTGTTTCTTGTTCTTATTCTTCTTATTTATTTTTCCTTCTTTCCTTTCTTTTATTTAAATGTTGTTATTTTGCTGCCACTCACTCAGTATTGTTGGCATCACTATCTTGACTTGTAACGAAACTAACGTGCCTATTCATACTGTATGTAATAATGAAAAAATAATGATAATAATTAAAAAAAAATTAAAAGTCCGCGAGCACAGCACTTATGAACGCGCAGCACCACATCCAGGACGCGGTTCGCTCGTCGTCATAGCCCAGAGGCATGACGGGAGTAAAATTACTGCGCATGTTCAGTGGATTGCGTGGACTCAGTACTAACCCGGAAGCCGGGGACTTTGCAGACTATGCATCAGGCGAGCAATTCTTTAAGATGTGTGTATATATATATTCCATCCGGCTTCGAGGTCTGATAACAACCCCCCCCCACACACACACACACACACACACATATATATACTTATACTTATACTTTAAATACACGGCTACAATTCATAACGTCGTACCGGACTAGCGTTCCTGTGTGTGGCCCGGATAACACTGTTTGTACACAAGACAGTAAAATGTGTGTCAACGAGTTTCTGTCTGTTTTTGTTTTTACGGTTTACGGTACCTCGATGGGCGGTGTCGGAAGCTTTGCGGAAGTGTGTGACTCAATAGTCATGTGACCAGGCAACAGCAGCTGGAGAAAATGGTGCCGAGATATGGATAAAATCCTCCGGACACGGTGACTGACATCCACAGCCAGCACGGTAATGGTACTGTTCAATCTTATAAGACACGGTAACATACTGTATGTAACCAGCGAGTCCTCAGCAGAGTTAGGCTGCAGCAGATGTTCAGCTAGCAGTTGTAACGCTAGCAGTCGATTCTGAGGTTTATTTTACTTTGGCGTTAACAGGTGGATCAGTTTTACACCTCTGTTTCTGTACAGCTTGACTGTCTGTCTCTGTCACTGTGGGTCTTTGAATAATTGTCTTTTATTGCAACTATCTCTGACTGCCTGTCTCCATGTCAGTGTTTGACTGTCTGACACTTTGTCCTCAGATGGAGGAGATTAAAGTGTCTCCTGACTATAACTGGTTCAGAAGCACAGTGCCCCTGAAGAGAGTAAGTACTTTATACTTTACTGTGCCTAATGATGGTGGTGGAGTGTAATGACTGTCCTAAAAGTACACAGTATCACCACAATCACTTCTGAACACAATACTTAAAGTGTACAGCAATATGAAAACAAGTAGGGTGGGTATAGAAACTTAAGGCTAGTGTACTGTTATTATTGATAACCAATCACAGCATCTGTTCTTGTGTAACTGTGGAATATCTGATGGATGATAACACACATTGATAGGTGAAAGGTAACAGATGTGGTTGCAGTTTCCCCTTTATTTCAGATTAAAAACAGAGGCCTGGTCAACCTGGCACTGTCACTGTTAAGTCAGAGGTTCAAATAAATTGAATGAATATATACTGTAATTGTGTGCTAACTCAGTTACTTTTTCATTGTGTTAATTGTAAATTAACTGACTGTAGACACACATACTGCCAGAAAGAGAAGAGAGATGAAAACTGAAACAACAAAAGAAAAACATTAAAGAAAATAGAGTTAAGGAAATAGGGAAACAGTTATATATTTATGAGATAGGAACAATAACAGGCCCTTTAACAGAACAGAAACAAATCAAGAAAGGATCCTATGTCCAAACACGTACTGTGACTTGTATGCAGTTCCCTTCACTTTTGCACATTTGTACATTTGCACATTTTGTATATTTAGTTGTAAACGTAATTTAATTTCCATCAGTGCCACTTTTTTTAGGTGACACATAACAGCCCCCAACATTTGAAAGACTTCTGATCTGATCTGGTCTTATGAGACAAAACCTTGCTAATAACATCCTTATGGTGACTCAGGGTGGGAGGTTCTCAGCAGCAGGGACAGTGAGACTGATTGGAGCTGACAGAACTGAGGGAAGGATGAATGTAGTCAAATACAGAGAGGTCTGTGAAGATAGCCTGATCCAGAGTTCACATGACATGATACTGATGCGATGGTCTATCTTTCAACAGGACAATGACATGTCCAGGTGTATAAAGTTTGCAGAGACTGCTAAAGGGACTTCTACAAAGTACTGAAGAGGTTTTTAAATTAAAGGTTACAGTTTTTGATAAATTTTCCAAAAAAAATCCAAAGATTTCAAGAAATTCCACTTTGTTATTATAGGTTATTGAGTAAAGCTCGATGGGCAAAATGGCAGTTTTATCCATTTACAATCTATTGCCCCACACTGTAATATTGACTTACTACTTAATACTTAATACTTGGTATTTTAAAATGTCTAGTGGAATGTGTGCTACATGTTTTTAAATGAACAGACACATCATAGTCATAATGATACGATTAATAATAACGACAATAATGTCATTACATTTGTCCCATGGTGGTGGGAGGGTAGTCTTGAAGTCTCTGCACCTCCTGTCTTCCTGCTCATTCTTGTAATTATGCAAATCAAATACCACACTTATAGTAATGAAAGTTATGTCCACCAAGTAATTTGGATGAAAATAAAAATTCATTACCTCAGAGCTATGAATGCATAACTGAGTAATTCGAACAGGACAGAGATTGTAGGCTCATGAACTGAACTGAGATTTGTTTTTATCAGTCATCAGGTAATCCAATCCAGTTTTATTTGTGAAAGACCTCACAGTGTGGGAGAGTGAGAGAAACCCAACAGTTCCCACAATGAGCAAACATTTGGTGACAGTGGAGAGGAAAAACCAACAACCAGTTGGGTTGAAAGAGAGATGGGAGAAAGAAGGGGGAGTAGTAGAGAGGGGCTGAGAAAGAGGGAGAGAGAGACCAGGAACAGTTTTAGTGTAATTATGCACTGACTGTCTGTTATAATGACAGTAATAATAATGATACTGCTCTGTGCTCAGTGCATCACTGAAGCTCTCCCAGCAGTCTGGATCTATAGCAGCATTACTAAGGGATGATTCTGGGTTTATGTGAGCCAAGATTGATCAAATATGAAAGTTTTAAGCTTAATATAAAAAGGGAGAGTGTGTCTGCCTCCTGAACCCAATCTGGAAGTTGGTTCCACTGAAGAGGAGCCTGATAACTAATGTCACTCAGTTGCCAGTTTATTAGGAACATCAGCTAAAACTATGTCAGTCTAATCCAACAGTCCTGCTCCAAGAAGGTTCTTATGTTCACTTTTTGTGTATCTAAGGTGGGGATTCAAATGAAGATGGAGTCTAACGTCACTGTGCGACTCTAACATGCTCCCACAAACTAAAAAAATGTCAGATAAAAGCTGCATTAATTCAAGAACTGTAGAAAATGTCACTTGTACAGCAATGCCACCACATAAGGTTGCTTACGGTAAGGTTGGATATACTGCACTCATGTAGGATCTGTTAAATCTTCTCAGAAGTGCTTTCTGCTGCATTCTTCTCCTAGCAGTGAACATATTTGTGGAAACTTTCAGGTATTTCCATTTTAAGAGTGTAATGTACACAGTGAAAGGGGTGAAATGTCCAATGACAACAGAAGGTAGTATACAGCTGAGTTCGGCCTTTCTTAGAAACACTGGCATGTTCATGCTGCACTGCCCGTGTAGCTCAACCTTTTGCTTTAGGTCAAGTGACATGTAGAAAAGTAACTTGTAAAATTTGGTCTGACCTGAAACTGTTCGGTATGTCACCCGTTACAGTCAAAGACAAGACAAGACAAGACAGACTGTTTATTTTGTGCATCATGACCAGTGAGTTTGCATGACTTCTGGTTAACCATCCTCAGAAAATAACCATCTTGCTTGGAATTTGTATTTTTCCTAGAAGTTGCCACAGTTGTTTGAGCTAAGAGCCATAATCAATTTTCAGGGTGTGTTTTCTTCACCATGTTGTTTGTGTCTCTTCCAGATTATTGTTGATGATGATGACAGTAAGGTCTGGTCGCTGTATGATGCAGGTCCAAAGAGCATTAGGTGTCCCATCATCTTTCTCCCTCCAGTCAGTGGGACAGCTGAGGTGTTCTTCCAGCAGGTGCTGGCTCTGACAGGCTGGGGCTACAGAGTCATCTCAGTGAGTTCACGACTAATAATTCTCAACATCCAGTAAATAGTATGGAAAAGATAAGTAAGAATGAAAAGTTATGTGAATATAACACCAACAGTGTTAAGCAGCTTATGGAAGCACTAAATGCTCCTTGCATTTAGTGCTCATTCTGACCTGCACATCACATAGGATGTTGTTTCCAGTATCGCCACCATTATCACCACAATTAAGAAGCATTCAGAAAAGTACCATAAAGGTTACAGGGGCAGTCATTTCAGGTCTTCTCCATGGAAACATCTGATGTCTGAAGTACTGTTTCAAAGCACAGTTTAATTCCTGTGGTAAAGGGCTGTGTGGGTTCAGTACATTTTGAGGGTGGGGGTTTTGTGAGCAGGTGAGCTGTGAGGAGAGGCTGCTTCATAAAGCCACATCAGCAGTTAAATCTGGCTGATTCTTATGAGGAGTAAATAACACAATGGAACCAGTCATCTGACCTGAGTAGTCACCTGTTGCTGTTCCTGGTCATGTTCCTGATCCCATCAGGCTGCAACTATGTTCCAGTCCATCTGTCAGACTGAGATCTCAGAAACACATACCAACTGGAATACTGTGTAGAAACTTCAAACCTGAGCTCACATATTCTCCTGTCATAAATATAAATAAATTTATGAACATTAAACAGACTGATGTCCGCAGGCAGCAGAGAAGAAGAATCTTGTACTAAAATCTGTGTCTCATTCAATCAAGTTGATTATGACAGGTTCCATGATACCTTAAGTCAGAATAAGAAATGAAGAAATTAAAAAGGATACATGAAATGAACCTGACTTTCTGAAACAAACCTGGGCTAACTGCTCTGCTCTGTGAAAAAGTCCTGTGAGAGTTATTTTACATAAACTTATTCAGAATGTTTCATGTTTACAGTGTCAATACAGCCCACTGGTTGTAGTACCAAACCTAGCACTTTAATCAGTTCACATCAACATCTCTCAGCTGCATCAGCTGAACAGGAACATGCCATTTTACATATATACCCTAGGCCAGGAGTAGCTAATAGGCCTACAACCTAAATTAATCATTGAGAATTCTTTCATTTTGAGTTGCAGCTTTTCTGGAAATTACGGTAGAGTTCTCCAGGTCTGACAATTCTTCCATTTTTAGGTGTACATTTTGTAGTTCTTACAGTACTGGTCAAGTATCTCAGGTGATGCTACTCAGCCAATCAACTCGTGATAACACACACACATAGTGGCTTGGATTTTGGGTCAGTATATAAAAGCATTTAGTGACAGAAGGATTGTGAAGGAGTACATGAGTGAAGAAGCTGAAACGTTACATGAGAGGAAACATAAAGAAGTGATTTGCTAAATCACTTTTCACCAAAACATTTATTTATTATTTATTTTTACTTTATACAGACATTGAAACAACTAATAGGCTACTTCAGGATATGGTGTGTGAGTCATAAAACAAGTTAGACAGTGTTTTGGACCTTTGCTTGAGGAAAGGTTCCTGAACTGGACCTCTTTGAATTTTAATTGATTGTCTTAAAACAGGAAAGTTAATCATTTATTGACCTCATTCTTATGAATCACTGAACAAATGGGAGCTGTAGATTGCTGACCCCAGTGATTTCTATCTGGTCTTGTTTGAATAAACCTGTGATAAGTCTTTTGTGTGTTTCCAGGTGCAGTATCCTGTCTACTGGGACCTCATAGAGTTCTGTGATGGCTTCAGGAAGCTTCTGGATCACCTCCAGCTGGATAAAGTAAGACTGCCCAACTCTCATTTATCTGTAAACTCACTTTAGGTGTCTTGTTAGGAAAGTGTGAAAGTCTGCTGTGTGCATGCATGTTACAGAAATGGAAGTGGGTACATCAGGAAGTAAATATAATTACCACTGAAGGTAAGTGGTATCCTCTCTAAGGGGGCTAAAAAATGAGTTTCCAGTGTAGCTTGGCAAGGCTCACCCGAATAGATCGATATAGGTTGAGGAGTTCAGATATTGTAGAGCTGCTCTGCATTAAAAAGATTATTCGTGGGCTTCCCCTGAATTTTTTGTGGGCATATCCAACCAGTTGGAGACCCAGAACACAATGAAACACTCTGTCATGTATGTCATTTGGCTAGGTTGACTCCTCAGGATCCCTGAGAAGGAGCTGGAAAATTCCTAGGTAGAGACCAATGGATGGATGAATCAGATGAGATTCATCGTATATCGAGATAATGAAGAGTAACAGTAGAGGGAAGTAACTAGACAGTTGCTTCATATGATGGCAAAGCAGCACAGTCTCCAACCGTAAACCCCATGGAGATGGTTTGGGATGAACTGGGCAGAAGGTGAAAGCAAAGCACTTATGGGAACTTCAGCAACAGATGGGACAAAGTTGAATGTGGTGTTAAAGGTGGTGAATGTTTTGGTTGGAGAACGGGGGGCACGCTGACCAGGCCCGTCCCACCCAGGTACAGACAGCTCTACCTGGCCCATAGGGAATGAGTGGCACTGTTGAGTGGGCTGTGTAGGCGGAATAGCACATCGTCTAACTCACTTATGTATGACGGTCCCAGGATGTCTTGATTTACATTTTGACACCCAGGTTAACAGGTCGGAAGCCATACAGCTTGAGTGAGACACTCATCTGAGCCATGGGTTGAGCCTCAATGCATTATCATGAGTTCCAACCTCTCACTTTTTTTTCACTCTTCAAGCATGTGGTTCTAAGCAAAAGCAGACAGGGAAAAGATCTGTTGATGATCATGTAGAAATCATATTTCACTATTACATAAAAATGACACCTGAAATGTCATAGACATGAAAAATATGAATATTATATAGTTTTGCATGTTATAAAGGGTAAAGTGGAAGCTACATGTGTACTATATTCAGGGGGGTGCAAAAGTCTGAGACCTTTTTCAAAGTGGTCTCAGACTTCTGGACCCCACGGTAGTCCTGAGTGAAACCCAATGTAGGCTGTAATTATATTATGTTAATACCGAACATTAGGTGAAAGGCGGTTGTTTTCTGGTGCCCCACCCCACCCCCCTCTTTCTGCCTAAACAGCTAAACATGAATTAAATTTATAATAGCAGAGATCAAATAATTTATTATTGATGGCCGATCTGATGGCTGCAGCAGCGCAGTGTCAAAGACAAACATGAGTCAAGCTGGCTGTGATGATGTGAGTTTATTAAAGTATTCCGGCACACTGGTGAGCTGACCAAGAGCATGTGACAAAAACAAAAGGTCCATCTAACACAGGGCACAGAAAAATGGTCCACCTAGCAGGGGGGCCATTGTTGACACATTGTTTTCCTCCTTGGATCGTCTCTCTCTGTCTGGTGATGATCATTTATCTCTGTATGTTGACGATGGTTGTCTGTCTCTGTCTGGTGGTGATGGTGATGATCATCTGTGTTTGTCTGATGATAGTGATCGCCCATCTCTCTCTGGTGATGATGATTGTATCTGTGTGATGATAATCGTTTGAGTGGTGATGATGACAGCCTCTTGCTCTCACTTGAACCTTCAGGTCCATCTGTTTGGGGCATCTCTGGGAGGATTCTTGGCTCAGAAGTTTGCAGAGTGCACACACAAGTCTCCCCGAGTCCACTCGCTGATCCTGTGTAATTCATTTAGCGACACCTCCATCTTTAACCAGACTTGGACAGCTAACAGGTGGTTACAGGTTACTGACTCCCTCACACATTGTCCTTCAGCATATCTATATTCATTGTTAATGTTTTATTCACACATTCCTCCTCAGCTTCTGGTTGATGCCTACTTTCATGCTGAAGAAGATTGTTCTGGGGAACTTTGCTAAAGGACCTGTAGACACTAAAATGGCAGATGCAATCGACTTCATGGTTGACAGAGTAAGTGCACGCTAGTGTTAGAGTAACATGTCACTATACAGTGTACAGAAACACAAAAGAAAAAGTTTGGCTCATCACTTTTTTGTGGAGTAACTGACCAGAAGGCTCAAACAAACCAGGTCCAGGTTTAGGGCTGCATTAATGCATCACCGCAATGTGCCCAGTGCAACACTGTGCCCACTCACTTCCCCAGGACAGATTGCTAGTTAACACCTCTGAACATAGTCATGTACGACGGCCACTCGCTTTTCTCCTAGAATGTCATATACATGATTTGGTTTCTAAAACAAAAGATTACAGTTGCCAGTCATCTGTAAAAAAGCTTACCTTGTCACTGTCATGTAAGATTCCATTTGCTGTGAAGTACAAATATTGGTAGTGAAACTTACAGCTGCGCACTCCTTTATTTGCCTTATAACCACCACTCTCATCACTGCATAAATAACCAGCTCATGTTGTCACGTGCTAAATCAGAATATATTTATGATTCCCCTTATTTTTAATTCCTCATTGAAATGTTAATCCTGTGCATTTTGAAAATTTTGTCAGGATTGCTTATTCACCTTCTTCACGACACTTTGTGTGTTGAGACGTGGATAGGTCAGTTTAGCATAAAGCAGGCTAGCCAGCCTCTGTCAAAGGTTTAACCAAATCCACATTTGTATGTGTAAAACTTGCTGATAAGCATTTTATATGGGATTCTAACATGATTACAAACATGGAGATGTTTACTCTTGAGTAAAACCTGTACTCACTGTCAGTGAGACTTAAAACATGCCTGACACTGAAAATAAAGAAAATGTGTATATTTCCCAAATTTTGAACTATTCCATAACCACATGTTAACCTCTCCTTGTGTGTGCATGCTGTAGTTGGAGAGTCTGAACCAAAGTGAGTTAGCATCGCGGCTAACACTCAACTGTCAGAACTCCTATGTGGAGCCACATAAAATAAAAGACGTTGCTGTCACCATTATTGACGTAAGTAGGAAGTATACCAATATCAGTTCATGCCTGTTTCTACTGCAATAACTTGATTTAATAAATGTTGTTCAGGTGTTTGATCAGAGCGCTCTGTCTCTGGAGGCCAAGGAGGAGATGTACAAACTGTATCCTAATGCCAGACGAGCTCATCTGAAAACTGGAGGAAACTTCCCATACCTGTGCAGGAGTGCTGAGGTCAACCTCTACATACAGGTACTCTGAGTTACTTTATTTCCTGTGAGGATATCAGTGGGTTTGGTATTTTATTCAAAACAATAAAGATACCAATGGAAATGCGACACATTTTAAACAGACATTTCAGACTGGTTGGTGGTATGAACTATTTTCCTTCCTGCTCTTAATCCCACATTTAGAACCTCTGTAAATGGGAAATAGTCTTCTTCTGAAGAAGCACTGAAGGAAAGAGGGTGTATTTATTTTGCTACTCACTCACAGATATTGTAAAGTTTGTTGTGTTGTTTTAACTGATTTGTCTTTAGGGTTGTTTTGATGATGTTACTTGTCCACATTCAGATTCACTTGCGACAGTTCCACGGGACAAGATATGCTGCAATCAGTCCTGACATGGTGAGCGCTGAGGAGCTGGAGGTGCAGGAGAGTCACATGAGCAGTAAGCAGGACTCTGAAGACAGCCAGTGAGATGTGTTCCTGACAGCTGCTTCCTCTGAACATTTCCAACAGTTGCTCTGTCTCTTTTCAAAGATTGTTCTCCAGATTCTCTGAGAGTCAACTGAGAATATTTTTGTTAGAGAGCTGGAGCAATATTTTGATAGTGACCTGTACATAAATACTTTGCCACATCGTTTTATACGCCTTGCCTTATGTGGAATGACTCTTGTACTTGTTGCACTCATAAACTGCCTGAACTGGTATGTGTGTCATACTGTGATTAATAGTGAGAGTAGTGAACTGGTTTAGTTTAACACAGATGTAGATGAACACGCTGGTTGAAGTGGCAATGTGGAGGCGCTATATCTGAAAATCTTTGTGTAATTCATTGAGAAGAAATGACATTTTTTCCATTTGTTGTGCAACCTTTGCAGTAAATCCTTGAATTCCACGTGGTGTTCAGTTAATTCCATTCAGGTTATGGTGATGAGCTTGCATGAGTTTACATTTGACTGTCAGTAGTGAAAAGTGTGTGACAGTTTGACTTGGCAGTGTCTTCATATGAGTTCATCTGTTGGACTGAAAAGCTTCAACCTCTAACACAAGTTCCACCTTTTCAAACTAAAAAGCACAGGTAGGTCAGTGAAGTTAACTGGATGTTTTGTGTTGTTTGTGATGTGCATTTGATCTGGGACCATGTATACTATTTTTGTCTCTTCCCTTTGAACCACTTTCCAGCACAGAAGCTGCCATTAATAATAAAAGCAATAAGCCAGTTCCACATATCAAAGATATATTGACCTCATGACTTTTTTCTCAGAACCAATGGATAAAAACAGATATTCATGCAGCTTTAATATCAACTGGGACAGTAATTTTCCATTTATAACTTTAGTGTTGCTAGGAGGTGGTACAACATAAAACAACAGTGGACAGGCACTGCAGATAAAGTCACATGTACTTTGTAGGTATTGTGAGAATTAAAATTGCAGCTATTCTTATCCTTATTGCATGTACATGCAAAAAACTATTTTGGAAGGAGCATCTCCCCTTTGTGAAAATCTACAGCCTGATAAATGTGAACAAGCAGGTTTTAGTTTTGTAACAACTTGTTTCAGAAAGGGGGAAGAGAATGTACAGGCCAGTCCCTTTTCACTTGCTGGGGGATGGAAGGGGTTTAGGAGATGATAAATCAGAAAAATTTGGGCTGGAAGTGGATGGAAACCAACATAGGAAACCTGGAGGAGTACAGACAAGGAAATCAGAATAGAAAATGGAAGAGAAACTTAGAAATTGAATCTGATTTCTGGACATATCCGGTGAAAACAATGACAAAATGAGCTATTACCAGGAGCGGCTAGAATGGCAGATGTGGAGGAGGCTTGAAGGAGCTGGTTCAATAACCTTTGACCTGTTTTGAGTCAGTGGTGGATGTCCATGTCTTTGTTGGACCCACAATACTTCATATTCTGAAACTATCCAAGCTTCTTTAAGTGTTTGGTTTAGTTCATTTTAAATCAATGAAGAGGGTCCAAATTCATTTCCCCCTCCCAAACACACACACACACACACACACACACCTAACTCATTCCCTCTGTATACACGACCGTCATCGGCCTGATCACTGACGGCGACGAGACGGCGTACAGAGAGGAGGTTAGAGCTCTGACATCTTGGTGCCAGGACAACAACCTCCACCTCAACGTCGACAAAACCAAGGAGCTGATTGTGGACTACAGGAAGCAGCAGGGTGAAGGACACGCCCCCATCAGCATCAACGGGACGACAGTGGAGAGAGTCAGCAGCTTCAGGTTCCTCGGGGTCCACATCAGTGAGGATCTGACCTGGCGCTTCATTGCTTCAGAATATTTCGAAGCTGTTCATTGGCTCATGGCGTTTCAACGCATTCTGAGCCAATGACAGTTTGACAGGTTTGACGGATTTGAGTGGTTTGGTGCCATACCAGCTATATAAGATGCATCATTATGTTTCAAAACGGGGTTATGAGGAGATAGAGATTTGGAGAGTGAGAGTGAGAGTATTTTGGCCAGTTCCCCAGTATCCCAGCATCATCCATTCCCTGTGAAAGGATATTTTCCGAATCTGGGGAGCTGGAGACAGTAGAAAAAAAAATTTCTAAATAAAAACCTGTGTGAAGATAAATAACTTGTCTGCTTCTGTGAATCATCATTCCAAATCAACCATACAAGTCCCCAAATGACAAACCATTATCTTTAAAGGTTTTCCTTAAAAACACTTCACACACACAAAAAAATAATGTTTCTGAATTCAAACACCATGATCATTTGTAAAGTAGGAAGGATCTCTAATCCTATTAGCGACTTTTAGTACAGTTTTTAAATAAAGCTCAAAGCTTTAAATAAACCCTTAACCAACATTTAACCCTTAATATAATTTGCATTTATTCGTTGGGTTAATCTGGAACGTGTTTGAGTATGGGGGAGAGCATCTGCATATTTTATTGTAATGACGATATAATCATTAGTTGGTATGAATGAACAAAACACTTGAATGACCACAGACTTTTCTGAACTTTTATTGCTGTCATGGGATTGAAACAGTGCCAGTGCTTCAGTCGTGCTCTTTAGAGGTTGCTATTGCTTCAGTTGTCCACCAGATGTCACCGTCACTGATTTCGGCACAATGGCTAGCAGCGTTTTAACAGCTGGCATGGGATGAAAGTCCCTTTATGAAAATCTTGTCCAGGACAAATCTTATAGCAATCCAGCTACTGTCCTCGGGGCCGTCGCCTTCCCAGTCGATGAGGCACTGAAGGCGACAGCCCCGACGGCGACAGTCCAGGATGCTCCGGACAGTGTAGATCTTCCCACCAATCGATGAGGCAGGGGGGCTCAGGGGCAGAACACATGAGGTGAGTTACAGCAGGTTTTATGCATGAGACAATAAACGTGTTGTGTAATCTGCGCATAGTGGAAGGCAGTCTGAGTCTAACAGCCATGGGGCTGATAACCTTGTTGATGGTAAAAGGTCCAATGTAACGAGGAGTCAACTTACGTGTACCATCCCTCAACGGAATGTCTTTCGTGGCGAGCCACACTCGTTGCCCCACATGCCCCCACATGCCCTCAGGTATGTTTACATCTCTGGAAGAAGGCAACAGCTGATGGAACTCCTACCTCCTCCTCCTGACTAGGGAACAGAGGGGGCTGGTACCCCAAAAAGCACTGGAGGGGAGACAATTTGGAGCAGGAGTTGTGGCTGTTTATGGCGTACTCGGCCCATGGCAACTGCTGATTCCAGGAAGCAGGATTCTTGGCACACATGCATCTGAGGACAGTCTCAAGAGACTGATTAGCCCACTTCATCTGGCCATTAGATTGGTGATGAAAACTGGAAGATAAACTTACAGATGTGCCTAAGAGTGTGCAAAATGCCTTCCAAAATCTAGTGGGAAATCTGAAAATGTCTGTGGGGATGCTATATAATTTGACTTGTTGTATGAGGAGTGAGGCCGTTTCCTGAGCAGAGGGTAACTTAGTGAGGGGGATGAAATGTACAGCTGTGGAAAAACAATCAACAGTGGTAGGTATGGTGATTGGAAGGGGGTAGACCTGTGAGGAAATATTATGATATGTGAGACCAGGGATGACGAGGTGTAGGAAATAGTTGGAGAAGGCCTTGTGGAGGTTGGTGAGTTACCTTGGCTTGGGTGCAGCCCAAGCAGGCTGAGACGTAGTCTTGAATGTACTTGCGTAACTCCGGCCACCAGAACTTGCAACAAATGAAGTTGTAAGTACAACTTCTACCAGGGTGGCAGAAAAAGGTGGAGGCGTGTCCCTAGTCTAGGACCTGAGGTCATACACTGGCAGGTACGTAGAGGCAGCGACTCGGGCAGCAGCGGAATCCCCCCTGGGCACATCTCAATGCGCAAGTTCAATGGCATTAATAAACACATTGTGTTGAAGAATGGTGTTGGGGGAAGGATCCCTTCCTGGAGGGTCGAACCTTCTGGAGAGTGCATCAGGTTTGATATTCTTGGCGCCTAGGCAAAATGTGAGCTGGAAGTTGAACCTGGAGAAAAACATAGCCCACCTGGCCTGGCGAGGGTTTAACCGTTTAGTAGTTCATGAATAATCCAGATTTTTATGATCGGTCCAAACCAGAAAAGGAATCTGAGCCCCCTCCAGCCATTGCCTCCATTCCTCCAAGGTGAGTTTAACAGCTAGGAGATCACAATTACCATATATCATAATTTTGCTCAGTAGGTGTTAAGCGATGTGAGAAAAATGCACATTGTTGTCCAGCGAGGAGCTCTGGGATAACATTGCCCCCACTCCAATGTTAGATGCATCGACCTCCACAATGAACTGCGACTCTGGGCCTGGATGTATTAGAATGGGTGCAGTGGTAAATAGCGTCTTCAGCTTGTTGAATGCCATTTCTGCTTCCTTGCTCCAGGTGTACTTGAGCTTAGTGGAGGTCAATGCAGTGAGTGGGGCAGCCACTGTGCTGTACTTTCTAATGAATCTGCTGTAGAAGTTGGCAAACCCTTAACAGCGCTGAAAAGCTTTACGATCTTCTGGCTGAGGCCACTCTGTGAAAGCATTCACCTTGGAGGGGTCCATGCCAATACTTTCTGCAGAAATTTTAAATTCCAGAATAGAGGTGGTGGTGCAGGTGAATTGCAGTTCTCAGCCTTGACAAATAGGCAATTCTCAAGCAGTCTCTTGAGCAAGTGACACACGTGATTAGTGTGTTCTTCCAGAGAGTGGGAAAAGATCAAGATCCATTTGTTTATTATGTCTCTTAACACGTTAACTAGTCCCTGGAAGACTGCTGGCAAGTTAGATAATCTGAATGGCATCACTAAATATTCCCAGTGCCCTGCGGGTGTATTGAAAGCCATCTTCCACTCATCTCACTCTCGTATGCGTACCAGATGGTAAGCGTTATGCAAATCCGGTTTGTGAAGATGGTGGATCCCTGGAGGAGCTCAAAGGCGGTAGACATCAGCTGAAGGGGATAATGATTCTTAACAGTGATGTCGTTGAGGCCACAGCAATCAATACACAGGCAAAGGGATCCTTCCTTCTTGCCCATGGGAAAAAAACCCCTCACTGAGGTACTTCTCTATGGCCTGAGTCTCAGGTTGGGAGAGGGAAAATAGCCTTTCTCTAGGAGGCATTGTTCCTATCTTGAGGTCGATAGAACAAACATACGGACAATGTGGTGGCAGACAGGTAGCACGAGTCTTTTAGAAAACTTCCTTTAAATCCAGATACTCGGGAGGAGCCTTCTTCAGGTTCGGGATCTTCTCATGCTGCATAACAGGAACTGGCGCATGGGCTTTCAGAAGGCATGTTTAACAGTTGGGCTCCAGCTAATGATCTCATACTTCTTCCAGTCAATCACTGGTCATGGATGGCTGAGGATGACAGGAGAATGGGGTGAGTCGATGAGGTAGAAGCTGATGGACTCCTGATGGTTTCCAGAGATTAGGATCTTAAGGGGCACTGTAGTGAGGGCGATGTGGCCGATCTTCTGGCCATTAAAAGGAGTTCAACAGGCATGGACGTGTTAGCTCCTCCAGGGGAATTCCCCAACTCTTAAACGCTCTGATGTAAATAAAAAAAAAAAAAAGCTCTTTTCTGCTCCGGAGTCCTTCAGCGCTGTAGTCTTCCCCACCCCGTTCCACTCCGGGATGATCAGTAGGCAGGTGCTATTCTTTGAGGAGGATTCCACTGGAATTCCACACACTGGCGCTACTCTCCTCCCTAGTGGGCGCTGGCACCTGGATATGAAATGCCAGGCCTTGCCACAGTGCCACAGACATGCCCGGTCTCTGATCTGTCTCTGATCCATCTCTCCCATTCCTCCTAAGGAAGCCTGGCGAGATCCGTCTGCATAGGTTCCACCTCAGGGGCTTGTCTGGGGGAGTGTGACACTCCAGATGGTGAACTTGGTCAATGCATGGGGACAGGAGACCACTGATGGTGTTGACTCGGGCGGTTATGGTGCTTGCGTTCCTGACATGCGTTGACACAAATGGCCAGATCAGTGAGGCGGTCCAGATATTCGGGCAGGTCGCGGGTCAGTAGCTCATCCTTGATGCGCTCAGAAAGGCTGTGGAGGAATGCATCATTCAAGGCAGGTTTCTCCCACCCGCTGTTGGTGGCAAGCGTCTGGAAATTGATGGAATAGTCCGAAACGGACTTGCCCACCTGGTGGATCCACAGCATTTCGCTCCCCGCCTCATGGCCGTGCTTGGACTGGTCAGATATCCTCCTCATCTCCTCAGCCAGCAGGGTCGACAAACCAGGGCAGCAAAAACCAGAATCGTAGTCGTACAGGTAAAGTCAAAACCAGAGAAATCAAAAACAAATACAGAAAAAAGCTAAGGCAGAAACTTCTGCCTACATTATTATTATTATTATTATTATTATTATTATCTGCTACAGATTCCATAGCTTTGACAACACTTTTGGGAGAAGCTAGATGTGAACCAATGCCTCTGTACCATACCACTCATCATTTCACTTATGACACCTGGCCCTTTCCATAAATAAACTTTCCTTTGCATAAAAAGGAAATAGATATTTTGGGAAACAATGGTTTACCATACCATACTTTGTGAAAGCCCATGTTTTTGACCATGACCATGTCACTCTTGTCTGTAATTCCTGCAAATCAGCAATATGTCTTAGTAGTGAATTAGTTTGAGCAATCTGCTTTTGTATAGCTGCTGTCTTTGTACAGCTGTATCAGATAACAACCTGTTTGTGTTACAGAACTGCATGAAGAAGTGCAGCAACTAAAGTGTGATGAGCAATAGGTCATTCTGTAGATGTCAGAAAGTATCTGCTTGTTCAAGGGTGGCCAAAATCATGTGCCATGCCCCATGTGAACTTGCTGAGTCTGTGTAAATGCTGTTTTATTTTTTTGCAAGTTTACATGCTTCTGTCAATGCAACCACTTCTGCTGTCTGTGCAGAATAATTTGATGGGAGCAGTTAAGCCATAACCACCTCTGCTGTTGGGTCTCTTGAGGCTGAGCTGTCCCAAAACAGTTCCATTTCTGCATTAGCCAAAGATGTGTGTTGTAAATCTGGCCTGGGGGAAACAGTTGAAATTATTCGTAAAACCCAATCATGTGGCTATCCATCACTTGGTGTTGGGAGGAGAGTGGCAGGGTTAAGAACATTACATCTTTTCACAGTACAGGCATTTCGAGCAAAACAGTGTTATGAGCTGCCTTGCAGTTGAAAGATGGGATATATATATATATATAATATATAATATATTTTATCCACTGCAGGTTTCTATGAAGCTGTCTTTTGCATTGGGGCCTGCACTTTATATAAGCTGACTGACAGCTAAATGCTCAAGCAGGGTATGTCTTGTGCACGTGCCTCTTGTGTGGGAGAACAGATCATTAAATCATCTACATATTGCTGAAGTGTGTTCCCTGCTGGCAGAGCAAGCGATTCCAGATTTTCCTTTAATGCTGCATTAAAGATTGTAGGTGATTTTCAAAAACAGTGGCATGTAAATGTAATCATTTACTGTTGACTCTGATGTCTTAACAGGGAAAATTGGCACTTGAACAGGAGATGATGTATGTTGTGAATGATGTGTATGATGTTGTGAATTGCCCATATACAAGCAAAGTTGGATTGGATATCAACAAGGCCTTACCTGCAAAACTGCAATACACCTATTACAGGAGCTGCTGTGTCAAATATCCACTGTTAATTATGTGGCCTGTGTATTAGTTGCTGAGTCACTGTGTGAGGCTGGTGCAGGCACGGAGGAACACCCTTCCTGCATTGCCCCTTTACCGTCCACTCTGTGTGGGCCAGGAAGAGAGAGAGAGGTTTCCCCTCTCTGGGAGGGTGCCTCTCTTCCCTAATGAAACGAGCATCTGAAATATTATAGGAAAGTAGGAGAGGCTCGCAAGGCTTGGGACGATGTCCCATGTTTGCCAAAGGCGGGGGGCTCTTAGTGATAGCTTTTATCATTTCAGTCCATTTGTAGAAATGATAAATATGTATGTATGACTTCAATACAACGTACAATAAACCCATGATGAATCATTTGGGTTTGTGGAGTCGCAAAGTCATGTGATTTGGTGGGTTGTTGGTTTTAAAAGTTGAAAATCCTGAGTTATAACTCTGCACATAGTAAATATTTCTCCACATTATGACTGTGGCACAGAGAATGTGTGCTGAAATCACAGCCAGTCACACTTCGACACTCACTGAGGTTTCAACAGCCATTTATTGATCTCCAGGAATCTTCATTAGTTTCAGCTCCCACAAGAAGCAGACCAAACCAAAGACTGCTTTATTTGTATCATCAATCAACATAGACAACCTCAAGACTCCCCTCAACCATAAAAGACATCAATCCTTTAAAAAAATGAGGCACTGCATGAAGAGAAGATCTAACTCATGATAACAAACTGTGAATATCAGTGCTCAGCATTCAAAAAGCCACCACCATTAGGACAAAATTTATTAGTTCTGAAGTTGAAAAACCAAAACTCAAAGTGACAAGTGGATTCCAAATTAATAATGCATTAAAAAATAAAAACAATTAGCATCAGAAGCCCAGAGAAATAAATAAGACTAAGAATAAGTTCAAACATGGATCTAGTAATGTACTTCAAGAAGCTCTTGAGTGCTGTTAGAAACATGAGCAGGCAGCTTACGACTGATCACAACATACCTTCTGTCTCATCATCTCTGTGCAATAAGAAGCAGCAAAATTTATTTTATGACAAACAAAAGTAATCAGCTAAAATATGAAGCCATCACAAAAGAATTACCGCTCAAAAACACTCAGGTTGTTATTAAGAGATATGTGTGAGAGTATGTGATTTTAGAGTGTGTTCAAGGTGTTTTTCAGTAGAAAAATGTGCCAAAGTCACCCATGCCATTGCGTCTGAACTGGTTTCCTTGAATGGAGACGAAGATCTGGTGGTCCATCAGATCCTGGACGGCTCGGCTGCAGGAGGTCTCCTTGTTTCTGCTCAGCTGATGACTAAACTGCCACTTCCTGCCTGAGTTTGAGGCCAGGTCAGCATCTCTGCTGATGTTCTCTTTGGACTCGGACTGCACAGACGTTGAGCTACTGGAGGTCGGGCTTGCCAATGATGATGTGGAGAAGAGGAGAGGATCTGAAACTCCTTCCAGCTGTCCTTCTACAGTTGTGTGTCCAGCAGGGTCTTCTGGGAACATAATGCCCATTAAACATTGATTTTGCAATGCCCTGATCTCTGGTTCATTATCTACTTGCTCACTTCTTTAATGCTACATTGTGACCATAAGAACACTACATACCTTCACATTTGACCTGAGGAAATCTTTGTTGATCCCCAGTGTTGGGCTTTACCAGAATCACCCCAAAGCCTTCATTGTTGTGGATCACATTGTTCTCCATGGTGATGGATGGCATTACATCTAGCTCATCAGCAAAGTCCTGTTCTCACACACACACACACACTGACTTTTAATGACACTGGTTTATCAGATGTCAGCTGCCTATTCATGCACTGTAAAGCTTAGTCATTGTTAAATATAGTAATGCCTTCATAACATATGTGCCTGCTTTTATCTTTTCATTTGACCAGTAACAACCACTTATGACAAGAGTTTATGATTTAATAGCTGAGCAGTTAAATGGTTTGTATTAATTCCTGTTAATTGTTATGAAAAATAATGAAGGTTGTGTTTTTATTGTTATTATCACTCCCTTTGAATGACTGTTCTTAAGAATACGTGCCCTCCTATTGGTTGCATTGTGGTTTCATTACATCATACAGCTGCTCAGTTTGCACACTAAGGAGAAAACATTTGAGCAGTCCCAGTGCAGAGCACTGGACTGTGTTTGAATTAATTGCCTCATCTATTCTCACCTTGATGAGGATCCCGTCCTTACAGTGATGAATGCCATTGCTAACCAGACTGCAAACACTGCCGGGGTAAATCTCCACACCAGCCCCCTGTGCGTAACACAGCAACACAAGCACAATCACTGACTAAAAACTAGAAATACCCAATATCTGGGGAGGTTACCAGTAGACAGAACATAAAATCATAAAACCAATCTCGCTCATCTATTTAATCTATGGGCCAATAAGAGTTGCAAATTAACCTAACTTGCATGTCTTTGAACTATCGATAGAAAGCAGAAGATCTGGAGCACACCTGCGGCGGCATCAGGAGAAGAACATGCAACTCCAAACAGCCGGTTGAAACCCAGAAGGTTCTTGCTGTGAGGCAGCAGTGCTGACCACTGCACTGCTGAGCTGCCCTGATATGTTTGAGATCTTTTAGAAACTGCTTCTGGATACAGGTTATATTTATTTTACACTTTCTGACTGAGCACATCTGTAGTGGGAAATTTAATCATTATATGTTGATGCAGCGGTTGATGTGATAAGGCTGCATTCTTGGTGTGACCCCAGAAGAAAGGGGAGTCTCGAAAGAACAGGTTGACCTGGGTCACCATGTCTCTTTACCAAAACAAGCACAGTATGGACATGTGAAAGGCGAAGACGATGCACATGAGGATGGTTATGAAGCTCACATCACAGGGCGTAATGCCAGATAAGACAATACCGTATAAGGGAAATGAAGAGTTGATGAACATAGGATTGGAGAAAGTGATGCTTTCCGTGTTTAAGAACTCAATAAATACAGTACGGGACTTGGGTGGGGTGGACTCCTTCACATGAATCCCAAGGAGCCCGCTCTGTGCAGAGCTCAACCTGAAAAGACTGACTGACTCCACTCTTTCATTTTTCCGAACCCCATCGAGTAGATAGAAATATTCCAAGTCTTTAAACCTGCACCAACTTATGCACAACACTGACATATGTCGCTTTGGGTTGATTTGTAGAACTGATGTCAAACAGTTGATCATTTCCACCTCGAGCAGAGAGAGAGCAAAATGAGGATTCATGTTAAGTGGTGGTTGTGTTTTTGGTCTCTACCAACTCCTGAGGTATTAACTGATTCTTTAGCTGGCAACTGTTCCTGTTGAGCACTGGGTAGGTTATCAGCGACTATAAATTGTTAACAAAATATTGAAATTATTGAAATATTAATATTAAAGTTGTAAAGCGGGCTACATCAGGACCGACACAAGATTCTTGCTGGGACCTCATGGCTTCGTATTTCTTTGATAATGTCACTTGGCCTAGTACTAGACCTAGTACTAAGAAGAGAAGAAGAGAAGAGCTCAGAGAGAAGGATCTGATTTCTGCTGAGCTGCCGAGGGTGAGAGGAGGGAGGAGGGGGAGCTGGAGGTTCAAATGCCTCACATTGACCACTGGTAGCTTGGTTGTTGGGTCCATTGGCAGTTTTCAAACCCAGGTGTGAGAAGATGAGTTCAGCGGCGCAGCTGATGAACACACGTTTACTGTCGAACTGTGTCTGTCTGCTATTTCCTGCTGTGCATGGAGTGTACAGCGGCTATTTCCATTTTTTTTCTCTGAGAGCAATTGTTAAAGCTACGACCCCAGTGTTGAGTTCAGTCAGGGAGTTTGTACCAGACATCAGCACCATACAGCACTCACCTTGGATCCATACAGGTCACACATGTTCATGTTCAGATGGGCCGAGGTCCGGACAATAACTCCGGTGGTCTCGCACTGCAGCACACAATTCTCCATGTTCAGAGTCCCCTGACGAACACCTAACACACAAGTGTTTCTCTGTTGATTTAACACTGTATGACTCAGAGCCATGTGTGCACACAACAGTACATGGGAATAATAAATATGATAATAGTGTCTCCTTGGGGCTGTGCTTTCCAAATCAAGGTGAGCAAATCTCAGATAGTGGCAGCAGAAATGTTCGTGCTGATGCTAGTGGACAGTTAAAGGTAGACTGAGTGAGACTGGAAGTTCTTCCTGTTTCTTCCACTTGTGTAGAGCCTGTTTCAGAAAGTGGGACTAGTGAAAATTGTTTTTTGTGGTAAATATGTATGAATGACACATTAATATAGGCATCATACAGTTGTCCCTTGCAGAAACTGAGATGATTTTGACTTTGAGTCAATTACCACAGCAATTTACACATAGCCAAAAGGTGACACTAAATAAAGACTGATCAGTGAGGTAAAAAAAGAAGATCAAAGTTTACAGGAATTTTTGAAGCTAGTTAGCATCACTGGTCAGGAGTCTACCTTACACAGATCATGGTGCATGGCAGGTATGCAGAAGGGCACCCTGACATTCCACAACACTACTGGTAAAATGTTTTTCGGAATGATTAAACTAAGGTTTGTATGGCATAAAAAGGGCCAACACAAAACATCATCCATCAGTGGAGGGATCAACATGATGTCAATATTTGAAGTGTATGAGCAGCATCGCAGCACTTCAGTGGGACTGTCACAGAAAAAGTGATGAATTTTCTCTTTTTTCCCCCAATACAGCCCTCAAATCAGAAACTGGACATACACACCCTGTAGCCACGTTGGTTAGAGTATGATACACAAGGAGTAGTAAACATACTACATACACTGTGAATGATGAGTCTTTCCTAGTTATCATATCATATCGTGGTGTCACATAATATTTCTGAGGATGAAAAGACTAAGAGTTTAATATTGGAATATGTAGTTTAAAAAGAGATTTTTTTAATAAAAGGTGTCATACAGTCTTAACTTGCTTTAGCAACATTTTAGTAACATGATGACTTTTTTTGGATAAAAATGAACTCTCTGGTCTTTATTGTCACCCTGGTGAATCACAGTATCAGACCTCCATTGATGAGGACTCTTCATTCACTTTGCATGCTCAGAGTGAAGATACTTAGTTTTCAATTCCAGAACAGCTAATCTGAGTTTCCCATATCCGGGTTCATCAAGTCAGAGTTCAGGTTTAGGCTCAGGGGCCTCTCGACAGACTTAACATACACCACAGTGTTGTATACAGGTCGATGGAGGTTAGTCTACTTTCAGCTGTACTCACATAGAATGCCCTCGATAGCATCATGTTGAATGAACTTGATGTTGGACAGTCTGACGTCAGCTCCAGTGGACTCGACAAATGAGTCGCCGTTATTTTTCTTCTCAATCACCACATCATCAGGAAACCCAAATCCTGGCACACACAGGAAAGAAGCACACAGCAGAGGTTGCATTAGTCGAAGATTTTATGCCGCTGAATTCAAACCTGTGTGGACTATTCTACTGTTACAGGTATTTTGAACAATGCAACTTGTACAAAACAGTAATGCAGCCCCTTGAGCTGCTGGGAATTTTGAAAGAAAGATAATGTATTGAAATAATTTAAAGTAAAACGTATGTATTCTTCAATTAAAATAAATAGAATGTGCTACTTATTGCTGCTAGCAGAAGACAATTGGACAGTAAGGGAATGTCAGCATTCACACTTAGAAGGAGGAGCTGATTAACATGATCAGAGGCCAGGCTGCTCTTGTGCTTTTCAACCTCCTTTGTATATAAGAAGGAATTTTCCTCCAGCATTAATTTTCTCAAATGTACATTCTTCAGGATGCAACTGAAAAACACTTCACTCTTGATTTTAATTAAATGTTAAACTCAGAGCAAAACACATTTTTGTTCTGTAATGAAGTTAGTTTCATGTTATTTTCTTTCAATAAAGATTATTGGTACAAGCCCCTCCAGTTTTACAAGGTTTTTACATGTTCTTTACTGCCAAAGTATTCTTAATGCATGCTTTTTATGTTCTTAATTCTTAGGTTTGCTGAAATAAGAAAGAAGACATTTGCTTGTGAGAAAAGTTAGATGGATGTCATTAAAGTTCTGAGTTATGGTATAATTAAAATAGAAGTATCAGAAACATGTATGTAATAAGAATTTCCTGTTGTTTTCATTAAAATTTCTGAATAGATTTTTTTAAAATAATGTAACTTAAAAAGGTAAACTTTCATATATGCTCTATTCATTACACATACAACACAATATCTCAAGGCTTTTTTGTTTTGATTTAGATAATTCTGTCTTATAGCTCATGAAAATCAGAAATCCAGTATCTCATATTATTAATTATTAAAAAAGGATTTTCAAGACAGAAATGTCTGACTTATGAAAAGTATGTGCATTTATACAGTCAGTACTTGGTTGGGGCTCCTTTACCACAAATTACTGCATCCTGAATTCTAACTGATGGGAAATATAGAACCCTTTCAGCATGTTGTAAGTTTTTAAGATGCACTAGTATATTCAAGTTTAAAGATGTAAAAAGTTAAAACATTTAAAATTTTAGGTGCTATAGTTTCAGTTATGCTGATGTCACTGTAGGCCTTTAGACACAATGTGGTGTAGCTGAAAACAATAGTTATATCATTTATATTATGATGATTATGATTTTTCCTTATAAATAATACTTTTTTTTCCATATACCCCAATACCAGTGAGTGTGTAGCGTAGAAAACTTTGGGAACGCAGAGCGGCGGAAAGTCGCACCACAGGACATTGTTTGAGAGGGGTGAAAGTAGCAAAACTGAAGTTTCAGAACGGACAGAAAATGAAACAGAAGAACTGGTACCAAAACGACGAGCCGTGTCTGTTGCATGGAGGTTCTTCAGCTATAAAAAAAATCTAATGTCGATCAAACTATAATATTGTGCAAATGTTGTCGGGCTAAAGTTGCCGTCATCATGTCCTGGACTATCAAGAGTGCATAAGTTCTGTATTATGACTGCAACAGTGATGCATTCGTATTCCTTCACTTCATTAGAATTATGAGTGCCCCCTTTTGTGAACAGCAGCAACTGTATTAATACTGTGAACATTAATGTTTTTCTACAATATTCACTCCTCATGACAGTAAAATAGGTCATTGTAAGACAATTTACTGCAGTAATTATTCTCAAAACTATTAGAAAATTAGGTTAACTCCCAGTCGTGTATGAAAAGAAATACCATCAAATACCGTGAAACTGCTATAATTTTGAAAAATACTGTGATATAAATTTTTGGTCATACTGCCCAGCACTAACACCAGTTCAGGGATGATATATGACATGTACTGTATATACGGACTGCAAAGTCCCACAGTGTGAGCAGAGCAGGAATGATAGCCACAGAGGTGTGAGTTGAAGATGTGTCATTTGTTACACAGCAAAAACGCACACGCTCACACACCAGTGAACTTATGTTGGGAGAGCAGACAGAGATGGTTGGCACATACAAATAATTAAAAAGAGAAATAGTGACCTTGTCACTGTGTGATGATTTGCAGGGATGAGCTTCGACCTTACTTCTGTGTCTCCTTGCCTCTCGCTGTCTAAGATTTATTTAGTTAATAACTGAGCATGTTGAAATGCAGATAGTTTGAGCTCACTTTTACCCACTGCAAGCGAATTGCTTGATTAGTATAAGTCTCATATATCTCTGTGGCATTAGTCCACTGGTCCACTGGTCAGGACTCAAGCCTGCAGTAAGACTGTGGGGGAACAAACTAGTACCAGAAAAACGGCTCATCAGTGGGAGGAGGATGAAAGCTTGTTTTTTACCTTCTACAGTGATGGAGTCTGGAATGAAAATGGAGCTACTGACACTGTAGATCCCGGGGAGAACAATGACCACATCACCCTGATGGCATGAGTTCACTGCTGATACTGGCTCTCTGTGAAACTAAAAACACACATAAATCACAACCCTGATCATTCACACACCGTTTGATCCACCCCACCAGGGGTGAGGAGCAAACAACAGAACACGATCCCTTTCCATCCTATCTCATTGTCATGACTACAGATTCCACTGGAAATGTTCCAGAAGCACATTTATTATGTAGTTGTTTTAGAGCTTTTTTAAAACCACAATAACCTTCATTATACAGCTCATCATTAACATGGTTTTCATTGGAGAAAGTGATGGTCATGGCCAGCTGAACATGAGCAGCTGCCATATAAATGTTCTTAAGCTGATCTTTGCAACTTAAAAAAATGAAGAGAGATGAGTAATTCAATAATGGATTTGTTAGTGGCAGAGCTGAATGAAAGTGTTTTGTCTAAAATTTTGTATTTGTGGTACTGACCTGAATCTCAGTGTCCCCGCAGGAGCAAAGAGGCAGCAGTCTTGCACTGAGAAGAGACTGGAGCTGCACGGTGCTGCAAGAGGCTGTGACCACATGGACCATCTTCATACCTGATGCTCTGAGCCCACGACTCTGCACACACTGCTGCCTGGCATTACCTTTGTAGGCCAGCACATACCTGGACAGCAGGTATAGGAGGTAACCAACCAGGGTGTACAAAAATGTTGGAAAAGAGAGACAAAGAGGCAGGGGTGGTGATGTGCAGGGCATTTGTTTGATGGAGAATAAAAGATAAACACAGATACCTCTAACCTCAACAGGGGATTCTCAATGATGTACAGTTTACGTTTCAATGTCTCCAGCTCTTCACAGAGCTTCAGACCCTCCACCATTGACATGTTGTCCAGCTCAGAATCGGAGTCAGGGCTGAGGCTGCTGCGCAGCACAGAGAACTGCTGGAAGCACTGGGAGCATTTCTCCAATAAGGATTGGTACTCTGCAACCAGGCCCGCTGGGACTCTGTCCTCTAAGATGTCGTAGTAGCTGAGATAAGACACATTTTCAAATGGGATTCATGCAAATTAACAAACACTGCTGGCAAGATGAGCACAGCGACACAGGGGTAGCTCACAGCCTGAGACGTGGCTCCACACAACGAACAAAGTAGTCAAAGTCATCATCTTCATCTTCCTCATCCCACGGCCTCCAGATGTGCTTATAGAAAAACCTGCAGATAGAAGAGGAGAGTGGGAATCAATAACTTTATTCTCCCAAGACAAAAGAGACACTGCTGCCATGCCAGTAAACTTTGTCAGACTGTTTGAATCATGTGGACAAACATCAGTGAGTAACAGAGACACTGTATCACATCAGTAGAGTCTCACCTGAGGTGCTCCAGAGCAAGGGCGGTCTGATCAAAGTCCCCAGACTCTTCATAGACCACCTGCAGCTCCTGCAGAGAGACTTTGTGCTGAGTGGCCTCTAGCAGAGATGTCATGGTATCTTCAGTGAGTTCACAGCCTCTGGTGTCACACTGCAGAGGCAGCACCAGCCTCACACATGCCTTCAGAATGTTCATGTCCACATCTTGCACCTGAAATCATCAACAACTGGTCATTGGAAAATATTTCAACTCTATGGTTATACACTGATGTTTTTGGTGTCTTTGGGTAAGCTAAGGCTAGGCCGCAATACCCATATACCTGGGTATTTCAAAACAGCAGTGGTGTCAGTTTCATTACTGTGATGTCATTAATAAATGCTGTGCAATGCGAGAGAGCAGAATCATGATGATGATCATCAGATGACGGCCTACCATTACGGGCCTGATTCACAGAGACCAAGATCTTCGGCTCTGGTGGAAATCAAATGGACCCAGCCTCTTCCCACTGATGCCAACGATGGCCCATAACTACCTGAATATACACTATTTACAAAAAGTTAGGGATATTCGGCTTTCAGGTGAAATTTCAGGATGAACCTAAAATGCACCATAACCTTTACAGGTGAACTTAATGTGACCTTCTCTAAACTTTTGAATGCGCATGTACAACTGTTCAGCGTTTCAGTACTTTTTGCAAAACTTGCTGTTCTCTGACATGGAGCTTAAAGGCACAATTCACAACAGGCATTTGACCCATGAATCGACCAATAAATATCCTGGTTCAATCAGAATAGGTATTTAAAACAGTCCTCCTCATCATGCTGTTCACATTTTCACATCATAAGACCAAGACGGCACCAAACACCTGTTCAACAGTACCTCGCCTTGCCTAGCCTCGAGGCTTCAAACAGGATGTTTTTAGACGGAAGTGGCCACTGAGCTTAGAGAGTCACAGAGTGTCATCAGCACGTTGCAACAGAGACACAGAGAGACTGGAAGAGTCACAGAAAGGCACAGAACCCACAAACCCTAAGGGCACATGACACATTACTGAGACATTGACATTTTTTGTTGTGGTATACCCACCACTGTTTGCTTTTGTTTCAATACAGTGTTTGAGATGAGGAAATCACCATTGCATGCTTCTACTTAATTGCCCTACTTTAATGATATAATATCACTGCAGCGTGAACTTTTTACATTTTCCATAAATTTCACCCAAAAGCCAACGATCCGTAACTTTTTGTGAGTAGTGTATGTTCATCAGCACCATGGGAGAAGTTGTTCATCCATTATATGCCCAGTATAGTCCAGAAACAGTCAATATTGTGATTTAGTTATTAGACTATTTGAGAAGAACTATGGCTGATCTTTGAATTTATTGACTCGACCATCGGTACTTCATTTGCATGTTCTCTGTGCTCTGGTCTTGAAGCCCACAGGCCAGCCTCTCATGCAGAGCTGCTCTGGTTTGGAATATTTGCACATTCTGTTTCTAGCTTTGTGAATAAAACACAAACATTTCATTGTTTCCAATACATTGACTAATCTGTGGTGGCCCGCCACAATATCAGCACCTACTGCAATGTATTAAGTTTTTTTAATGCCATTTAAAAATGCAGCGCATCATTCATTTGTCTCCTCGCCCACCCCGCTCTCTCTCTATCTCTCACACAGACTAACATCTCTTTAGTCTGTGAATAGCCCCTCCTCTCCAAGGGATAGGAGACGCAGCTAACATAAGGGGAATTAAGATCACGATCAAATGCGGTTGCATAGTTCAAGGTCAGTAGATTATCCTATATGTAGCTCAATCAAATAAACTTCTTATATTTGTGTTATTTTAAGTTTTTTTTTAAAAAACTGTGTTAATTTTTGTTTTGTTTTTGGATGCAATGTGAACTGTATGCGATCACTGCATACCACTACCTCAACCCCCCCTCCAGCACCCTCCTAGCTATACGATGTCATTTTTAATCAGAGGGTAATACCATATAGGGTTGGCGTAAAGGTTTAAGGTACATTTAAGGTAAAATTGGATACAGGTCAAACCCTAGCTGCAGCCCTTGTATGTCAGTGCTGATAGCGCACAACTGTGCATATGTTGCATTACATCATTGTGACACAACTTCCACACAAATGCAAGCCCTTTCTGCACAGGCTTTGCTAAATGAATGAAGCTCCTGTCAGGGAAGATTTCCTGTGGGAACACACTGATACAAGTTCCTCAAAAGTTCTGTTACTAACTAAAAATCTAATTAATGGTCAAGTGGGCTGAAAATAAAAGCAGATTTACAACAGAGATGTTTTAAAGTGGGTCTCACCTCCACCAGAACATCAAACACATCAGTAGACCACAGAGCAAGCCAATGACAAGGCTCCACCACCTTCTCCAGGTAGTCTGCTGTGAAGGCCTTTACCTCTGAGGGCTTACAATCTCCTGCACAAATATATACATGGAGACCTGAGATTAGCAGGATAATGACACTTACTTCATAATAATCTTAATTATAATATTGTATTTGAGTCAGAGTGCATGAGGGTGTGTGTCTGCTGTTACCAAGCATGTAGTCCTGATACGCCTTGAACCTCTCATAGAACAACAGGTGGCTGGTCTGAAAAGTGTCAGGAAGACTTGAAGTTGCGCCTCCATGATGCTCACATCTCTGCAGCTGAGTCCCTGTTTTCTCAGTGTTAAAATGGTCTGTACCACTGTCATCATCATCATCACCATCACCAGCATTGTCATTGTCCTCGTCATCCTCTTCATCATTCTGACACACAGCTGTTGTGGTAAAAATATATATGACAAAAGAGATATTGAGAAATTTTGGTTTAGATAAGATTTAGACAAGGCCCGATTTTCTGTTGAATTTATTTTAAAACCTTATTTCAACAGGTCATTTTCACTAAAACCAACGAAATAGTCTAATCTCAGATGACCAATGATCATCTGCAGAAATTTTCTTTTTTGTGCTGCAAAAGCAAAAATGTGAAATTCTGACGGACTTTGAAACCTTCTATAATCTGAGCAAGAATGTTGAGATGTAGACAAAGAAGAAGAGCTTTGATTCGATATAGCCTACATACTGTAAGTAAATACACGCATTCAGAAATACCAGTCATACAGAAAATTAAAACCGATAGATGATAGTTATTGATACATCAGGTAATACTAACTTTAACTAAGATCATCATCATGTAATGGTAACTGCTCAAGTTACATCAGTATCAGCATCTTCCGTAGACGTTATCTCAGTAATTATAGCCTTAGTTAAAATCACGTTACCTCACTTATTAGTAACTTTGCTAAGAAAACGTTAAGATGCCTTTCGGCTGTTTTTCACCAACAGCGGGCCGTTGCAATGTCAGCGAACCCCCCAAAAAACCAAACGCGTAAGTAAACATATTACATTAACTACTACTAATCTTATTAACATATTAAAACACCGAGCAGGTGAAATCGTAACACAAACCTTGGGTTATTGTGGACAAATGATGGGTCTCTGCAGAAACTCCGTTATTGTTGTTTTCCACCTCGAGTTCAACGTTAAGGAACGACGACAAATCGACCACCAACGGTTCCGACATCGTATTTACAGACTCCCACCTTTCATTAGACGTGGTTTCGCGTGATTCATGCTCCATTAACAATTTGAAAAAGCAACTTCATACGATATGAAACCCAGTATCCAGTTTGATAAATGACACCGAACAACACCCTGTTCCACTTTCAAAATATTCCCGGTTCGCACAGCCGCAGCCAATCAAAACAAATGAACTGCAGGATATCCCGCCCTAAATAAAAACCTCTGAGCCAATGCGAAGAGGATGTGTTTTTTCCCCGGCCTGCTGGACCTGTCGGGCCTCTTTCGCGATGCATTTCCCTATTCAAAAATAGTGAAGAGCTGAGAAACGAGATTTTACAGCCATTTATATCGTCAAAACATCCATCCAGTCTTTGCCAGTGGCACCTTCTGGTAAAAAATAACTCAGAGCAGCCAATTCATAAACGACCATGTTCTGCTGCCACACCACAAATGTTACTGAGGTTACAGGAAGGATTCTTACTTTTTAATACTTTGTCATAAACTGCTTGTATGCATTACATGATATGATTACTAGATTAGCTACACAAATCCATAGTTAGATTAATAGATGATTTTTGATTCCACAGTTTTGAAAAACAATTTATTTGCCAGCGATTTAACTTCAGCAGTTGAGAGGAAGATGGATGGACAAACGCTTCATATTCTGTGGCCCAAATCCTGCCAGAAAAAGGAGTGAGGAACTATTGACACAGACTGTGTCGTTCTCCTCGAAGGTCTGAAAGGTGGCGCCCAATTAAAATTAGAGAAGATGGGAGAAATTATTGACAGCTATGGTGCTGAGAGATTGGGTGTGAAAAGCTAGAACCTCAGTTCTCAGAAGAAACCAGCAGCCATCTCAAGTACAGGAGGCAGCATGACATTGAGTGACTTGTGAAAGAAAGAAGATGCCTGAAGAAACAGTGGAAGAAGGCCTCGGAAGAGGAAAAGAAAGAAATTGAGGCCCTTCAGGGTGACATCAGATATATAGATAGATACTTTATTGATCTCCAAGAGAAATTTACAATCAAGCAGCACTTTGCAACACTGCGAAGAGCAGAACGCTTGAGAAAGCAACATAAGAAGAAAGAGCAAACAAGGACTCTATCCCTACAATTTCGCCAGAAAACTGGGATTCTTAAAGTACCTGTGAGGGAAATATAGGAGCACCTGAAAAAAGACCTACTCCGACAACCAGTGGCATGTGCCAGCCACCATCCCAGGTGACATGCCACCAATCCAACTGCCTGAGCACCAGCTGGACACAAGACCCCCTACATGGAGGGAAGTTGAAACCACAATAAAACGGAAAAGATCAGCATCAGCTCCTGGTCCATATAGGCTCCATAAGAACATGCCAGGCATCTTGAAGTACCTCTGGACGCTGATGAAAGTGGCATGGGAGGAAGGCATTATACCTAAGGCATGGCAAAGGGCAGGCTGGATCCTTCCCAAGGAGAAAAAATCCTCAACCATCCACAAAATCAGTTTACAGAACGTGGAAGGAAAGATTTTCTTTCATGTTGTGGCCCAATGACTCTCAACGTTCCTGCAGAATAACAACTATGTTGACACCTCAGTGCAGAAGGCAGGGATAAGGGGTTTCTCAGATTGCCTGGAACACACAAATGTCCCATCGAGACATCGGGATACAATGGGCCAAGTCCAAATTGGCAGAGGGGGCCTCGGCTTGGGAGCAACAACACCAACTTGGCAGAAGGTTACTCCAGTAGAACGCTCGCACCTGGTGATAGAGGAGGTGCGCCACCAGGAGCAAGTGGTGTGCTAAGGCCGTGTCCCAAGCCAAGCAAGCCCGCTGGATAAAGTGGGATGGCATAGAGAAGAGGAAAATAATCTGGAGTGAGCTGTGGAATATGGAGTCCAATATGCTGAGCTTTACCATCAGAGCCACATACGATGTCTTGCCCTCTCCATTCAACTTACGTCTCTGGTTTGGAGAGGATCCTGACTGTCTCCAGTGCACTGCCCCGGCAACTCTCAAACACATCCTGGTGGGTTGCAAGACCAGTCTTACCTAAGGCCGATACACCTGGCACCACAACCAAGTGCTGAGGTGCTTGGCGGCTGCATGAACGTCATGCCCTTAGAAGCCAAGATGGCCTTTTGGCAACCTACATCCTCCTGATCTCCGCCAGTTTAACCACCCACAAAGACACCTCCAACCCTTCTTAAGAGGAACTCTCCATACTATTGTTGATTATTAAAAGGGATGTTAGTGCCTAGTCCTAGTAGGCATACACATTGTACCATCAAAAACAAAAAGCTTGTTTGATTGTAATTGCAAGTGGTGGGACTTTTGCAGGCTCTCTGGCAACACTTTGCTTGACATGTACAGTTCTCTTAACTGTGTCAGAAGGTGACCGTTTCCCCCTCAACTGGGTGTAGTTATAACCGACAGGCCATGAACGCGACATGTCACAGTCTGTGACCGCTTGGCGGCAGCAGTTGTCTGGTCCTGCTTCTGGCATAAAGCGTCGAAGAAGAGTGTACTCCGCTGGTTTGCTTCGGCCATTGTGGTAGCAGCGGACATAAAGGTAAAAGAGAAAACTGAGCCGTAAGTCTAAAGTGTTTTAATACTGACTTTGTGAAAGGAATGCGTCATTTGTGCATTGTGGTATGGATTAATGGAGCCGAAGGACAGCTATGATTTTTGGCATAATCTGAACTGTAACAAGTAGCACTGTGTTGTCGGCTGAATAGAGACTAATGGGACACAAATTGTAAATAGGAGGAGGGAAGAAGTAGCCAGATGTGACTTGAAGAGGTTTAATTTTGTAATATGTCTTCCTCGACCTATCAGATGTTCTAAATATCAGCAATAAGGTAATTCTGCTACTGTATACAAAGGCAAACAAGCTGAAGATGTGGAGGAGAGCATTCATATGAAGAGTGTGGTTGGGAAACGGTGAAATGTAGCTGCAGAGGAAGCCACGCAGCAGCCATTAGCGGGTGCACAGTCAGGAAGCAAGCAGTGTTGATTGAACAAGTAAAATTATAAAGGAAATTAACATATGAATCAATAAGAATAAATCGCAGTAAAAAAATATAGAGGAAGGAGTGAGGTACCCAGACGCAAATGCAGGATCTGGGCAGTTACTTGATTACAGCACAGGATTATCAACAAATATGTTGATGCCCCTTTCAGCTGACATCGTCAACTGTACAGAGCAAGAAAGTTAGGGAGGCAGCAGCTAAATCCCCAGACATGAAAGAATTATCATGGGGAAAGATGCACACAGATCTTAGTCAAGAAGAAGGGATCTCAGAGGCAAATTCTCATATAATACAATGATGTTTTAACTTCAGTGGCATGCATCTGAGAGCTACAACAGTTTATATAGCACCACCTTTCATTTTCACAAAATGAGTAAAACTTTTTTTTTCCTTCAAAATAATTTTGAGGCACATTTAGCTAGTGTAAATGTTTCTTCACCATCAAAAGTAACAAAAATGGTCAAATTATGTATAAAATGTAAATTTTGTCAGTTATAATCCTCTTTATAATTAACCTTAATATATAAAAGGAGGTGTCTGGGCTTTAATAAATATTGTCAACTCTTAATGCTTAATGACTGGTGCCAGATCTGTTAAACTGGACTTGTATTTTACAATTGTAAGTGTGTAGATCTGCAGGAGCAGTGTCAGCAGTCAGAAAACCTCAACATGAACCTGATAAACCTTCATAAAGCTGGAGAGGAATGTAGGGAAATATTTAGTATTTAAGTATTTAGAGATACCAGTACCAACTGTGAAGACCGTAATTCAGAAATGGAATAAACATGGATGCACTGAGACTCAAGAACTGGAACAACAAACAAAATAAGCAGGAGAGCTGCAAGAAAACCTGATGGAGAGCTACAATTGAATCAAAAACAAACAGCAGGGAACCTGAAAAGGTCCTGAAAGACAACGGGAATAAAAGTCCACAGCTTCACAGTGAAGTCTGTTCTGCACAAGTCTGGACCGTTGTAGAAAAGTAGCATGGTCTTACTTCTAAAAACAAAGTAGTATGACTGGAGTATGCTAAAAAACAAATGCATGTGAATGAACAAGATGATGAGGTCTGATGAGACCAGAGTCAATTCACACAGATGTTACAGGTGGAAAACCCCCCTCCTCCCACAGTCAAACATGGTGGAGGCTCTATTTTGAGCTGTATGACTGCATCACATACTAGAGCTCTACAGAAAGTGGAAGGAAGAATGAATGCAGCGCAATATTAAAAGCCATCAATTAATCTCCCACCATCAGTCCCAAAGTTTAAGCTTAAGCTTAAACTGAAGAGGCAGTGTATCCTTCAACAAGACAATGATCCAAAGCACAGAACAACATAAACTCAAGCAGAATGTTTGGTCATGGTCTTCCCAGTCTCCAGACTTGAATATCATTGAAAAACTGTAGACATTTGAAGTAGACTGTACATAGCAGAGAGACAAGCAATCTGGTGGACTTTAACCCAAATATGTCATGAAAAATGAGCCAACATTACACCTGAGAGAAGTATTTCAGAATTAGAAATAATAGAGAATTTCATAATGTATGCAAACTATGATCACTTAATTTTATATACTTTTTGACTGTTTTTACTTTTGATGATGAAGGAATTTTTACTAGCTGAATGTGCATTAAATATTTTGTTTATGGGAAAAATGTTTTACTTGTTTTGTCATTTTGCAGCAGTCACAGAAACTACCTTCATGAGGCAATCACAGATGGCTCCATGTAAATACTCAGTCATGCAGCTAGAGCAAGAAGTTAACATCATTTATCCCTGAAGATTTTTGTTTTTCTAAATGTAAATAATAATGTTCATGAACACTCACCGATAAAGTGAAAATCCAGATCGGTTTCTGATTGTCACTGTCTTCAACTCGTTTGAAAAGAGCAGGACAGAGCTGGACTGTCTCCTGGGGGCTAAACCTGAACTCTGAGTTGAGTTTTCAGTTCCAGAGCAACTGATCTCCCTTAGTTCATGGAACTCTGAGTAAAGCATGTGCACCGTGAATGACAGGAGTTCTCATCAATGAAGGTCTGATACTGTGTCACCATTGCAATGGGTAAAGAAAGAGCATAGTGTTCATTTTAATTCAGTGGAGCTTGAAAGATTAATATGTGGCATTAATGCACATTTATCGTTTAAAAACAATGTCAGCAGTGAAAAAGCCTGAGTTGAGAGTCATTAAGTTCATGTTGTATTCAGTTTAGTCCACTAAACCACATTATTGAACAGAACTGAAGTGCTGAGATCCTGTTTGTTTGATTCAGCTGGGACCTGATGAGGACAAAATGCTGCTGATAGTCACGCTCACTCAGACATATCACCTAATCAACAATATATGATAACTATGATGTCTCATCAGTGTGACCAATAACACCATGAGAAGGGATTTTTCATGTCTAAACCCTTTCGAACCTGTATAAAGCTTAACATATACAGTATATTTTAATTTACAGTGATCTTTCAGTGCAGGGAGCTGAATGACACTTGTCTTAATGTCCACACACAGACAGACTGTACAGATTTTATTCTGAATGTACATTAATATCTGACTACCGTTAGTAAAAACAGGTAACAAACTAATGTTCAGTGTAAACATCTGTAAATGAATGTGCTGTGATATGATCTTTGATATGGACTGTATGAATGAGGAAATGAAGCTTTTTCAGGTTCAGCAGGAAGAGACACAGATGAAATCAGGGTTTGTTGATGAAAACCTGTCAGTGAGCAGGTTAGCTTCACAGTTACCATGGTAACTGGCTCAGAGTTAAAGTACTCTCTGTTTCTGGAACAGAAAACCTAGAATTTCCCTCATCTCAGTGTTAAGAAACTCAGAGATTTCACCTAATTTACTTTCTGGAATTGACCCCTGTGTCTGTGACTCAGGTCAGGTACAGGCTGTCTTCAGATTTCCTCATTATCAGTTTGTCACACTCATGTGTTTGTTTTAAACCTCAGATTGATTGTGTCAGTGCCTGGTGGAGTCTGCAGGCCAGCACAGACAACATGGATGCTACAAGAGTACTACAAACATGGTATGACAGCACAGTTTTCTTTAATGAACTCTATTATAAGTGGTGGGGTGATGGTCAACACAAGCTGAAACCTGTTTGTCTCACAGTAAAGTGGCTCTTCATGCACTTCCTCTCTCACCCTCACCAGATTGTTGATTTAGTCAAGCTGCTGGGTCTCAATTGAGATGTGTGATCAGAGAAATGACCACAGTGATGATGAGCTGTCAGACAGTGATGACTCTCAGCCCGAAGAACAACCAAGCAGATGTCTTTTTGATCCGGAGCTGGACTGTGAGGGTGATGATGACAATGGGGAGGGTGTGTTCTCTGCTCCTGCTGCTCAGACTTCATTCAGTTTGAGAGGAGGGAGCTCAGCTTTCTCAGACCGCAGCCACAGCATCTTTGATTGCCTGGACAGTGTTAGCACGCTTAGCTCATCTTCTCCGAAGCAAGCTCACGTTACAGATGGAGACTTTGTTCGACCCCGGCCTCCTCGTCCAATCAAGATGAGCCAAACTCTGTCCACCAGCCCCACACCACCGAAGAACAGAGGAGTCCCAGACTACCTGGTGCACCCTGAACGTTGGACTCACTACATTCTGGAGGATGTGACTGAGACCAGCGATCAGGAGAACAGCAGAGCTGCTCACCAATTCCTGTCTAGTCTGCAGCAGAAAAGGCAGCATGATTCATCCTGTAACACCCAGCAGAGGATGATCTTCTCCAGACCAAACCGGCAGCTCAAGGAACAGACTGTGGATCTGCCAGCTGTCAGAGGAAAGACAAGGGGGATGCAGCTCAGTCATTTGGAACAGGAGGAGGAGGAGGAGGAGGAGGAGGAGGAGGAGGAGGAGGAGGAGGAGGAGGAGGAGGAGAAGGAGGAGAAGGTGCAAGAGAAGGAGAAAGAGGAGAAGGAAGAGGTGAAGGAGGTGAAGGGCAGGGAGAGAGATAAGGCTACAGGAAGCATGACAGAACAGACTGAAAAAGAGAAACAGGTGCAGAAAGAAAAATGTGAGGAGGAGAAAACAGAAGAGGTCAACATTGGCTTCACCTCCTTCAGGAAGAAAAAGAATAAAATTTACAGGAAAAGCAGAGAGCAAGAGGACAACTGACTATGACACACAATTTTCACAATAATAATAATAATAATAATAATAATAATAATAATAGATATAGAAAACCCTGTTACCACTTCATTTCATACCGAGTACAAGTAGTTATGTTTGGGTACTTGTCTATACACTACTATTAGAATACTGAATAATACCATTACAGATCGAACTCCTTTCAAAACACATTTTAGTGTCATCAGATATCGCTCACTGTCTGAATTCAACAAACTAAATACACAACATGATGGGAAACCCTGTGTTGACATCCTCACATACCTTCAAATACCTTGAACTGCAGACCTCGCTCCTCCTCCATCAGTCCACTCAGTTTAGGAGAGGTCAGCATCATGATGCAGTAAAGTGGTATCATCTGTTTAGTTGTAGTGGAGTAGTTTTATTAGTATGAGTACTAGTATGTGAGCATAGTATTGGACAGATAATGGATACTGGTTTTGGTATCCGTGCTTCCAAACAGAAAATTCCCTGTTGTGCAGTCACAAGGCACAGTGTATAGGAATCAGGGTAATATTCATTTATGTCTTCATTAGTTTATAATTGCCTGCAACTAAGAATTAGTGTTTTCATTAGAATGAGCCCTTCATATCTACAAGTTTGAATGTAAATGTGTGAATATGAGCAGAAAATTAAAGATTGACAGGTTAATGGGGCAGGCTCCGAGAATAGTTAACTGAATGCAAATCAGCCCAAACAAGGACATGCCAACTCAAAGCTGAGGCAGAATGGTGGGGAAACAGAAATTTAGTTATTATTTTTGTAAACTCTGTCTTCATTTTCATTTTGAATTAAAGAATTAACACTGTTTTAAAAATGCTGTTTTGTTTAATTTTACCAGTAATCTTTTCACAATTTTTCAAGTGGCTGTGAGGCTGTACGATAAATCCACAGGTTCTCTCATCTCTTCAGACTGTTTAACCAGAACAACCACATGTTGAGCCACAAACACCAGCTCACCAGTTAAAGGCTATTTATATTTTATGTACATACAGTATACAGGAGTGTCTGTGGCTCAAGAGGTAGTGCGAGTCATCCACTCATAGGAAGGTCCCTGCTCCACCGGTCCACTAGTCGAAGTCCTTTGGTGAGACACTGAACACCAATTTGCACCTGCTGCATCTTTGGTGTGTGTTAGGAAAGTGCTGACATGTAGAAGTACTGTATGAATGTCTGTGTGAATGGGTGAATGTGGCTTGTAGTGTAAAAGTGCATTGAGTGGTTGATAAGACTAAAAAAGCGCTATATAAATGCAAGCCCATTTACCATTTACTAAATCACAGAATTGTATGAATGGGCTTTACAATATGTACAGCATACAACACCCTCGGTCCTATCCCTTGAACTTGATGGAAGGAAAAACTCCCCTTACAGAGGCTAAATGGAGGAAACCCCATGAGGAACAACAGAAGAGGGATCCCTCTTCAAGGAAAGACAGACAGAAAGAAGATTTCATGTACAGAATTGAGCAACTTACATTACAGTATGAAAACAAGGATGACGTTTTACTAAAAGAAAAATCCAACTTTTAAGGTCCTTCCCCTGAAATGTACTCAGTGTTTCCTTTTGATGCACACCTGTACATTCTAATACATGCAAATCCACCTGTGTCATAAAGTTTTGGTGCCTATCATGTTCAGGTTGTTTTGACACTCATTTGCTTCTGATTAATCGTTGACCTATAAGTCAAAGTGGTGCACTGGACTGCAGTATATTCAGAGGGGTTCCTAAAAAATGACCACTTCATGTACATAAATATTAAAAACAGCGTTCAGTATCGTAGTCCATTACAAGAGCACCTTGAATCCTGACTTCTGGCAGACGACAAAAGTTTATAGTTATAAACTTCAGAAGACTGATATTATGGCGGAACTGTTGGATGGATTGCATTAGATTGTATCTGATCAAATCTAATAGCTACATGTTGTTTTCTAGTCTGTGTTTTTAAAGCGTTAAACTGCCTCATCAGACATAAGCAGGTGTAGATCTTATGTCTTTTAAGTGTTGGACAGTCTACGATTTGCATTTATACACTGTTTTGCATTGGAGCAAGCAGTAACTGAGATGTCACACAGTGTAGTCACTCAATGGGAGCATTGCATAGCAGCTTCAACGATTTGGTCACTAACATGTGTAAAGTAAATATAAGGAAATGTAGTGGAGTAAAGGTGAAAGTTGTCAGAATTTAAAAAAAACAACAAACAAAACAAGTTATGTACAAATCGTCCCAAAATACTTAAATACTGTAATAAGGTATTAATGCTTAATGTTAATGTCTAATGGTCTATATTACATCACTGGTAGTAAGCAAGCCGGCGGAGAGAGTGTGATATGATGGGCTCTGCTGGGAAGCCTTGGGTCCTGGATTCATGAGGATGTGATAACGCATAGCACCCACCTAAACACTGTTGCATCTGGGATGTGCTGGAAAAACCGTGCTATCCATGGAGGCTCCATCTCACATCTTACAGGCCCAAAGCATCGAAAGCTGACGTCTGATACAACAAAACTACTACTACAAAAGTCATCTGGAGTCCATGCTGTGTCAGTAGAGATCCATTTGACGGCACGACGGGGACCTACATTAATTAATTAATTTTGATCGGTGTACGTTACTGTACTTATATATATATAAATCAATATTCTACATCTTTCCCACGGAACCTGAACGCATCATCAGATTGGCGTAAAGTGACGTCAGTGGCTCGACATACCTTTACCTGTTCACATGTGCATATAAACAGAGCCCAGCACTCGCCTACAAATATGCGGAAGTAAGACGAAGAGCTTTTGACGAGATACGTGTTTAACATTTGCTTATGGAAATTGAGAGTTGCTGATGTAAAAGATGGAGATGTGATGGAGCTATAACGTTCATGAAAGGGACACAGCTGCTCGAAGGAACTTCTGCTTCCGCGTTTCTCTGACAGAACTTCACATCAGCCGTGGAACCATCTGCAACATGTTCTTCAAGCCCCGCGAGGTAGACAGACTTAATTTATGTTCATTCAAAACAAAGACAGCAGTTTCCATTACCGTCTTGTTTGACACGGAGAGAAGTTGTTTTCTTCTCCTTTTGTTGATCACTCTTATGAAGCTGAGTCTGTTCGAACGGGGCTGCTCACCGGCACACATTAACTGACGCAGCAGCCCCGTTTTAATGGGACACAAAATAATTAATATAAAAATTACAACACAAAACTCAACACACCCTTAACTTTTTGATTTGGAGCACAGGAGAACACTAACTTCACATTCAGACAGAGAGTGTGATATACAATATCTATTAAAAATACTTCAGTTTTTGTGCTGAGTGTAAACAAAGACGGATTCGGGGGGCCAGTTTTCTCATGTATATGTTTCTATGAAATTTACTCAAAGTTGTTCCTAAACATGTGCTTCAGATGTCCTGACCAGGGAACTTTCTCTGTCAAATCAGGCTGTAATCACCTGAAAACTTCTCCCAGCACCCATCATCACATCTTGAATATTCATCACTCATTATTCCACTAGTCTCAAACATGGCAGGCTGCATTCTGTTTACAGATGTAATGTTTAATATTTCAGCATCATACAGTTTTTAACGTTTTGAAATTACTGAAGGTAATCTGAAACTAATGGTTATTTTCATTCTTAGTTATGTGTATAGACTTGCCCCAAATCCATTATACATTTGTTAACATGGAGCATTTTACCAGTTGCAAGACAACTTACTTACAGTTTCGAGGATACTTTTAAATTAGTTGAAATTGATTTGTGATTTGCCTGTTTGATATAACTGGAACTAAGGTTTTTGTCAAAATATCAGTACAATAATGGTGTAGACTGTAATATCAAACTTCTTTAAACACATGTATAAAAAACAGAGAAAAGTAAATAGTACTTTTGAGTGTTATCAAAAGGACAATGTCTTTGTCATTGCTTTTCCTAAGTATTGTAAAACAAGGGCCTTTTGTCTCAAATGCACAATTCATTAGAGGTCATTCAGTGTAACGCACCATTTTGAAATCATATCAAAAACCTGTATGTCATTCAGTAATCAAAACAAATTGAATGATCCAGGCTAAACACAATAATAATTCAATAATGGTAGCAATGTCAATACCAATACACTCCAGTACTATTTTCTCAAAGTATCATCAGTAACATAAATTGTCATTCAATTTAAGAGATATGTCGATGTGAAATTGGAACAATATTGTTATACTTACCTGTACTAACTATGACATATAAAAGTATACATGATCAAATTAAACTTATTTGTATTTTTAATATTATATACATAATATTATGTATTTTGGCTGACAAATGGTTAAATCCTGGTGGTTGGATGCATAAAGATGTTAATGACAATTCATTAGTATTTGGGGGCTGCATTGTGATCCTTAAATGGAGTTAATATTCCATCTAATTACTGTTGCTCTTAATGTGCCACACAAGATTTTTTAAAATTTAAATTTTTGTTACACTGAATGACATTTTAGTAGGTGTCCTCTGTAAATCATTTGTTTATATTTACTGCTCACATTCTAATGCACAGAAAAGACAACATTTAAAGTTTTTTTCACACTTATTACAAATAATTCCTTTTGAAGCTACTTTTTGTCTTTGACAAAAACATATGTTTTTGTTAGCTCTTTTTGGGCTTTTTCCAGTATAAACCCAGACTTTGTGGGGACGATGGCATGTTCTTTTCATTTCTGAGTTCCTGGTAAAGGTTTGGTCTAAGGCACCAACTGGGGCAAAGTTTTGGTTTTGGGTAGGGCTATCAACAATCAATGGAAATCAGAGCAATATTCTTACAAGAATAGCTGCACAAACTTGTGTGGGCAGTTTGACCATGTAGATTAAGACCTACTCTTACATTAAAATCCTTCATTTGAGTGAGGGTACTTGAGGCTTCAGCAGCCTAGTTAGCGCCTAATGATGTAAATGTACTGATATTGTAAATAATGGATGGCATACATCTTTACCATGAGAAGACACCAACTAAAATGTAATTCACTGTAACAACATTTAAATTCCAAAATCGTATGAGGCATGTTAAGAGCATGTCAGGTGTGAAGGGGACATCTGTAAATTGTAGCTACAGAGAGTAAACAGGGCTTCACTTTCCCTTTGTAAACCGCCTCTGCCTAAAAATGAGTCACATGTCATGTTATCCACCACTACAAGAAAATTCTGAATCTGTGGGAAACACTGGGCTCATTAGAACAGAAACCTGTTATTCACTGGAGTAGTTGAAGTCACACCCAAGTTAAAGGTTCACTGTTGACTATCTACTTTATATCCAATATAATGCACCTCTGTCCCAGAATAGAAACTAGGCTTATCTGTTGATTTATTTCACCTTTAAAAGGTTTGAGGGCAATAAACAGTGTTAGAGAGTTAATGGCTCCTGAGCAGAGCAAAGCAGCAAGTGAGAATAGGGCAGAACAACAGGAATAAACAGAGATCCAAGCATGTCAGACAAGTCTGGACCTGCAAAATGCTAAATGTGTGTTAGAGGTGAAGAAAAAGACTCTAGATTGAAAACTGCTCCAACAGCCATCCAGAAATTAATTGGAATTGTGAGACAGTGTGTCTTTTCTGTCCTGTGTGCCTGAGAGCTCTGTAATTCTGTTTGGAGCAGTCATATTTTCACATATACATTCCTCATAGAGCCCATTTTATTAGCGAGTATCAGCTAGTTAAAACCAAGTCAGTATAATCCAACATTCCTGTAATAAACCCTCCCCCATGAAGTTCATAATCCAAAGACCTCATAGTGTAAGAGATAACCCACCAGTTCCCACAATGAGACCAACACTTGGTGGCAGTGGAGAGGAAAAAAAACTTTCTTTTAACAGGCAGAAACCTCCAACAGAACCAGACTCAGAGTGGGAGGGGGCATCTGCCTCGACCAGTTGGGTTGAGAGAGATGGTAAGAGAGATGTGAGAAAGAAGGGGGGAGGGGTAGAGAGAAGAGAGGAGAAAGAAGAGGAGAAAATTGGGGTGAGAAAGAGGTGTAGGAAGTGTTACTGCCTCCAGAACCCAATCTGGGAGTTGGTTCCACAGAAGAGACTCCTAGCTGAAGGCTCCACTTCCACTTCTATATATATATATATATATATATATATATATATAATAAATACATAATTTCCCTTCAGGGATGAATAAAGTAATCTATCTATCTATCTATCTAATAATTTAGTTTGTGTTCAACCTGTTTCACACAGGTGTTGGTTCACCCGGAGGGTCATTTTGCAGGATGAAGCTTATGTGGCTGTGGCTTTGTTGCTGGGTGATGCCTCTAATAACTGCAGCTGAACAGATTTTACTAATGACAATTATGAGATAAAGTTACATGCAACATCTACAATTAGCGTAAAAGGTTAAACTATTGTAACAATACCACATGGGACATAAAGTCAGTGAACTGAGTCAGTTTGGCATTTCATGCATGAACATTTGCCTAAAGTTTGTGAACATCAATCACCTTTAGCAGACCAGAGCCCTGTGGGGGGTTATGATGGCGGTTTGTGACTTGTGCTGAAGATTGGACTTAGTATTGTGCCATTGACTATGCCTTGCGTTTCTTTGCTACAGGCACTGTTATGTAGCTGTAGGTGATGCTGATTAGAGATCCTCATTACTAGAGAGGGACAGCACCTCAGCTGGAGAGTACTCCTGTGCTGGAACACCCCCCCCCTCCCCCAAGTCTTCTTCTTTTCTTTTGTCTCATCTTGGCTGCAGCAATGCCAAAAGTATTTACATTTTGACAACCATTATCATAAAACAGAGACTGACTGTTGCGCTAGAGAGCCTTGTCTTTATTAGATATAAAAGTAATTAAGACCACTTTATAGCTTTGATCTTGTTTTTACCTTTATTTTTTAATTTATTTTTAAGTCTGTTTGACAGTGCTGGGAATGTATTTGAAACAATAAAGATAAAATTTACACACTCGATAAGAATCAAAACAACACATTAATTAGATGGGGCAGTAATATTATAAACCTATTGACTTACACATTCACACACATGATTTTTTGCCAGCTGCAACTGTTGTTTTCAGTCTGAATTGTATTCTTCATATTTGTCTAATATTATAGTTTGCTCTTCATTTGTAGAATATACTGTAATGCTGCCAGGAGAAGTGTCCATGTTTGGGATCATAATCGTATGCTGCACCACACCACCCATTGATGTGAAGCTGTGTTGACCTACTGTGTGGAGAACCACATTTTTGTGGCTGCCTGGCAATACTGAGGGTGTTAGGTTTCATGTAGTCAGATAACAAAACCATATCCCGGCCATGTTGAACTTAATTCATAGTACAAGCCCCAGCTGGCTCTTGATTGAAAAACAATTCTGTAATGATTTGTCTCTTCATAAAGCGTAATGAGACCGCACAGCAAGTGATACAACAATATGCATGTACTATATAGTATATGTAGTAATAATGCTAACCTTAACTATGTGTTAAAGGAAGACACTGAGCTGTGGAACAGACAGAAAGATGGAACTGAGCCTTTACTCCCTTCAACGGTAAGAGTCCACTGATTGTCTGTGTCCTCTCATCTAAACTCTTCACACATTAACAGGTTAACTAAAAAGAGCGACTGAAGACAGACAGTGAACAAACTGAAGATAAACCTCATCAGTAGCATACTATCACAGACACTCCGCTGTTATGAAACCACTCTTTGACTCTTTGTTGAACAGATGAAGCTGTGTGATGACAGGCATGAACACATACAGACTTTTATCTTCTGACACTGTTCATGGTTAAATGGTGAAACCCAGTCATGTTTACCGTTTCATTTACATGTTTATTGAAATGTGAAAATGTAACCAGAGTTCAGTACTTCTTGTCCAGCAACACTGCCTGTTGCCTCCTGCTCTCACTTGGAACATCAGGCTCTGAGGGGAACAGAGACCAGATCATAACAAATCTGAATTAAACAAATAGATAGAAATTATTCTGGATTTTGGAGGATACTTTCAGTTCAACTTGTAATGTTAGTGTTTTAAATACATTGCTCAGTATAATGATCTCTCCTTTCATCCATCACTCATCTGTTACTTTCCCTGCCTGTAATCTTTTGCCATGCACACACTAAATATGAAAAAGTTAATGTTAAATGTATACATGACAGAAAAATCAGCATTCCCCATGAGTAATCTAGCTGGGATATCATGGCTCTGATCTCCTTCCCAAATTATACCAGTGTTACAGTGGTTAGTTGGCTGTCCTGTACTTCATCACATGAATTGTACAGGTTGGGTTAATCTTGTTCAAAAACTAGTTCATATGATGTGTGATGTGTTCTGATGAAATGTCCAAACTGAAAGGTGGGTTTAAAATCTGTCCATCACAGAGAGGTAGGAGCCGCTGTTTAAATATGGAGAAAAATTCTTCAGTTTTCAGATGGTCTCTTCTGGAAGAAACCAATAGTGCTGACCTCAACTGTTCACATGAAATGTGTCATAAATAGTGGTGTAAAGAATGTAAAAAAAAAAAAGAAAAGAAAAAAGAAATCTCTGAGAAAAGGTCAAACCCACCTACTGTCTCACCTCCCAACAGCAGACCAGTCACTGAGTAAGGTGGATGTGATGTTGGAGTGTTTCAGAATGTTACAGAAATCCAACCCCTGATCTGATGCCTGTGAGATGCTGAAAGGCACATAGGAGGAGGCTTCTGAAGCTGTCCGATTTTACGCTAAAAGTTCTGATGGAGTTTAATGATACCTTTTACAATATGAGTCTTAATACTGTGATTTTGTTCATCATACAAAGGGTCTGCACTGCTCTACAGCAGGAGGGTTAGAATGAAATGCGTGTCACACCAAGCATCATATTATTTCCCCGACATCTTAGTACAATGTTTCTGGTTATGGGCTGCTAAACGATGTAAATCTGAAAGGAGACAAGTTTAATCTGTAAAAGTCAATGTCAGTAATGATTTCTGTATGTTTCACTTTCACTTTCGTGTCCATTATCACTCGTGATGTTTTGTGATTGAACAGCCCCCACACAGGACATTTGATTATGTGCTAGTGGCCCACAAAGTGGATGATGACAACAACCAGAAGGCTCAGAGACAGAGAGCCTTCATACAGCAGCTTGAGAAGAAAAACATCAATGTTACCGTGAGTTTTTTCAAAACACTGCAGCCTGACAGAAGTGTAGAAATGCAAAAGAGGTAGTGAATCCCTGTATGAAATCTTGTGTGTGTGTGTGTGTGTGTTAGAGGATTATTAATGATGACAAGGTGTTCTTCGGCCTGCGCGCTCCAAGTAAGATGTTTGAAGACTACCAGTATCTGCTCAAGGTCTCCGACTCTTGCAACTGGTGTGGAGATGCGACAGGAGCCAACGCGCAGGCTACCAGGTACCACAGACGTACAGTACACATATACCTGTATACCCACTAACTAACTGCAATTATGTAACTTATATATTATATTATATTACATACATGTGCATGAACATGACATGTAGTGACAGTGATTGATTGGTATTAAGGGTCCAAAGTGTGTTCAGAAAACATTACACCACCAGAAGCAGCCTGGACTATAGACAATGCAGGTTGGGTCTATGGATTCATGCTGTTGATGAAAAATTCTGAGCCAAGCATCTGCAGCATCAGCAGATATCCAGGGTCATCAGATCAGGCTACATTTGTCCAGTTTCGTAGCTTTAGCTTTAGCTTTTTGGCCCTCTGGCTCTTGGTCTAACTTGGAAACCACAAAATTTTGGGAGTGATCTCGATCAGAATCCACATCCAGGAGTGTGAGAAATTTGTTTATTTGTAATTATATTTGATATTTGTTGCAGACTTGGGCACAGGAAAGGACTTCCAGGCTTACATATATTTAATTAATAAATCCCCTTAACTTCTCTTGAACTGGAAATACAGAAACACAGGCTCATCAGTACAACGTGGATAAATATTGCAGGCTCAGTCAACTGAATGAAGAGTGTCTCATCTCATTCTAAACCACGTTAAAAGCATAGTGTTTTTCAAACTTTTTGAGCCACGGCACATTTTTTGACATTGAAAAAGTTCCACAGCACACCACCATCCCAACTGTTACGAACTGAAACATCACAGCAGCCTACCCAATGTTGTAAGGATGTATACTCGTGAAAGCTGGGCCTGTTTAGATTAGCAAAAGGATGATATCCTGGCAAAAATTGAAGAAAGGCACATGCAGAGCTCTTCCTCAACTGCCCTCATGCTCTCTTTGTTTTAAGTCTTTATGGCAGTTAGGCAAAAGCCAAGCACGCACAGTTAAGTTGTGGTAAATATTTGCCACAATTGGAAAGTCTTTTTCAGCAGTTAACCACAAACTGTCAAAAGTTAGAATGACATAGCTTAATCCATGGTCATGTCATAGTTCAATCAGTTGTTCTTGCTATGGCAGATGTTACTGTATTGCAGTAAGCTCACCCCTTTTGTTTTTTTGACTCTTCATTTGAGTTAGGTTTGGACGGACTTTGACCAGAGTCAGGTTCAGGGTCTGTAATTTTCCTCTTTAAGTATTTATCATGCCCACCTGTGTCAAGAACATGGTAGCGCAGTATTTTAACAACCTGTAGATGTGCTTCTCTGTGCAAGACTTCACTACTGGGTGGCAACGGCTTGAAGTCGGAATTGCGATGGGATGTGCCATTTCCCCGATACTGTTTGTAACTGCGTTTGAGATCATTCTCATCGGTGCAAGGCAAACGGTAGGAGGGATCAAACTGCCAACTGGTCAGAGGCTTCCCCCACTAAGGAGCTATATGGGTGACATCACCACCCTCCTTCAGACAGCAGCATGCACATCAAGACTGCTGAAGAGGTTGGATGAGCTGATGTCATGGGCAAGAATGAAGATCAAGCCCTCCAAGTCTCGCAGCCTGTCACTCAGGAGAGGAGTTAGGAACCACAGCACCACCTTTGTTGTCGGAGGGGAACAGATACCACTCCTTGCAGAACAAGCCATCCAAAGCCTGGGGAGGCGGTACACCACAGAGCTGTCTGACAAGCACATGGGAAAAACCGTCATGAAACAGCTCTGTGATGGCCTAGCAAGGATCAATCGAAGCCAACTCCCTGGGAAGTACAAGGTCTGGTGCTATCAATTTACACTCTACCAGAGGGTAATGTGGCCCCTGAAAATGAGTGAGATCCCCTCATCGACCGTGAGTAAGATGGATGGGAAAGCCAACTCATTCATCCGAAAGTGGTTGGGGCTGCCACGGTGCCTATCTGAAGCCGGCCTCTTCGGAAGAAATATGCTGCAGCTGCCATTGAAGTCACTACAGCTGGGCTACATGCAAGAGAAGACCAGGTTGGTCCTCGAGCTAAGGGAGTCCACAGACAAGTCGGTAAGGAATGCTTACGCCAAGGTTCTGACTGGCCGCAAGTGGAATGCCCAGACCGAGGTCGACCAAGCTGTCAGCCGGCTGCAACATTAGGAGGTCATGGGCAGAGTCCAGGTGGGAAGAGCAGGCCTAGGATGGGGAGATGCACCACGCTTCTGGTCCAAGGCAAACCGCAAGGAAAGGAAGGAGATGGTACTCAGAACTGGCTGCTGAGTGCCGGGAGGCTGGCTGGAAGACAACCATCTGCCCAGTGGAGGTCGGATGCCGGGGCTTCATGCGGCTGTCAACCACACGCCTCCTGAGGGATGTGGGACTCACCGGAGGACGACTCAGGAAGGCAATAAAGGACCTGGCAGAGGAGGCTGAAAAAGGGAGCTTTTGGCTCTGGCTTAGGAGGAAGGACAAAATTTGGGGGAAGAACACCTAACCCCAGACAACAGCCGCAGGGGACAACACCCATCAGCTGTTCCCCTGTTTGACTCCCAGCTGGACCATTTACTGCGTGTCATCCCCTAACTCTCTCCCTAAAGTCCTGTGTTTCTACACTGTACCTTTCACAATAATAATAATAACAACAATAACAACAACAACAACATTTGAAATTTAAAAAAAATTGGGGCATTATCTTAATGCTATCAAGAAAATAGCAAATTGATCCAGATCGAACACTCTTCAGGTTTGTTAGTATTGCTCTGTGAGCCTAGTTCATTCGGCAATGCTTTTCTTCTCACCACAGTTGTAAAGAGTGGTTATCTGAGTTACTGTAGCCTTTCTGTCAACCTCTCTCAACAAAAAGGTGTTCCAATCCACGGAAGTGCTACTCACTGCATGGTTTTGTTTTTTGCTCCATTCTGATTAAAAACTCTAGAGGCTGTTGTGTGTGATATCCTTAGAGATCAGCAGATTCAGAAATACTCAGTCCAACCTGTTAGACACCAACAATCATGCCACAGTCAAAGTCACTGAGATCATATTTTTGACTGTCAGGCTTCAGATTTATCATACAGTGGGGCAAAAAAAGTATTTAGTCAGCCACCAATTGTACAAGTTCTCCCACTTAAAAGATGAGCGATGCCTGTAATTTTCATCATAGCTACACTTCAACTATGAGAGACAGAATGGGAGGAAAGAATCCAGGAAATCATATTGTAGGCTTTGTAATGAATTAATTGGTAAATTCCTCAGTAAAATAAGTATTTGGTCACCTACAATCAAGCAGGATGTCTGGCTCTCACAGGCCTGTAACTTCTTCTTTAAGAGGCTCCTCTGTTTTCCACTCATTACCTGTATTAATGGCACCTGTTTGAACTCTGTATCTGTATAAACGACACCTGTCCACAACCTCAAACAGTCAAACTCCAAACTCCAATATGGCCAAGACCAAAGAGCTGTCAAAGGACACCAGAAACAAAATTGTAGGGGACCTAGTGAATGACCTGCAGAGAGCTGGGACCAAAGTAACACACTACGTCGCCAGGGACTCAAATTCTGCAGTGCCAGACGTGTCCCCCTGCTTAACACAGTACATGTTCAGGCCCATCTGAAGTTTGCTAGAGAGCATTTGGATGATCCAGAAGAGGAATGTGAGAATGTCATATGGTCAGATGAAACCAAAATAGAATTTTTTGGTAAAAACTCAACTTGTGTGTGGAGGAGAAAGAATGCCGAGTTGCATCCAAAGAACACCATACCTACTGTGAAGCATGAGGGTGGAAACATCATGCTTTGGGGCTGTTTTTCTGCAAGGTGACCAGGACAACTGATCCGTGTAAAGGAAAGAATGAATGGGGCCATGTATTGTGAGATTTTGAGTGAAAACCTTCTTCCATCAGCAAGGGCATGGGAAGATGAAACGTGGCTGGGTCATTCAGCATGACAATGATCCCAAACACACCACCCGGGCAACGAAGGAGTGGCTTCATTAGAAGCATTTCAAGGGAGGGAGTTGAAAGTCTGTGTTGTCCAGCAACAGCCCCAAAACATCACTTCTCTAGAGGAGATCTGCATGGAGGAATGGGCCAAAATACCAGCAGCAGTTTGTGAAAACCTTGTGAAGACTTACAGAAAACATTTGACCTCTGTCATTGCCAACAAATGGGTATATAACAAAGTATTGATGAACTTTTGTTATTGACCAAATACTTATTTTCCACCATAGTTTGCAAATATATTCTTTGGTCAGATAATCAGATAATGTGATTTTCTGGATTTTTTTTCTCATTTTGTCTCTCATAGTTGAGGTATACCTCTGATGAAAATTACAGGCATCTCTCATCTTTTAAGTGGGAAAACTTGCACAATTGGTGGCTGACTTAAATACTTTTTTGCCCCACTGTATGTGACCATCTGCCTTCAGATGGCTGCTGCGATAACATTTACTGAAGGTGATGTAAAAGTTGGTACAGGAACCAATCACAGAACAGTGTGGTTGGCAGCAATAACCTTTATTCTGCAAACAAATCCAAAATCTGTGATCCAAAACACAGTCGTAGTCCGTAAGCAAGGTCGAAGCACCAGGGCAGCAAAAACCAGAATCGTAGTTGGTCGGGCAAGGTCAAAACCAGGGAAATCAAACGCATCCAAATAGGGCTAAGGCAAGAAACGGGGCTCAGGAAAAGGGTGTCTTCAGAGAACAGATCAGACTGGCGTACAGGACTCTCAGTGCAGAATGATTCATTCACGTTCTGACAACAGACAACTGGAAGGCAGGGGTATAAATATACAGGAGGTGACAAGCAAACAAGACATAGGTGCAGGGAATTAACCGGGTGATTAACCAGAAGGAAGAACACCAGAGGGAGCCCTAACTCAAAAAGGAGAGCAACACCAGGAACCACCCGAAACATGTGAGGAAGCAGACAGGGGAAAAACCACCAAAAAGACAGAAACCAAAAGAATATGGATCATAACAGGTGAAGCTTTTCCCACAGTGCTAAGCAGCTGTCACGAGCAGATAGATATTGAAAAAAATCTTTTATTCAATTATACTGTAGGCAACTGCAATTATTGTGTGACCTTCCTCCTTTGAACACATTAAACATGAGTTTTTGATGCTGATTTGAACACTGGCTTTAGAGTGTTTGGTTAAAATAGATTATTTACATTTGCGGTATTATTCTGTTGCTGCTGTGTATTTCGTCTTGAGTATTTCGATTGCTATTGTATATAAAACTATGGACTGCAGTTTGATAGTGCTCATCAACTTTCAAAAGTAAAAAGTGTAAGACAAATTCTACCAAATTTGTGTTGTTTGTTCCTCCTTCATGAAAATATGGCTGACAGTGTTTCAGCCAGAGTTGCAGCAATGGAGCAAAACACAAAAACTGATGAAAACTGATGAAAACTGAGGCAAGATTTACATTTAGATATTTTGAACTCATAACCCTAACCATCTTTGACAGTTGGGTTTGTGGATTTTGATATTAAAAATGCTGTCCACAGTTGTTTTGCAGCACCACAGAAGCCACTTCATTTTTGGAAACAGAAAAAGCATGAGATTATAAGGGTAGCAACAGCATTAAAAAAAAATACAAGAAAAAAAGTATGCAGGACAAATGTTTTCTAAACCTGCTCAATCTGACTGCACTTAAACCCTTCATTGTTTTTACAGGATCAGGATTGTCCATTTCATCCTTCATCAGACGTTCATCAACACAGGAGGTGTGTGTGATTTGTTAAGGTTTCATAATATAACCTCCAGCTCTTTGGCATTCATACACACATGCAACGATAGATATTGATTATCAATGGGACAGATATAAAACATGCTGTGATATGGAACAGCATACACAGCAGCCTTTCATGAACCTATGCTATATTGGCTTCTCACAGAGAACCTGGAGGAACTGCTGAAGAAAGATGTTTTTGAAACCATATTCTCACTCCATGAGGTGAGTCAGCTTTTGACTGAATGCAGCTATCCTGATCTGAGTCCTTTTTAATATTGATATTTCCAGATACTAAGTCATATCTGATACTAAAATTCACTGCTGTACTACAAACTGCAATCTGAACATGAGATCAGATATACACCTGAATTCATCCTGAGAGAAATGTTTGTGCTAAAGATGCTCAGTATAGACTGTAAGAAATGAATATACAGTGTATAGAGAACAACAGAACACATGACATGTTGAGTAAATGATGAAGGAATAGAATGATTAATACTATATATTAATATTATTAATGTTATATTATTATCTGACACATTGAAATAATAGCTGTCACCTGCTATCTGATGCAACAAATTTTTCCCCATCTTCTTGATACAAATACTGAAGACTGTTAAAAATGGTTCTTTTTGTTACAAAGACAAATGATTCTCACTCTGCAATTGAGAGCAAGAGTCATTAAAATGAACACAGGTATTCAAGTATTTCACCACACAGTGAACTTTGGAAGTCAGATGTTGTGATGTGATGTGTTGATGTGAGACTTGTTCAATTTATTATCATGTAGGCTAAAGAAACCTGATGTCTGTATATCATTTTCCCCATAATTTCACAGAAAAAGAAGCAGAAACAGCTGAAGAGGAATTGGGCTCGATGGACGGGACTGTTTACAGGACAACCAGTTAATGACATCAAGTCAGTGAATCCATGGGGGACATGCATATGATGAGAGAGATGCACAGTTTTATAGTGTTATGCGCTACACTGTGTACTCTCTGGTTCGGAGAGCTAAGATGGTCCATGCAAATTGTAAAAATATAGTTTCATAATATGAAATGATACAAGCCTGAATGTGCAGCTGTGTTTGTGTATATATTGGAAAAAAATATTTACACTTTTTGGACTTTAAGGTTTTTCTAATGATGTACATTGGATGATCCTGTATCCTTGAAAGCAACTAGATACTATGACATGTCATCTCATCATATCTGAAGGTCAAAGTGTTCATTCTACTTCTAAATTTAGAGGCAGGGTCAAAAGCCCAAATCTTACTACCTCACTGTCATTCTAGTTTCCTTGCAATAAACTGTCCAAATGTGTAGAAAAGAGAACACTTTCATAATTTTTTTTTTTTACCTCAGACATTCACAGTAGGCAAAATAAAAGAATTAGTTGTGCGTCAAATGAAAAAAGAGACTCTCACAACCATGTTTATTTGACACTGAGGGATTTGAGGACAGTTTTCTGGATCATTTTAAGTGTATGTCACTCATCCATCTCATGCACCTGCTGACGAGCCTACTTGTCGACTGCTTTTGTTCACTCGGGTGATTGGTTTGGTCAAGAGAGTGAGCCTGGCTGCAGTTGCTTCAGCTCTTCAAAAGTAGTCCTAATGAGAGGCAAACTGGTTGTGAGGACAGTGATGGGTGTAATGGAGTCAGAGTGGATTGGAACACTTCAGTGAAGCTTACCTGCTTCTGACCTATCATGTCTGGTGTCAATTTGGGGTCAGACCAGAGTTTATCTTTGGTTTCAACAGACCAGAGAACCTTCAGAGAAAAATCGACTGAGAAGTCGTGAATTTTTTCTTTCATGAAAGGAAACAAATCCTCTGGGAATTAATGTTGCAAAAATACTAAAACATGAGAAAATCCAAGTTTTTATTGTTTCTGGAGTGTTGACGTGTTTCCGGTTTTCTTCCCTGTAGATGTTATTTTGGAGAGAAGGTGGCTCTGTACTACCTGTGGCTTGGCTGGTACACAATGCTGCTGGTTCCAGCTGCTGCTCTGGGTGTTGTTGTGTTCCTGTATGGGCTCGCCTTTTTCAACACCAGTCCTCTCATGTGAGTCAGTCATTTAGAAGTCATAATATGTGGGAAACTGTTTGCAATAACATAACTGTATTTGCTAAGTCCGTCCTGAAGGTACATAGAATTTTGTGCACCACAAGTGGTAGTATCAAAGTATCCATTGTACTGGACTAGCCTTACTGTTAATCATGTTTGTGCAGAAAAGCCAGCAACTGAATCATTACCACAATGTGACAGGCCTTTGAATTTCCTTAACCTTTTAATTGAAATTGTCTGGAAAAGATAGCACTCTGGACACATAAAAGAAACTAGAAAGGGTTAAAGTATTAGAGTATATTGTAATTACAATAGGAGATCAACAATACCTCAGCACATGTGGTGGAAAGGAGGATCTCAAACTCACAACAGCAAAACGTTCAACCTTTATAGCATCTTTAAAGGTTATGGTCTTTCATACTATTGCCTGTTTCCCCAAAGTTAAAAACATTCTTGTCCACTTGGCAAAATCCCAATCTGTGATGACCATAAATGCTCACACAGTTGTCCAACCTACACATGCATATGTAAGTAAGAACAGTAGCCTCATGCTGTGGCGCCAGTCAAATATGCAGTGTCTTCCTTTCTTGGTAACTCTGAGACACTGGTGTCACCTAAATCACAGGGAGGAGAAAGTGATCCCCTCAACAGAAGCACTATTTTTGTGACTAGAAGTAACTCAGTAAGCAAGTTGAACAACTGACCATTAAGAATTAATGATCAACTAATAATTTTCCTTCCACCTGCTGTCGTAGCTGAGACCACCAGATCCCACTACAAGGGGAAGAAATTGCCCTTGGCCAAGAACGCGATGAAGCAACTTTTCCCCATCTTCCCAGAGCTGCTGGATGAAGTTGCACACTCGTTGAGAGACCGCCCTTACAGCGGCAGGAGCCCGATTCCCGGAGCAAACTCAGGACCCAGCTACGTGGGAGGAGATACTGGTCATCACCGACCTGTGTCTCCGTATGCAATGCTGTGCAGTCCAGGCCACAGGGAAAGCGCTGGGGACCATGGTTCTGCAGGAACGAGCGCGGTGGCTCAACCTCGCCAACCTGTAAGAGAGAGAGAAAGAAGATGTCCTGGACATGCCCATTTTCCCGGAGGGGATCTTCGGTTCCACGTTAGCCTCGCTGCAACGGCGGTGTGAAGCCAAAAATAGGGAGGATGAAGCTCTCCAGCTCTGCCTCCCTCGAAAGCCCCCAGCTCCCTCTCCACCTGCGCAGCGTAAAAACTTCGCGCAGGCTGCTTCCCAAGTTTTGCAATTTAAAATTCCGAAACAGGTGAGGCCACAGCCCGTCCTGCCAGCTCTGCCTGTCGGACCCAGCTGGTTCAAAAAACCCTCGGCCCTGGCTGTAGCTTCGCCGGCGCTGCTGGTGCAGCCCACGCAAGCTGCCTGTAACCAGGCCAGGAAGAAGAAGAGAGCAGCCTGACCGCCCCTCTCTACACTGGTGATGCAGCTGGATGTTCCCTGTTCTCCGGCTCCACCTGTTTGGCTTTGGAGCGTGCACTCAGGGGCCCCCCACACCCCATCTCCCAGCTGCCTCGAACCGTGCCAGAGCAAGCCGGGAGGGATGGACATTTGACAGCAGAGGGTTCACCCTCTCTCATGTTCACAAGCACGCGTGCACACACAAGTTTTCATAAAGAAAATAAATTGTGTTCCGCTGCCGCATCCAAGCCGAGAGCCGAGGGTGCAGCTGATTTTTAAAAAAAGCCAAATCTGTCAAAATAAGCAGCGCTGTGGCAACAACAACAATACAAGTTCAGGATGCTTACACACACATCCCTGCTGCGTCTTGTGCGACAGAACGATTGGTTCACTTCTGTTGATCTGAGAGACGCGTGTTTCTACATCCTGATCTATCCTCTCCACAGAAAGTATCTGAGGTTCGCTTTCCAGGGGATCTGCTATGAGTACTGCATGCTCCCCTTTTGTCTGTCCTTAAGCCTCACACATTTACACCACCTGGGACGCACCAAACTTCCGGCAGAGTTTCTCCCCATCAGGGGAAGCAGCAATAGCCCCGCTGAGATGGCAGGGCATCTGCTTGGCCACATATTTGGACAATTGGCTGCTTTTGGCGCAATCAGAGCAGGATGCCAGGGCGCACACACGCCTCACACAGCACCTATTCAATCTGGGTTTTGTGATAAACATGGAGAAGAGCATGTTGTCCCCGACTCAGGATGTAATCTTTCTGGGATTATCCCTGGACTCGGTGACTTTCACAGCATGCCTCTCGGCGGAACGAGTGAAAGCTTTCAGGACATGTCTTGCGTTTTTTCATAGATAGAAAGAACTTTATTGATCCCACAATGGGGAAATTTGTGTGTTTACCTCAGCTCAATTACAGGAAAGAAACAATTAAAGCAATTAAAATGTATCACATAAATATATCAGCAGAAAAAGGAACAATATATACAGAGCATTGTATACAAAACACTATATACAAAACAGCAAAGCATACACGGTATGCAATTATAGGTGGAGGGTTGTGGAGGTATTTAGGTAAATAAATAAATATGTGTGTTTCGGCTGTAAGGTGACAATGAAGTGACCGAGTGACTCTCAGCGTCATGATGCGTTGTAGAGTCTAACTGCTGTTGGGATGAATGACCTGTGAAAGCACTCCTTCCTGCAGTGAGGGTGTTTTCTGTCTCTGACTGAAGGAGCTGCTCAGCGCACCCACGGTCTCATGCAGAGGGTGATGGGGGTTGTCCATGATGGATGTCAGCGACCTCTCACCCACCACAACCACAGACTCTAGGGGACATCCCAGCACGGAGCTCGACCTCCGCACTAGTTTGTTGATCATGTTCCTGTCTCTGTCGGTGCATCCACCCCCCCAGCAGGGTACTGCGTAGAAAATGGCGGATGCCACAACATCCGGGCAAATCTGTTCCATTCAGATTGTGTCTTTGGTTACTCGGGCTGATGGTGTCTGCCACCCTCGTAGTCTGTCTCGGTCACCTCCACATGAGGGAGTTCCAGCTTTGGGTGGTCTGCCAGGGCGCTGCACCACTGGCGGGCCCCATCCTTTCTGACACAGGGGGTGGCCATGGGCTCCGTCCTGTCCAAGTAGGTGGTCACTACGGACGCCAGCCTGACAGATTGGGGCGGAATTCACAAGGGTCGATCTGTGAGGGGCCGCTGGAGTGTGGACCTCCAGTGATTTCACATAAATTTTCTGGAACTTTCAGCAGTGTTCCTCACCCTGAAACATTTCCTTCCGTCTCTCATGGGTCATCATGTCCTGATGAGGACGGTGTGGGACCGGGCACTGCCGCGTCCTCTCGTCCAGAAACTTTATTCCAGGGGAAGGAAGTTAGTCAAACAGTACTAAGATAGAAGACGCAACTACGGCATATGGGTAAGAATTTATTTTAGAGTCACGGAAGATGAATATAGAGTCAGCGCTGAGGCTTCGACCCGTCCACTTTAAGAGTTGGAGAGACAAAGCCCCGAACTAAGGAAATCATAAGTTTTTATACATCTTGACTCCTCTTGGGACCAGGATGCATATCCTTGAGTGTTATCCTCCTGGCGCCAAGGAGTGCGACCCTGAGTGTTATCAGTGTCTTGCTATGTGTAGCCAACCGGCTCTAGCTGGACGCAAGCGAGTGTTAAAATCAGATGTGGTGCATTCTGTTCTGATGAGCAAGCAGCAGCGAAGCAGTGATTAACATATCCTAAGGCTATGGCATGACATGGTGTGATGAGAAATAAGAACACTTAGTTTCATAATAATCCAACAACGGACAATATGACGTCAGTGGTGTACATCAACTGTCAAGGGGGGCTGCGCTCCTGTCAGTTGCACATGCTGGCACGCAAACTGATCCTGTGGAGCTGCGGTCGTCTCCTCTCCTTGAGAGCGACACACGTCCCAGGTGCCCTGAACACAGGTGCGGACCTGTTGTCCAGGGGCGTGCCAATATACGGGGAGTGGACTCTGCACCCGAAGATTCTGCCGAGAACAGATATAGGCACTGTACGGTCGGGCTGCAGTGGATCTGTTCGCGTCGAGAGAAAACGCACAGTGTGGCATGGAAACTTCCCTCGGTGTGGACGCGCTAGCACATTCCTGGCCGCACAAGCTTCTTTACGCATTTCCTCCCCTGGCCTTGGTACCCCCCACTCTGTCCAGAGTGATGGAGCACAGCCACGAGCTTGTATTGATAGCTCTGCATTGGCCTGCGATGCACTGGCTGGCGGAGTTTTATCGGTTGCTGTGCGCTCAGCCCTGGCAGCTCCCGCTGTGCAGGGACCTGCTATCGCAGGGGGAGGGACGATCGCTGTGGTCTTGCCCCCTGTGTGGTTCAATTTGTTGGCTGTGGGACTGTCACAGTGTGTGATTTCCACTATACAAAGTGCCTGTGCTTCCTCCACTAGGTCTTTGTATGACTGAAGTGAAAAGTGTCTGAGGGGTGGTGTCACAGAAATGGCCACATTCCTTTTCAGTGTCCAGTGGGTGTGATATTGTCCTTCTTCAGGACCCAAATGACAAATGGAAAGCCTTCTCCATGATTAAGGTGTACTTATTGCAGCCTGTCATGTGGGGTCTGTGAAGCAAACGGCGAGCCAGCACCCACTGGTTTTATGAAGGGAGTGCGCAGGCTCCTCCCCATGTCCAGACCACTGGTACCACCATGGGATCTGGCTGTGGTTCTGGAGGGACTTAAGGGCCCTCCTTTTGAGCCACTGGAGGGAGCAGACTTGAAACATGTGTCTCTCAAAACTGTGTTGTTACTGGCTCTGGTTTCATCTAAACGGGTTAGTGACATCCATGCGCTTTCGGTGCATCTGTCATGCTCTCACCTCTTCCCGGGGAATGTGAGAATGATCTTGAGGCCCAACCTGGCTTTTGTACCTAAGGTGGTGGGTTCATGTTCTCCTATTGACCTCGTGGCCTTTGCTGCCTCACCAGGTGAGCAGCTGTCACATGCGTTATGTCCAGTCCGTGAGCTGTGCACTTACGTGGAGAGGTCTAGGGGTTTCAGGAGGAGCGATCAGTTGTTTGTCTCCTGGGTTAATCCCCACAAGGTAAAACCTATCACAAAGCAGCGCCTATCCCACTGGGTGGTTGAGGCTATTACTTTGGCATATACAAGCAGCCACCTGTGGGCCTGCAAGCGCACTCGACTCTGGGCTTGGCTGCATCCTGGGCCTTATTCAGGGGCGTTTCTGTTCAGGACATATGTGCTGCAGTGTGTTGGTCTTAGCCTCTCACGTTTGTCCGCTTTTATAGGCTGGACGTCTGGCATGCATGGTTTTGCTGTCCTGATTGGAACGGGGTACTTTCCTGTGGGTTGGTGGATGCTGGATAAGCTTGTCTGGCAATACGAGAGCTACCATATCCCATAGTGAGACATCGAGCAAAATATTATGAAAGACAACTTTAGGTTATTTACATAACCCCGGTTCTCTGAGTAATATGAGTGAGATGTCTCACCAGATTACCCTTCTTGCTTGGGTGAGTGTAAGGAGCTTATCTTGAATGACGTGGTGTCCGCATGAACTATTTAAGGTGGGTGGGACCACCTGCGACAGACGGACCTTTTCACCAGCCAATCAGGATTGGCGTAATGAGATTAATGCTTCTGAGGGCTGCAGCGAGGCATGCATCCCCATAGACATCTCACTCATATTACTCAGAGAACCGGGGTTATGTAAATAACCTAAATTTTCAGAAGCACGTTTCTCACCGCCAAGAGTGTACCCCACATGTTTCTCACTGATGAGAACATAATAACATGCACACATGTATATTGCTACACTTTGATGATGGATTGTAATCATGGGCACACTTGTATCACCTTTTTTTAAAAGGTGATACAAGTGTGCAAAACAAGGGTGTAAAATGAATGAAGAATGGCATTTTTTTTTTAAAAAAGGGAAAAACATGTTTTAACCTGTATGAACATGTTCATGTATGTCCAGGCACACTCCCAGGAAAGTGCTTGGATGCCCCAACATGTTTATGTAAGGAAAATTATACTGGTGTAATATTATAGGCTAGAAAAAGGTTAAGAGGGCTGGTCTAATGCCGTGAAGAAATGCAACACAGGAGTATAAAAGAGGGGACACATGCCAGTTGGTGCTCTCTTCGGGTGTATCTCTCATGTACACGGCAAACATCTCTCCTTTTTTGGCGGCATTAAAGTTTTTGCTGCCCAGAACTTGGACTCCTGATGATTTGTTTAGACACTGAACTTTTGCTGAAACTTCTTCTGCTGAATTGCAGCCCAGTGTTCTGGGACTTTGGTCCCAAGATGCATAAAGATTTTATACATCATCCCTACATTATAATAACTAGGGAGGCACAATACCGAAATGTACAAAAAGTAGCAGGTATTGGCCTGATATTACTCATGTACTCGTGAAAATACTCAATACTACTGCACCCGATAACACTTTATGGCAGCATGCTGTTGACCTCTCATAAATTGAGTGGATGGAGGAGTAATAGCCATAGTTAGGAGGTATTTTAGGATATGTAAAGATGACTAAACAGGGTTTCACACACACTGACTAATTTGTGAAAACATCCTGTTGTGTATTTAGTTTGTTGAAGTCAGACAGTGAGCATCATCTGTGACAATAAAAATGTGTTTTGAAGTAAAATTAGATCTATAGTGGTATTATTCAGTACTAGGTGTCTGCACCGAACCATTTGGCTTAGGCTTAGACAGCTTGATTACAAATACATTACATGGTTTGGTTTCTTAGCCTGCTTGTTTTTAGTGGTTTTAAACAGAATGTTGGTTTTGGTAGTATCGTCCAGACAGAGGGGTCATCAGGAAAGTGAAGAGACAGTCAGTGAGGGTGAGCTGCAAACACCTGTTTCTATGTGACTTTCACCTGTTTCTTTAAATTAAATACAGTTAGTTATGAACATGATCATGTTTTCCTTTGTGGTTGTTTAAACAAGTACAATTGTTGGTCATATATTGGCGTTCCCAAATCTCAGCCTCATCCACCACCTATGGTAAATGGTCTTGCGCTAATATAGCGCTTTTCTAGTCTTATACACTACTCCTGATGAGATACAGAATTCCTCCAATGTGTTCCAGGTCCACCCTGTGGCCTCTTTCCAGTTGACCTTGCCCTGTACACCTCCTAAGGGAGATGCCCAGGAGGCTTCCTAATTAGATTCCCAAACATCTCAACTGACCAACTGACTCCATTCGATACAATGGAGTAGCTGCTCTACTCCAAGCTGCCTCTCGATGTCCGAGCTTCGCACCCTATCTGAGCCAGGCCAACCCATGGAGGAAACTAATTTTTGCTGCTTGTATTCAATATCATTCCTTCAGTCACTATCCAAAGTTCATGACAATAGGTGAAGGTTGGAAATGTAGACCAACAGCTTTGCCTTCTGTCTCCATTCCCTCTGCACCATGACGGCTGCAACTCCCTCATTACTACAGGTGCTGCTCAGATTTGTTTTGAAATCTCATTCTCCCTTTCAAGCTCATACAACCACTAAGAGCAGAGATTCAATTCTAAAGTCCCCAAAATGGATGCACTTCTGTCCTTGGCTCCTTGAGATCCAGTCCAAGAATATCGTGAACAGAAGTGAAGACAATAGACAGCCCAACACCATTAAATAATGTGCTTGACTTTGTGCCAAGAATACAGACACAGCTCTTACATTAGGTGGACATGGACCAGATCGCCTGTAGTAGTGGACCATGTACCCCTGCAGTACCTCCTGCAGGATCCCCTGGGGGACAGTTTTATAGGCCTTCTCCAAGTCCACAATGCAGACTGGATGGGCAAACTGCCATAATCCCCCCAGTAGCCTGACAAGTGCAAAGGGCTGGTCCTCTGTCCTTTAGTGATAGAAATGCACTGTTTATAGCCCTGTATGAATGTGCGTGAATATGATGAATTTTTTTGGTATTTATCTGTAATAAAGGATGCTTGACCTGCCTCCCGCCTCATGTCATGCAAGATGTGTTTGTGTCTACACAGGTTAGCCATCTGTTTGACAATGAGGGCACTGTAGCTTTTGCTATGTTCATGGCAATCTGGGGTGAGTCTCTAATCTGTTCGATTCTGATCTATTCTAATGCCTAATCTGAGGTGATTTCTTGTGATGTGGGGTACCTCTTTAACTGGTTGTGTTTTGGTTTTTAGCTACTCTGTTCCTGGAGCTGTGGAAGAGACATCGAGCCAGACATGTTTCTCAGTGGAAGGTCTATGATTGGTGTGAAGAAGAGGTACTGTTTTTCCATTAGCTTGCAGACAAAGATACTCTGTCTTTCTTCACTGTGTCTGAGTGGCATTCTGCTGGCCCCGTTGGTCGCCCCTTTTTACCCAAAGCCATTTGGCTGCCTTCAATGCTGTGTCTGTGCTGTTAAATGCAAGTCATTGCCCACCTCCATGGGCAAACACCTGGTCCTCCATCCATTCCTGCAGCAGTCCTCTACTAGCTTCTCGTACTTCAGCCTCTTCCTCTCACATGCATCCTCCAGTCTGTCCTCCCAGAGCACAGTTAGTCCCATTAAGATGAGCTGCCTTGTGTTGTCAGAAGCTACAGTGTTCAGGTCAGGTCTCAATGAGGATTGGGTGACGTGTGGTGGACTCTTCAGCTGCTTCTCCAGGGGCTTCATGGCTAAACAACTATACAGCTAGCTATTAAAGGATTGTGTAAGCACAAAAATTTCCACATGTAAAACATTTTTACTATCGTGGTTTGTCCTCTGGTGTCAACAACAAATGCAAGACATGCAATGCACTGTCAATGCAGAGTCACTCACAATGAAATACAATGCAACCTAATATTTCACATTAATCACATTCTCAAACGACAATACAAACACACCGTTATAATCGTATAATTAATAATAATATATTTTATCGTACCAAGAAGCCGTCCTCCACATCCTTGGCTTGAAGTTCCTCAGAATGAATGAACGGTGAGTTGCCCCAGGCCACTGTGCCTCAAATATTCATCAGATACATTTGCGAATCACATCTCCCGCATGTTGATGGAGTGAAAATGTTCACTGTTGACATAAAATATAAGCAAATTAATTCTCAGATGGTGCTCTTATAGAAATGTGAGTGTAGTCAATCACTCCAAACACATTTGGAAATCAGCTGGTTGCTGCAAAGTGCACTCTAATGTTCGCCTGCTCAGCCACAGTGCAGAGAAATAAGTAGTACCTGGGTGACATACGGATTATGCCATACCATATGGCTGGCATGGCATGGCTCAGGGACAACTGGGAGAATCCCAACCAGTCATCCAGCTCCTTTTGGAAAGCTCCTGTTGCAAGTGTGAAGCAAGTGTGGCATGCAACAAGACGGATAATGCACATTTCCTTGCGCCACCCTTTTCCAAACTGGGCCCAATTCAGTAGAGTTCCAAGAGGATAGCTCTTGGCAATCTGAATCTGCTCCTAAATCCTTCATCATCTTGGGCCAGTAACTCACTCTACATTCTACCAGTCGAAACATCAGCCAGCAGCACCCAAGCAGCCATTCCTCAGGTATGGCACCTCTGGCATCATTTTTACACATCTCACAAACCTTTTATAGGTCACACCGAGTTAACCACACCTTATTGACATGATTACACATCATCCACGGGATCAATTACACATCACACCTAATTATTTTGAGTGCATTTGCCCACCTGACACTGTTTTTTTTTTTAAATTCCCAGAGAAGTGAAAATCGTATTTGCCTCCTCTGAATTTCTGATGTTAAACATTATCCATGTAAATGATTAAACAGTTATCGTGTATCAGCAGTCATTATTATTGTTTTTCATAGAATACTTCATATATAGAGAGTGCAGTTGCTGGAGTGAAAATCTTATTTTGACACATTCTGGTGTGTTTCAATACTTTACAGTTTGGCATCGGCAACTAACCAAGCCAGACAAGTTTGACGAGTTTGCGTACAGCCCGCACATTTTCTCTTCAAGTTCATCTTTTATACATCCCATTGTGTGTGTGAAAACCAGTATACACAACCTTTTTGTGCATACGCACCATTGATACACGAGGCCCGAGGTCAACCGCCATCACCCAATCTCTTGCCAGAGAGAGCAAACAAGCAGAATATTCTGTAGGTCTTTACTTCTGCTGCTCTCCGTTCTTAACAAACTGTAGCCTGAGCACACATGTTGTTGCTGCTGTTGCATTAATACCAATCAACTATGGTCTAAATGTCACACCTTATCTGGCTACTGTTGCTGACCCTGTAAATATACATGCATCCCTTTATGGTCGCATGTATATTTACCATCTTCTTATGGCTACTTCCAGCATGATAATGCTTCATTTAAAAATTGTCTGAAACTGGTTTCATGCACATGAGTTTTGTAAATTTCAGTGGCCTCCCCATTTGGGATGCGTTAGAACAGGAGTGGCAGCATGTGCAACTGGTAAATCTGCAGAAATGTTGTAATACACTCATGTCAACATGATGCAGAACCGCAAAGAAATGTTTCCAACAAGTTGTGGAATTCAAAGTAAAGGGAGGACTTACCCAGTATTAGTATGGGGCTCTTCATAAAGTGCTCAGTGAATGTATTCATGGAGTTAAATAGAAAGGTTTCTCATGTTCCATGTAAACATGACATGGCTCATTCAGGATGAATGTGAAAGACAAATTGCCTGCATGTTTAGTGGCTTCACAAAAAATCTTTTCCTTTACATAGAATTGACATTTTTTTCTGTTCTTTTTCTTTCCATCTTAACTTAACACCCCATATTGCCAGAATGCAACCCATACAAAGATAAACAAAGATAAATACAAGTGTAAACATGCTTTACTTTTTAATGCAAATTTGTCCTGAAGCCCCTCGAGTCTTGGATTTATACTTTGTGACAGTGTAATGCTGAAAGGTGTGTTGCTGCATTCATCCTGCTCTGTCCTTGACCTGGAGAAGTCTCCTTACAGCATGATGTTGCCACCACCTTGCTTCACTGGGGATGGGGATGTTCTTTGCAAGGTGATGGAGTTCAGTTTTGGAGTTTTTATCTCATCAGAAGACATCAGACCATCTTTTTCCTCCTGCTCTCAGAATGATTTAAATGTAGTCTTTAATGTGTCTATCATGTTATCTCCTCAAATTGGTGTATGTCTAACCCTGATAAATATTGATAGTCTGAATATTTTTTGTCATTATGGGTTATTGAGTGAAGACCACGGGGTAAAAGTGGCATTTTTATTTATTGACACAAAAATGAAGGGGTCTTAACACTTTCTGAAGTGACTGTGTCAATATGTATGACATGACTGCATCTTTGCATTCCATTTTCTGGTTATTTTTCAATTTCATGGCTTTTATTTTAGTAATAATTTTTCCTGCTTATGGTTGTATGTATAATACATACAATACAATACAATAATTTATGTCTTTCATGTTTACATAGCATGATTAATGTGACATCTTGATCTTGGAAAAGTCTTAACTCAAGGCCTACTTACTGGCATTTTACCCACATCTCATGGTTTTCATCACTGCATAGAGTGTGCTCATTGCAGAGAGATTGCTCAGTTGTCATTGCATGCAGTAACCATGTTGGAAACTGTCTTAATGGTGTGCATCACTGTGAGAAACTCACATGATGCTCTGTGATGTCATAATTTGGGTTCAGGATTTGACCCAAATATCACACTGTGTCACATATGTTTGATTTGTCATATGTATGGATACAGCTAATCTAGGATCATGTCAAATGACTAATACAATGAATTTAGAAGTTCCAGGTTTTGTTCAGATTAGCAAATGAATAACACCAAAATTTACCATATGCTAATTAATTTTACAGGGAAAGTCTTTTATGGAGAAAATCCTCTACTTGTTAAAGCACATTTGGATACAAAGTTCCTTGTAATATATCTTTAATGTGTGAGTTGAATCCTTTGTGTGTTTGTATTGACAGGAGGAACTGATTCTAGAAATAGTCAACGATCCAAATTGTACACCCAAGCAGTTCCGACACTCCTACCTGCGCAGCATCCTGGTCCTCATCCTGGTAACACTTATGGTAAGACACATGCATGCACAATCCCACAGTAACAGCAATGATTGAAGTCTGCCTAGTACCTCTGAAAATGCCCCAAGACACACCCAGGTACACAAAACATACATTGTTTGGAAGTTGCTAAATGAGGCTGTTAAAAATCACTTGCAGTACACTATTACATTAGTCTGACGATTGATGATGAGTCAGGGAATAACGCTGGTTAGGATAAGTATTTTTTTGAGAGGACCAAGTAGCAGGTCAATGGTTTTCCCAGTGGAGAGGAAACATTACATTTGATTCAGAATGTTGCACTCATTGAAGGGGGCACCAGCTCAGATCTCTACTATTTGCTAACTACACTGCCTGGCCAAAAAAAAAAGTCGCCACCTGGATTTAACTAAGCAAATAGGTACGATGCTCCTATTGGATAGTTACTGCACGGACGATTATCTTTGAGCTGGTAGCAACTTATTTTACCCCAACAGCTGCAATGACTAGCTTCTCATTCCTCAAACAACCATGTCGAAAAACAAATCCGCTGGTCGTGGAAAAGATGTTCGAGCCTGTTTGAGAAGGGTCAGATCATTGGCATGCATCAAGCAGAGAAAACATCTGAGGAGATTGCAGAAACTACTAAAATTGGGTTAAGAACTGTCAAACGCATTATTAAAAACTTGAAGGATAGTGGGGAACCATCGTCTTTGAGGAAGAAATGCGGTTGGAAAAAAATCCTGATTGATCATGATCGGCGATCACTTAAACACAACAGTTGAACTCAGGGCTGTGTTTAATAGTGAAAGTAAGAGCATTTCCACATGCACAATGCAAAGCGAATTCAATAGATTGGGACCGAACAGTTGTGTAACCTTAAGAAAAACTTTAATCAGTGAGGCTAACTGGAAGGCAGATGAAGGCAGATGAAGTGCCCATCACCCATCAGTGCCTACAGTACAAGCCTATGGGGGCAGTACTGTGATCTGGGTCTGCTGCAGTTTGTCAGGTCTAGCTTCAGCAACAGCATGTGCCCAAAGAATGAGGTCAGCTGAATACCTGAATATACTGAATGACCAGGTTATTCCATCAGTAGATTTGTTCTTCCCTGATGGCAGGCATATTCCAAGATGACAATGCCAGGATTCTTCAGGCTCAAATTGTGAAAGAGTGGTTCAGGGAGCACGAGACACACAACAAGATTTTGGTTAAAAATTAATGCAACACTTGATGGAAATAAATCTTATGACACTGCAGAAGCTTATCAAAACAATGACAATGCATAATCAAAGCTAAGGGCAGTTCAATGAAATGTTAGAGTGTGTGACCTTTTTTTTTGGTGGCAATTTTTTTTTGGGCCAGGCAGTGTATTTGTAAGGTGAGAAAATGGACAATGGGGGAAGAGAATAAATCACAGGATAAAGTTATATTTAGTAAATTTATTGCTAACAGTTGAATATCTTAAATAACAATTTAATTTGATATTAACCAGGGAAAGCTACATAGAAGGTGTTTTCTCGTACCATACAGGAGAGAATGGGTGGCACTGAACCATTTTTTTCTGGAGGCTGGATAGAAATTCTGTTACCTGGTGACAGATTTTACAGTGCCTTTCAGGTGATTTTGCAAGTGTGAAATCTGCCAGCAGACTTCTTCCTTGCTATAGACATGGATAGGTGATCCTTATCAGGCATATACCTATGGAGGCAGATATAAAATCTTCAAATCAAAGTGCTGATAAGAATCTTCGAATCTTCAAATCATCGAAAAAGGTTTTAGAAATGCTTGTGTTTGTTTAATTGAAAAGGTAATGAAAAAGATCAAATGATTAAAAAGGATGAAAGATGGAAAAGACAACCACAAAACGTGAAATAGACTTAAGTCCAAAAAGACAAAAAAGATAAGGATAAAACTAAATAAACAAATGCACAACGAAGGGAAAGGTTTGTCACCACCCATTACATTTTCCCCTCTTTAATTACAGGAGAGAATTGATTTCTATATACTTGGAGTTGTTTTTTTTTTATCAGATTGCTACATGAATCTTCTTAATCAATGGAAACACAAGGATAATACATTCAGATTTTATGTTGTTAAATATGACACAATATCCAAACGTTTTAATTAAAAATAACATCTCATAATAGAAACAGAAATAGAAATGTGCTAATAGATGAATGCTGATTCAATCTTTTATTATTCAAAAGAAAAGCATAAAATAAAGAAATATTACCATGGACCCTAAGTCAGATGGAGGCTATTGAATAGGTGCAGTATGACAGTCCATGATAGATATTTACTTTAAGCTCGTTAAGAACCATCTTAGCTAAATTACAGAGTGGTTACATATTCAAATATGTACTGAAAAAGAACAATGGTTAACAGTCCAGATTGGAATGTAGTTTCTTCAGTTGGGATAGGTACAGGGGGTTGTTTGTGTTTTATTCTGATGTAAATCCAAAGATCATCAGAGGAGCAGGGAGGAATCCACACCTGAATGTACTTTGAAGTCCTTTTGTGTTTTTTTCTTGTAGAAGTGATAATTATTTTTAGTATTAACTCCATATGACACTTATTTTAAATGAAAAATTGTTACCCATGTTTTACTAAACTGACTCCAGCACATACACACTTGCCAATATGCCCCCCATGAATACCCCCCCCCCCATACACACACACACTATGCAAATACGATGCTTTATAAGTGTGTTACGGTTGCGTACAGTTCAGTTCTCTTATGTTACTTACTCTAATGTGTAAAATCTTGTCTGCTCTCAAAAATTGTCAGAACTTTTACCATCAGGTATGTTAAATTTAGATTGTGTTTTACATTTGTAAGTGTGTAGATCTCCAGGAGCAGTGTGTTGAGAGCAACAAAAACAGAACGGTTGGCAGAAGACCTTAAAATGAAACTGGTAAACCTTCATTGGCTTGAGATGGATTTAAAAATATTTAAAAACATTTACCAACTGTGAAGACCATATTTCACACATAGAAGAAACATAGATGCTCTCAGATTCTACCAAGAAAGGAAGACCAAGCAACATAACTAAAAAGCTGCTAGAAAACTTGCTCAAGAGCTATATAAGAATCTAAAACTGTTTAAAATCAATTTTCTTGAAATCAGTTTGCAGCTTTACAGAAAAGAGAATAAAAGAAGACACTAGCAAAAGAGGATAAGAGAGCAGCAGCAACAGCAGGAGTGGCAGTGTCAATGTGTCTTTGTTTGTTTTCTAGCTGATGCTGATCATTGGGCTTGCTCATGCTCTGGTGGTGTTCCGAGTAGTGGCTGCCCCGTTGTTGTCTGAAGGCAGCTGGGAGTTTATCAGAGACCACGCAAACACTGTTGCCATGATGCTGGGAGCTGTGCTGCACTATGTCACCATTCAGATCATGACCCGGGTATGTTGTTTTCTACCCATATTTGAGCCTAAAGGCATTAATATAAGACATTTTTCCCTCTTTCAACAAGCATTCATGGAGATAATTATGGGTGAACTATGATTGTGGCAACAACATGTTAACTCAACCTAAATAGTATGTAAAAGATTGCAATATGATTTGTTGTACAGACAGCAGATACAAATTTCCATTCCCTCTCACATTTACAGGATGGATTTCAAAGCCTAAAAACATGTTTGTTGAACCTAAACCTGACCAAATGGTTTTGTTACCTAAACCTAACCAAACTGTAGAGTGGCTGGCCTGGGCAAATGTGCTGCAACAACCCAAAATCTTTCCATCAGGAGAAAAATGCTGGAAATGTAAATTCAATATCAATTCAAAGTCACATGCAAAAATACAAAACATAACAGTAATAACAGAAACGTGCTACAAAAAAGTAAAAACAAATACTGTACATGAACAGCAAATACTGCAAATACAGGAACAATTCGAAACGAAATACACACAAACCCTGAAAGCGAATGTGGTAAGAAAAAACAAACAAACAAAAAACAACAACAACAAACATGCTGCACATTTAGTCAACACAACAGAAGTTGCCCAGGCCTGCATGGGAAGATTAAAGTGGAACAACTTGAGAAGAGACCTGACCTATGTATCAGACGAGAGAATGCGTAGGAAGTCTTAGGTCTAGGATAGTCTTATAGTCAGTATTATAAAAGAGCAACAGATTGACTTAGCTGGCATTAGCATTCTGAAGACTTCTACAGCCAGAAATTGCATTTAATGAATTTGTATTTACTGGTATTAAATAGAGGTGTGGTCCTCAATATTTGTATTAGTTTAGTAGTGAACATAATATATATGAGTCAGGTCCTGGAATTTCAGTAGTTGTGATTACTTAATAAATTTGCCTGTGACTGGACTCATTCATCTGAGGCAAAACATACAAAATGTACACTATAGTAAATATTCAGAGCATTTTGTAGAATGCAGACATTCTCTGAAGTACAACTGTCACTTTGTATTCAAAGTATTCATTAGAATGAGTACCTCCAGTACCTGTGATATCCTTGCAGGTAATATTAATTGGTATATAATTAAATGCTTACGAAACTTGCTGCCAAGGATTTATTGTAAAGAATAACTACTTGACGAAGCATTAATGAACAGCATGAGGGATGCTGTCTATGCTTTAATCTGAAAAAAAAAGAAAAAAAAATCTCAAAAAAGGCCAATTTATATATACCATGATTCCATTTTTAAAAGCACTTAAAGTGGAAGATATCCAAGGTGATGTATACTTACTAGGCACTGCACAGAGTATTAGAGAACATTTAATAAGAGGATGTAAACCTTTGTAGTGATATAATATTCCTCAATGATGAAGGTAACCTTTACAGATCAGAAAAATGATTGACGCCCAGGAATGATATGATGCGTGTTAGTTTTTTTAAAGTGGGTATGACTGCTTCCCAACACTGTGAGAGAGCATTAGTTAGTATCTTGTAGCCACAGCCGAGCAGATTTATTGCTCTATACAAACAATGATCTATACAATTGAGAGGATTTTCATCCTTTCTCAGCAATATTGAAAGCCTCAGCTGCAGGTTCTGGGGGTCTGGGGCAGTTTTTCTCCAGAAAAGGATTCAGCATATACAGACTTCAGTATGGGTGAGAGCTGGGGTACATTTTATATATATATATATATATATATATATATATATATATATATATATTATATTCAATAGAGTTCTGTGCCTGATGCTTCTCCTCTTTACCATGTTGAGAAACTGCTAAATGTGCACTGCAGTGAAACTTTTTCCTTACAGAGAAGAGGGGTCTCATTTCTAAAACAGTGCGTAGGATCCATGCTTAAAGTGTAGGCATGCACAAAATCTGAACAAGCCACAAAAAAACTGATTTGTCAAATCGTGGGCATACACACCTGCATGAAATGTTCTTCATATAAATGTGGATCAACCTCATGGTCAATGCAAAGCGCCAACTGAATAATGATGTATAGAAATGAACTTGCTGATTAATTCTTCTTTTTGGTGAATCATGGCAACAGCTGAGAGGAAGAACAAGAAAGGGAATTTTTCTAATACAACAATATAAATCATTGTGTGAGCAGTCACTGGCTTTATTTCCAGACTTTGGTTATTTACACAGTCCATATGTACAGTATGATGATGAAGATGCCAGTGTTAGGTGTTGTGTCTGGAGAAGAGTGTGTGTTGCAGCCACCACAGTGTCTCTTGTGCTTTCTGTGAATAGGAATTTTACACATAAAATATATGAAAACTAGAATCATGGTGATACGCTCACTGGCCACTTCATCAGGTACATATGTACAATCTAATGTGATCTGATACAAAACCTGCCAAAAGTCTGCCTCTTTTGATCAGTCTTGATTGACACTGTCAAAGAGGTTTTCATTTAACTGCTATTTAATTTAACTGTTTATTATTTTGCCATTAAAGTTTGCAGTGGTATGGTGATGCACTGCTTTATTTTGAGAGGTGTTTCTAATATTTAGTCCACCCCATTTATATACATGAGAGGGCCAGAATATTAGGAACACCTGTCAGTATAAAGCACTCCAATCCAACATCAGGGGGTACCTCAAAACTAGGGAATGTGCTAAAAGTTCAGGATGCAGAATTGGATTGTCTTGTGGTGGTGGCCAGATAGCAACATGTGCACTGGCATGGTGTGATATGTGACAATCGCAAGTTGATGGCTGTCAAGGGCTTTGGATGGAACAGGGTTTGGCAGGGATACACTACACCATTCATTCCACAATGCTGGCATTAGCCCCAAAGTCTGTGAAGGTGGCAGTAGTGTGCATGCCCCTGGGCAGGAGACTGGAACAGGGGATGCTGGATTCTGGCGAAAGTAGGGCTCAACAGTATTCCTCCCATCTCCTGGTGAGTCCAGTCTTCTACAGGGCATGAGGAAACACAATGGCCAGCTTGGCCACAGTGCATGCTGTGGTTGAACTGGCAATGCCTCTTGTATTCCTACTTGGTGAGTCTTGCTCACCTAAGTTGCATTGGTTCTGTTCCCGCAGCTGATGATATGGTTTCGGAGGAGGTGGTTCATCTTGGCTGACTTGGATTCTGGCAAGTGGCCATTCCCAATTGTCTCTCGTGCTTCAGAGCCTGAGATAATTGGAGATCAATCCTGGTGGCCATTTCTATCTTTGATCCAATGAAGTGGGGAGATTGTATGACACCAGTTCATCTTCAATATACAGTACTCGCCCAAACAATCTGGGAAGGTGTCTCGATGGAGAGATGAATTCCAGTCACTTTGACAAGCCCTGGTGCAGAAGTCAGTGGAGTAGTTGGCCACGTCCCCTTGGTGCATTTTCAGCAAGCCCTGTGCTGTGTTGACCTGTGATCTCCCATGCTTAAAACTTTTTGGCACCTTGACTCAAAGGACGGGAAAAAGTGGAAGGCAGGAGTCTGCCTCTCCAACTCTGCTGTTTCCCACAGATGAAGTCTCCAGGTGATTACCACAAAAGCCCCCTTACCTCCTCAGAGGCAGAGTGAAGATGATGGAACAGTTAATGGAAGGTGTTGCATGACACAGGATCTCCAGTGTAGAACTCTGGTGTACCAATGTTGTGCTCGTGAACAAATGAAGATGATGCTCAGGAAGTAGCTGGAGACAGAAATGCTGGAGCCAACACTGAAATCTGTGACTGGGTTAAAGTGAGCTGCAGCTCCACTTGAGTGGAGAATTTTGAAACAGTCTTAACTGATGATCTGTGAGCAATGCTTCACAAACCAGGCAACGCAGTTCATACACAGTTTAAGTGGAAAAAATATGTCATCCCTAATGAATGTTACAGATGAGTTGTTAGCTGTGGTGTTTCAGAGCAGAGACAAAATTTATTTTCAGGAACTTGTCCACAAAGTGAGAGGAGAATTGTGGAAACAGAACCAGAGGGAGTGGCTAAACCTGAAGTTTCAGGTGATTAAGTTGTTGTAGTGGAAAAGGACAATTAATGTCTTGTTATGATCCATGTTCTTCTGGTTTCTGTCTTGTTGGTGTGTTTTCCCCTGTCTGCTTCCTCATATGTTTTGGGTGGTTCCTGTTGTTGCTCTCCTTTTTGAGTTAGGGCTCCCTCTGGTGTTCTCCCTTATGGTTAATCACCTGGTTAATTCCCTGCACCTGTGTGTTGTTTGCCCATCACCGCCCTCCTGTGTATTTATACACCTGCCTTCGAGTTGTCTGTTGTCAAAATGTGACCGAATCATTCTGCGCGTGTCCTGTACGCCAGTCTGATCTGTTTTCTGAAGACACCCTTTTCCTGACCGCTGTTTCTTGCCTTAGCCCTATTTGGATGTGTTTGATTTCCCTGGTTTTGACCTCGCCCGACCGATTACAATTGTGTTTTTTGCTGCCCTGGTGCTTCGACCTTGCTTACAGACAAGACTGTGTTTTGGATCACAGACTTTGTATTTGTTTGCAGAATAAAGGTTATTACTGCCAACCACACCGCTCTGCAATTGGTTCCTCTACTGAACATAACATGTCTATGCTTTAAGGCTGTTTTTCAGTTCATTCTCACAGTTGGACTCACACTGTCTCACTGTCTTTCTATACAGGTAAACTGTAAAATCAGACTACTATAACTATTAATGCATATAAATTCTTTCATGTCTTTCCCTCATCCCCACCTATAGGTAAACCGATGGGTTTCACTCAAGCTGTGTGACATAGGTGAGAGTCAAGTTGGATTCTTTATTCTTGTACTGCAGGTACTAGTAAGTATAGAATACAGTGCAAAACAAAACTATATCAATACATTGAAATTTTTGTGGTTTACCATAAATGTTAAACAAGTTTTAGTTAAATATATAAATACAAGTCTGACAGTTTTTTTTTTTTTTAATTTAGGCCAAATCAAACATTTCAAGGCGTTTTCTCATTAGTTATACTCATCCATCCCTGTATACTGTGTTTGTGTCTTCAGAGAAGACAAACTCATTTGCTGCCACTGAGAGGAGCTTCACAGTCAAGATGTTCACCTTCCAGTTCTTCACTCTCTTCTCTTCACTCTTCTATGTGGCCTTCTTCCTGGGCAGGTACTTATTCTATAGCTGTCTATCTTTGTTCATGGGAAATGTAAATACTTCTCTATAACTTTTCACCACAAAACTAATTATGGTGGAAGTAGAGACAGGTGATGAAAGTGGAAGACATCACAAGCTTGTGTGTGATGAGCATGCTGCTTCTGATATAGATGCTGGTTAAACCACTTATACCAGCATCAGTGAGTGTCTGGTTGACACCATGCTCCCAGTTATAGCTGAATAATGACAAAGATCCAATCCAGTTTTATTTGTATATCACCAATTCACAACATACATCATCTCAAAGCACTTTAGAAGGTAAAGTGTTTAAAGACAAAAAAAACAACAGTTCCCACAATGAGCAAGTATTGTTTCTTCCTTTTAAACAGACAGATAAAAGATGTCTTCATTCTACAAACAAAGTAAATTTGATTAAATCTGAATTCAGATATAGATTAAATTCCTTTTATTTAACTGACTCAATTTATTCCTGGGTTCATATTTAATAAAATGCTGTTAATATCCAGCTCCTTCTGGCAGTCCCTAGCTGCTCACATGTATGTGATGCTCCTCATGTAGGTTGTCGAAACCGCAGGTCTTAACTTCCCCAATACAGGAGGATATTAATCCTGATCCAGCATTTAATCTATCAAAATATTCTTCCCCTCTTCCAAGGTCTACTCAAACCTGTTTAGCCCCAAGCTCAATATCTACTTCGAGGGATTCTACTCAGATACTTTTGTAGGATTTGAGAGAGAGGAAGAATATTTACTGGATTGTAGTGAAGAGGCTCGCCTAATTACTCACTACCTTCATCCAGATGCCCACCCCGCTTCCACTAAGATTGAACCACACCCGAAACAGTTCTCAACTAGATGAGTATAGCAAAACCCCAGTCATGTCTGTTAAAGGCAGCTCTCTTCTTATGTTTCGGGCTCTTGGTAATTGCTAGGTAACTGTTTATAGACCTTGTTAGGTCCAAAGGATTTGTTTTAAAATCTTGGGGATTAGTGCAACCTGTGAGAATATTATTTCTAACAACCAACCTTCTATTTATGCTGGCAAAAAGTACTCAATGATGACTATGATAACTTTACTTTAAATGCAATATTGATTAATTTTATTCTTTATGATTTTAGCAGGAGCAAAGCTTACAGCATGAATTTTGATTAATACATCTTAAAATTAATACTCAAAATAAAAATCAATTTCTAAACTTAAACTTACTGTAACCTTAGAAAAATACTGAATTTAGGAGAGAGAGAGAGAGAGAGAGAGAGAGAGTGGTCGACTGCATGGCCATTGCTATCGTCCCGTTTCCAATCCTGCCCAGAAACCAGACACTGTCTTGGGCAATTGGCAGCCCCGCCCAAGGCTCGGCCGAAGTCCAGAATGTCCATCCCTCCGATGAGCAGCGGAGACGAAAGAGAGGTTTATTAATCCAAATCCGAGTTCATGAGTCAATGTCCGGTAAAATCTTCTTTTCTTAAGATCTTAGTCAACTTTGTCAACTCACGAACGCCTTCTGTTCTCCTCGTGATCGGTGATGGTGATGATCTACTGGAAACCTCTTCTCTCAATGGCTATACACCTCAGCAGGTCTCGGTAAACTTGTTTCGGTGATTAGACTCAGATGAATAAGCCCCGATGAGCCATCATACGTGGACTTGCTTCGGTGAAATAGCCCCAATGAATAGCGTCGTAACCTCTGTGTTTTAGCCCAGTGATCCCCAACCCCCGGGCCGATTTGGTACCGGGCCGCGCAGAAAGAAAAAATAATTTCCATTACTTTTATTTTTATCAACCACATTAAAGCACACGCCCTTAACTCGCGCCTGTTCGAACAGCTTTGTGAAGAGATGGATACGGACCATAAACGCCTTCTCTTATACAAGGAGATAAGATGGTTATCCCGAGGGAGATCGCTGGCCAGAGTATTTGAATTACGAGAGCCCCTGCAGAGATTTCTCTCTGAAAAAAAGTCACCGCTGACGCCACACTTCAGTGATGAGGAATGGATGGCAAAACTGGCTTACTTGTGCGACATATTCAACCTGCTCAATGAACTGAACTTGTCACTTCAAGGGAAAATGACAACTGTCTTCAAGTTAGCAGATAAAGTAGCTGCATTTAAAGCCAAACTGGATTTGTGGGGACGGCGTGTGAACAGAGGCGCATTTGGCATGTTTCATACACTGGCGGGGATTTTGGAAGAGACTGATCCTACGCCTTCGTTCTCCCAGCTGGTGCACGAACAACTGTCCCTGCTGTCAGAAGAGTTCGAGCGCTACTTCCCAACCACAAAAATATCCACGAACTGCCAAGGAATGGCCATTTGTCAACAAACCGGGTGAAGCCATCATGTCGATGTGTGAAGAAGATCAACTGCTGTAGATCGCAAATGACGGGGGCCTGAAACGTCTGTTCGAGACATCAACTCTGCCGTTGTTCTGGATTAAAGTCATGGCAGAATACCCCGAGATCGCGACAACAGCACTGAAAACCCTGTTGCCATTTCCGACATCGTATCTGTGTGAAGCAGGGTTTTCTGCAGTGACGGCAACCAAAACCAAATTACAGAGCAGACTGGACCTAAGTAGCACACTTCGGGTTTGATTGTCTCCCATAACCCCAAGATGGGACCGTCTCGTTGCAGCAAAACAAGCTCAGGGCTCCCACTGATTCAGTGCTGTTGTGAATAGCGAGTATTTTCATGCACTTTGTTTTTGTGGTGTGTCTTATTTTAAAGGTATGTTTAAACATTACCATAGCGACCAGAGTGCGTTGCATTGTGTTGAGGCAGAAAGGATGTTGCTCATGTGATGTTCTGTTGTTGGTGCGACGTTACGAGGACGCCGCTAATAAAGTTGCACATGATTACACAGTGGATTTACGTTCATTATTATTATTAGGGCCCGAGCACCTTCAGTGCGAAGGCCCTATTGTAATTCTAAAGATTATTATTATTATTATTATTATTATTATTATTCTTTTCACGACTTTTGTAGTGCATTTTTCGAGGCCTGAACATGCTCAAAAACTCACCAAATTTTGCACACACGTCAGGTCCGGCGAAAAATTGTATTTTAAAGGGTCTCAAAAATGGGCGGAGCAAAATGGCTCGGTGGCGCCCCCTGGAAATTTTCAAATTCCCCTCCCCATTGGGGTTATTTTGACCGAGACAGATGAGATTTGATGGGTGCGTAGAGAATGACAAGACCTTCGAAAAAGTCTCTTGCGGCCATGACTCAAACCCAACAGGAAGTCGGCCATTTTGATTTGAATATGCAAATTTTGGCCGTTTTTGGCCATTCGCACGTGTTGTATTTGAACGAACTCCTCCTAGGGATTTCGTTGTATCGACTTCAAATTTGGTGTACTGACTCTCGAGGCTTTGGTGATCAAAAGTTATCAAAAGCTTTAATGGTACGTGAACGAAATGGGCGTGGTGGCGCGGCAAATTTTGATGTTTCGCCAGAAAGCACGAAACTGCCATAACTTTAGCGTATGTGGTCTGATCTCCATCAAACTTCACATGTATGATAATACTCCCTTCCCGGAGGTATCCGCATATTCATATTCATTGAAAGTCACAGCACCACCTATTGGCGACAGGAAATCACATGTTTTGTACTTTGATGTTCAACATCAAGCATCTAAATCCGATGAAGCTACATTTTACTGTGGTAAGCCTTGAGACATGGTAGATGCTGGATTTACAAGATGGCGTGCTCCTGCGTCATGGCGGCCCCGTGGCGGCGCGGCGAATTTGGATCCTTCGCCATCACCATCAAAGTGGTCTAATTTGCACATACCCTGGCCGATGTGCCTCAAATTACACACGTACAATCAGAGTGGCGGCCTGAAGAGATATGTGGGAGTATATGGTCATACTTTAATAGCGCCACCTATGGCGACAGGAAGAAATTTTCAAAAACCCCTCCCCATTGAGGTTATTTTGACCGAGGCGGATGAAATTCAGTCGGTGTGTGAAACGTGCCACGACCTTCAAAAAAGTCTCTTGCAGCCATGACTCAAACCTCACAGGAAGTCAGCCATTTTGATTTGAATATGAAAATTTGACGTATTTTTCGCCATTCGCACATGTTATATTTGAACGAACTCCTCCTAGGGATTTCGTCGTATCGACTTCATACTTGGTGTGCTGACTCTCGAGGCCTTGCTGATCAAAAGTTATCAAAAGCTTTTATGGCCCGGCGCATTGAAATGGGTGTGGCGATGCAGGCGAATTTTGATGTTTTGTCAGAAAGCATGAAACTGCCATAACTTCAGTGTACTTGTTCCGATCTCAGCCAAACTTCACATGTATGATAATAATCTACTCCTTGAGACATCTGCATAATCATATTCCATAAAAGTGACAGCACCACCTATTGGCGACAGGAAATCACATGTTTTGTACTTTGATGTTCAACATCAAGTATCTAAATCCGATGAAGCTAAATTTTACTGTGGTAAGCCTTGAGACATGGTAGATGCTGGATTTACAAGATGGCGTGCTCCTGCGTCATGGCGGCCCGTGGCGGGCGCCTTGGCGTTTGGATCCTTCGCCATCACCATCAAAGTGGTCTAATTTGCACATACCCTGGCCGATGTGCCTCAAATTACCACGTACAATCAGAGTGGCGGCCTGAAGAGATATGTGGGAGTATATGGTCATACTTTAATAGCGCCACCTATGGCGACAGGAAGAAATTTTCAAAAACCCCTCCCCATTGAGGTTATTTTGACCGAGGCGGATGAAATTCAGTCGGTGTGTGAAACGTGCCACGACCTTCAAAAAAGTCTCTTGCAGCCATGACTCAAACCTCACAGGAAGTCAGCCATTTTGATTTGAATATGAAAATTTGACGTATTTTTCGCCATTCGCACATGTTATATTTGAACGAACTCCTCCTAGGAATTTCGTCGTATCGACTTCATACTTGGTGTGCTGACTCTCGAGGCCTTGCTGATCAAAAGTTATCAAAAGCTTTTATGGCCCGCGCACGAAATGGGTGTGGCGGTACGGCGAATTTTGATGTTTTGTCAGAAAGCATGAAACTGCCATAACTTCAGTGTACTTGTTCCGATCTCAGCCAAACTTCACATGTATGATAATAATCTACTCCTTGAGACATCTGCATAATCATATTCCATAAAAGTGACAGCACCACCTATTGGCGACAGGAAATCACATGTTTTGTACTTTGATGTTCAACATCAAGTATCTAAATCCGATGAAGCTAAATTTTACTGTGGTAAGCCTTGAGACATGGTAGATGCTGGATTTACAAGATGGCGTGCTCCTGCGTCATGGCGGCCCCGTGGCGGCACCGCGAATTTGGATCCTTCGCCATCACCATCAAAGTGGTCTAATTTGCACATACCCTGGCCGATGTGCCTCAAATTACACACGTACAATCAGAGTGGCGGCCTGAAGAGATATGTGGGAGTATATGGTCATACTTTAATAGCGCCACCTATGGCGACAGGAAGAAATTTTCAAAAACCCCTCCCCATTGAGGTTATTCTGACCGAGGCGGATAAAATTCAGTCGGTGTGCGAAACATGCCACGACCTTCAAAAAAGTCTCTTGCAGCCATGACTCAAACGTCACAGGAAGTCAGCCATTTTGATTTGAATATGAAAATTTGACGTATTTTTCGCCATTCGCACATGTTATATTTGAACGAACTCCTCCTAGGGATTTCGTCGTATCGACTTCAAACTTGGTGTACTGACTCTCGAGGCCTTGGTGATCAAAAGTTATCAAAAGCTTTAATGGTACGTGAACGAAATGGCCGTGGCGGTATGGTGAATTTTGATGTTTCGCCAGAAAGCACGAAACTGCCATAACTTCAGTGTACGTGCTCCGATCTCAGCCAAACTTCACATGTATGATAATAATCCAGTCCTTGAGACATCTGCATAATTATATTCCATAAAAGTGACAGCGCCACCTATTGGCGACAGGAAATCACACATTTTGTACTTTGATGTTCAACATCAAGTATCTAAATCCGATGAAGCTAAATTTTACTGCGGTAAGCCTTGAGACATGGTAGATGCTGGATTCAGAAGATGGCGTGCTCTCGCCTCATGGCGGCCCCGTGGCGGTGCGGCGAATGTGGATCCTTCGCCATCACCATCAAAGTGGTCTAATTTGAACATACCTTGGCCGATGTGCCTCAAATTACACACGTACAATCAGAGTGGCGGCCTGAAGAGATCTATGGGAGTATATGGTCATACTTTAATAGCGCCACCTATTGGCGACAGGAAGAAAATTTCAAAAACCCCTCCCCATTGAGGTTATTTTGACCTGGGCGGATGGAATTCGGTAGGTATCTGGAACGTCCCACAACCTTCGAAAAACTCTCCTGTGGCAATGACTCAAACCTTACAGGAAGTCAGCCATTGTGATTTGAATGTAAAAATTTGGCGTATTTTTCACCGTTTGCACGTGTTAGATTTGAACGAACTCCTCCTAGAGATTTCATCGTATCAGCTTCAAACTTGGTGTGCTGACTCTCAAGGCCTTGGTGATCAAAAGCTGTTAAAGGTTTTTATGGCTCGCGAAAAATGTGGGCGTGGCGGCGCGGCGAGTTTTGATGTTTTGCCAGAAAGCACGAAACTGCCATAACTTCAGCGTATGTGGTCTGATCTCCATCAAACTTCACATGTATGATAATACTCCCTTCCCGGAGGTATCCACATATTCATATTCATTGAAAGTCACAGCGCCACCTATTGGCGACAGGAAATCACATGTTTTGTACTTTGATGTTCAACATCAAGCATCTAAATCCGATGAAGCTACATTTTACTGTGGTAAGCCTTGAGACATGGTAGATGCTGGATTTACAAGATGGCATGCTCCTGCGTCATGGCGGCCCCGTGGCGGCGCGGCGAATTTGGATCCTTCGCCATCACCATCAAAGTGCTCTAATTTGCACATACCTTGTCCGATCTGCCTCAAATTACACACGTATAATCAGAGTGGCGGCCTGAAGAGATCTATGGGAGTATATGGTCATATTTTAATAGCGCCACCTATTGGCGATAGGAAGAAATTTTCAAAAAACCCTCCCCATTGAGGTTATTCTGACCGAGGCGGATAAAATTCGACCTAGGTGAATGAAATTCACTATGTGTGTGGAACGTGCCACGAACTTCAAAAAAGTCTCTTGCAGCCATGATGCAAACCTCACAGGAAGTCAGCCATTTTGATTTGAATATGAAAATTTGATGTATTTTTTGCCATTCGCACGTATTATATTTGAACGAACTCCTCCTAGAGATTTCATCGTATCGGCTTCCAAATTGGTGTGCTGACTCTCAAGGCCTTGGTGATCAAAAGTTCTAAAAAGCTTTTATGGCTCAGGAACGACATGGGCGTGGCGGTGCGGCGAATTTTGATGTTTCACCAGAAAACAGGAAACTGCCATAAGTTCAGTGTACCTGCTCCGATCTCCATCAAACTTCACATGTATGATAATAATCCACTCACAAAGACATCTACATAATCATATTCCATAAAAGTGAGAGCGCCATCTATTGTCGACCGGAAATGACACGTTTAGTACTTTGATGTTGAATGTATGGTGGCTCGATCAGACGGAGCTGAGATTTACTTTGATGATCCAACAGACATGGCAGATGCTCAGTTCTGAAGATGACATGCTTCTGCCTCCTGTGGTCCCGGTGGCAGGTCGGCGAAGTTGGATCCCTCGCCATCGCCATCTAAAGCGTTAAAAGTCTCAAATGCCTCATCCGTTCTGCCTCAAATTACACACGTACGATTGGGGCGGCGTCCTGAAGAGATCTGAGGGACTATTTTGTTGCATTGTTGTAGCGCCACCTATTGGCGACAGGAGGAAATGTTCAAAAACGCCTCCCCATCGGGGTTTTCGGGGAAATTCGGGGAATTCAGCGTCAGCCGGGTCCCCCGAGTTGGCGCAGGGGTGCGAGGGCCCGTTATCACTGCTTGCAGTTTTAATTATTATTATTATTATTTTCACGACAATTAAATCGCATTTTTCGAGGCCTGAACATGCTCAAAAACTCACCAAATTTTGCACACGCGTCAGGTCCGGTGAAAAATTATGTATTTTAAGGGTCTCCAGAATGGGTGGGGCAAAATGGCTCAGTGGCGCCCCCTAGAAATTTTCAAATACCCCTCCCCATTGGGGTTATTTTGACCTAGGCAGATGAAATTTGGTGGGGGCATGGACAGTCCCAAGTCCTTCGAAAAAGTCTCTTGCAGCCATGACCCAAACCGTACAGGAAGTCGGCCATTTTGATATGAATATGCAAATTTTGGCCATTTTTGGCCATTTCCACGTGTTATATTTGAACGAACTCCTCCTAGAGATTTCATCATATCAGCTTCAAACTTGGTGTGCTGAGTCTCGAGGCCTTAGTGGTCAAAAGTTGTTAAAGGTTTTTATGGCTCGCGAAAAATGTGGGCGTGGTGGTGTGGCGAGTTTTGATGTTTCGCCAGAAAGCACGAAACTGCCATAACTTCGGTGTACGTGCTCCGATCTCAGCCAATCTTCACATGGATGATAATAATCCCCTCCCTGAGACATCTGCATGTTCATATTCCATAAAAGTGACAGCGCCACCTATTGGCAACACGAAATCACATGTTTTGTACTTTGACGTTCAACATCAAGTATCTTAATCTGATGAAGCTGAATTTTACTGTGGTAAGCCTGGAGACATGGTAGATGCTCAGTTCTGAAGATGACATTCTCCCGCCTCCTGGGGTTCTGGTGGCGGGTCAGCGAAGTTGGATCCCTCGCCATCGCCATCTAAAGCGTTGTAAGTCTCAAATGCCTCATCCGATCTGCTTCAAATTACACACGTACAATTGCGGCGGCGTCCTGAAGAGACCTGAGGGACTATGTTGTCGCATTGTTGTAGCGCAACCTATTGGCGACAGGAGGAAATGTTCAAAAACGCCTCCCCATCGGGGTTTTTGGGGAAATTCGGGGAATTCAGCGTCAGCCGGGTCCCCCGAGTTGGCGCAGGGGTGCAAGGGCCCGTTATCAGTGCTTGCAGTTTTAATTATTATTATGATTCTTCTTCTTCTTCTTCTTCTTCTTATTATTATTATGGAGAAAATACCACAGTTTTAATGCCGATCTTGTCATTTTATTTTGTTTTTATCTGCTACACCCTTAGATTGGGCCGTGAAAATATTGTCAGACATTAAACCGGTCCGTGGTACAGAAAAGGTTGGGGACCACTGTTTTAGCCTTTTATACTCTTCTCTTCGTCTTACCACATCTCTCTTCCCAATACACACTAATGCACTATCCCTCTCTCTCCAACACACCCTAACACACATCAGTTGAGTAATACTTTCACTTCTTCTTTTCTTCCAGTGGTGCACCTAGGTCGTTTTGACACACACAGCCTCAGCTCTTCTCTCAGTATTACATTGCTCACAATCATAAAATCAACTTAACAATCATTACTTAAATCAAACAACTTCTAATCAACTTGGATATTGAATTAATCACAAATATTCATTCTCATATTCAAAAATCAGTCATGATATTGATTACTTCATCATTATCAGGTCATTTCATTGATTAGTTTTTACGTTGAAATCATCAATCATGTATCATTCATTTGTTAATTACTTCACCACACATTATCATTGAAAACCTTATTTTAACACTCAACTTATAATCATAACTTTGATTCGTCATTTTCTTCATAGATTTATCACAACATATTCATATTAAAACATTTCATTTAATCAACACTTTGCATTGCTTCCTATCATTCGTTATTTTTGATTAGTAATATAACACTTTGCGGTTGGTGAAATCTCAACTCTTCTTGACAAGGTCAAGTCAGATTTCGTTTATGTAGCCCAATATTGCAAGTCACATGTTTTCTTCAAGAGGTTTAACAATCTGTAGTAGTAGTGCTAGCAGTAGTAGTAGTAGTAGTAGTATTGTATAATAAGACAAAAAGTATGACATCTGAGCAATCGGGGTGCAGTGCTTAATTACGCTGGTATTTAGGCAATTAAAACTGCCTTGAGTTGATTTATGTTATGCATAGTCACTCTGTCCATCTTTCCACCATCAAATATGATAAGAAAAAACTCCTCCAAAAAAACTTGGAATGGAAAGAAATTGAATGGAAGGGAAGAAATCTCAGGAAGAGCAACTGAGGGGGGATTCTTCTTCTAAGATGGGCATAGATAGACATAGTATATTTACAGTATCAATGGGTTATGGTAAGTGGAGGTTGACAGTAATCTTGTTGGACAGACAACATGGAATATATTGAAAGTATTAACTTTAATGGATTTATTGAGACTGAGACTGACCCACTACCAGGTTAATGGTAATGGGTACCAGTCCTAAAGTAATTAAAGTCACTCTATATGCCACTAATAATTAAAGGTTAACATAAAGATGACTTTGGGAGTCAGACAGTGTTATGCCAGTAGGGAGGTTGACCCAGAGGAAGGGGATCCAATAGGAAAAAATCCCTGCAGCCAGCTGACTTCTTTTTAAATCTGGGGACAGACTGAAGCCCTGAAAGTGAAGAGCACAAGGGGGGATATAGTGTTTAAGGCGATCAGGCTGGCATGGAGGGGGCAAGCCCTTTTAAGAATTTTTTCTGGCATACTGTAGATGTTTTGAAAATTGTCATACAGTACTCACCCTTAAGTTCAGAGGTTTAAAATTGAGACTGTTGATGTGAAATTAATGTTCTTTCTTACAGGATAAATGGCCATCCAGGAAACTATGTGCGTATTGCTCGATGGAGACTGGAGGAGGTGAGGAGGATATTCATTATGTTCAGACATTCATCAGCATGTGGTCATTATAGTACTGACCCTCAGATGTGTCCTGTGTGTCTTGTAGTGTCATCCAAGTGGTTGTTTGACAGACCTTTTCATTCAGATGGCTGTGATAATGCTGCTCAAACAGACTCTCAACAACATCTTTGAGTTCACAGTGCCGTGAGTGTGCTTATTTTCATTTTAATCTCTATAAGGCATCAGTCGGTAATTTATTGTCTAGAACCATCATCCTATACTTCATTAGATTGATCTCATAGAGTATAGATGTAAGACTCTCAATTCATGTGTTATCCAGGTGGTTGAAGAGCTGTCTGAACAGAAACACTGCAAAGAAGCTGCAGAGGCAGTGTGGCCACTGTTACAAGAAGGTCTGCCGTGATGAACATGGACGAATTGAACCATGTGACATCTGCAAACTTCGGGACTGGCTGCGTAACTACCACCTGGCTGACACAGATGCCTTTAGTCTGTTCAATGAGTTCCTGGAGATGGGTAGGTCCACAGTCTCCTCCCTGACCATTATGAAGGTGGGATTGTTCACTTGCACAGTCCTGACAAAATGTCAGCTCAACGGTTAGTTATTATTACAGTTACTGTTGTCCACTCCTATCAGTACCTGATGGAGCCTGACTGAGAAATGTCAAAATTATGTGTGTGCATAGGTTAAACATATAAGAACAGAGTTTTGCACAGGTTGAATTTTTTCACTTCAATGCTGACTCATGGAGTTAACTCATTATTGACAATCCAGTTTTATTTGTATAGCACAATTCACAGCATAGACCATGTCATGGCACTTTACAGAGTAAGTTGAGATCTTTCAGTAGTAGAGACAGAAAGCCAACAGTCCCCACATTAGGAAGCACCTGGTGACAGTGGAGAGGAAAAACTCAGTTATTAATGGCCACAAACATCCCAACAGAACCAGACCAGGAACATTTTATATGTAGGATAGGATAGGATAGACTTTGTCACAGTGGGAAATTTTCCTTGGACTACACAATGTCTGCAGTATAAAGTCAATCCATTTATCCAACCACAAAAAATACAACAATGAAAACCAGATAAGATACATCAATAAAACCACAAATACATACATTAATCAATTGCAGGTTCCCATCAGCTTCATCAGCACAAGAAAATGCACACATATTATAATAATACTTCATCATCAGCAAGAATAATACAAGCATGAAATTCACCTTCTGGCCTATGTGATGTTGAGGGCTTTAATTGACAGTGGTGCAAAGGAGGTTTTGAACCGGTTGTGTCTGCTTAGGGGGACTGCACCGTCTGCCTGAGGGGAGGAGCTGATATGCAGGGTGGAGAACGTGAGTTGGATCTGAAATGATCTTTTGAGTCTGTCTGATTATGGTTTGTTAAAAAATTTCTTGAAGACTGGGGTGGTGACGGACTCCTATAATCTTCATGGCTTCTATAGCACAGGAGTCTTTCCACTGTAGCATGGTAGAATAGGAGCTGTACTTCCTGGCCCCCACCAAAAGTTCTGAGCCTTGTGAATGATCTCCAAGCTATTTGGGGTCAAACACCATCTCCTCTGTTTGGTTTTTTTGTGTTGAGGATCAGGTGTTCATCGCATCATTGTACAAAATTGAGAATGGAAATCTTATACCTCATGAACATCTGAATGAAGTTTGAGTCCTGGAATGGCAGGGTCATCAGAAAATTTAAAGATGTGTACATTTCTGGTATGGCCGGTACATTCATTTGTGAAGAAAGTGAACAGAACAGGTCGAGTATAAGGCTTTAATTTCTACACGTGTTTTGTTACCATATGCGCTAAGCTACTGCATGCATCATCACTGCTATGCAAATTGGCATGGGTCTAGATGAGGGCCTACCTCCAGAACCTCAACAGGCCAAAGTGCCTAAATCTTTCCATACATTTCATCACCTCAAGTGTTAAGGACACAGGTCTGAAATTTTTACATGCTTTGGGACAGGGTTTTTTAAGGGACAGGTGTGATAATTGCCATTTTCCACATTGGTTGTACAGCGTTATTGCCCACAGACCTCTGAAAGATGGGCCAAAAGGCAGGTGTTACATCCTCTGCACTTTTTAAAATAATAATACAAATGCAGGGATTGCCATATGGTCCAGCGGCCTCGTTAACAGTAACACTTTAAAAACAACTCCCACCTCTTTGGGGTCAATTAAGAGACATCCCACTCCATTGGTAGACATTTTTTCCAGAACACTATTACATTCTGCTGAGTTTTGCTTTAGCTCTTCCATAGAATCCATAGATTTCTTTGTGGGTTCCAGGTTTGTCATGCTTTGATGTTTACATCTTCTGCTGTTGTTTTGCCTCCCTCAGTTTCTGATTTAAATCTGATTGCGTAGTTCTTAACAACACTTAGTCATTATTCTTAAATGCAAATTTCTTCCTTCATTATGTAAGGCTTGTTGTTTGGGAACACCATTACTGACCACATTACTGATCACAGAGTTAATGCAAAATTTTTTATAGTCGGTAATACAGTCTGTAATGACCTGCATGGTTTTAGTCTTCCTTCTCAGACAGTGTAGCCTACTCTGTACATAATAAACAGTCTTTAAGTGTGACACTGACAGATTTGACGAAGGGCTTGCTGCTCTTAAGAGCTGTTCTGTATGTAGGTGTTAGATGGACAGTGTTATGATCTGCCTTGGCCAGGGGTGGTTTTACAATAGCTGTGTATGCACACTTAACGTTTAGATAATACTTAGTATCCTTGGTGTCTGGTAACACATTGTTTCTATTGCTTAAATGATAAAGACAGGCATTAGGGGTGTGTTGCACCTGATCTTCTTTCCCTTGGGATGAGGCTCTGGATGCGTTACCATCAGGGGGAATGTAGACTGATCATATCATATTTTCAAACTCCTGAGGAAGGTAGAATGGCTGCAGACACAACAGGTTGAGGTCCTCATTACAGATTGCTTTCCTGATTTTGTACTATCTACACCACTTGTCATTTACATACACGCACACCCCACCGCATTTCCCTTAGCTCCGTTTTCAGTTCTGTCTGTGCAGACATGGGTAAAACCTTCAATTTGCAAACTTTCAACCTTCAAATGCAGTTAGCATCCAACCAGAAGTGCTTAAGCAGTGAATTAAATATCTAATGTACAGTATATACATTATATAACATACATAGTTCCCTAGCATTCTAGCATTCCCTAGCCTTGTAAATGCTCAGATCACCAAAATGACCCGGCTGCATTAATCCATACCCTAGCCCTTACATATACAGTCACATGCAACAGACTCTCGTTTAATGCCAAACCCACCTAGCTATGATAGCACGGCAGCTTCTCCTTGGGATTTTTTTTTTTATCACATAACATTCATTTGACGATCACCTTCTCTGCAGACCAAATGACTTGCTGCAGTCTGCCCTTATCCTTGGCGGTAGCAGCAGTGTACCAGATGGTGATGGAGGAGGTGAGGATGGACTCAATGATGACTGTGTAGAAGTGTGCGATCATTGTCTTGACAGATTAAATTTCTTCAGCTGCCACAGGAAGTACATTGTTGCTGTGCTTTCTTGGTGAGGGAGCTGATGTTCGGCTCCCACTTGAGGTCCTGGGAGATGATAGCTCCCAGGAAGAGGAAAGACTCCACAGTGTCAATTGTGGAGTCACAGAGGGTGATGGTAGCAGGTGAGACTGAGTTCTTCCTGTAGTCCACAACCATCTCCACTATCTGAACTCTAGGTTGTTTTGGTTGCACCAGGTCACTAGATGGTCAACCTCTCACCTGTGGGCAGACTCCTCACCATCCACGATGAGTCAGATGAGGGTGGTGTCGTCCGCAAACTTCAGGAGCTTGACGGACTGGTGACTAGAGGTGCAGCTGTTCATGTACAGGAAGAAGAGCAGAGGAGAAATAACGCAGCCCTGGGGGGGATCCAGTACTGATAGTCATAGAGTTGGAGATAGACAGGTGAGCACTGGTGGAGGTGACTGGAGCTGGAGCTGATGGGAGATGTTGTGGAGGATGGTTGCTGGACTGTCCGTTTTGTCTTTCAAAGCGGCAATAGAACTTGTTCAGGTTGTTGGCTGGGCGTTGGTCACTGGTGAAGTGGAGGGCTTTAGGCTTGTAGTTGGTGATCTGCCTGAGCCCTTACAGTTGTTAGCAGAGAACTGGTGTTGGAGTACAGTCGTTTAGCCTCTTTCACCGCCTTGCTAAACTTGTACTTCGCCTCTTTGAATCTGTCTTTGTCCCCACTCCTGAAGGCCTCTTCTTTTGCCAACCTTAGTTGTCTGTGTTTGGCTGTGAACCAGGGTTTGTCATTGTTGTAACTCACCCTGGTGCGTGATGGAACACAGCAGTCCTCACAGAAGCTGATATATGACGTCACAGCCTCCGTGTACTCATCCAGACTGTTGGTAGCAGTCCTGAACACATCCCAGTCAGTAGAGTCCAAACACGCCGGGACATCCTCCACAGCCTCACTGGTCCACTTCCTTGAAATCCTCACTACAGGTTTACAGAGCTTTAGTTTCTGCCTGTAGGCAGGAATTTGGTGGACAGATTGGCCCAGTGCAACATGGGGGATGACATGATAAGCATCCCTGTTTGGGCATTTAATAAACTGCCTGTATTTAGGGAGTTCGTGAGTGAGGTTACCTTTTGTTAAAGTCACCAAGGACAGCAACTAAAGAGTCACACTCACTCACTCACTTACACACACACACACACATTATCTGGTCGGCGAGCATGGACTGTGCGTCCTGCACGTTGGCCTGAGGCGGGATGTAAACACCAACCAGAATGAATGAAGCAAGCTTGCGGGGTGAATAAAAAGGCTTAAAGTTTGTGATGAAAAACTCCAGGTAAGGAGAACAGTGCTGCTGGGTCACTGTCACTTTGTTGCACCAACCGCTGTTGATGTAGAAACAGATTCCTCCACCTTTAGTTTTGCCGGAAAGTTCCGTGTCTCTGTCCACTCGGTAGAGTTGGAAGCCTGCCAGCTGCAGCACAGAGTCCGGTACGTCTCTGTGAAGCATAAGACAGCAGATGAAGAAAAGTCCCTGTTTTCCCCCGACAGCAGTTGTGATTCCTCCAGTTTGTTACGGCAGCGAACGCATGTTAGAGAGTGATATTCCCAGTAACGGTGTGCGTGATCCGCGTTGGTGAAGACGCACGAGTGCGCCGGCCCGCTTCCCTCTCCTCTGGTGTTTCGCTGCATGAGCAAAGGTGAGCGCACCATTGACCAAGATGTCCTAAATTCCCACTGTTGGGAGAAGAAAATTAGGAAATAAATCGTCTGGTGTTGTTACCTTGATGTTAATGAGCTCAAAAACTCAAAAACAAAACAACGCGCACCAACATACTGAAGCAGCCATCCGCGGCGCCATCACCAGTGATATAAACCGTCCCTTCCTAATCCTGGTCCAATATTCTTGGTTCTCACACCCCCTCTGTCCTGAGCTGATGACACTTTGCTCACATTATTCTAGGAAACAGAATCTCCTTGAGACAGTGCGCTCACGCTCTGTAGACATCAGTAACACCCTGTAGACATAAACTGTGATCATGAAATGCTTTTCATATGTTGCTGGTGTTTAATAGATATTGATATTCAAATGTAATATTATGTGATTGTCAGTCTATTTTTACATCTGACATTCAATTTTAACTTCCAAAATGGTTTTCTCTCAAACAATACAGAATTGTTCAGACGGCACTTGGCTGTAAAGCAACAGAGTTTTATTCCAGTGTCCTCTAAGGACCATTCCAGTCTCCTGATATTTGTTATGAAATCTTAAATTGCTCTTCACCAAGTTTCCTAGCAGCTTGTTCAGTTCTTTTTCTTGGTTTTCCAGTTCTTGTGTGTCTTAGTGTGTCCATGTTTCTTCCATTTCTGGATTATGGTCTTCACAGTTGGTAATGGTATCCCTAAAAACCCTCAAACATTTCCATATATCCCTCTCCATCTTATTGAAGGTTTATCAGTTTCATATTGAGGTTTTCTGACAGCTGATTTCCTGATCACATTGTTACTGTTAGTCTCTGCTTAAGACTGCTGCTGGAGATCTACACACTTGTAAATGTAAATGAAAGCCCAGTTTAACACCTTGTGCCAATCAACCATTAAGTGTTGACAGTGTTTAAAAAAACATTAGACACCTGATTTCTATCTATCTATGAGGGATTTGTGTATGTGTCAATCTAAATCAAAAATATTCAATGTTTTGATTTATTGTTTATCTGACTCATTATGTTTTTTTGCAGAAGAGGACAAAATACTTAAATGTCCATGTTATGTACTTACTGTCTGTGCACACCAGTGATGCAGTTCAGTTTCACCACCATATTTGTGGCAGCGTTCCCCCTTGCCCCCCTGCTTGCTCTCATCAATAACATCTTTGAGATCCGCCTAGATGCCATAAAGATGGTCCGCCTTGAACGGCGGCTGGTTCCTAGGAAGACCAATGACATTGGTGAGCTGTGTGTCTGTTAATATGTGAGTGAAAGGTTTCTGTCTGGGAAAACTTTTTTACATCAGCAAATCAGTTCAATAATACATACAAAATCTGAGCCCAATTGTACAACCAAACTCACTGAGGAATGGGTCAATATAAGATCACTCTAGAAACCCTTCAGCTTGTCCATCAGTTCTGCAGTAACTCCTGCTTATACACAAACGTTTAATAAATCTCTATCAGAAATGTGCTCAATGTCTGTGCAAAATGAATTTGAAAAGAATATACAGGACATTGCTTGTTAGAGTAGTATGTGTTTATTTGTTAATCAGCAGGATCTAAAAAAAAGTCAAGAAAGTCTTTGTCCAGAACTCCTGAGCTGTGAAATGTTATCATTTCAACCTGTCAGTAATCCAAAAACCTATGTGAAAAAGTTAGATATTTTCTATGATATGTTACTATGTGTTTACACTTGAAAATCCTGTTACCATGAAGACAAAGAGAAGGATTTTGATTTGATTGACTGCTCCATCAGTCATCCCTGATCACTGGCTTGTCCCGTGAATCTGAGCAACTGTCAGTTACTTTGTGTGTATGTGTGTCTCTGCGTGTATGAGTGTGACAGTACTGTCTTCTCTCTGCAGGTGTGTGGACACAGGTCTTGGAGGCCATCGGTGTGTTAGCAGTGATTGCTAATGGCCTGGTCATTGGAGTGTCATCAGACTTTATTCCACGTCTTGTCTATCATTATCATTATGGCCCGTGTGCCAGCGGTAGCACCCACACACAGTCAGTCATGTTTCATCTGGTACAAATACCTAATAACACATCCGCAAAGTGGTTTTTGTGTTGTGTCTCATCATATGTGTTTTGTGGTCTCATTGCAGCTGCATGCAGGGCTACATTAATGACACGCTGTCCATAGCTTCTATGAGTGACTTTCTTGATAATCAGATGGAGACAGAGAATGGCTTGAATGTTACACAGTGCAGGTGAGAGGGCTTTCATGATTTTGCTCTGACCAGACATAACGAGTACTCAATGACAGGTGTGATTAACAGGACAAAGTTGTCTTGTGTGCAGTTACAGAGACTACAGGAGTGATAAGGACTACACTCTGACTTCTCAGTTTTGGTTGGTGCTGGCTGTGCGTTTTGCCTTTGTCATCCTTTTTGAGGTTTGTACTTGAGATGTGGAGTGTGTGGTTCATTTGAACTGATGAAGCCATTTTTTCAGAGTTGTCATGTGTGTGTTTTCTGCAGCATGTTGTGGTGGTGTGTAAGTTTATTGCAGCCTGGTTCGTCCCCAACAATCCTATTCAGGTGAAGAATCATCGTCTGCATGACAAACTGGCTCGGCTGAAGGAGGAGCTTCGGTAAGTCAGCAATACCACATGACAGGACAGTGATATCACAAGAGATGAAGGAATTATAGAGAATTTGGAGAGGACAGAGAGACAGGATGTGGTAATGGAAGAGTGTAGAGCCCCATCACATTCACCTCCATCATCTTTTTGTTGTGTTTCAGCGCCGTGAAAAGCCACAGATCGACAGATGTCTGAGCCTTCCACAAATAATTCCAGATCTGCTCCCCCTGACAAATCTTGACTGGTTAAAGTGTGAAATAAAAAGATAGATCTTTGTTTTTTTTATAATTTATTTTTGCTGTTGGACCATGAGGTTAGACTTCACTGTAAGGGTTTATGTGTTATGATCATATTGGACTTGAATTTTGTCTGGTCACTTGTGACCACTCAATCTCACTAAATATTTTACACCATTTAAAACATGTAATGCAATGTTTAACATTAAAATGTAAGAATTTTACTTTCATTATTTTATGTTGTTAATAAGTCAGGTGCCAAAAGATTTTTTTTCTCAAACGTCCTCACAGCACGGCATATGCCACAATTTACTACAGTCTGCTGCTCAACACCAGTTCATCTTTTAGTAATAATAAGATGATAACATGTTTTGAGGCCAACCAGCAATCAGCGTACAGAGGATGTCATTAACATCTGTTTTTCTTAATGCAGATGATAAAAATATCACATACCTAACATTGATAACAGAAATATATCATTACAGATTTTGAAAAATACTTCCTGAAAACTTTAATCAGACACATAAAAATAAAATAATTTTATGTCTCTTCACCATATAGATCTATGTACTTCAAGATGAGTTGTGTCTTTTTTGACTGTCTTTCTCCTCTGAGGTACCAAGTGTGTGTCTTTTTAACTCTAATCTGTAACTGTACCACTAAATGGTTGATGCCAACAAATCATTTGAGCCAAACTGAGCCGTGGACTTGAATTTATGGGAACTACAGGATGTTTTTATACTGTCTGATACTGTTGTAGTCACTGGGAAAGCATCACCCAAGTAAAGACTGACTAAGGAAAACAATGCAAGTGTTGGTGTTTTGATGGATCCAATATCACAGCATGTTAACCATAGGAACCCCTCAGTAAATACAGGAACTGGTGAGGATAATGTGGAAGGTTAAGGGGCAGGAGGGTCAAGTCAAGTAATTTTATTTATATAGCACCAAATTGTCATCATATAGAGTAGGTCTTAATTCTTACTGTTATTTGCTGAGTTGCGGCCATGAGCAAGCACTTGGTGGCAGTGGAGAGGAATAACTACCATTTAAATGGTAGAAATTTGGAGCAAAATCAAATTCAGGTTTGGCAGCCACCTGAATGATCTCATTTCATTAGATGAACAGCGCTACTCCCTCTCATCTGCTTGATCACTGGAATGGCATCACCTTGTCTTATGATGAACTGGTTCACACCTCTGATTCATAGCAGTTCTTTGGGAGATTTGTTCAAGGGCAGCGGTTTGCAAGCTGCTGGACTCTCTCCTTTTCCTATCTTGACTAGTCTTCAGCACTGTACGAGATTATGAGATTTATCCTATCCCTATAGCGTGCCACATCTGAGGGCAACACTGGAAACTGGAACTGGAACTGGAAAACACATATCTCAGTTGGCCCAGCGATCAAAGTACAGTTAAAAGGCATGTCTAAGGCTTCTCCTCCTGTCCCTGACCATAGACAGCCTTTAACACTTGATGTTATCAGCGCTGAAAAATGGTATTTTATGGCCATATATTGATGCTCTGCTTGAGGATGTATTTCTAATGGCCTTCTACACATTCCTTAGAATTGGTGAATTTGCTTTGGTGAAATAATCAATAATATGCTGACTGCACAGCAATTAAGAATTAAACAACCCAAAACTGCAGCATTAAGGACTGTACTAAACAACATCTTACGTTACTAATTTGGGTAACACACAATAATAAAATGAATACTCACATTCTCGTGAATGCGTAAAAGGAGGAAATCAAATGAACAAGGCCCATAAACTTCAATAAAGACTTAAAGTACACAAACTACAATAATCAGCAAAGATACTGAATGCAGTCCTTCGTTATGTCCTCATCTGCTGAGCTGAAACTTAAACTATATATGGATGTGTTCAATGGTCAGATGACTAGGGATTTCTGGACTAGCATGGTCTGTTCATGTGAACTCTGCATGTGATGTCAGAGAATCCATACTGCGCCTGGGCATAGAGCAAGGTTGTACAGGTGCATAGATGATGAATAGCTGACTCTCTATGGATATTAAATTGCGTCACATTCCGTTTCATGTTTTATTTGTAAGCAGTCGGTAACTTTCCTGCTGCCTCGAGGCTGCTCCCACCTAATCAGCTGTTGGGCCAGCATAACACCCAATCACCAATTGTTCTTTACCTCACGGGGGCACCATTTATTGGAGCACCCTTTGTTGAGTTTGCCTACTAAGGCACTAATTATTGGGGTTTGGCTATCTGAAATAATTAATAATTATTATTCTAATAATAGATGATGGCATCCTCCACTCCCACCTTCTCCTGGTAGGCAAACTGCAGAGGTTCGACAGTGTGGTGGATCTGTGGCCTCAGGTGATGGAGCAGCAGCCGTTCCATGGTCTTCATCACGCACGACATCAGGGCGACCAGCCTGAAGTCATTTAGCTCACCAGGATATGGTTTCTTTGGGACTGGAATGATGCAGGATATCTTCCACAGCTGGGGAATGCTCCCCTGTCCCAGGCTCATGTTAAAGATGCACTGTAGGGGGTGTCCCAACTCCTTCATGCAGGCCCTCAGTCGTCGCAGTGATACTCCATCTGGGCCTGCAGCTTTGTTGGGGCGCAACAAAGCTCAAAGCTTTCCATAAACCTGAGCTGTTGTGATCGTTGGTGGTGGTGGTGGTGGTGGGGTGGGGGGTGGGTGACTTCCTCTTCTGTGCTGGTGACGGCTTGTGGGACTGGGTTGGTGAGGGCTGCTGTGTTCAGATGTGTGGATGGGATGGGTTGATCGAACCTATTAAAAAAAATGGTTAGCTGGTTTGCCCTTCCCATATCCCCCCCAATGGGGGAACCTCTCTTGTGCACCAGTGATGATCTTTATCCCCCCACACCTCCCTCATGCTGTTGCTCTGCATCCTTTGTTCTATTTTCCTTCTGTACTGCTCCTTCACCTCCCTGAGCTGGACTCTGAGTTTCCTCTGTACCCGCTTGAGCTCCTGTGTGTCACCATCTTCGAAGGCCTTCTTCTTATGGCTCAGAACCCTGTTGATGTCACTGGTTATCCAGAGCTTGTTGTTGGAAAAGCAGTGTACAGATCTTACTGGAACAACAATGTCCATACAGACGTTTGCATAGTCCGTAGTGCGGTCAACCATCTCCTCCATGTCCTCATTGTGAGACCCCTGCAATGCGTCCCAGTCTGTGGTCTTGAAGCAGTCTTTCAGAGCCTGCTCGGCTTCAGGAGACCACTTCCTGAATGAGTGTGTGGACGTTGGTAGTCTCCTTACTCTTGGTGTGTAGTGAGGTTTAAGCAGGATCAGATTGTGGTCTCCTTTCCCCAGTGCAGGCAGGGGGGTGACGCTGTATGCATCCTTTACATTTGCGTACATCAGATCTATCGTCCTGTTCTGCCTGGTTTTACAGTCCACATACTGGTGGAAAGCAGACAGTGTTTTGTCCAGAGTGACATGATTAAAGTCCCCAGAGATTAGCATGAGAGCCTCATGATGCTGTGTTTGTAGTTTGGCAACTGCGCTGTGGATGTTGTCACACGCGGCCTCTGCATTGACACGCGGAGCGATGTAAACAGTGTGAACAATGGCGTGGCTGAACTCCCTGGCCAGATAATAGGGACGAAGACTTACAGTCTGTGCATGTGGAGCATGTGGAGATTTTAATGTTCACATGCCCAGGAACACAGTGTGTTCACACAGTATGCGTCCTCCTCCTCCTTTGCGCTGACCACAGGCTCTGTGTCTCTGTCCACTCTGACTGTGCTGTAGTCTGGTAGCTCCAAGTTAGCATCATGTCAGCTTTTACTTCATCAGAGTTCAATTTCATCAATTGTTTGGGGTTCAGGGGAATTTAAGTCCAAAGTAGGAGAAATGGGTGGTAACTAACTTAAATAAGACTTCAAAAACACAGGAATCAAATTATTTATCAGGGGCATAAATTCACTTTTATCTCAGTGGATTGTTTATCCCAATAGTTTACTGAATAATTTGATGTAATTCAAGTTAGGGACTGATACAACTGGGTCAGACAGAAAGAATGAAAAATCATAAGCATATAAATTCACAACACTTTCAACCTTGCAAAATCTTATACCATGAATGATGGATGGTTTCAGATGCCTATTGACATTCCAATCAATATCAAAGAGAAGGGGAGAGAGCCGATCGCTTGGATTTTTTTTTTTGATTAATAACAATAGAAGACACTGGATGAGAATAAATCATTTTTACCCATTCTATAAAATTCACTCCAGATCCAAAATGTTTCAGTGACTCAAACATAACAAGCCATTCAATCTGATTGAATGCCTTTGGGTGTCTAAGGATGGCACCTTGTCCATCTGTATCATGAAAAAAACATAATGTGGTCAAAAGCAAATGAACATTAACAAATAACAACCTATTTGGGATAAAATAAATGTGATCAGAATGTATGATTGTGGAAATATAATTACTTAAATTAGTTATTAGTTTCTGGTCACAATTTTGTAGAACTATCACTCTGTAACTTTCAGGTCTCTTTCTTCCTTTCTCTTTTTAAGAAACATGCAAATATTTGCATCATAGAGTAAGTAGGGAGCCTTTTATTTTTTTATTGAATTTTTAACCATTCTTAACATGAGAGGGACTATTTTTTCATGAAATTTCTTCCTGATCCTGAATTCCCACATTCCCTAGTTTTGAGGTATGCCTGGCTCAGTCAGCACAACCCCCATACAGATTGGATGACTGGGGTCATCTTGGATGCAATTTTACATGCTACCAGGTATGTTGAAAGTAAGCAGCAGCTCCACTCTACCCAGCCACTATTTGCAGGGTCTGTTTCTTCTTTTCCCTTTTCCAGAAGCTTGCAAATATTTGCATCATAGAGTGAACTAGGGAGCCTCTTATTTTTTATTGAATTGTTCACCATTCTTAACCTGAGAGGAACTATTTTTTCATGAAATGCCTTGTAAAATTCCCTGCCAAAGCCATCTCGGCTAGCTGCTTTTCCTGTAGGGAAGACTCTTACTTTAACTTTAACAGCTTCCCACATAGTGGGGTCAGAGACCTCCCCATAATCATTAGTAGTAAGAAGACTCATCTGTGTGTGTGGACATGTATATAAAAAAAGAGTCTTGAAGGAGAAAAGGATTGAAGCACCAACTATTGTTATTGCACCATTATTGGAAAATAATTTATATGCCCTGAAACCATTAGATATCTGCCATATGGGTCTCCCTTCATAGTGTCCAGGCAGAATGGGATATTTTTCTGCAAGAGAATAGCAACCCCTCTGGCTTGGCCAGTAAATGGTGGTTGAAAACCTGCAGAAATCTCCCCATTCCCCTCCCCCAGAGCACAGAGGAGAGGGCTGGGCTGTAAACTACCAGCACCCATGGTCAGTTGCAGAAATTTAAGGATGATACCAGGTCTGATCTTTCCCCAATATTAATTTTGAATATGGTGGGTTGTTTTCACCTCAACCACAAGATTTCCTTATCATAATTGGTTGCAGAAATCCAAGATATGAAATATAATTAAATAATTGTATAACTGATTTTAGTAGTTATAATTAAGATTTTCTGATACTGTGAATATACATTTACTATGTCACAGTCTACTCCACATCACCTGCCTTTTTCCCCACTGACCCACATTTTCTGCCTTCTAACTGTCAGCCATGCCCAGCTCACTAGCCTCCACGAATCATCTTTGTCCACACCTGCATTCCATTCACAATCACATCACTACATATACCCCATCCAATACATTTATGACTTTTATTGTTCCTCATGTTCTCATGCAAGACTTTCCAGCATTCTCTCTTAGACTGACTCCCTGCGATCGACTCTGCCTGCCTAACCTGTTTTACTCATCACTACCCTGGTAAACATCTCACCCTTCTGTCACCAGTTATGAATCTTGTCTTCATTCTGCCTGGTTATCATCTGCCTGTTCCCAAGGCTATGTGGCACTCAGCCTTGAGGTTTGTATACCTTACTCCAAGTAAGTGATTAATGAACTTGCAAATCATGGTGGGAAAGAAACAAAACTGAAAAAATTAAGTTACTTAAGATAATAATTTGTGGCTGCAAATGAATAAATTCTAAACTAAACTTCTTTTTAAAATGAATGTGTTTGTTTGTGAAATAAAACTGGTACAATAAAGTTTTCTTAACAAATACAACACACACTCAAAAAAATTGTCAGAAAACACTGCTCTTGAAGATGCTCTCAAACCGAGGATCATAAATGCAGAGGAAAGAAGGGATTGTACAACCAACTAAGGAAGAAATTAAATTCATGTGAAATGAAGTGAGACTAATAATTTGTCCTGACACACGGAACAAGATGACATCATCTAGTATGCAACAAAAAAAAACAGTACCAGGTGTAACCCAATGAGAAACAGGCTCGATAAGTATCATGCAGAGAAGGAAACCCTTGATGTAAGCATAGTGCAAATATCTATGTATGAAATAAAACCAAACATTATTTTTTTTTAATATGTCTGCAAGGAATTTCAGCACTTTCGCTTAAAAAAGTGTCAAGGAGATTTAAATAATCCTTAAAATATAGTCATATTTGAAAAATTGACTTTTGCAGCTCCTAAGCTATAGTTAGCAACATCTATGTCAAACAATATTTTATGCACAGCCTAACAATTTTTGATATGGGGCAATATGACTTAACAAAATCAATATTTAGTTGCAAGAAAACTAGTAAAGATATTAATGTTTTTTTTAATTTAGATTTTTATTAATCACTCCTAAACATTCAGAAACAGCTACATGCAAATACATTATCCTTGATAAATTATCCTTGATTTCTTGAATAATCACAAAATCTTTCACACCAATTCAGTGAGAAATTGTTGAGGCTTAGCATACACATGCAAAGAATCACAGAAATTATTGAATTTTGCTCAGAGGGCCAAACTTCAAAAATACGTTACTAAAAAGTTCTTGGAGTACAGCTAGATTATTTAATAGGATAAGTAAAATCCATGAAATGAACTGGGAAATGTTCTGAATTCCAGGTGAATTGGAGTGGAAGGACCCATTTGGAAACATATTTTCCAGCTTTCCTGTTTGTGGTACCTAACCATGCAGGTAGTTTTTCTTTTATTTTTTCCACATTTTGACATATCTGCCTCCACCCCAGAGGTGATTAAATTCTCACAATAAATAGATTTTGTTATAAACTTTACCGTTTCTAACACACCATGTGCCAAAGCACACAAAAAATATTGCGATTTTGAACTTTGCTTCACCAGTGCCACAAAGTTACTGACGAAATTGACGAAATGGTGAAATTGGTAAATACTTTCCAGATGGGAGCCCTTTTTATGTCACCTTGTAGCTCCATCATCAAAAAATGAAATAAACACCACGGGGTGCATGTGGATCAAGAGACAAATGCATTCACTAAACAGTCAAATGCCAACGTGGCATGCTCATGCAATAGGAATGCTCAATTAATATTGTCATCTCATCACACCTTATTGAATACTCTTAAATGCTCACATATATGCATGAAAACATGCACAATTCACATTTTAGTTTTCACAAATTTTTTTCAATATTAATATTGTTAAGTGCATTATTTTGGTACATCAATAGACACAGACAGTCACAGCAAGGCCACAAGTTTTAGGTGGATTTATTGGCACACAGGGTAGAGAGAGGTGAGGAGCAGGCTGTGAACTTGGCTGGCTGGAATCTTTTGTTGAGCAGAGTGTGTCTGAACAGGAGCTTTTCTGACAGAAGATGAGTGAGGGTTGCAGCTGGCTGGAGATCCTGAGCATGAGCAAATGGAGAGTTTCACAAATAAATACACCTCTAAATATTACTGTGAACGATTTTCAGGGACTGTTTCCTCAGATGGCAGTTTCAGTGAAACCTGTTCTCAAGGAAATCTGGATTATCTAGAGTTGAATAGAGACTTTGTTGCTCTATGATTTTTAAAATGCACATTTTCAGTTTTTGAGCAACTGAAGCAAATTTCCATTTGCTTGCATTGCACATATTGGTTTGAGGCAGAAATCTCAGGACATATATGTCAAAACCTGGAAAAATAAAACCCAAATATCTCTGTAGACAGAATAGAGGACCCATTAAAATCAGATGGCATGGATGATGACCAGAACCTTACTGTATGTGAGAAACAATGAGCCAAACAGCTGATAATTAGTCAGACGATGTGCCTGGATCCATTGCTGACTTCAGTTCATCTCATTATCATAAATCACAACCACTTTGCATTGTAGATGCACTCATCAACCACCTGAGGAATACAGGCACGTCTGCTTATTCATGCGGTTATCCAATCAGTCAATCAATGTGTCAGTGCAATGCATAAAATCACACAGACACAGATCAGATGCTTCAGTTTCAAACACCATAATGTGATCTTAGTGACTTTGACTGTAGCATGATTGTGTGTGCCAAACTGGCTGTTTTGATTTATTTAATTTCCTGAAACTGCTGATTGCATGGGATTCTCACACACAATAGTCTCTTTAGAATGACTGAAGCAAAAAGCATTGCAGAATGAACAACACATCCAACCCTGAGGTGGATGGACTACATTAGCAGAAGGCCGCATCAGGTTGCACTCCTGTCTGCCTGTCTGTTATCATCAACATGAATCCATGGACTCAACCCGCCCTTTGTTAACAGACTGGGTTGCTGGTGGTGGTGTAATGGTGTGGGGAAATTTTCTTGACACACTTTGGGCCCTTAATACCGATCAGGCATGGTTTGAATCCCACAGTCTATCTGAGTATTGTTTCTGACCATGTTCATCTCTTTATGGCAACAGTTTACCATCTTCTAATGGCTACTTGCAGCATGATAATGCTCCATGTCACGAAGCAAAAGTCTTCTCAAACAGGTTTCATGAACATGACAGTGAGTTCAGTGAACTTGAGTGGCCTTTCTAGTCTGAATCCAGTAGAACACCTTTTGGATGTGGTAGAACAGGTTGGCAGCATGAATGTTAAGCTGACAAATCAGCAGAAATGGTGTGATGCTAACATGTCAACATGAAACAGGATCTCAAAGGAAAATTTCCAATATGTTGTAGAATCCAGGTTATGAAGGCAGTTTTGAGAGCAAAGGCAGGAACTACCCAGTATTAGTATGGTATTCCTAATAAAGTATTCAGTGGGTATATTAGAAGGGATCAAGTAATCATGAGTTAATACCATGTCGAGGAAGAATATCTACGTTGTGACAGATGAGTCCAGAAGACATCGCTCTTCTCCAGGAAACTGATACTGATTGTCAGTGTGCCCATGTCCACACTTGCCACAATGACACAGTCATTCCTGGCTCTATGTTTTCACAATATGGTTGTTAGCTAATAGGTTGCAGAGGCTTCTGTAAAAGTCCTCTGTCACTGATTTCAACTCTGCTGTTGTGTCAGGATTGGGATGCGTCCCGAGCTTCATGACTCATGCATGTTCAGTATTGTAGAATGTAATCTACACCATAGTTTCTTTGTTGGTTGCTTTGCTGAGGGTGTTTATGGACAGGGTTTGATGATTATGTGTGGTGTGGCCAGACAAGGGAATCAGCAGTCGCACTCTCTGGTCAGTCTTCTTCCACGTCTTGAACAGATGCATGTGGTAGCGCACTGATACCTGAAAAACAAATAACCAGCATATTTCAGTCCAGTTAAGTACCACTATTCCATACTTCGGACTTTACTTTGGTCACAATGACAACTGTGCAATCTCTGTAACAACTCAACAAACTCAATTAAGTGAAGAAGCAAAATTAAACGAGTGGGCCCCAAGCTAAGACTATTTTGTCAAATTATTTTTGGTTTCAAAGCTAACTTATTATTTGAAGGATTGATTAAAAATACATTCCAGTAGTTAAAGCTGCTGACCAATATTTTTATATTCACAACAAAGTCAAGTGACTGTAATGCAAAACTGGTTACAAACTCAAAGAAGGATTACCAACTATACAGTGCATGTTGACTTCTTTCAGTTCACTGTTTGGGCGTATCACATGAATTATATTTAAGGTTAGGGAGGATAAAATATGACTGAAGTGTTTTGTCTGGATGAGTGGTACAGACCCTGAACCTACCATGGTCCAGAACATGTGTATGGTAAACAGAGCTAGCGTGAGAACCAGGAGCCCCAGGGCCTCCATGCCATTGGTGTAGTAGAGATCCATGGCTCCCTGAACACACAGCCATCCCGACAGACTGGCCAATGGTGTGATGAACAGGAAACATACTGTGTCACTACAGAGTGTCCTCCTCTGCTGCTGCATGGATGGAGAGCACAACCACTGTGGGGGGCGAGAAGGATGAAAGACACGTTCAACTCAAGAAATTCATGTTGGGCATGCACAGATACAACACCTGAGGTGGCCAGAAGGTGGTGCTAAATACTTGCATGCAGGTAGTAGTAGTAGTCTTTAAAGTAAAAGTGTAGCACCAGTAATAGTATAGAAGTAAATAGTATTAAAGGTTTCTGTATTAAAAGCTTAATCCTTCATTTAATGCAAAAATGCTATAAATTATAAACACAAGGGCAGATAACAGGTTGCCAACAAAATATTGTTATATCATCATCAAGAGTCAATAAATATTATCAAAAGGTCCATTGCTGGAATCCCAGTCAACTGAGGAATTCATGAATTCATGTGTTCATTTATTCCTAACCCGTCATCTGCCAAGAACTTAATAACTGAATTCTTGGTGAGATCCCTAGACTTCTTAATATTCTTTAACACGGTGACATCTGATTTAAATCAGACATCAGTCTTCCTTTAGAATCTATTTTTTTAGCTAGATATTGTAATTCAAGTGTATCGAATTTAGATTTCAGTAGGGGTTATTTATGACATTTTGAGAGTAGGATAAGAGCTGAGAGTATCAGCCAAAATGAAAGGGAAGGTGTATAAGATAGTAGTGAGACCAGGGATGTTGTATGGTCTAGAGACAATGGCACTGAGGAAAAGACAGGAGGCAGAGCACATGGTGTTTAACCCCTTAATGCCTATTGTCGAGATTTAGCATCAAACCACTTCCGCTCCAAAACAGCCAAAATAGCATCTGTATTAGTATTGCTTTGTTACATTAATAAAAGAATCTTCATACCTGAGATGGGAACAGGTATTTTTTTTACCTTTATTGCCTGTTGTCACTAATTTGCATCGTAGATAATAGATAATAATAGATTTATATCTATTTTATGTGCTCTACTCAAATTAACACTCACTTAACACTTAATTCAGCATCTACTTGAAAGCAAAAACACACACCATTTTTTTTTTGGATAATTGGAAATAAATTCAGGCATTAAGGGGTTAATCAACAGAGCACTAGCTGTGACCACACATGCAACTGGAGAAGCAGGAAGACGTGTACTATACTCTGCAGAGCAACAAGAGAAGGAAACACCCTCTAATGTGGCTCTCAGGCTAAGTGGCTTTAGGGGTACACAAGGTCCAGCTAACAACAGCAATCCCTCAGTTGTGAAGGCAGCAACTCTCCATTAAGCTCCTCCAACTGAGTGGGACATCTGCCATCTCACTGAGAAAAAAGAGCCACAGAACCAGTTTGTGGTTTGTAACACTTTTAACAATGGTTGAACAAAAATTTAGATTTCACTAGGGGTTAGTTATCACATTTTGAGAGTAGGATGAGATTGATATCAGTCCCATGTCTGTGCAGTAAGTGGAGAGATGGAATCATCATCATTTGGACTGGAAGCAGGGGACACAGCTTTGACTGGCTCTGTCCAAAGTTCAAAATACACCTAACAACCCCTCTGAAATTCACTTATTTAAATGCTATATATATTTTATTTAATACGTACACACACAAAAATGTAAAATATCAATTTGGGATTTCAGGTGGAGTTACATAGTGGAATTATTTCTTGATGAGCACTGGTAAACTAATGGTTTCTGGTCACCAGGTTGCCAGTATGTTTTGCTCTCTGTACAATCATGACAGGGACCAAACCTGACAAGCCGCAAGGAAGTGGCAGTTTCTTACCTACCTCACTATTGTTAGCCAAGGAGAAATGTAAAAAATGATGACATAATAATTTCAGATGAGATAGCCCACAAAACATTCAATAATCAACTTTGCAGGTGTTGGTAGGTGTATTTTGAACTTTGGACAGAGACAAAGCTCTTTCCCTCTGCTTTATGCAAAGCTAATCTAACTACATCCTGACTCCAGTGTTCATCTTAATTTAAAAGTAGAGTAGAGAGTAGAGTTAACTTTAATTATCCCAGGGGGAAATTACCGAAAGATCATACTGATAACAGTCTCCTCATCTCCAAGTCAGAAAGAAGCTTGTCCCTATGTTGTCTCTTTAACTGACTAAAAAGGAAGACTGTAAGGTGTCCTTATTTTATGTAGACTGTAAAAAACCACAACTCTGGGGTTGAATTGTCCCTTTGCATTTAACTATCTTAACTTTGAGCAAAGACAGCACAGTACAGTTTGAGAACTGTAGTCCTGTACATTTGGGAATACTGTCTAATCAGGTCACTAAGGATTTTGAGTCTATTTAGGTGGACCGACTGAATGAAATATTTTTATTTAGCTTTTATATATTCATTACTGCCCATTACATAGGGTTAGAGGTAGAAAGCATCTGATGTCTCAAAGCCTACAAACACTGTAAAAACCTTTAAGAAGTGGATGTTACAATGTCACAAACTCTCTCTGCAGTGTATTGCAGAACCTACCTCAATAAGAGGTTTCGGGAGGCGCTCTAGTGCAAACTGGTGGTGGCAGAGTTCACAGTGGCTGCTGTTGGAGGTGGTGAGCCAGTGCTCCAGACAGGCCCGGTGCACCATGGCCAGACTACCAGAGCAGTCACAAGGGGAAAGCAGCTCCCCCATGGCCCTGCCTTCATGACAGATTCTACAGAATGGCTCCTCAGTGCACAAACTGGTAAATAAAACACAAAAGTAATATCAGAGGATAGCAGTCTGTGAGTTTGTGGAGTTCTGCTTTAAACACTGGCCTTACTGGTGCTTACTGGTACTCGTAATAGTAGCTTCTCAGACATATATTCAACAGAAAAAGTAACAGCTGGACACTTAAAGGACCAAAATTTTCCAAAACCCCCTGGGGGATGCAATACTACTAGATTTTTACCTTCTCTCACTGGATTAAATTATGATTAATTATATAATTATGATTAAATATATAATTGATTTGAACTGGTAAGACACTAGCATTTTTACAACCACTGTCCTCTCTCATTTTTTTATTCATCAGTTTATAGACGCAGAAATACTCTACACCGCACTGCAAAAAACAAAAGCCCTATAATAAGAAGGGGGTGTGCAGACCAAACTCTTATATCACAATTTTTGAGTCTGTGGTTTGTGTCAAATTCTCTGTAGAGGCTCTCCGTTTACCACCTACACAAGAACTGCATACGTGGTAAAAATGGTTTGTTGTGTTTGAGTCTGTTGTGGGGACTTGTCTGTGACTTAACCTGGTCTGGTGAATTTGGTTTGGCTGACCTGATAGCTGAAACAACGTGTATGACTTGGACTTAGGCTCTTGAGCAGCAGATCTGTCTCGCCCGACTTCAAATTGCTCCAGATCAGGAAACTCCTTTGGATTTGGGGAAATGTTCAACCTTGGCCAAGGTCTTTTTTGTCTTTTAGCCTTTATTTAATGGCAGTGTTGAGTGACAGAAAATTGTGCACATGATTACACTTGTTGACACAGATGTCTGTCATTGTAAAAATCCTGTCCTGGTTAATAGCTATTTTGTTGTCTCTGAAATGTCTCTTAGTGGAAACTGAGTTAGTCTATCTGCTGTTTCTCTGGACTGTGAACCGAGCAGTGGGACCTGGTTTTTAAAATACCTCAATATTTGTTAAATTCTGACTTATTGGAAAAGTACAAATTTATATTGTTGTCTCGCAACATCATAATGTAATGTTAGCACTGAGTACTTTAAATCAACAATATCACTTCAAATCATAGTGAAGCCCTTTGCTGTTTTTTGTACAGGAAAAAAATGGCACTTGTGGTGTGTGGGTCTCTGTTTACACAATCTTGTACTATAATATAAAGGCTACAAACAAAATTCCATGTACACAATGTAGTCTAGTCAAATTTGATATGTCTGTTGACATTAACTTGTTAAAGAATACATTAGCACATTTGCATATTATCTATAAATTTATAATTGAGTGTTGGAAGTGGGAATCAAAGCCACACCTCCAGGAGAGACCTGAACTTCAAACCTCGGATAGCTTGGCCTTCCTGACTGTGTGAACCACCATGATTTCATTCAGGGTCTTAGTGAGTAGATCAGTGTTATCTTCATTTCATCAGTGCTGACTGAACTAGAAATACGTTGTTTGCAAGTAAGTAGTTCATAGATATATATCTATATATCAAGCCCAGATACTTCAGCATGAGATAAAGGGGTAAGTGGTGTTTGAATCTGTTGTGGGGACTTGACTGTGGCATAACTTGATCTGATGAGTCTAGTTCAGCTGACCTATTAGTTGAATGGTTATGACCCTTACCACTTGGAATTATGCTCTTGAGCAGCAGGTCTGGCGAGCCTTACCTCTAATTGATCAAGATCAGGTTTTATTTGATGGTACAGTGGTGAGAGACTGAAAACTTTACACAGAGTCTCAGTTCAAGCGTGTCATCAGGTGTTGTATTTGTCGCAATGCATCAATATATACATCTCATTTAAATTCCTCTGCCTTCTCCAAAAAACACCAAAAAATAGTTTGTTCAGTTACCAGAGAATTAATTAATTAAATGTGCAAAAACTGCAATACAATGTGTTGTATAAATGCATAAAATGCATTAAAATGACTCATGGCACCTGGCAACTGCTATTACATGAAATACAGCACAGCACCACAGAGCTAAAACACACTGCAGATTTAAACTGTAACAAAAAATATAAGTGTTTTAACATTGCATGATGTACCGTTACAACTCTGTAACCAGTTACACTATACAAAAGACACACAACTTGTAGTTTCAATTATACTGTTGACTTGTGTTCATTTCAAGCTAATACTAACATAGACGATACGCAGTGGCACAAACTACTTCCACTACTCTGTCTATGAGCAATTATGTTACATACCAGTCCGTCACAGCTGCTCACCTGCTTCTCACCAGTAATTTTCCATTCATCCACTACCTGTTGGCCACTCCCTCCTAACTGCCCTCTTCAGTCACCTGCTGCAACACCTGTTCCCCATTCAAAGGCTCAGTTTTACTTAAACCCCACCAGTTCATTCACAACTTTGCTGGATTATTCTTCAAGCCCTGATACAAGACTTTCCTGCGTTTACTTTTGGACACTTCCCCTGCTACCGATCCTGCCTGTTTCTGACCAGTGCACATCTCTCCATGTGTAAACCACCTTGTCTTCTTGGTGTGTGAATTACTGCTCATCAATCATCAGTAAGACTGGTTAAAACTGTACTCATGGTCCAGTGTACTGCTCTTGGGTTCATGCTCATCCCTTACACAACAACATATGTGAAAGATTTTAATATGTCACATGTAAATATTGTTATTTGGCAAAGCCTCACCTCTTTGCCAAAAGAAGTAAGAATCAGCGAAACCAAGCTCACACACAGATGCTCACCCCATACCTGATTTTTTGTTTTGCAGTAACCTATGATAAATTTCACACCTCACTGATATAAAAACTAAAAGCATGCTGCCATTGAAATCTACCTCTAGCTGTATTTACTTTATGTAGAATAAAGCAATCAGGCATTGATGTCCCTTTTTTAAATGAACATGAAAAGCAGATCTTTCCAGGTCAAGCAATTTCATTAGGGCTATGGCCACTTCTATACATTGGCTAATATCAAAATTAAATCCAATATGCTGTTTGAATTTGTCAAAGCAACAATAAACTACTTTTACTGGATAATTCAAAACTGTTATTTATGTTTATTCAGATCCAGTGGCCATCTTTGATTATCCATTGTTGATGGCGAAAAGTGAGGATTGTTTGCCTATCTATATTAACTAACTATATTTTTAAAAAAACATGATAGATTTTGTATTTCATATACATTTCATATCCAGTATCCTCCTATTAAACAGCTCTACAGAAGTGAGACTCTTGAGTTACCTGTGAGTGACTGCTGTGCATTCCTCAGTGGGCATGTCTGTGTGAAAATACATTACTTCTTGGTTGCAGCTCCTGAGGTTCTCCAGCCTATGTTCACGTGTGGTTCACCACCCATGGACAAAGGGGTTCCTCCACTGTCATGTCCGGTGCACAAGGCCAATCAAATATGTGTGGAGAATCACATCTGTTAGAATACGCACAGAAACAGAAAGATACAAGTATGTCAGAATTCAATAGGCATTTTTTTCTTTTCAATTTAGTTCAATTCACGTTTATTTGTATAGCACCAATTCACAACATACATTATCTCAAGGCACTTTACGGAGTAAGGTCAAGACCATACAATGTTAGAGAGAGAGATGGACTGAACACTTCCCACAGTAAGCAAGCATTTGGCAACAGCTTTCAGGATTTTAGAAATAAATTGGTGGTGGATATAGCTTAAGTCACAGAGACAATACATTAGAAATAACATGATTATATTTACTATATTTATGTAGAAAACATATTTAAAACCCAAGAATACAAAGTTGGACATTTCAAGAAAATCTAAAGGCACAATTCATGGTAAAAACTGCCCCAAACCAATAATTTAAGACAAAAGGGAACCTACTACATCCTTTGACACAGGGACATGACATAACAGCTATAACAATAAGTCATTAATTTTTTGGATGCTGTTATCCTATCATGCCATCAATAATATTTATAGATTTAGATCAGTTTTCCTCCCATGATTTCAATTTTGTTCAGATGATTAACCGTGTCAATTATCATAATGATAGTGTTTTGAAAATTTGATATTTAGAAATGGGAATATTGACTTAGAAAACATCATTCATTATTAATGACAAGGGAAAGATAGCCAATTTATTAAATCAATCTCATAAATAGTCCTAAATTGTCAATTTGGAACTCTGATTAATAATTCATTTAATAACTAGAACCAAAATTACCAGATTAACAACTAGTTTAGGTGGAAGGAATTTGGAGTTCTTGACCATGTAGAGGTTGGCGGAATTCACTCTTGTGCAACAATAAATAGACAGCTGAGGCCTGGAGGCCCTGAACAAAGAAGATCTGTGGAGGCACTCACACCATGTGCTGGGTGAGTGTGTATGTGTGTGTGTGTGTGTGTGTGTGTGTGTGTGTGTGTGTGTGTTTTATGAGGTGCCAGGTTAGAGGAAGGATGGTTAGTTAGCATGCAAGCATAACCTAACTAACATCTACTTAACAATGTGGCAGAGCCAACTATACAATAACCTGTCTACCAAACTGATCACAACACTCAGTAAACACAAATACATCAAGTCACAGTTCTTGATTTATCTTAGCTTAGCTTATTTTAGCTTGACTAGGCCCAGATGGTTTTACCAGTTCTGGTGTGAGAGACACTCTCTCTAGTGTGTTGCTCCTTTGGCTGGTGGTTCCTGATGGAAGGGCCAGGCTGACAGAGTGGGAATTCCAATGTTGGAAGGCAGTCTTTGCTGTGCGGTCCTGATGGCAGACGCTGGAGGGAAACTGGCCGCTCCTTTGACGTAGTTGGTTAGCAGCTCGGTGCTAACTCGCTGTGTGGCTCCAAACGCGCCTACAAACCTTGTGTTTGTTGGCTAATGGAGTTTGTTTGCCGGATCTTGATCGTTCCTCAGCAGGCTCTCGCGTTGCTGCTGTGAGGAAAGGTCTGAGGATCTGCTTTGGTCAGCAGGCTACCTCAGACGGCCAGCTGCAGCTGCACAGCTTGGGGTCCCTGGAGAGTGGTTCCAGGGTGGAGTTGGAAGAGTTGTTGAAGAGGAGTAGTTGCAAGAGGAAGGAAGAGAAGAGAGCTTCAAGAGAAGAGAGCGAATAAAGGCTGAGCACAGCCTAACTCCTCCTCCACCTCCTCTTGATTTGCAATCAAGTGTTGCCTCTGTAAATTACCTATCTAGCTACATCCAGATTCCAACATTGACAAGCCCTGTAACCAGTGACTCTCTCTGTCTGTCTGAAGTAGATCAGTTGCTTGGATGACACACATGAGGACCCAACATTTGCTTGATAGTTTAATGAATAGATACATAAATGAAGAAATAAATGAGAAAATAACATTTTTGTTTCAGACCTGAGGCTCTATATAAGATATTTAGGGCTGTAGCCTCAGAGCTTCAGGGGTAATAACGCTACTGCAGTCACCAGGACCAACAGTCCTCAGCCTGCTCTAGTTAAGTGTAGTCCATTTCTGTTCTCCACCATCCTCCATAAAACAAAAATAATCCATACATATTGATAAATTATCCATTTCATGATCATGTGGTCAAAAGGACAAGAAGACAGGAAGTAAGATATAAGAGGAGCACAAGATGCAATTATACTTTTCCTACTGACTTCTTGTGTTTCCATGCAATCAGTTTGTTCTTTCTCTCCATTTTACCACTGAGCTAGGTTTAAAATAGTTAGGTAACTGGCATACCCTGTTGCAGTCCAAAAAATAGCTCAGTAGGGACCTTAACTGAGTGTGGTTTGCTGCAGTCTCTCTGCTGACATATACAATTAAAAGGCAACAACACATACAGTGTGAGATGTAATCCCTGGCTGGATTAACATCAGAGGCATCATATTTTCTGAATGAATGAAGCATCACATTTATCAACATCAGAATTGGTTGGTGTGTACACAGGTTTACAAAACCACTGTAACATCACAGATGGAGATGTACATCTATAGTACATACCTGTGTCTAATGCAACAGACTCAACAACGAGGCAACAGCCAGAACACATAAATCAAAGACAGGATTGTTGCATAGAGTTGGCTCAGGTGAATATATGTCTCACCTAATAACATGCATGATGTTTTTTCATTACATATGCTGCCATTCATCACAGACACACAAGCACAAGCAGTGACACATGAAACACAACACTGTTACACATAGCCTACAGACGCATTAAAGGTAGCTAAACCACTGGACTTCGAACAACATCTTACATCAAATAAGTCAGTTTATGTCAGTAGTCTTACCACCTCCTTGATATCCACAAATTCTGTGGGCGATCTGTGATACCATACAGTAACAGCCATCCCTTTCCCTCTGTTTTGTCAGAGTCTGGTGTGTGGAAGCCTCCTAAACCCTGCTAGCAGATTAGCATGTCTAATGGATGGCAGTGAGAATAGTGAGGAATTAGACAGAGGGTAAAGTAAGGGCTTGTCCAGATGAATGGAAATCACATCAGAGTGAGTTCCAACAAGTAGAAGCACTACCTCACCATATCCCCCCTTAATCCTGTTAGGGAGTTGTGAGGCAAGCAGCAGAGCAAGCCTTTCACTGGCCTCCCAGCTCCTGTGATAATGTAGGCTGGTGTAGTCTGGAGCTGCTGAGACTAGGATGTTGTTGTTGTGTTTGGTATTAGACAGAGATGTTTGTGGAGAGAGCGAGGTCCTTACTCTGTGATGTGTACATTAATGTATTTGTTCTGCTAATATGCTTAAATATTTAAAAGTTACACTCTTACAGAAGTTAATGTGAATGTAAAGCTTAAAAACATATAACTTTCAAAACCATTTTGAAATGAGGTTGAAATTGGATGAATGTATTGACAAAGAATTGGCATAAAAACATTTATGCGTTTGAATTTCCTTCTGTTTGTTTGCCGCCTATAGTGCACCCTTAATTGTTTAATGTACTTTGGCTGCAAGTGGAGAGGCAATGTTTTTAGTTTTTTTTTTTTTTTTTTTAGCTCTGCTCCCTAACTGGATAATTTTTAAAGGAATATTATGGACAGTTACATTTTAAGACACAAATTACATTCTTGTGTATATGCTATATTTTCTCATTGTTTTTGTGCTTCTATTTATGAATTTTCTGCTATTAATGAAATGACTTTTCTACTTGTTTTGGTATATAGTTTTTATTTATGGGACCTAATAATATCCTTGCAAGTTTCCTTTTAAAGAACCACACAAATAAGGAGGAACTGCATTTAAGTCATCATTGCTAAGAGAATATGACCAGGAGTCTTATGTCGGCACACAACAGGTCAGATGAACAAACAAAAATGTCAAATGTGTTTACAGAAACAGAAAACAATCCAGCACAAATGAAGAATAATGAAGAAGAAAGAATGAAAGATGATGATGAAAAATGAATTAAAGTTTATCTTGGGTTTAATTTCAGCTGTTGTTAGAATCAGCAACGTCTTACAAACTCAAGTGTCATCATCTCTACTTCCCTAACCAAATAATTTTTGACTTTCCAAGAAACCTTTATTAGGAAGTAATATTAAAGTAAATGTTCCCCTTTAAAATTATTGATTAGTTCCTATCCTTCTTGGTTCACCTTGTGTAAACTACTGCCACATTCTTTGTACATTCCATAATCCATACATAAGTCTCGATGTTGTTATTGTTGTATTACATTATACAATTCGAACAGCCATTAATATATTACACATGTAACCTTACTGTCAGAAACAAGGCAGAACATCTCTGTTGTTCCTACCTATTGATAACTGTGGGTGTATTTAGTGTTTACTATTCACTTTTACGTTTTACTCAAATTTTACTACCCCTCTTTTACAGGGGATAGCAAAACCGATTGCTGATTTTGTTTACACAGTCACAAATTTTCCATTTTTTTACAGCATTGGCTTTCATTCTAACATATTCCAATTGGTAACCCAGTGTACTTCCTGAAATAGTCACAAAATTCAATGTGGAGATCTGTGTACATAGACAGCAATTTACTGTTTTTGTGTCAGTAAAACATGGTCTTGTATTGACTACAGCATTGATAACAGCATTATTAGTCTTTTTTATGGGTCTGTTTAGACTCACAGGATGTTAATGTTCACAAAAGACCCTGTCTGGTTCAATGCTGAAAGTTCACATTGTCTTCAGATACAACATGTTTTTCAGTCATTTTTTAAGCCTAACCACAGATGAGACTCTATGTGAACCCTTAGGACACGGTTGTTACATGTTATCCAAATTTCCATATGTATGATGCTGAATCCCAGAGATAAATGCAGTAAAGGTCTTCTGCATTTAGACTTTTCAACATTAACAGTAATGTCAATAAACTATGTTTGAACCGGAAATAAGTAGGTTTAGGGTTAAATGCACTTAAGAACATATCTTTAAACAGAATAATACATGTCTGTCTGAGCAAATACACTGTGGTCCCAAGGAAGCTGTTCCATTCATATTTATTTTTTCTGAAAAGCATAGGGGAAAAAAAGGACTGTTTTTTGCCTGGCAGAGCATCAGTCTCTCCCTCTCACTCTGTCTCCCTTTCCCTTCTAATCCTGCCTGTTATCCATTCCCAGGCTGCTCCTGACAAAGCACAGGGGAATGCATATCATTGGGAATTCCTTCATGAACAGACTGAGAGGGTGGATAATTCTTTTGACAGCAGCAGGACAGAAACAGTGCAGAGCCCCAGATATGCAGCATAAAAGCACATACTCAGGGCCCTGACACGTCATGCTGGATGCCACCTTCTGTCCTCTCTCTTACCGGCACATTCAACATGCTGCCCCTGGCTGCAGGTCTGCGTTGGTTGATGTTGTGTCTGGGCTTTAGTCAATGTCTATCTGCAGTCAGTCCACCCCCCCCCCCTGCTTTGTTAGATGGGACTGGGGCCCTCTCTAATCATGCATCAGGGCAGGAGAAAGGGGCCATTCTCCAGTCGATATATCCCTTGCTTTAGCCTCTAAAAGATGCTAATCCAGCATGTGCCTTGGTCCGGCTCGATAGCAGACAAAAGCACCGTAGGAAGCTGTCTAGACCTTTGCTATGCTGTATGCTTTACCTAACACCATTCACCATAAGGGCAACACTTGATCCTTGGAGATACAATATCGTTATAGGGATAAAAATAAGATGTAGTGTAAAATTTGCTTTGAAAAAAAAGCAGTTAGTAAGACATTTTGTCAGACTACATTTGAAATCAAAAGTGTTTACACCTTTTCTGAATGTTTACACTGAGAAATGTATCATAGTCCCCTGATCTCTTTACAGAAACTCAAAGGTGTTTTTACTATGGATAGTAGGAACATGACCCAATTGTCCAGTTAATTGTCCAAATATTTTCTCCAGCCATTGTTATTTAATACTACTCAGCAAAGTATTTGAGGAGTTGCCATATTTGTGTGTACCTTGAAAAAGCTGTTCCTCAGCCTAGAAGTCTGGGTTTTTAAATAGCAGTATCTCTTCCTTAATGCTTGAGGGACAAACAGAAGCTGTCCTGGGTGAGTTCTGCCTGTGCTGATGGATCTTGCCTTCCAGGGTTTTGGTCCAGGAGTGCAGCTCCCTCAATCCTCTCAGTTGTCTTAACCACCCAGGCCAGGTCCCTTCTGTTTTCTACTGTGCAGTACTGAGAAAGGATGCTCTCTAACATGCTTCTATCGAAGTTTATGAATGAGTGTTGAATGTAGACCAACCTCTCTTCACCAGGCTGGAAGTATTTGCTGTCCATGAAAGGTCTGTAGATTCCCAAGAATTACACCTGTGTTCAGGATTATGGTTGGTGATGTCAGAGTTCCTATACTGGCATTCTGTGGTCTGTTGGTGAGAAAGCCAATGATCCATGAACTGGGTGAAAGTGAGATGAAATGTCCCTGGTTGATATATTTTTGAACCAGTTTATGGAGGATAACAGTATGTGGCAGTAAGGTGGCACATCCTGATATGGGTGTTTGGATGCTTCAGGTGAGACAGGGCTGTGTGAAGTGCAGTGGAGACAGCATCCTCTGGAAGCAAACTGATGACTGTCCAGGTCTGCAGGGATGGTGTCCTTGATGTGGGATAATATAATCCTCTAGATACATACTGATACCTGACATATGACAACCCTCTATATACTACGTTTTGCAAAGCCATGGCAAAAAAAGCTCCTGTGTTTGTAATCAATGAACTGCAGCACATTTGGAGCAATGGCAAACACTTTAAATAAGTGCTACATTCATTACCTGCACAAGGTGAGGTGAATGGATGGATGGTGGGCATACAAGGTGCATGACTTTGAAACCTGAGACCAGTGTCAACATCCAGACTCTAGTCAGTGGTTAGGTTTGGGTAACACAAATATTCTGGTTAAGGTTAGTGAAAGATGATGGTTTTGTTAATTGTACGGCATTGTGACTGAAAATGCTGTGGACTCTCTCTCCACCTATGAAACAAGATGTCTCCTCTCTAAACCGGAGCTCTCCCTCACCTTAACTAAGTGCAGTGTAATCATAAAAAAACCTAAAAATTCTTTAGGCCCTGCAAGCCCATTTTTTACCGTCATAAAAAAGAAACATAAATTCCTGTCTATATACACAGATCAACAAATTAAATTTCATGACTATTGCATGAAGTACACTAGATTACCAATTGAAAAACATTTGTGCTGAGTATCACAAAAAATGAAACACAAAAATTTATGCACATACACGCAAGAAAATCGATAGATTAATTTTGCAACTATGAACATGACTGAGAATGACACCGGTTGTACAGTGAAATGATTTCTCAAACTAAAAGTTTTTTTGCTGAATATTAACCAATATTTTACATAATATAACATCAGCCACTTGATTTTAGATTTAAATATGTTCATTGCTCAAGCATCATTTTGAACTTTGGTGAAACAGGTTCACAAATAAAAATATTTTGTAATTAACAAGTCCATCGTTTCATCTCTGATATTACTTTGACCATGTAACTATGGAAATTCTGGAAGCAAAAGCTTGACCACAACAAGTGAAGCTACAAGCATGTGAGTTCCTGAGTTGTAAGTAAATGTAAGATGTTATTGGGAATGGTTTAAAGAAAGACTGAGGATTTAAAATTATATCCAGCCGGCTGGTTGAAACAATTTAATTACCTTATCTTTTTTTTGTTACCTTTGTATTTTGAGCAGTTAGTGTACTGTATGTACACAATTATACAGTATTACCTAGCAGTGATAAAATGCCAAACCTTCGCCTTTGGTCTTGCATGTCTTTGTACCACTTCTGCAATGACAAAAAAATAAATAAAGTAATTAACAGCACACACTTTCAGACAGTCTTTTCAGGAGGTAGTTCTGTGAAGAATGGATAAAGAGAATTTGAAAAAAGGCACTACCTGCAAACACCTGGCCAACTGGGTATGACTGTCAAATTGTCTGTTTGAGAAAGTTACAAAAATTGTCAGATGCAACCCCTCTGATTCTACCATGGGGGCTTTCACGTGCTGTAGGAGAGCTTTCATAAAAATATGGAGTACTCCATCTGAGTTAAATTACATTTTAATCTAATGCTACACTATATGTTTCTGTTCATGTCATAAATAGTAAGTGTGCAAAGCTTTGAGAGAGAGAGAGATCGAGAGAGAAAGTCAGGTCAGGTCAGGTCTGTTTGAAGTAAGGACAGGGGTCACTGAGTGTTTTATCTGGGGGACAGGACAATTTGATGTGAGTAGACCATTCAAGAGTCTTTTTTTAAACCCCAGATAGCAGGAATGGCAAGTGGCTGGAGAGAAGTAGTCAAAACAAGCCCTGGAACAGAAAACCTCACCGGCACCAGACTGCACTGCCTTATCTTCAACCATGAAAAAACTATCTTTTATTATCTTGCCCATTCATGTAGTCTGACCTAATGTTTTATGTGTATAACAATGTCTCATTCTGGGCCAGAATATGATAAAATGAGAAAACACATGCCCTTCCATTAAAGGATGAAGGATGAAGGGTTAGGAAGCTTTTAGAGGACTAATCACTGAAGAATGCTCCATCAGTCTGCACTATCAGCAGCTCCTCTAGAAGAGGAAGGGTGATGTCTCTTGGTTTCTAATGGATGCTAAAGACAAGAGAGAAGTGAATGTGCCAAATGACTCATGTCAAGTGGACATCCTTATCTATGAAAGATGGGAGGTTCTCTCTTGCAATGGCTTCAAAGGCACCCAGGCAGGACTGGCAGGACTACCATTTGGGGAGAGAAGTCTACTGCATCCTTTATTCAGTTAGGGTAGGTGCTCAGATTTTAGAAGATCAAGGATACTGATTAAGGAATGAGAAGTAAGAGTCGCTAGAATTGGGAAGAAAAATCAGGACAGAAAGTAGTGCTGATTTGGAGGGATAGTCTTCAGTACTACAGGGTGGTTTAAGGTGTCAGCAAGTCCAGTTCAGGCGAGAGAGAAGTGGATCGGTCCAGACCAGACTGCTGTACTCCAGCCAGCTCATCCCTCCTCAAGGCAGCCAGCAGCCACAAGCCACCATGACAGAGTGGACCCTGCTCAAACGTCTCCTGGATGCTGTCCACCAGCACTCCACCATGATTGGTCGTCTGTGGCTCACCGTCATGGTCATATTCCGGCTACTCATTGTGGCGGTGGCAACCGAGGACGTGTACACCGATGAACAGGAGATGTTCATGTGCAACACCCTGCAGCCAGGATGCTCCACTGTTTGCTATGATGCATTTGCTCCCATTTCACAACCTCGCTTTTGGGTCTTCCATATTATTAGCGTCTCCACGCCATCACTCTGCTTCATCATCTACACATGGCACAACCTGTCCAAACTGCCCCACAAAGCCCAGCGACTGGGAAAAGAACTGGGGACTATGCCAGGGCAAGAAGGCCCAGACAGTGGACAGGAAACTTATGATCGGAGCTGTGACTCAGATAGCTGCTCTATCTGCTTCCATAAGCACTTAGGTCATAGCCTAGCAGATGTGCTGGAGGGCATGACCATCCAGAGCCTCCAGAAAGGAAACCCCAAGAACATAGTGTCCTTGAGCCAGGACCAAGCTTGCAGGGAGGGGAGTGCAGAGGGTCATGTGGTATCTGGAGGAGTTTTGTCCAAATGTTATGTGTTCCATGTGTGTTTACGTGCTGTTTTAGAGGTTGGCTTTGTCCTTGCCCAGTGGAAGCTGTTTGGCTTTCAGGTGCCTGTCCATTTCCTTTGCACGTCAGCCCCCTGCAGCCAGCCAGTAGACTGCTACGTCTCCAGGCCCACAGAGAAGACCATTTTCCTGTGCTTCATGTTTTTTGTGGGGGTTTTCTGTATCCTCCTCAACCTGCTGGAGCTCAACCACCTGGGCTGGAAGACAGTGAGGCTGAGAGGGAGAGCATCCTGCGGAGGTTGCCCAGGTATGAGGGGTGTGTGTGAAACCTTTGTTCCAGACAGCCCCTCTCTCACATCCTCTCCAGGGTTCAGGGATGTGACCAACACCATTTCTCTGCCTGCTTTGGACCTGGTGGTGGGACACCAGCCGGAATGGAATTGTACTGTGAACTCTGGCAGTATGAGGGAGACTGAGGAGGTCAGAGAGACTATGTCAGACCAACCAAAGAGACAGGCTTCCCATAAAGGAGAGAGGCAGCCACTAAAGAGTAAGAGGGAAATGAGGGGTTCCAAACAAAGTAGTACTCAGGTCTGGCTATAGTACCTATAGACCAGCTGTTCCTGGATCTCAGATTCATCACTTTGGAATTCAAAGGGTCCTTGGGGAAATTTGGAGTTTAATGGGATGGTTAACTCAAATGAAAAGAAAAAAAAATCATTTCTTACCTCTAGTTCAATGAAACTATGTCAACACCATCAAAACACAGTGATGATAAAGGTAATTTAATGTGTGATGTTACACAGCATTGAGCAATAACATTTGATCAATTTAACAACATGTCTTTGTCCTCTTTTTAAAAATATGCACCATTAATCAGGACAATCTGTGCTTTCAGAGGTTTTATAGGTGCTTAGTTTAAAAAAAATGTTATGATGAAAACAGCTCACAGAAGAATGACGATAAAAGAATGAGAAGAATGTGAATATAAGGCAGACTTTTCGGGGGAAAATGGGGTGAACTTTTGTCAGTATTTTTGATAATAAATATATAGTAATATAATAAAATATAATAGTACAATGCTTACCACAGAGTCATTTCCATTCACCTACAAATTACAGGAAGCATAAGTCTCCAAGACAAATATTTTGAAGACCCAGACACATAAACTACGTACTCTCTGCATGGCTGGATGAAACAAGAGAGAAAATTGGCCCACACTAAACAGATCTTTTGGGTTCACTTAAAAGTTAAAGTTAAACTTAAAGTTAGACTTAACTAAAGTTACACTTAATGTTAAAACTAATGCAGTACAATCCATTTAATCCAATCTATCTGAAGTAAATCCTTCATTAAGGGTATAATGTTCAGTATTTGTTTGAAGTTTTTAGAGAAGTTTGTTGTTTCATTGTTGTGGTCATTATGGGGGCTTGGGTTTATGTTGATGTTGGATTGTACAGTATTACACTGACACACAGTTCTATTATGTGAGGGAGCACTGGGTTGTCCCAGTAGCCTGCTGCTTAAATGCATTCCCTGTAACCGTAACCTGTAACCTCCTGGTTTGATCTGACAGCAGATGTTTATTGGATGTCACATTTCTCCTGCATTACCTGTCTGTATCTTTACCAACACTATCAAGGAGGGCAACATGGCAAAAAATGATGTACAAAAAAGGGTTGACTAAATATTAAAAACACACTAAAGCAAAAACAGTAGTGTGAAGAAAATACTAAATTGCTCTTGCCGACAAATGCTGTTTTTTATGCTAATGCTGGATGAGTCTTAAAGCCTAAACATATTAATATTGACATATTAAAATATGTGATTTTACTTGTTTACCATACTACATGAGGTTTGGATTCAGGTTCTTGGATGTGTTATATACTAGTCAATAGATGGCAGTAAATAATTAGTGACACTTTTCTTTTTTGCAATGCCTTAATACAAAAACTGTTAACTTGTTAGCACTCATTACAAGTTGCATGAGTTGTGGGTAGTTGAATGATCCTCTAAGGTTTTTTTATCTTCATTTTTGTTTTCAGAGACAAAATGTAAAATTATACAGTATTAGAACACAGATCACAGAAAAAAAGATGAGTAAGATAATGTTGTCATTTTTCTTTGACTGTTTTTTTTTTTTAGCAACAGTCTTCAATAGATTCAATAGATTAATTTTATGGCAACTTGTGTGGGTCCCAATCTTCAAAATGAGAACAGAAATTATGGTTAAGACTATGGCCAAAAGTATATGGACACCACATCCATCAACATCTTTTTTCTCAAAGCATGAAAAAAATTCTGTTGCTGCATCATCTGCCATGCATCTGGTTTCAGTTTTCCACAGGATGTTGGCATGGCTCTTGTTCATTAATAGTTAATAATTCTGATCATATTGTGTAATTTGCAGATCAAGATGCACACAAACAAGCACACACACAAAAGGCAACTCAATATTTGCTTAGCATTTATTTACACAATATATTTATTAGTACATTCATTTACAACATCTATAAAACACATTTTGCATAAAAGATGCTACTGAAAAAATAAACAGAACTGCGTAGTCATTTTCCTTTGCCTAGAAGTTGGTCATAAAATTAATACTGAGGAAAGACTGCAAATGCAAACAGAGGTACAGTGTTGAAAGATATTTTAGTGTATTGAGTCATTCATACAGTGGGGATAGATGCAAAACAGTTTAAAATAGGCTAATTTTCGCAATCAGTCCTAAATTTCTACATAAAATCAAGCACTCTGGAATGGAGTCAATGTGCATTGTTACAGTTGTTTCATGATGTCTCATTTGTATAACTTCTTAAACCAAGTTGTACAAAAAAAACCAAAACAACACCAAACAAACAACCCCCCCCCCCTTGTATTCCAGAGACTGAATGCAAGATTAAACCATTTGATGGGCATCCCTGTCTGTCATGTACAGACAACCCCTTTTACTAAGAGCTCCCTTGTATGCAAAATGCATGATACCAATTTTTTATGTTTTTATTTTTATTTATTATTTTTTTACACACATACACATACCTGTCAAGGGAAAAAAGGTCTTTGTGGAAATGTTAAAATCACATTCTCAAATAAAAGCCGACATTCAAATAATAGTTGAAATAAATATTCAGGTGTGCTGGATTTACCTATATGGCTAAATATTGTACATTTCCACAGCAACAAGTCTGCCATTAAAACAAGAGGGATGTCATCACCAGTCGGTTGCTTCCTTCAAATAACAAGTTTTCCAGAAAGAGCAGAGCTTATGCAGTGACAAGGTAGAGGGCCCACAGAAACACAGTACTCTCCTCTAGGTTTACTGCATGTTACGACCACATTTTGTATAAATCATGATTTTTTCCCCCCTCTCAACACTACATGACTCATGAACCTCAACCTGCTGTTGTTACATAGAGGTAGTCAAGGCAGAGACTGAATCAGAATAACAGCTTTGTGGTTGAAGGTGTAGTCGATGAAAAAACAGAATCAAAACGTAAACTGAATTAAGTTGAAGACTGCAATCAGACCACAATCTTTAGGTTAGATAGATAGATAAATAGATCTACTTTATCAATGTCAAACTCAAAATGTTTGAACAGGAGTTGCTGCACCGGGCTACCTTAGCAAGGGGGCGAAATGCACCATCGGAGTCACAGTTTACCTTACGTGTTTTTTTTTGTGTGCAAAGGCTCGTACATTTTCTAATGTAGTAGTTAATTGACGTCATGGAAGAAAATGAACTGCACTTTTTTTAAATGACTGCTCTATGCCCTTAGAGCAGCTGGAAAGTTTTTCATGTAAAAACTCAGAATGGAGTACAATCAGCTGGAATCAAGTAGTGAGAGAAAAGAGCATTTCTGTTAGAGAAGAGACACTGACGGCAAAAATGTGGTGAGCATGACACTGTGTTGTTGCTAAAATAAAGACCTTCTTTTCTCTGCAAGTGAGGTAAATAAAGGCCTCGCCCTCTCTTTGAGAATATACAGTAATTCACCTCTCCATCCTTAATGTCTGGTGGCCACTGTATATTTTGAGTGAGGAGAAACAACTGCTGGTAGTGATGGGTCCGGCAACACCGATGTGTCGGCGCGTGTGTCGAGCTCATAGAGCAAAACCCTGTGTCGATGCACGTATCACTTTAAGAAAGTCACGTGACCGATACAGTAACTATTTCGAACTGACGCTAATGTGTCAAACTGTGTTTATAAGGAAGCGCATCTGTCAACATGGGCAGGCAGACCAAAAGTGCCACAGCTGATGCCACCCAGGAGGTGCAGAGATACCTGGCAGAGAGCAATATTGCCAGGTCCCAGGATCCTATGAGATACTGGTACAACTGAGAGACAATCTATCCAAACCTCTTCCGGCTTTCCTTACAATTTCTCTGCACTCCAGCCTCATCTGTGCCGTGTTAGCAGGTGTTTTCTACAGCTGGAGAAGTTGTATCAAAAAAGCGTAACAGACTAAATTTCAAAACATTGGAAAAACAAATTTTTTTGAATAAAATTTCGTAAATTTAAATGAAGATATGAAATAATAAAATATAAAATACAATGACTTAAATTATATTATTGTATATACTCATCAAATCAGTGTCAGTTGAGTCTGTCAACTCCTGGAGGGATTTTCCAGGTCCAGCAGGTGTCAGTATTCAGTGACACAGTATCGAAACAATATCAATACAGCTTCATGACGCCTCACCGACCCATCACTAACTGCTGGTTATCAGGCTACAAAGGTGTTTTGCGAACCCACACCTAAATGGGACTTTCTAAATAAACAGCATGGCCACACAGCAACAGCAGCCTTTACTCATCTGTAGCGTATCACTAGCAACAGCATTAATGACTTTTCATCTACTTCTACAGACTGCATACGTCTGATTTAAAATATGAACCATTTTTTAGATTTACATTACAGTAATTGAAACAGTGGATACAAAGAACATCTGTGATTATGTAAATCTAAGTATCTACCATTTTGGCATCATTTATATGACTGATATGATAGTAATTCTAACCCTGTTGTGTGTAACACGAAGTGCAATGCTGAATAAGTGAAAAACAAAACATGAACAAAAAGGTGTATGTCCATAAACATATGTGGTAGGTAGATTCTTAAGCTTCAGTGCAACAAAGATGGCACTTCAAAAAGCACTTATATATGGCATATGGTTTCAGTGTGACAAGGCATCCATCCCTATCTGATGCAGCAGGGCAGGCAGTGCAGTACATACATAGATTCACAATAAGTCAGCGTGTAAACAGACAGAGAGAGAGATGGCGTTCACTTCAGTTCCTCACAGTCAGTAAGCAAAAAGTCAGTCGTTTTGTGGATGAGAAAACACATGAACAGAAAGTTACAGAATTACAACTCAAGACAGGCCCTCGTAAATATACATTTGTCTACCATGATCTCAGTGGAATGTGAGGTTTTCAGTCACTGCTGACATTAACTCAGTACAACAATGTGGTCATTGTCCAAGGGCTGTGGTTTGTAATGTTCAGAATATAATAAAAACAAGCAATAGCAATGGAGTGTCTGAATGGAAAAGAAGAGCCATTAATCAAATTAATTTCACATCTTAAAGAACAAATCTGGTTTATGACTACACTGCTATTTTCTTAATTTTGGTCTTTTCTATCATTTAAATCAGCATGACATTGTAACATATACAGGTCTAATTGTCTTCTAAACTTGTTTCCTTGACACATCTAACTAGTTTTAGACAATGTCATGGTAGTTCCTGAACTTAGCAATTAACTTAATGAGTCACATGATGGCAACCTACAAAAAAATAACAACATTGTGGCATTATCCTTGAACTCTGACAAGACCTCAAAGTGCATCATAAAATCTTCGACAAATGAGATGAGATGAAATGCTTTTAAAAACACTAAACACAAAATCAGGGGCATATGGTCTTCTTGGGCAGCAGGGGGCACAGGCTGGCCTTCAACTTACCAAGACCTATTAAAGGGTCTGATTCACCCAAATGAAAACCTATTTTCTTGGATCACCACTTAAGTTTTTGAATCTCCTTAAATTGTCTTTGTTAAATGCTGTGAGAACCACAAATGAAATTCCACTCTCCTTCATTACCATTAGAACCATCAGGGGAAAATATTTCAAGACAAATAAAACCCGATCTGAGTGGCTTCATGAAAGACTGAACAAACCCTTTAGACATAAAGTTGATCATATAACCACTGATTTATCTGACTAAGTTTACACTTGCATCAACCTGATGCGTAATTATTTGGAGCCACAATTTAATAGGATTAAAATATCCTGAAATGTATATAACAACATAACAAGAAACCGTAAGGGGCCTTAGTTTATGGTGAGGTGACAAAGGCAGCCAGACAGCTCAGATCAACTCCTATCAGCATAAACAGAGAGCAGCCTTATCTCAGGGACTGACACAATGGATTGCAGAGTTTGATGACTGCTTGACATCTTCACCTTTGTCAGACCCAAAGGGTATGGACAAGGATCTACCCAGGCAGAGTGTCACACTTAATGGCTTGGATTTCAGTTAATTTCATGTTCATGGAAATCAGCAAAAAATCTGCAATATCTGATCCTAAGTTGGGACAAACCTACCTCTCTTGCTTGGTTTGAGAATCAGAAGACAGAATATTTTTTTCAACTTCAGGCTGATCTGGCCCTGTATATTTTCAGGCTCAGGTGGAGCTGAACACAGAGGCTGAGTGTGATGAGGCAGAAGGGAGGACTCCTGGTGCTGCTTTTTACTGAGGCAGGGGGACAATGACCTCCACATAGTTGATGGGGAAGAAGCCTGATTCACCATTTATCATCCCTTCATACCAGTTCTCGTCTGTCTGGTTGGTGAGGATGATGATGTCGCCTTCTTTGAAGCCCAGCTCACCCTCATTCTCTGGCTCAAAATCATAGAGGGAGCGACAGCATGGCTGGTCCAATACCTCTGACTCTGCACCCAAACACAGCAGGAGATTATAAAAATATACTGTAGTTATGGTAATGAAATGTTTATACAGGTCAAGCTAATGATTGCATTGCATCATTGAGATAGCTGTCCATTTTTTGAGATATTACTATCAATAAAATATCTAAAAAATTTCAAATGTGATTCACAAAAAAGAGAAAACAAGTCATCACCATGACAGCCACTGATGAAGACCCAGACATGTGATTAGAAAATAGTAAGATAGGACAAACTCTAGTTGATGGTTGAACTTATCATCATGGCTTGACCATCCAAAAGCCAAAGTCCCTCACATTTGAGGACTTGAAATCGGCTCAACTTTTGCTGACAATCAGAACTGGTGTTGGTCAATTTATCTAATTTAGCATTTATATCTTAAAGGCTGATACAAACAGATGTCAGTGCTGAGTCAGGATGTGTTACTCACGGTTAAGAATGCCATTGGTAGAGGGGCTCTCAGACCATGACAGCGGTACAGAGGTTATATGATCAGCTGGGTGATATTTAAAGACAAATGGAGACGGTTTTGAGCACAAGACAACACAACAAAGGTCAAACTCAATATCTGATGACCTATAATCTACAGCAGGGATTTTCAAGTGATCTTGACCCTGGGTGGGGATCTTGCCCTGGGGGCAGTTACTTTCAGTTTCAATCACAATTCAGCTCTGTGTGCGTGTGATAGAGAGTTGATATTGTGGCAGGCCACCACATACACAAAAGACACTGTATGGGAAACAGATGTTGAGAGTTTTTTTTCTTACCTGTTGATTTGTGTGATTTGCACACAGTGTGGCTACTCTCTGCAGTATAGTGGTGGATAGGGACAGTCACATTTCAATTTCCTTCAATTTACCTTCAGTCGTTCTTCAGGTATGCCGGTGTGGACAAACCACTCTCAACCACTCTGTAGTTTGTATATTTACATGAATTTGATCATTCACAAGCAATAATACATTGAAACTACATTACTGAATATGTGGTCAAGGACCACTTGCAATGCCTTCACAGAAAACCGGGGGACCGAGCACCACCACTTTAAAAACCCCTGATCTACAGTGTACCATGCCATGCTGCATGTACACTAAATTACACTAGTGTCTGTCGTTGACTAGCAGAAGGTGGTAACATAACCTGTGGTGAAAGAGCACTTTAGTAATTATTTTGGGGGAAAGATGGTTCTATACATGTAATTTTCATTTCCTGGTGACCATTTAAAATGCAGTTGTGGCTTCATTTAGATAGAAGCCTAGTCTTGTTAGGCCAAATTAAAAACCCGAGTGTTGCCAAGATGATTGCTGAGTGGTGCAACTGTAATAGCTCCACTTTACTATACCATACCAGCGAGAGCATGCACAGGAGAAACAGAAGGTAGGTATATGAACTATAAGTAAAGCCTTCTGTAAGTCAAGGACAGAAAATCAGAACCAGCTTTTAGAGGACAACAGAATTGTGAGCTTAAAGGGGCAGACTACATATGCTCATTATGTTCAACTCCTAATTACAGCATTACACATTTCTCATTAACTGTGTGTTGCTCTGGATATCTGTAATGGATAACACAAAAGCATTCATGAGAACTCAAAGCATACAATTGAGAGTGTGCGGTAAGAGAGAATTCGAGAAAGGAAAGGAAAGGAAAGGTAACACAGCAATAAAATAAAGACAGACATGTGGCAGCTGTACCAGTGGATATCTGTGAGGAGTTGTAGGAAACGCCATTGTGAATGTTGTCCAGAGTCTCAATGCTGCTCCTGATTGACTTTGGTTTCAACTCTATCTTGGGCAGGTTGCCGGCTGTGGATATCCTGGGATGAGTAGATAGAGGGGAAAAAGTTCCATAAGGCAAAACAAAGAAAATGAAGTGATGCCTCACTGAGTTAGCATTATATTTTGGACATATTTCTTTTAACTGGTTGAAGGAATTACAGAGCGGAGAGAGCCAACCAGCAGTATGTAATCTCAGCAGCTCTCCATCTGTCGTGCCTTTAAAGTAAAGTGAATACACAGGTCACTTTAAGTAAAGGGCATGTAACAGCTGGTATGGGGTTTGCCAGACAGCATTTAAGGGACAACAGCCACTGTCCATCACCTGACCATCAGATCATCAGAATGACAAAGCGAAACACATTCTAAAATCATAACTGTGGTCAACAGAAATTTGTGAAGCAATTAAAGAGGGAAGCACAACCACAAAACCTCAAATTATAAAATATACATTTCTCCTTTTTGGTTTAATTGAATTTCAGTTGTACTTGGGAGATGCATGCAGTGTATGCGCGTATGTCCTTTAAGATTGTTTTGACTGTTTTGAAGTTAAGTTTTAGGTTTGGCTGTTCCTATTGACAGTTATGTCCACTGAAACTAACTCTGTTTTCTCACCTTTAAATACAAGAAACTACAGAAACTTGGTCCCTGACAGAGTTCAAATGCTCTATGAGGGTGTTTTTGACATAAGACCTGCCTGAGCCCAGTGTGTAATACTCAGACTGGTTCTAGATAATATCTGAATCAAATTAAACACAGTGATAAGAATCTGGTCTCTTTTAAACAAGGGTGCTCTAAATTTGTGCATCAAGCCATATGGGACTGTTATCATCCGTCACGTCAGAGTAAATGTGCCACTGCAAAAAGTCAGATCTAGAGCTGTGTATGTAACCTCTATAGTTTAATAGCAGCCAAGTTGGTTGGTTAACTGTAAGAATGAAATGACTGAGATCTTCAGCTTCTTTGTTTTAATCTTCATTGTCACAGCTGCAAACCAGCTGGTTTGCTCTGGTTGCAGAGCAATCTCCTGATTGCTGGAATGGACGTGTTGATCCACATATAGGTGTGTTACCAATCAGTAATGCAAGAAAACATAAACCTATATCCATGCATACATGATAGCTTCAGATATAAATATAGAACAGTCAACCCTGTCTTCTCATCCACATCACATCTCTTGTCCTCCTTTTCTCCTCTCCTCATCTGGCACAGCTCTTTCATGGAGATAATCCAGAAATTAAACAAAATGCTCATTGCTGTAGAGCCAAAAAACTACTTTATATAATTCTATTTTTTAATGTCTTAAATGTAGATTTAGCAGAATTTAGCAAACTGTAATCTATTTTATGATCATTTGTGTTATGTGTGGAAAAAAAGGAATTCAGGATAGAGGTATGTGTAACCAACTGTAAAAAAAACAAACCAAAAAAACATCTAAACTAAAGTCTGGAGTATAGTTGTGTGGGGAAAAGGTATCATTTGGGTGTTGCTACTGAAACGCAAGCGTTTTATTGGCAAGAGTACCAAAACATTTTGGAGGACAACAAGTCATGGTGGCTGTCATGCCAGTTACTCCAAACAAACCCCAGCACTGTCAGTGGATGTCAGTGTGAGTTGCATCCTGTGAGGCAGTTGCTGTGACAAAGCATACAATCACCTTGGTTTCTAAATGGACTGCTCACAGACCTGCTGTCACCTCTGAGGGAAACAGAGGAAGACTGTAACCTCCCACAGGATGAACACTGCATTGCCTTCCTTACCTCTTCTGCAGCTTTCTGCTGAGCTCCTTCAGGATCTCACATGACTGCCTGTGGTACTCTAAGGCCGCCTCTATCAGTGCTGACAGCTGGCTCAGCTGCTCCACCTGTTGGCCATGTCCCCAATGCAGGCACACACCCACAAACATCCACAGATGAAATGCTTAGGGATCTTAGGGATTTTTTCCTTATTTGAACAACTGCAATAAACTGCGAGATGTGTTAACCTTTGTCAGAGTTGCCCTGGACACAATGACGATTGATTATGTCAGGGGCAGCACTGAGCATTTACCTACAGTCAGAGTGAAAAGGCTCCATATGCAGGTGTTACTTATAAAGCTTCCTACACTAGCTTTCAGCTGGAGGTCTACAAAAGTCAGCGCTGCAGTGTAGGAATATGATGACTTGCACTTTTCTAGTAGTTTATAATATTAAACATTGGAAAAATGATGTGTATGCATAAATTTCATTATTATATGAATAAGCCATTCTCACAGGGCTGGAAAAATAAAGACTGGCAAGACACTTGCATGGTTTAAACAATCAATATATGAATATATTAAATCTTCATGTTGAACAGGTTTTTTTTAAGTTTTATTTGGCTGCTGCAGCACAGGGTCATGAAATTCTCTCATTCATGTTTTTTCTAGACATTCGTACACCTTGAGGAATAAGCTGACATTTGAACTGGCAGTGACCTGTTGTGTAATGCCATCTATTGGTCAACTCTTTTTATAGAAATGACATTTGCTCTTACATCATTCTCCAGGAAGTTGAACATGCTCTTCTCAGCCAGCTCTTTGCTCTCCTCAAACTTCTCCATGGCCTGACGGATCTCCTCCTGTGAGATTTTCCCCTGACGCTTCTTCTTATAGTCAAAGTCTAACCGGCGGCCCTCCAGCTTCTTCAGGTGGTGCTGCAAATACAAACAGGAACTGCTTGAAACTGTATAAGCTGTATGACCTGTACATACTGGCATATGCCTACAGACTGACAGAACAATAATAGTGACAATAAAAACTTGCACATCCTGCAAATGCAGTATGTAGGAAACCACATTTTCTTTTGAAATGGATATACTGTATTCTGAAACATTCTTAATTCTTAATTCTTAATTTTTGCCAAATGTATGTGATCTCTGTGAATTATTACACACATATTGTCACATATTGTATTGATTACAGTGAACAAATTTCATCAGACAAAATCTAATTTCATATTATTGGTGTTTGTCCCAGATGTTTCTTTATGATTCATAGACTGAAAACCCCAAAACAAGTCATGTTTGTTCATGGAGCACAGAGCTGATCATCTATTTGACACCTAACATGTCTGGTTCACACAAACATTTTAAACACAAGCATATATGTAATGCATATGATGTGGCATCACTGGTTAGAGTCTGCTAAAATAAAGATGTCGCAAACACACGGTAATTGAAATGAAGGTAATATTCCATGTTGCTTCTTCTATGCTGGATGTCTACACTGTCTTAGTGTTGCAAATGTGCTGCAGAAGTATCGCCTAATTTCCCCCGCATTGCAAACCCTGTCAGCAGTATTAGAAGGTGAAAGTGACATTTGAAACTTTGGAGCAAGCTCACTTAGTTTTAAATTCAAAAATGGCATCATACTCAAACTTCTCCTCATATATAATTTTGGTAAGAGAGCCGGGCTGCTTTAATGTACCATGATCTCTTTGAGGTCCTTGTCCTGTAGATTCTGCAGGGGGTCAATAAAGTTTTGTTTGACATTTATGTCCAGGCAGTCCTTCACGTCTGCCATCTGCCTCATGGCCTCACCCATATCCACGAGAGCACAGCCTGCAGGACAAACAGACAAATTGTTAACGTGGGGGCTCCTCAACTGTGCTTCAAGTCATGTAATGCTTGAAGTTTTGGTTGAACTGGTGGGCTGTGGAATTCTATGCATACAGTGTTCAGTATAGAGATATTCAAATGACACTTTAATCAAATTAAATATTCTCATGCTAAAATATGCCATAATCTTCAAATTTGCCTTTCTTTCATAAGGGGATGTGCATGAGTTTGCATTGGAGGTGAATTAAAACAAGAGCAGATGAGAAGACTTCTTACAAAAACATGATAAAATATACAAAATAAAATGGAATAAAGAACCCAGGAAAGGCCCAGGAAAAGTACAGAACAAAGGCCTGATTTTAGAATAAGACAGGTTGACATGACACTTGAACACAGGGGCTTAATAACAAAGAAGAATGACTGAGAGCTCATGAGTCGATCGACATGAATCCTGTTTGGCTGCATTCTTCATCATAACACGTCTATCCAGTGTCTGCTAGATTCAAGGAAAAAACAGCATTTCCTCACATGCTTGTGATTTAAATATCCAGAAGGAGTGTGTCACTGTCTGGTTACACAGCAGTAATGTAACAACAGGAAATCTGTTTTTAGTGAACATTTCCAGTGTGAGGTGGGCTTCTGGTTTCTGTGTGGAGAGGGATCTCCATTTGGAAATGCAAGTTTGAGGAACAAGTGTAAGATGGCGTCACTCAACTTTTTTAGCTTTTGATAAGGGGCATGCCACTGTCATGAACTACCATGACATTGTGGCAAGATCTAGACAGCCCCTAGACACATACATCCTTGAGTGATTGTCAATGAATGCCTCTTTGCAGCTATTTAAGAAAACCTGGAATATGAGAATAGCTACCAAAGACAGAGTCCTCTCCCAGTTCATGACCACAGCGCAGCATGCAGTCTCCCAGCATGCCTTCGGTCTGAGGGTAGCCAGTGGTCTTCACCTGCCCTCGGATCTTAGACACTGTGTTCAGCATGTTTAGTTTGGCTCGAGAGGCTATGAAGGAAAAACCATGAAAACGCCAAAACAGTGTTGATTTCCATTACTGGAATCCCTGGAAAACAGTTTTATAGTATAATGTAACATAATATATGATGTGTCTCCTTTTTTACCTGGGTTAGGCTGGAGGTACTCTGTTGTTTTGGACAAGAGGTCAAACACAGATTTACTGGTCACCTCAATTTTCTATTGGAAACAAGACAAGAATGTTAAAAAAGAAGAGATATTGCAGTTATATTTGAGTTTTTCCTCATTGCTACAGATTACAAATATTACAATATTCTAAACACAATGTAAATATTGATTATTATGACAGATACAAAATAGTGTGACCATGCTGTTGAACTTTAACTGTTTAAACCCTTTTATTGCCAGTTTAAAAATCAAAAGTTTGTTAATTGTACAGTATCACCACTGCTGAAAGTAATCACTTGTGACATTTTGACCATTTTACATTTTATATATACATGATATTCATAGATACATACATACATTCATTCAGACTTTCTTGAGTTCTGTGTGGGATTATATCAGGTTCGACTTATTTTTCCTCTGCTTTTTTTGTTGTTTCAATGGAAACAAACTAAATAAACACGTGGATACCCAAAAAATTGTAATCATTACCATTGTCTGGGAGAAGTGAATAATAAAATGATAAAATATATATTTTAACATTCACTGACTGTTTACTATGATGCGTTGTGCTGCTGTTATTTATTGGGTAAATCTATTTGGATGCTGATTTCTATTAATGGACAGTCAAAGTGCTGCCACGACAGCTAAACACTGTGGGCTAGATGTATTAATATCTTAGCACCTGTTTGAGGTGTAATTATGACACAATGCATGCCAAAGAACATTGAATGATCTCTAATAGCAGACCTTATGTCTAAAACCAAATTCTGTTGCAGCAGGAGTGTAGACTTGTGCTTTTCCTACTCATGCATATGCATGATGATATGTATGATAACTGTGGGGGAAATTTCACACATACTGTATTATTTGTTGTGAAATTTTTCTTAGAAGCAGGTGTAATGCAAGAAATGTGCTTGCACTTGTGAAACTTCCAGGAAGAAGGAAGAGTAAGACAAAGACAGGACAAGAAGAGGCAGTGAGAGGATGAAGAGATCATCAGAAGACCTTTTCCTTATATAGTTAGTCTTCATATCAACTGCTGTTGTATCTCAACCATAACCAAAGTTTAATTATTGAAACCTTAATTGGCACACATAAAAAAATAAAAGCAAGAGATGAGCAGAAAAAATATGTACATCAATAATGCATACTGGGTAATTATGTTGTTTTTTTTATTCCCCCCTCAATTCTTTCTTGAGTTTGTATGTAAGTGCATAAGGTCACACAGTTTTCCATTTTATTTTATCCTGGTGCTGCAAATTGCAGTTTGAGAGAAGTGACATGCACTGATTATGTGATCATCCACAAGACTGGTATATCCAACATAAAATTAAAGTACAGCAAGGTACAGGTACAGTGAGCACTCTGTTTCACTGTTTATGATGCGTACATACATCTGCCCATAACTGTTGAGGTTCTAATCTCAAAAGGTGACCATGAAAAAGTTCAATAGTTATTCAAGACACTGAAAATTGAATATATTCTCATCTCATTAAACATAAAGAACTTAACCCCATCATGAATCTATGGAGTACTGTCAAGAGGAAGATAAGAAACACCCTGACCCAAAAATACAGGTGAGCTGAAGGCCGCTATCAAAGAAACATAGGCTTCATAAACAGCTCAGCAGTGCTTCAGGCTGATCGCCTCCATGCCATGCCGCATTGATGCAGTAATTCATGGTAAGAGAGACCCAACCAAGTACTGAGTGTATAAACAAAAATGCTTTTCAGAAGTTGGACATTTCTGTAATGAAAATCCTTTTTTGCTACATTTTTTGGAAATATTCAAATAATGTGAGATGCTGGATTTTTGTTTTTCATGAGCTATAAGTCAGGCTCATTACAATAAAAATAGAAAACTTGAAATATTGCACTATATATGTAATGAATAGAGCATATATGAAAGTTTACATTTTTCAATGAAATTCTGAAAAAAACTTTTTCATGTTATTCTTATTCCTTGAGATTCACCTGTACATAGTCATAATATTTACCATTCAACTTGGTGTCATGCCTATTCATGTTTTTGGTTACATCAATTTCTTTTGTGTTCATGGGCACACATTTTTATTGACAGCAATTACATGAAATCAATAGATGAATTTTTGTTACTACGAACACAAACTGTCATGAGACTGCACTGTAAAACACTGTTCGAACAATGCAAAACAAACCACTGATATATATAATAGATTATAATGCAAGTTTTGATCTTTGATTTTACTTTTGTGAACCAACCATTTGCAACATTGTTTCAACTCCACAAGCCACATTATTTTCTACGTCTGTATCTTCAGTTTGAAGCTCAAGTTTGCCTGAGTAAAACAAAACCTGAAGTCACCCATAGATACAGTACATTGTGTTCATTTTTACAGGAGACTCTTGACTCCTCACCGAGGAATTCAACCAGATCTCAAACCTGTCTGAAGCCTTCCAGACACAAACCTCTGTTTTTCTGTTTCCAGTCGATATGCTTAGCTATTCTAATCAAGTCCTCATTCCAGCTCTGTACCTACCACTTGGGGGTGTATCTGAATCCAAATTTCCCAATTTGACTTTGACTCATGGTTTTTAATATTATGACTGTAACAGCGAGCTGCATGTCAGGTCTCTGTACCTGTAAAAGCTGGCACTCCATTTCCATCACCCCTCTATTAAAGTCAGTGATGTAGTGAGGTATCTTTACTACAGGATGTCAGCACTGCCAAGTGTAAAAGACCACATTTACTGTGCCGAACTCACCCTCTCCATCTCCATGAAGTCTTCATCCAGCTTTGTCCCCTCTGCCCCACTGATCTTCTCACTGAGCAGCTGCAGGGGAGAGCAGACACAGAGTTAGAGAAGGAGAATGCAGAATAAACCAGTAAGCTCAGAAGATGTGGAAGTGTCTTGCTGCTTTGGTCATACGTGGTGAATGGTGTTTCATTGTGTTTTTGTGGTTCACAGTTGAAGGCAACTGGCTATTTTTCCTCTTGACAAAAGTTTACTCTTTAACTTCACCAACGAAAACTCCCTGTCAGCACTACAAAAAACACAATTATACAAATACAAAAACACAAACTGACATTTCATGGCAGTGGTTGCTCTTGTTTCACAGTTTCAGTGGTATTGCTGTCCTTGATACTCGTTGATTAAATGTACATTATCCTCACAATCTGTCTCTGTCTGTTTAAATAAAGTATGACAAAACACGTTCTGTGTAAATTCCATTCAAGTACAGCAGCTGAATTTTCAGTTGGGATATAATTTTGTTTAATCAGTGGATCTACAGAGGTTATCCTGGCAGTTGTTTGCTGCTACTAATCATTCAAGTGCAATTTACATCCATCTGCCTAGACTCATACACTTTATGTAGTCTAGGGATTTAATAAAATTTATTAGCTGTATTTTTTTTTTTTTAGCAAAATGGAAGTTATGACAGAGGGACAAGAAACAGTAAGATTCATTCATTCATCTGTCCCGGCCAACAAACATTCTGATCACAGAACCCAGTGTTGTGACCATGACAGCTGACAAATCTACAAATATGAATGTTGCTGCAAAGAAACATGGATCCTTTAAGCACATCCTTAACTTAGCAGCCAAAAAGATCTATATAGTCATCCCAGTTTTGATGGCGGCACTGAGAGCAGTGTCACCCACTCAGTATCCAACCAGATGTCAACTACTGTCACAAGTGTCCCTTCCCTTCCAGAGTTATGGGGTTGAATAATGGCCAGAAATGTGTTTTTGCGCAGTGCAGATCATCTCCTCTCTGTCCTCCTGCAGCCACCAACTCAGCAGCTGCTGCAAACGCCTCCTTTCTTGTGCTCCATTCTCAAATTGTTCATCAGGACTTTTCATGTGACTTTTGTTTCTAACTATGTAGCAGATGGGACTGCAAACTCTGTGACAAAAAATACTTTAGGAAAAGTAAAAGGACTCATTTAAAATGCTCAAGATGTTCAGAATAAAATTCTTTGTTTCAGCAATGACAAAAAATGTAATTTGCCACTTGCACTACTATAAAGGTTAAAGTCTGCTTTGGTTACAGAACTACACTGTGTATACAATTATTAAGCAAGTGAGTATTTTGACCTCATTATAATTTTTATGCATATTTTCTAACTCCAAGCTCTATATGAACTTGAATGATTATTGGATTTCAGCATTAACAGGTGATGTGTATTTGTGAAATGAGGGAGGGTCTGGTCTTAAGTGATCAACACCCTATATCAAGGTGTGCATAATTATTAGGCAGCTTCTTTACTTCAGACAAAATGGGCCAAAAAGAGAAAAATTCAACAGACTCTGAAAAGTCAAAAATTGTAAAATGCCTTTCAGAGGGAAGCAGCACTCTTGAAGTAGCCAAGCTATTGAGGCGTGATCACCGAACAATCAAACATTTTGTTGCAAATAGTCAACAGGGTCGCAAGACACGTGTGGAGAAAAAGAAGACTTGAGAATAATTAAATGTGAAGCTACCAGGACCTCATTATTCCCCAGTGCCTCCATATTCCAGAAATGCAACCTACCTGGTGTGTCCACAAGTACAAGGTGTTCAGTGCTCAGAGACATGGCCAAGGTAGGGAAGGCTGAAACAGGCTGACCACCACTGAACAAGACTCATTAGTTGAAACGTTAAGGCTGGGCCAAGAAATATCTGAAGACAGATTTTTCAAAGGTTTTATGGACAGATGAAATGAATGCGACGGACCAGATGGATGGGCCCGTAGCTGGATCACTAATGGGCACAGAGCTCCACTTCGAGTCAGACGCCAGCAAGGTGGAGGTAGGGTACTAGTGTGGGCTGCTATTATTAAGGATGAGCTTGGTTGGACCATTTCTGGTTGAAGATGGACTTAATAATAACATGGCCCCCTTCCTCACCTGATCTTAACCTTATTGAGTATTTGTGGGCCCTTCTTAAACGTGAGATTTACAGTGAGGGAAGACAATACACCTCTTTGAACATCATTTGGGAGGCTGTGGTTGCTGCTGCATGAAAAGTTCAAGAAAGATCAGGAAATTAACAGGCTCCATGGATGGAAGGCTCATGACAGTTATTGAAAAGATTGGTGGCTATATTGGTCACTGAATATTTTTTTGTCTGAAGTGTTTATTTGTAAATTTTGATTTGTTTTTGTTCTTACTCTAATAAATGAAAATAAACAAGCAAGATGGAATTTTTTTTCATTTAGTTGCATAACAATTCACACATATTGCACACTGATATTTGCCTAATAATTGTGCACACAGATATTTTCCTGAAAAAGACAAAACTCACTTTTCCTTTCTTAAATATTCAGGTTTGAGGTTTATTTACATTTTGAATTGACTGAGAGCACTGTATTTGTTCAGCAATAAAATGAATCCTCTGGAATACAATTTGCCTAATAATTGTGCACTCAGTGTAGTATTATACCATATAAGGACACCCAACATCAACACGTGTGCCTTAAGAGCATGAATACTAATGAGCTTGCAGGGTTTGAAAATGTGTGTCACAGAGAGGAATTAGGCTGCATTGAGACACCATTCCCTGGCAGGTTTAAAGAGGTTTAAGATTTGTGAGCACAAATAGTGGAAAAATACTCAATCACTGAGTTCATGGTCTACAAGTGAAAACTCAGCAGCTGGTTTTACTCATGCTACACGCCTATAAATGTGGCTGCTGTTGCTCTACTCCATTCTGCAGCTCACTTTTAGATGTTCCATGCACCTCTACTTGATCAGTTATTTTCTGGATTACCACAACTATACCTCAATTGAACAACCCGAATGGGAGCAACCACCAAGTTCACCCAGTATACTTTTGGTTAGAATCAACAATCACTTTTCAAGGCAAGGCATTTTTGAAAATATTTAAATATACTGAAGCAAGTTTGATGAACAATTCATCAAATGTAGCCTGAAAGTATCATGTCAGCATGTCAATGCATGGGAGGACAACAATAAAGACAATGATAGGCTTTTCAGAAGGCAGTCATGCAGTTATGTAGCCCGTCACACGGCGTCCAATTCTTTCCAAGACTTTCCATGATATACATTCACAAAAATGTGAAGAAATATATGCAAAACAGAAAATCACAGGTTTACCCTTAGCACCTAACTCACTCGCTGCACCTCCCGGTAATAGGCAAACATTAATGTATTCTACAGCAGACGACGTCAAACTGGGAGGCAACTTTCCCCAGGGGCATGTTGGCACAGGAGCAGAGATGCAAAGGAAAGGTACTGCATGAGGTGAAACACTGTATTTGGATTTTGCCTGGGACTGCCCACAGGCAATAAAAAGGTGGAGAGTAAATATATATATCTGGTAATTGTGTGCACTGCTCACTTTTCAGGTGACCAGAAAATCATTCCAGTCCTCCACTTATGAGAGACCTTTGTGCTAGTATTCAATGTATACTACATTCCACCCCACGCCGACACCAACCAAGCGCTGGACGAGCTGTATGGAGTTATCCACAGGATGGAGACCTTGCGGCCCGAGGCTGCTTTTATTGTGACTGGGAACTTTAACAAAGCCAACATGAGGAAAGTCCTGCCGAGATACCACCAACACATCACCTGTCCTACACAAGGAGGCAACGTGCTGGACCATGGTTACTCTCCCTTCCGTGAAGGATATAAGGCCCTCCCCCAACCTCCTTTCGGCAAATCAGATCATGCCTCCATCCTGCTTCTGCCTTCCTATAGGCAGAAACTCAAGCGGGACAGACCGATGACGTGGACCATTCAGCGCTTCTCCGACCAATCAGACTCGGCTCTACACACACACGGACGTGGCCATTTGCTACATCAGCAAATGCATCGATGACGTAGTTCCGCGGATTACTGTACAGACATTCCCATATCAGAAGCCCTGAGTTAACAGAGAAGTCCATGCCAAATTTAAAGCACAGACCGCCTACAACTCAGGTGATTTGGAGGAGTACAGGAAGTCCAGGTACACGCTCCGGAGAGCTATTAGCAGTGCAAAGAGGCAGTACAGGGACAGAGTGGAGTCCAACTTCCAGGGCTCCAACTCTGGTGCGGACTAAGGACAATCACAGACTGTAAAAGTACAATGAGTAATGCTGATGTGTCTGCATCTCTCCCAGATGATCTTAACACTTTCTTTGGACGGTTTGAGAACTGCTCCCCGGCTGAGGAGGTACAGAAGGCCCAGGACCCCTGCCCACTGATTCTAACTCGGGCACATATGTGCAGATCTTTAAAAAGGATCAATCCACACAAGGTTCCTGTACCTGATTGCATCCCTGGCCGAGCTCTCAGAGTGTGTGCAGATCCGCTGGCATGTCATGTTGGCATGACATGTAACTGCTTCAGTCCCCACGTGCTTCAAGAAGTCCACCATCGTCTCTGTCCCAAAGAAGTCCAACATCTCCTGCCTAAATGACTACCGCCCAGTAGCACTCATCCCCATCACCATGGAGTGCTTTGAGCAGCTAGTCAAATCATTCATCAGATCCTCCCTTCCTGGCTCACTGGCCCCCCTGCAGTTTGCTTACAGGGCAAACAGGTCCACAAATGATGCCATCGCCCTCACCCTCCACACTGCCCTCTCCCACCTGGACCAGAGGAACACACGTGTGAGAATGCTGTTCATTGACTACAACTCAGCATTCAACACCATTGTGCCCTCCAAGCTCATCATGAAGCTCAGGGGCCTCGGGCTCAACACCGCCCTCTGTGACTGGATCCAGAACTTCTTGACAGGCAGACCCCAGGCAGTGCGGATAGGCACCTCCACATCCTCAACCCTGACTCTCAACACTGGCACCCCCCAGGGCTGTGTGCTGAGCCCTCTGCTGTACTCCCTCTTCATGCATTACTGTGTGGCCACACACAGCTCCAACACCATCATCAAGTTGGTGGTCGTCATCGACGACGATGAGAGCATACAGAGAGGAGGTCAAACATCTTGAGGAGGTCAAACAGAGAGGAGGTCAAACATCTTGGTGCCAGGACAACAACCTCCACCTCAATGGTGGAAAAACTAAGGAGCTGATTGTGGATTACAGGAAGCAACAGGGCGAAGGACACGCCCCCATCAGCATCAACGGGACAACGGTGGAGAGAGTCAGCAGCTTCACATTCCTCTGGGTCCACATCAGCAAGGATCTGACATGGACTCCACATACCAACACCATCACAAGATCAGCACGACAGCGGCTCTTCTTCCTTCGCAGGCTGCGGAGGCTCAACATGGACTCCAGGATACTTCTTCTACAGGTGCACCATCGAGGCATGGCAGTTGCTCCGCCCTCAACCGTAAGAGAGGGTGGTGAAAACTATGCAGCACATCACCAGGACGGAGCTGCCACCCATGGAGGACCTCTACAACCAGAGGTGTAGGATGAAGGCCAAAAATCCAAAAATGACATCCATTTTTCTCAATCAGGTCAGGTTTTTATGCTAATTTGATTTTAAAATCCAATCTTCTGACTAAATTGATTACATTTTTGTGACATTATCAGTTGATTTTTATTAATATTTCTCATCCAAAAAAGGTTTTAGGAGAAAAAAATCCTTTTCTAACAGAATTTATTAATTAAATGTTACAAACTTCAATTTCTGTAAATTGAATAATAGACATTGATAAAGGTAAGTACACATATACTGAATGTTACATCGTCATTGTGCAAAATTCAGGGCATGAACTTCTGTTTCTTCGAACCCCTCGAATGCTCAGCAGCAGGGATGTCTCTCTTCAGAGTCCAACAGTAATCAGCCATCGTGACTACATCACAGCGTCCCTGATACCTGGTCTCCATCTCTTATGTCCTGATGGAATTTCTCTCCCTTGTCATCACTCATTGAGCCCAGATTCTCAGGAAACCGATCCATATGTGAGAATAAGTAATGCATTTTGATGCTCATGTTGCATCCAAGGTTTCTGAAAGCAGTCACCATATTGGTGACAAGTTGGTCACCAATGGTTGGTCAAAACTGGTTGCCATTGTGAAGCAGAACACATTTCAGCGATCGCTTGGGGCTGTCAATGAACAGTCTCCAATCTTTGGGTTCATACTGTGGCACTCCAAGCTTGTGCAGAAGCTGAGCAATATCTCCAGCTCCACTATGAGCTATGATAAGAATGGCTGGTTTACAGTCCAAATATAAAAACAATATGACTGATAAAACAGAAAAGTAATGCAGTAAAAGAAAGAAGAACAGCATTAAAATGATTGAAAGCTGCTTGCTGCTGCAAGATTGTTGGTAACAACAAAAAACCCCAAAACAAAACAACAGCTGAGAGGTGAGAGCCCTTAAAAGAGATAGCGAGATTTTTTCCTTTGGGCAGTGTAATGTGCTTCCGTGACAAACATCTGAATTTAACTGTGGAACAAGGACGTTAGTGTCAAGTGTGTTTATATTGAGCTAATAACTGCAGTGTGTGACTGGACATTTAGTGTATAATTAACCCTAACTTCGAAGATTCCCCATGAATTTTCCACTTCAATCAGTTGCACTGATGTAACAACATGCAAGTCAATCATAATCCATGCTCAAATTTTACTTTCTAAAGTTTATGATATTGAAGATCCAATCATTCTTTTAGCTAACATGGCAACTCAGAATAGAGCACCCTACTGCCCCTGTCCCAGTCGGAGTGGTGTGTATACAGGATGTGTGTGTGTCCAAGACTCCACTACAAATGCTGCTGTGCAGGTATAAGAGAGTTGTAAGGACAAAATGGGTCAGAGCCTGGGTAAAATAAGCACACTAACAGAAATGAGCCAGCCCAGTCTGCCAGCCACAGATTTCTAGGATTGTGTGTGTGTGTGTGTGTGTGTGTGTGTGTGTGTGTGAGTTTTGTCCATCAAGTCATTTACTGTCACATAGGCTACGAAGACCAAAGCATTTCACTGATGTTCCCTCTCACTAAGTGAGATGAGGAGATGTGTTTTATTTACAACCAGGACTTGGTTAGCCAGATACAGAGAGCATGTAAAGACCCAGTAAAACCAAGAATGGTCAGTCTAACATTGGTGTCCCTCATTTACAAAAAGTTGTAAAGCAAGTGTCTTTTTAAACTTGAACACAGCCAAGGCTAGCAGTTTCCACCAGAAAAGGCTAATCATGTAATCATTGTCAAAGACAAAAATTAAAGCATGAAAATGACATAATCCAAGTGATGACTGTCATTGTGTTACTTCTAGCCCATTCATCACCATGTCTTGAGTTAGACTCATTAAAAGAGGAGGAGGGACTAAAAGAAAACAAAAAAGTAAAAGTAACATGCGAGCATCTGCACTTGTTTTGCAGCATGTTTGAATGGTTTGCTTTCAAACATGCAGATTAATGTGCATACATTAATTATTAGAGCTGCATGTTGTCGTGGAAATTGTCTGAAGAAGATAGCACTCTGGACACATAAAAGATACTAGAAAGGGTTAAAGTATTAGTATATTGTAATTACAATAGGAGATCAACAATACCTCAGCACATGTGGTGGAAAGGAGGATCTCAAACTTACAACGGCGAAACATTCATCCTTTATAGCATCTTTAAACGTCATGGTCTATCATACTATTGGCTAGTTTTCCTGACGTTAAAAACATTCTTGTCCACTTGACAAAATCCCAATCTGTGATGACCATAAATGTTCACACAGTTGTCCAACCTACATATGCATATATAAGTAACAACAGTGGGCCCTATGCTGTGGCACCAGTCAAATATGTAGCGTCTTCCTTTCTTGGTAACTCTGAGACACTGGTGTCACCTAAATCACAGGAAGGAGAAAGTGATACCCTCAGCAGAAACACTATTTTTGTGACTAGAAGTAACTCAATAAGCAAGTTGAACAACTAACCATTATGAATTAATGATCAACTAATAACTTTACTTCCACAATGTTTTTTTACATTAAAGCAAGAATGGGGGAAGCTGCAGTGCTGACTTGGGCTTTAGTACAAGCTACAGCAGCAGGTGACAGCTAGGGCAGCAAATGACTGGTGCTTGCCCCATCTTTAATCCACACTGTCCCTGTCTAATCTACACATCAGAACTGAAATTAGCCTCAGCAGTGAACCGACAGTGAATAAACGGCTCAACGAAGAGTCACTCTGAAAGTAAAACTGCTTGGGCACGTTGGGACTCTACAGTGAACCACCGTCCTGACTGTCAGGATGTTTGCTCTTTCTTGTTGCAGATCAAAGAAGCCACCAGCATTGTACAGCCATTCAGTCATTTTGTTGATTGTGTGACTATGTTGATCTGTGTGTTCCTTCTTCCTGTTCTCTGAACACAAGTCTTCTCAAATAGGCCTGGGGGAGCAGAAGGGATGCTCGTTCATTCCTTTGTGAAGACCACAGATACACACACACACACACACACACGCAGCAGCACAATATCATTGTCTTTTCACTCACACACTGCTTAGTCAAGACAGACCAAACAATGCTTCAACAGCTAAACAATAACAGAGTAACAAGAGAACAAATGAGTAATGATAATTTTCCAAAGCAGTTTCTAAAATTTGCCTACTCTGTATGCATGATAGTATCCAAAGAATGTTGAGGTTCATGTCGTTTTTGGCCTTTACAAAATAAAAACACAACAGCTTGTGTGTGTTCTTTTGCTTATGTAATCTGTGAATGTTTTCAACCCTGGCGAAATAGCTTATTACTTATAGTAGTAAACTAGCATTGCTTTCAAGGCTGAGAGGTAGTATAAGATCGCCTAATTCCATTTTTTGTGTGATTAAAGGTCAGGCTGTGGCTTTACGCCTGCATGACCAATTGCGAGTCAATCTCTGCTATTAATTTTAAAGCCTCAACCAATGGTTATATTAAAACACGTATTTAAACTTATTAGACACATTAACACTTGAACATTAATCAGCATGAAGAAAACTACCTGAATTGACAGAAACCATCCTTGACATTGAAATTTATTTGACAAGTACTTTGATTTTTTTTTGTTTGGCCCATTTCCCATTCACTCAAATGGAGGCTATCATTAGCAGTTCCTTCCTGCTCTGTGTTGGCACTCCAGTAATCCCAGCCCAACTCCCGACTCATCCTCTTCTCTTGGAATTTTACAGCCAAACATTCTGGTAAAGTAAAAAGCAAGGGCCTAAATCTAACCTTGTTTTTCTTTTCCAAGTATGTTTTTCTATAACAGGAATCTAAGCAGGATGTTTCAATAAACCAACAATCTGATACACTTTTCTTATAATAATATAATTCATAAGTACACTCATTCTAACAAGGTGAACCAAAACAAGGTGTATCTTCATATCCATGTCTTCATGGACCATGGATCATCAGCTCGCAAAGGTGCTGGCATTTTATGAGGGACATGATGTTTGAGCTTCAGTCTTTTGACATTATATTATGTATGCAGCCAGCATGTCAATAAAAATAAATCTTACAACAAGTCACCTGTGAGCTGATTAAATATTATTAACCAACTCACAGCAAATATTGTCAATTGAGTTAGACCATAGAAATATGCTATTCTGTTAAATCAAGCACACATTGCTTCAAAAATTAAGGTACATCTGCCCCTGTAAACTGCACATGTGCTGCAGAAGGTAACGATGTTATAAAGTTGTCAAATAGGGCAGAAACACAAGCTGTCAGATGATCAGCCAGGTTGTCTGTCAAGAAAAACAAAGACAAAGGCTGTACATCAACACAGAAAAAGGGAGAGGAAAGGTGGCAGCCAAAAGAAAAAATGATATAAGAATTAACAGAGGTCCCCAAATTTGGATTTATGGGGGACTCAGATTTTAACTTCATAAAGTCCCCAATGTTTGCCAAATATAAAAAGTATCAGTGAAGTTACTACAGTTACTGTAGTGTCTCAGGTATGTCTACTGACAGATCAGTCTTTGGCTGGGCGACAATGTGACAACAGCTGTCCATTATCCACTGACTGCACCCACAGTTATCCACCCATAACAGGGCACTGTCACTGCATGTATGTGCTGTGCTGGGTTTATGGAACCACAGCTTTGAAAACCCCCTGCAGGGTTTGTGTGTGTGTGTGTGTGTGTGTGTGTGGTAGTGGGAGCTTCAGTCTCTCAGTGTGCAGGAAGGAAGAGGCAGCAGGGACTCTCGCACATATTGTATTGTATTGTTTATGCTTCCCTTGCAGCCAGTCAGGCTGATGTGCATCTAACCCCATACACTGCTCTGTTTCAGGGAATCCACACTGCTGTCAGCTGCTGCTGGAGAAACATGGTCTCATGAACTGTAAGTGACAGTTTATAATCAAGGTTGTCGACTGAAAAACATAAGAAGATTTGCCAGAAAATTTATTAATATTTTCTCAAAGAATTTTCACTTTCCAGGTAATTGCCTCATTAGACCTATCCAGGCCAGGGACATACTTGTCCATTACCATCAGCCATTAGACGGTGAGTCCTGGCCAGAACTAATGTAATTATTCTTCCTTAAGACAGGCTACATGGTGTCAGTGGACCACAAAATCAGAATGATGGCTGGTAATGATACCACTCATATTTAATTTTTAGATTTTTCTAACCAGGTTTTTCTATTGTTGATTGAGTCAAATGTAAAACTGTCACTGCAAAAGAAAAATGTCAACTTGTTACACCAGTGATGTATTGTGCTGTGTACAGCCCTCACTGATAACTGGATTTTCACAGATAATACCAGTACTGATACTGGAACTTCCAATATCAGCATATCAGCTGATACTGAGATTTTTTGACAAACACCTTTGCTTTATATCCCTTATTAATTTGTTGCTGTTGTTTTTAACAATTGTGAAGTAGATATGAACTGAAAAACATTTTTAAAAAATGGTTTAAAGGCTGTTTGTCAAAATGAAAATTAGACATCCAGTCTCAAAAGGATCCCAAAAATTAGTCCATGTATTTGTTCCCTTCAGGAGTCATTTCTTATTATCAGATAACACAAGATTATATTTCTGACAGCTCCTCTGCATTGGCTCCCTGTAAAATTAGGAACAGAATTATAAATCTTCCTCCTTAAGTTCGAAACCCATAATGAGCAAGCTCCAGTTACCAGTTACAGTTACAGCTGCAGTTCCTGAGCATTCCAGTGAGCCATTTTGTTATCACGCTGCAGGTCTACTCATAGTTCCTAGAGTCTGTAAGACTAGAATGGGAGGTGGAGCCTTCAGCTATCATCTGTGGAACCAATTTCCAGATTGAGTTCTGGAGACATACACACTATTTACATACTGATATTCTGATATTCTGACATACCTATTTAATTTAGTCTTAAAACTTCCCTTTTTAATAAATCTTATATGTGGGCCTGGCTCAGATAAACCCTGAATTATCCTTAGTCATGCTGCTGTAAGCCCAGCCTAGTGCTAGTGCTAGTTCTATGATCTCAGCCACAAGAAACTCATCACCCTTTGCAATCATGAATAGGTGAGCTACAGGTTGCCTACTCCCATCAAATCTGCATAATGTTTTCTGTGTTATCATGTTTGGTACAGGAGTTGTTATGTAAAATACATGAAGTAAAGTAAAATGCAGGGCCATGGGGCATTTCTGAGTTGGCTCCAATTCAGAAAATGCTCAAAATTAAAGTGTTAAAAAAAACCCCACAACATTTGATGAGCCAGCAAGGAGCAAGATCAGAGGGCTCCAACCATATGCTTTTGTGAAAAAGCAGATGTCACATATCACCTGGACTACTATTATGACCAACTTTGGTGCATGTGGAGCATGTTAGTCGCAAGAAGTTTCTTTGAATTAATTTTGAGTATGTCAAGTCTAACAAGTCTAAAATATACTGGGGAAAAAGTTTTATTTTTTACAAACTTTTTTTTTCTTTTCCTTTTTGAAACACTGAAACATGAAACCACCAAAAAAACATTTCTGTTCTCAGTGGAACTGAAAAGTGACTGATATCACACTTCCCTTTGGGGAAATCCTCTATGAGGACACCATGTTTCTGTGTATCAAATATCAGTATCTCATAGGCTAGGTTCACACTGCAGCCTGAAGTGACCCAAATCCAATTTTTTTGCCCCTATGCGACTCATATCCAATCTTTTAATGACCATCTGAACGACACAGATCCGATTTTTTCAAATGCAACCCAGGCTACCTAGATATGTGGTCCTGAAACCGATACATATCCGAACTTTTGACATGTGACAGTCTGAACGGCCAGGTCGCATTCATCTGACCTACATGTCATCAACAAGATCAACACCGACGCGTTGGCTCACTGAACTAGGCCACCGAAAACATGTTTCCTCCCACGAGTGGTATCAGCAGCCGCTCACAGATGTACACAAAGGTTCTTCTCGTAACACAATTTTTTTTAATGAACTGAGTGTCAGTAAATCAGCGGAGCACATCAGATGTTGCTACCACTGCCAGGGCCAAAACCCTTGCCCCCTCCTTCTCAATCTCCTCCTAAACACAACATTTTTATGCATGTTCTGGCTCTGCCACAACAGCAACTTTAACATCGCCAGGTACTCCATGCTAGCTACTTTAGGCTTTAGGCTACTTCCGTAAACACTGTGCATGCTAGCTGGGTGTGACATCATCGTGTCCTCCAGTGTGCATGCGGGACACTTTTGTTCACACCGGAGATCACATACAAGTTGCATTTAATTGGAAATGTGTACGACCTCGCAAAAAAATCTGAATTGAGCATTAAGCCCTGCAGTGTGAACCTAGCCATTTTGTACTGCTGACACATCCAAGTCACCCTGAAGCCGCACACAAAGATGGTGAGCTGCTGAAATGTTAATGAGATGAAACGCTGCCTGCCAGACCACTCGGCAACTGTGGCTCCGTCCGTCCGTCCGTCACCCTGTCATTAAAGATGGATGACATCTTTTTACTGGTGCATCAACTGCTGTATATCTTTGTATAGGGGCATTGTTTCTGTTGCAGGCTGCAGGCATACTTGGGGTACTGTGATAACAAGTTGCTACTACAGGAAAAAAAAGAAGCTGCAGTTGTGCACGCACGTGACAGCACAGCCTGACCTGTGGTGAAGACAAGTGGCTGCTCAGACCGAGCCTGGGTTGATTATGAAGAGTCTGCCAGCTTCCTATTTGATAGTGTTCTACTGACAATGATTGCCATTTACTGACGACGGTTGTTAGCAGTCTTCAATGAATGAAACTGAAAGAGCAAAAATAATTATTTACGCTTGCTTCTGAGCCCACATTTTATTTTAATGTTTGAAACATTGGTTTCTTTCATATATGACAAATAGAGTTGCAAACTTCATGCATTTTCCTTTACTAATAGTGGAACAGCAACACAGTCAATAGGGGATTAATCATTCATCAACAAAAAAACATTAACATTAATGGTCAGATATAATGTGTGGGATAGAATGCCAGTTAGCACGAGTGGGATTGTTTGCTTTTTGCATTGCCATGGACACAGGCTATCACTCGACTAGCTAGCCCCGACGTCTACACTGTCAACTTTTCAGCTATTTTATCTGCCATGTGTGGGACTGGTACGGCCTCAGTTCACAGGACCACTGATTTCAAATGCCACTTTTCATCAACATAGTGGCACACAGCGGTGCCATAAATCCCTGTGGTTAATGCAATCTAACAGAAACTTGTAATGGCCACCCTTTCAGCTGAAAGTAGCTTGTCATTCTTTTCCTTGTACCGCTTCTCAAAACGTCATGAGCAATATTTACATTTGTTGTTGTCCTCTTGCACTTTGTTTAGCCTGCTTCATCATGTATTGTGACTGCTGCTCCTGATGTGATAATGGGCTAGACTGAATGAGATATGATCTCTGTTCGTATAAAAATTAAAAACAGTATGCATGGTCCAGAGAAATTATAAAGAAATTAGATGGAGAGATAATGTTTCATTACAATATTAATATTGTTGGTCAGTTGGTTAAAACATTTTTAATTGGTAAGGTTGTTAATAGCTATTAACTGACTAATGTTTAATCATTAACATCCCTAATTTTGATCATATCAGAGCTAAAATTTTGATCTGTCCTTTTATTTATCTAGTTGGAATGCATCTCTTTTCCAAGCCACTTCACCTGCACATTTTCTTCTGCTAAACACAGATCTCTGATGTGAATTCAACTCCAGCTGCATTGTTATTTATGTAACATTAGTCCTTGTTTTCCCACCTGTTCTCCGAGACCAAACTTGTTAATTATGATGCATCTATTTCATTCATATTGCAGTACATGAGCGATTCCGCCAAAAGAGTGACATTTTCGTCCCCAGCATATTAATGTATATTAAATGTATAAACAAAGTAATACTATAATACAAATTATATTTTATTATTATTATTATTATTATTATTATTATTATTATACAAAACACCATACACATGAATCATTCTAGAAATTACAGATATATATTTTTTAAATATTTTAAAAAGGCATCCAAACCACTGATACATAGCATTTCTTGCCTGTCCCCACAGCCAAACGCTACACTTTTTTACACCACAATGCATCATGAACAAAATCATTTCAAAATCTATTTTTTTTTGCATTTAAGTGTGAGTCCATATTCTATCTACACTTGTAAAACAAAGGTTTTACAGAAAGGTCATTATTTTTTTGGTTAAAATTAAGTAAATGTGTATATTACTAAATTCTATATTGAAATGGAATGAAAAATGAAGTTTAATTTTGAAGATTTACAAGCAAATTGCACTCTTTTGGCAGAATGACCCACATGTCTTCATCTGTTTATATAAATTAAATCCTTGTTAACATTAGCCAACCCCAAATTTCAGCACTTCCTCTTTGACAGTAGAGGCTTGCCCCTGCCTTCACATTAAAGCATATACAGTATATTGTGAGGTAGTAGCTATCAGCAATAAATTTATGCATCGGCGTTAGCTTAACACTGCAAATGAATGGAGCAGAAAAGCAAACTGTTTGGCTTTGATCTTGGTCTTGGGGGGATTGTGGCCAATGCACAAGCATGTACCGACCATGATGGACAAGTCTGTTGTCAATGCGTTTGTGTGTATGTGAGAGTGAGAGCGCGAGGCAGCACGCTGTGCACAACTCAACAGTGAAACAGTATAAAATGTTACATCATCTTTTATGCTATTATGAAGTGTAAAAACATGTTTCTGATCATTATTAAACTGCGACAGACCACTGTAGTCTAGGCATGTCTCATTAATATGTGAGTTACTTGCTACATTGAGCCTACATGGAGTTATCTACATTTTAAAATCATTGGTTCATGAATAGCCAAACGTTGCGGTCATCTCAGAATGCTGAGATCTGAGATCAAATGGTGGGATTCAATTTATGATTTATGAGTAATCATCAATTGAATGGAAGAGAAACCTCATGTCTAACCCAAAGTACAGTTACACTGATCAAAACATGGAGCAGATCACACAACACAACAGTGTAGAGCAGACACATGCACAAATAGGAAGTGGCAGATTGACATTTAGCTCATGCACATGAGAATAATTTCACAAGTAATCGGATATATAATGACATTCATACTTTCCTGCATAAGAATCCATCTCAGCTGTGAGGGAATAAAAAGTCAATCTCTGTATTAGACAGTAAGGCTCCATTTTGTGAAGATCCAAAATAAAGAGCACGAAATTGCATGTGCAGTCCGACAGATTGCTCGTTTGGTGAGTGTGCGTTTTGCGGGTGATCAACTAAGAATAACTGTGTTAATAACAGCAGGTGCAACAGTATTTAAATGAGGGTTTGGTATGTCTTAATGGTTTCCACCATGGAGAGTGTGGACGAGCAAAAACCCCACGAACGCTAAATGAAATGATCCAGACGAAAGGAAATGCAGATTTGCAAGAAGTTTGTCATGGCATGACTTTTTGTGACTGGCTCCAAATCAGCTCCAACATGGTGTCACTGGATGGGCAATATGTTTGTAATATTTTCACCTCTTTCATTCCAAAATAATTTACACTGGAGGGAACAAAAAACATCCTCTGTGTATTTTGTCATTGTGCCTCTGTCTCCTCCTCACCACAAGAACAGCAGTCACCATCACCAAAATTACATTCAGGGTTGGTAAATCGCAATTCATTTGTGAAATTAGCATTAACATTAACATTAGCATTTGAATATTGATTATGGCATATTATCTTGAACACGTGAAAGATGCAATCCTCAATGTGCCCCGTTAGTTAAACAGCTTGCACATGTTTTGTAAGTAATCTCACGTTTACACATTTTTACACATTCAGACTTTTATTAATTCGAGCCCTAAGTCTCTAACGTGTTCATCAGCGCTCTCTGGCTGCTCAGATAACTGATGGTGTTCATTGTGGGGATTTCAGTGACACACGACTTTATGACATTTACAGTCTGAGAGAGGAAGGAAGGAATTTCCACTGAGGATCATGTATTGAGGACTTTGAGGACAATATCTAACCACATTTACAAATGCTAATGCAAATGGGTATCGCTAACTTCTTCATTTACCTTAAAATAACATAAAGGCATTTTTATTTGAGCGAACCTTTGATTCTGATATTCCTCTCATATTTTCCAGTACAACAAGAGTAATGTCATACTCTGTGACTGATCTTGCATTTATGTAATACTTTTCTACTCTGACGACTCAAGTGTATTAGACTACAAGTTACATTCACCTGTTTACACACATTCATCCACTGATCCTGCACACACAGCACTCAGGGAGGGACACAATCAGATGCATTCACACACTATTGGTACATCAGGGTTAAACTGAGACACTTCGACGTGCAAACTGGAGAAGCCGGCAATCACACCACTCACCTTCCAATTAGCAGACCACTGCAACAACATTAAATGGAAAGAAACTGTGAATAATTTGGAGGGGAATTTTCACACCCATGCACTTTCATACTAATTAACTACTCTAACGATATTTCATATCAATGCAATTAAGTGACTAAATAATGAGGACCAGGAAAAAAACAAAATTGTCTTACAGGGAAAAAAGATGGAATCAGGAACAAGTGCTGATGAGCTAAGAGAAAGAAAAGAACAGAGGAGGAGAGGGGGGCTCGGTGAGATTTGGTGAGGTTCGGAAGCTTAAACACTACCACAGAAGTTTAGGTTATCAGCCCCCTGTCATACAGTTTGAAGAGCTGCTCCAGCAACTGGTCCCAACTTTGGAGAAGCAGAGCAGCAGCTAGTTATCATTGTTTGATTTGGTGTTTCATTTGAGGAGGGCTCCTTTGTTTGGAAACAGTCCCAGCTGTTTTGCTGCCTTGAATGTTTTCAATGTGATGTCATCAGTAACATGCATTCTAATTGGATAGATGTGCTTCCCTGTGGAAAACAAAGCTTTGGAAAAATTGACCTTGTATGAAAAATATGATTAATGTTTGAATGAATCCCATGAAAAAATGCGACTAGTGTGCAGAGGCCTTAAGACATGACACTACTGTTGTACTAATAGAATTAGAACTGAAGAAATATACATTATAGTGAATTTACTGTGTGATTCAGGATGGTTTCCATGCTCCAACACTATAGGCATTTCTAAAATTACACTCTCTCATTTGAATTTAAATACAAATAATCAAAAAAGATCCTTAAAAAGTAAAGCCCTTGAAGCTTTCCATAGTCAGATAAGGGTGAAAATGAATATTACAACTAGTGTCCTTGTCTAGTCATCACAGTTTCACAGTGCTCTTCAATAAATCCTTGATCCTGAAATGTGTTATATGCTGTACTGCTGTGGTAACATTTGTGAATTACAGGTGACTAATGATCATGTTTGGTGGGCAACATTGTGTGTACTGTTCAACTGCAAAACAACATGTAGTATAAGTACTGAATAAATAGTTTTATGTTTTTAAACAGAGTTCACTAGGCTCAATTATTAGTGGTGTGCAATACTGCATATTTTGGTATCGATCCGATACCAAGTAAATACGGGCCAGTTTCGCCGATACTTATCAATAAATAAGGTGGATGCATCATTGAATTGCTAAATCTCAATTAATTTTCATGACTTTAAGTGTTTTTTTGTGATGTTTCCTTTTTTATTATTAAATAGTTAAAACTCAGGACAGAATTAGGACAAAGTTTATCATTAAATAGAAAATGCTTTATTATCAAATGTTTTAAGAAAAATCTTATTTTCTTTGCGAGTCTAAGTCACGTCACATGACTCATGTGACGGCACAACATCTAAACATGAGAGGGGGAGGGGGAGCAAAGTCTGCCTGCTCTGCGCTGATACAGGAGCGGCGAGTCTGGCGACCTGGCTGTTTCCTCTTTACCAAAACCACAGCATTGCAAATAAGGGCGGAACTTAAAGTAAAGAATCAATCTCACCAGGCTAGTATCGATCCAATACCGATACTGACTTGGTGCCGATGCTATCGATATTTGGATTGATCCGCCCACCACTATCAGTTATAAAATCAAAAACGCAGTGGCCAACAGAGGAAACGCCATGTTGTGCCTGAAGATCAACACACTAGACAAAACCCAAACCAGATATCAGTGCTTACTGTTCAGGTAACAGAACCCCTCTATATCCAATGGCCAAATGCATCAGTGGGCTACATGTGTGATGGGTGAATAGATGGACAACAAGCCTGTAAGGAAAACCTCATGCCAAACTTCAGACTAATCCAATCCATTTCCACCTGAAAATCCAGGGATGGCTTTGATTACTACACAAGCCAATGTTCTTAAAGGTTTAAGCTAAGCTGGTCTGACTCACTAAGAGAAACATATGTATATTTAGGTGGCAGGAGGCTGTGGGAAGAACAGCCATACCCATTGTAAGTGGAATTTTATGAGTAATGTTGAGGTGTATGGAAGACTGGAGTAGTACAACCTCTGGATTTCTAATTGTTATAATAAGGGTCAAATACTCAAATGACAGTGTTTTGCCACCATGACAAGTTTGAACAACACTTGACTAGGCTACAGACATCTGTGCATCTCAACATTGTGTAAGTAACTCAAGAATGATAACACAATGTGATATCCGGACAGAACATAACCGACAGTGCTCACTAGCAAACAGTCTTAATACATATTGTAATACCGCCATCCTATGCATTAAGACATTGCTCTCGATCGTATTACTTAGGGTATACTAGGGACAACGAGAGCCTGGTCAAATATTTGAAATGAATGTTGTCTTCACTGCAGCGTGGTAGCTGTAGCTATCCAACTAGCTAAACTCTTGCTTGCAAAAGAATGACTTGAGTCGTAGTAAGCTTTACTTGCTGTTTACTGAGGCTCTTTTTGTACCATCTTACAAGGCAGAGTGTAAACCGTAGCAAAACAGATTACAAATAATCATAAAGATACAAATAAAGACATTTTATACATTACATGTGCTTTTACAGTGTAAGTATATGTAAATAAAACTTTTTTATACCAAATTAAACCCCCCTTTCGTGAAATAACATTTTTAACATTGCTTATAAGTGCTAACATTAAATTATTAACTTACGACATTGCTTCTGTGGCGTTTACCAAGTGGATTGCGATGGATCAGACAGGTATGTGAAGAGATTCGGCTGGCATCCTAAAAAATACTAACAGGAAATACTCTCTACTACCTGTGAGCGTAATAAACAGCCTTCAAAATAAAAACCTTAACATAATAAAAGTCCATTTAACATTAAAGGCAACACAGTTATGCAAAATGAGATGAAGAGGGTAGGCATAATTAACAATGCCGAAACATCGATGGGGGTTTAGTACTTCGTAAACGCTCTTGAGATAAGTCAAACCACCAGCATGTGTTTGCATGTGTGCGAGAATACATTTAATTTGTAGATGTCTCAACCGTGTTTGGTGTTGTTTTCGTACTACAATCCGGATAAAAAGAAGTAACGTTTCACATGGGGCTCAAAATGCCTCGTAACAGCATCCGAAACGCCACAACGCTTCACAACTTTTCTGGTTGCATCTTCTAATCAGCTGAAGCTCGATTCCATTACCGCTAGCTGCAAACCTGGTCTACATCCACATCAATTGTTGTTGTGAACAAGCAATAACAGGCGTCTCCATACCTGACTGGCTTTGTGGAACTGTTTCTTCAGCCCGGCCACAGACATCTTGGGCCGTGTGATGCTTTACCTCTGGAGGAAATGTTCCGTAAAAACAATGACTAAAACTAGGAATACCTTCGCTACAGAAATAGTCAACCGAGCCCACAACACTGTACTCATCAGTCAAGATTGCAGCGAGACCTGAGCAGAGTCAAGCTCACACCGCAAAGGTTGAAAATACCGGAAATACTTTTATTGTCTTAAAAATTAAGGTGTAAATTCAGACACGATCATGATTAGCACCTTTTCTGCTTAAATTTTATTTTCCTTGTAGAAACAAAAGAAACATGAATAGTGTCAGTGAAGGAGTAATTTTACTGATAAGCCTATCACTATGCATAATACTTTGGTATTACTGTCATTGTGGCTGGTTCTGTGACCAACCCCCTTTTTTGTTTTCAAAATATGGTTGCAGTTTTCCATCATAGATCTCCTCAATGTCTAACCAGCATTTGATGTGTCTACTTTATACAAATTCGATGACAACTTTTAAAAAAATGAAATGTGGATGTAACTTACAGCATCCTTGCAAATTCTGTTTAACCTTCCTGATTCTATTTAATACACTGATTATTTATACAACTGCAATCATCGCATTCATTTCACTGCAGTATGGACTTACAATCTCGTGGGAATTACATAAAGATATATTATTGTTATGTATTTTTCTACTGTAATATGTTTAAAGATTTTGTAATACTGCGCTGGTTCGGCATTATTTTGAAAGTAAGGATCGGAAATAAAACGTAGTTTTACATAATTTATTGAGTAGCGGAGGAGAAGAGGGCTTCCTGGATCGAAGAGATGTTGCCACTTCTCCTCATCCCCCATTGGCTGACAGCTGCTCGTACGAAGGAAACCGTGGTGGACGAAAATTATGTATTCAAAAGCCGCAGAAATACGTTGACAAACAACTAATGGATAAAGCGACAACATCAAACGACCTTTGTTGCCAGTAAAATTATTGTTATCAGAAGTAATTGCAGTCTACTTCAGTCAGCGAAGACATTTGAATTGGAAAAGCTGAAAAAAGTTTTTCACAAATTGGTAAATTGGCTTTTCTACATTCATTATTGTCCAAACTTCAGTTTACAGTGGGAGAATGTGGTGTTTTGTTTCTTAAAAAAGAAAAAAGAAAACAAATATTTTATAATAAATGTATTTCTTTCACAAATATACATTTAGTAATGGAAAAAAAACCAATTGTGGCCCTACCATTGCTGAAGTGTTGCTTAACTGTCACCTCAAATTATCTTATCATGTCAATTTTCCTGTCTTACCTCACGGATATGATGCAGCAGCTTGTCAAATGCTGGTTATATCAAACGGAGGTATTATTGACCATCTTTAGCCCAACAGTCACAGTCATGTTATAAGTTTGCATGACACTGAAATACTCAGGGTACCAATTCCATAAAAATTGGACTTCGTAGGAATAGTTATAGGACTTTTCGTCATTACAGTGGTCATCATCATCATCATCATCATCACTATTGTTGCCATGTTGCATTCTAACATGAAGGATTAAGACTTCTGGTGTGAGTTGCTGATCTCAAAACAAGCAACAGTTTGATTGACCAACAATTTGGTTCATGTGAAGCTTAAACTATGCCTGACCAACTTTAATTTATTCTCCATTTGGACTTCTTTGAAACCCTCTCATTGTTCTCTGGGCTCACTCTGGGAATCCCGAATCAGAGCAATTGCAGCATTGTGCATTGCATCAAATGTTACTGGCAAAACCTGCGATTTTGTTGATATGCTAAAATGTCATGTCTGCAGTTAAAAGGCCCCTGTGAATGTTTGCCATCATACAATAATTTTTCTCTTTCTTTAAAATTTTCAGTTTCCATTTTTTGAGTTAAACATGAAAATTCATTTATATGCTGTCACCATCAAGGATTTGATTATTGTCAATCATCTGGTGGATAAGATTTACAGTGGCTGTCTATGTTATTACTGTGATGCAATGCACAATAAATAATTTTTATAAATATTTTTTCAAAATTTTAGAGAAACTCTGAAATGGAGAGTACTGAAAGAAATCAGATAATTTTACATGGAAACTGCTGGGAACCATGGGAAGTTAAAGAAAAGAATTAAACAAATTAAAAGAAGGCTTTGATAAGCTGAATGTAAGAATGGATGCAGCTAAAAATAAAAATTGCAGAAAATGGGGGCCATGAAATTGGCATGACCAAAGTGCTCATTCAAAGTCTGGAACAACTGGAAGCAAAATTTGAAGATACTTAATGCTGTGCTCAAATAAAGACTCTAAGATTTATTCAGTGTCTGGAAAATAGGTGGGAAATTATATATTTGAGGCCATGTAAAACTGGGCTCTGGGCTGCAGACTACACATAATGAAAATCTCCAAAGCTGCAGCAGAGGATCTACACAAGTATGACAAAATAAAGATTCTGGCCAGGGATCTGAAATTGGAGTCTCCATGAAAGATGAGGAATTGATGCGGTATGAGTCAATTACTAGAACTGAGACATCCCCAGGGAATGTTATTCCCTGGAGGCATATTAATCCATTCTGAAACAAACAAATGACTGAGCTGCTCAGAAGTCAAGTCTTTGCCAGGTATGATAAAAAGGGGCATAACATATTTTATTTTTAAGGTTGATGGTGTTGAATTAAATAATATATTGTCATGAACTTTATTTAATCACAATAATAATCATAATAAATTATAGCCCAATCTTCAACATGATTAAATCAAGAGAAATTTTTATATTGAGGGCTATGAGTTACACTATATCAACTGAATCAAGATGGGAAGGGGCAGGGTCTGTTTTTGGATAATAAGTTTAAATGAACTCAACTGAATATATGACAACTGTAATTCATGATATAATGGAATGCATAATTGTGGAAATTGAAATGGAAATGATGAAAAATATTGTTGTGACTTGTATATACAGAAGAGAAGGGTCAAAGGTAGAACCATTTAAGATAGGTTAGTTGGAATAGTTGGATAGTTGGAATAATTAATGAATAGGCCCCATGCAAGAAAAACATCGTGGGAACTTCAGTATTGACTTCTGTCCGGGGGCCAGGCTGCCAAGTATGAGAGACACAGGAGATTTCTTTTGGAAAAAATAAACATCCTTTTCAAAAAATGTAAAAGCAACAAAATACCACCAATAAACAATCTGGATTTATAAAAGAGATCAATATAATCAAGCTGAACTCAGACACTGCTCAGACAAAGCTGAATGAATAGAATGAACTGACCTCCCTCACTTTAATTTATATATTGGTGGATGAGGCTACTTGTTTATTCTCCTTCATTATTCATCCATGTAGGCTACTATTTGTTTTTTTCCCAGTTTTTTATCAGTGTGTGGAACCATAAATCTTATAGATAAATTACATGGTTTCAGGTTGTTGCACAGACTGGTGTAACCATTTTGGCTATATACCATGAAGAGCTGTGAAGACCTCTCTTTGAAGCACAAATTGAACAGGGTTAGGGTGAGTTCTTCTGGAGGGTTAGGGGTTAGGGTTCGGGTTAGGGTTATTCTTCTGGAGTTAATTTGAAGTTCATCTTATTCTTTCATACTTAGTCAGATCAAGTGGATATCTGAAATTAGAGTCAAATTTGTGTCACTATCCTTCCACTGCAGCTGAGCAAGGAAACACCCTCCATGGAAAGAATAGAGGGAACAGGATGGTTTGTAATTTATTTTTCCATTTTCATGCAGTGAACTTAAAACTTCAATACGAGGTGATTTTGCTGTATGTAAAGAGAAGTAGGGCTGGGAAGGGCTGAACAGGGGAGTTTTGCAGAAATTTCCCTTAATGTTGAAAATGTGTTCAAAATAGTGTTTATAAATCCTACAGAAATAAATACACTCATTCAATTAGATCTACAAAAAAGAAATATTTCAGTGAAGAATTTATGAGATGTTCAAATGATATTAAAACCACATGGAAAGTGATTAATCAGCTGCTACAAAGAGAAAAGAGTTCACCAGAATTACCTCCAGTCTTTTTAGATGGTGACAATTCTTTTAACAATCCATTTAATATAGCTCAGAAATGTAATGATTTTTCCATTAATATTGGTTATGAATTAGCAAATAAGATCTCTCCTTGTCATGGTAACCTGTTGGAATTCATCCCTAAGTAATTTTCCTATTATCTCTTCTTTTAAGCTCCCTGATATCCAAGAAATAAGTGACATAATTGATGAATTAAAACCATCATCAGCTGGTCATGATAATATTTCTGTATGTCTTGTCAAACAGGTGAAACAGTCCATATTGCAGCCACTGGTTCATATTTTTTTCATTGTCTTTGAAAACGGGCATTGTGCCTGAGGATTTAAAAATTGCCAAAGTTATACCTTTATTTAAAGCAGATGACCCATGTTGTTTTAACAACTATAGACCTATATCTATTTTGCCATGTTTTCAAAGATTTTAGAAAAAATTATATACAAACAAATTCTTTTTCATTTAGATTCAAATTCAATTCTTTACAAACATCAGTAAGGTTTTCGAAAACATCACTCCACTTATATGGCTCTGCTTCACCTGATAGACAAAGTTTATTCTGCACTTCAGAACAGCTTGAGTATACTTGTAGTATTTTCATTCATTTCATTGATTCAAAAGCTTTTGATACAGTAAACCATCATATTTTATTAGCAAAATTGTACAAATATGGTTTTCAAGATGTTGCACTCAATTGGTTAACTAATTATGTCACTGACAGAAGTCAGTTTGTTTGTGTTAAAGGTTGCTATTCTAACAAAGCTAGATTACCCTGTGGGGTTCCCCAGGGGTCTATTCTGGGACCATTATTATTCCTCATCTATATAAATGATTTATCTAATGTCTCAAATATTCTTTGCCCAATAATGTTTGCTGATGACACAACTCTTGTTCTCTCTCATTCAAATTTTGATTCATTGATGAAGGATGCTAATGCTGGCTTAATCAACTATGCTTTATGGTTCAGATTAAATAAATTATCTTTGAATATAAGAAAATCTAGCTTTATTATTTTCAGTGGCAAAAAAACATATTCTAAAAATTAGTGGTGTGTTCAAAATATCGATACGGCAATACATCGTCGCGGGCCTCTTCACGATACACGTATCGATACGGAGGCGTCAGTATCGATATTTCACATTTATTCATCAAGTTTTATTTAGCATTCATTCATCAAGCGTCTCTGCAAAGTGCTCCTTGCTGTGCAATGCCCGTTTCGACCACTCACGTCGCTGGTGGCAAAACCGGAAGAGCTGCTAACAGTGGAGGAAGAAAACACAAAATACTGGACGACGATGGTGGTGAAGACAGGCTGGTTTCACCACCAGCCAAATTCAAAGCCCAGATTTGGGAACATTTTGGATTTCAAAAACAACAGGAGAAGCCCGAGCTGGACATGACACATGCAGTGTGCAAACACTGCAGAATGAAAGTTAAGTACTCCGGGAACACCACAAATCTCCGCCTTCACATAAACAGGCATCACGCTGACATGCCATTGCCAGGGAATAGCACGGCAGCAAAACAATCCACTCTAACTGAGGGTTTTAAGACGAAATACCCCTCAACGTCACCAAAGGCTCAACAGATCACTGCAGCACTTTTGTCCTATATATGCAAAGACTTACGCCCATATAGCTCTGTTGAAAACGAAGGCTTCCGAGAACTAATGGAGGCATGTGAGCCACGCTACACTATACCTACTCGTCGCTTAATAACTGAAACCGCTGTACCTCGTTTATACGATGAAGGGAAACAACGTGTAATTGATTACATTTCAGAAGCAAGCAGAGTAGCCGTTACATGTGACGGGTGGACGTCGAGGGCAACACAGTCCTACATAACGCTAACATGCCACCACATTTCTACAAACTGGGAAATGGTTTCACATGTACTCCAAACCAGAGTTATGTTTGGCAGCCACACCGGATCAAATCTGGCGGAATTACTGCTGGAGGTGTTTGATGAGTGGGACATTAAAGACAAAGATCCAGTGTTAGTCACGGACAACGCTGCAAATATGGCTATTGTAGCAGAGCTTGCTAAATTAATGCATGTGAGATGCTTCGCTCATACGCTAAATATAGCAGCCCAACGTATAATACCATAAGAAATAGGTTAAGATTTTATTGATCCAGTGTCATTTGTTTTTGTCAAAGTCAACTTTATTTTATACCACTGCCAATGCCAGGTTAAAAGGCAGCTATTTTTGCACTATAGGCTTGTGAAAAGGGCCATGTTTAAGTTATTTAGTTTTATTTTATTGTATTTTTTATATTGAAGTTTTTATGTTTAAGTGATTTAATTTTACCTTTTATTTATTTATTATCATTTTTTAAAAAACATTTTATGTCTATAATTTTCTTACTACTGCTAATGCTGAAGTTCAAAGACAGCTATATAGTAATTAATTGCACTACAGGTTGATAAAAATGGCCATGTCATTGAATTTAGTTGTAAATTACTACTGTTCAAAGTGGTTCAAAGGCAGCATTTTTGCTATCAAGCATAATAAAAATATTATTTGGGAATACATATGACTGTTTTCTTAAAAATGTATGTAAAGGGATGAAAAATATCGGGATACGTATCGCCTTGAAGGCCATGTATTGGGATACACGTGTATCGTATCGTGACCCCTGTATCGTGAGGTTGTTGGCAATACCCAGCCCTACTAAAAATGTATCCAAAATTACGATTGAGTCTGTTGAGATTTCTCAACAGAAAGATTTCTGGAGAGAACAAACTGACTGGGTTAGTAAAAAAATCCATAAATCTGTTGGTATTATAATGAGGATTAGTCATCTTCTTACCATAAACTGTCTTTTAACTCTTTATTATAGTTTAATTTATCCCTATCTTTCATATTGTAATATAGTTTGGGCGAGTACATTTCCAACTTCTCTCCACAAAATTTTGGTCCTCCAGAAACGATTTGTTAGGATCGCTACCCAATCAGAATCGTGCACTTCATCTACCCCGTTATTTCAGAGACTTCAGATTCTCACCATTTATGATATTAATATTTTTCAAATATGTGTTTTTATTTACAGAACACTTTTAAGTGAACAGATATATTCCTGAGCATTTCACAACTTATTTTACAACAAATTCACAGTTGCATTCATATTCAACTCATAAATCATTAGCTCTTCATCTTCCTAAATTTCTTACTTGTAGAGGTCAATTTTCAATAAGATTTAGGGGAACTAAACTATGGAATGATTTTTTTCACCTGGCAAAAACCTGTATCTCTATAAACTGTTACAAAAGATGCCTGAAAAAACATTTAACTGCTGTTTTGTAAAAGGATTTCCTTTTTTATTATTGGAAATCCATTTTATTATTGCTTAAGGGTTAACATAGTATAAATTATTTTCCCGTCACATACACATCATACATGTTAACATTGTCATACATATCACATACTCACATTTTTTGTTCTTAAATTGATTTTATAATTGCTTGTTTTTTGTTGTTGCAATCAAATATATTTTGTCATTAGGAGTTTGCCATCACTTGTATTATTTTATGTACTTTTCTGTATTTTTCTGTATTTTGACTTCCTAATTACGTTGTGAACATTTTCCTAGGTGGAGGTTTCAAATAAGCCCTTTGGGCTTTTTTGCCACTCCCTGCACTGTATTTCATTACTCTTTCCTTTTTTAACCTTTTATATGTATTTTAATCGTGCAAAATAAACTAAACTAAACTAAACTAAACTAAATTTCACAGTGCAACTTTAAATGGGTTTCATCTCATCTGGAACTTGCTATATGACAATATATGACAGAAAAATGTCTACAGTTTCATATTATGCTTGATCTTATATATTGCTGTGTCAGAAATCTTTCAATCAATCAATCAAATATTTTTCAGAATTTTGGGCTATACTTTGATTCCTTACGTTACTAAAATAAAGGTAGGGAATATGTACAAAGGCAACACAGTAAACATGATGAGAGTGAATGTGACACAGAATAGGGTCATTCTGAACAGGAGAAGGAATCAAATGGGCCAAACCAACATGAGGAGCTTGTACCTAAAAGAGGGGCTACTTCTGTCATATGGATGTGGTTTGGGTATGAAACACCTGACACAGACCAGAAAATGTACTGTGACTACGTATTCAGTAATTAAGTTTCGATGGGGATTTCTTACACATTTCTATGTATAATTAGTCGTGGAATGAAATTCATGCAAATATATAAACTAGAGAGTGGTTTAGAGTGGTTTGTCCACACAAGCTTATGTGAAGAACGATTACAGGGCAAGAGAATGATATGAGACTGTCCCTATCCTCCATTACACTGCAGAGAATAGACACACTGTGTGCAATACACCATGTCTGCAAATCACACAACCAGGTAAGAAAAAAAATCATCTCAACATCTGTCCTCACACTCAACAACAGTCACTGTTTCCCAGTTACTGCCGGTCAATATCAGCACTGATAGCTGTTCTTCATTCAACTCTCTGCCTGCCCTGTGCCTCTCTCTCTCTCCAACACACACACACACAGACATAGAGTTGAATCATGATGAACACTAAAAAAAAAAAATAATAAATCGAACTTTCAATATAACGATATATTTTATCCTCTGATGCTGTATCATTTTGCAAAAGCACAATATTGATTTTGTACTGACCGGCAGATATTATTCCTTTTGTCAGATCAACAAAAAAAGTGGTATGTGTTGGATGTAATAGAAACCATGTACGTAAAGTAAAACAGTTTTGTTTTTGCTTAAATCTGTATGCACATGGTTGTGTCTTCTTTATACTATCATAATTTTTCTACAGTTAAATTTTAAAAATGCATCATACTGTATCATGTTTAAAACAGATATCAGTATATCGTGATATATTGAATAGTTATTCCTGTGTTGTATTATTTATCATATAGTCAGATTGACCAATACACAGCCCTAACCATTAGGCCCACAGATTGTCCTTAGTCTGCTTCTTAGTCAGAAAGGTTGTCCCTGGGTCAAAATCAGAAGACAACCCATGGAAATAATCACTTTATCTCAAGTAGTGTGTCATAGTAGCTGAAAAACAATGTCATTGGCCATTGATTGGTCAGGGAGTAATGTGTTGCCTGTCATGTCTTTCAGCCACGACACATCAACACTGTAGGACTCTTTTGTTACAGGTCTCAGGCTGAGATGATGATGAGATTCCTGTTAAATAGGAGAACAAGAGGGATGGCAGGTGTTTGTTTGATGCATCTTGCACATTGAGTCTGCTCATGAGAATCCATTAGAGAAGCATTCCCCACACTTCCTCTTGCTGGCAACACAGAAATGCTCATCGTGCCACACAGAGAAGCCATGTATGGCAAACAAGGGAAATGACTGAAAATAAAAAAATATAAATCAGGTTTTATGATGTTGGTGATCAGAAATGTGACAGGTTGTAAATTTCTTTTTGAGCACCACTATGGTTTGGTTAGTATAGTTTTCCACTTCCTTTCCTCCCTGCTGCAGTGAGTTTGTTGGAAGGACATCTGCAAAAAGAAAACTTGGTCACTCTGCCAACCACTTTCTCTGAATTAATGATTAATAATCAGGTAATGTCCCCTCTCTGTAGCCCTCTGTCCAGGCTTTCTAAATCTTGCTCTCTCGGCCTTCTCTTCTGCATTTGAATGTCCTCTTCTCCTTTGTGTTTTCGATCATTAACTTTTTATGACAACATGACTGGGATTCACATCCAGATTCCTGTATGTGGATGGGTTCAGGCAGCAAGTGCTCTGATTAAGGTTGATGAAAGATGGTGATTTTGGTTAAATGCTAATAAACTTATTGTGTCTGAAGTCACTGTGATCTTATTCTGTATTAAACCAGGCTAGTATCTTTGCCTAAACTTAGCTAAGTCCAAGTACTGAGAGTCTAAATATTTGCACACATTTGCATAATGATTTTGTCAATACAAGTTGATATTGTACTGAGAAAAAATGACAAATTTGTGTCCATGTACATGAAATCAGCATATGAAACTATTAACTATTAACTATTAACGTTAAGTATTCAGTATGACACTGGGTTGAGGTTTTTGCTATTACTGCATAGTCAACATTCACATTAACAGCCGTTTACTTACCATTCTAGAAGGAAAAAATTATGTTCAGCATCAAACTTCACTCCTTCACGAACCAAAAGCTGTCTTCAGTAGTGATGAAGAATGTCACAGTCAGCAGCAGAGAAAACTTACAGTTCATATACAGTAGCCCCTTTACTAATGAGAATAGAATGTAATGGTGAAAGTGAGATCAAACAGAGCTGTTGCTGAAAGATGTTTCCCTTATTTTCTTTGTTTTCTTTAACTGCATATTCGTTTTCCCAAATTGCAGTGCATTGACATTTCAGATCCCCCACATAAAAAAAGCATGAGAGAGCAGAATATTTTTCTTCATTAAAACAGCACTCACCACTCTCTTTAGAATTGTCATATTTTTTGAGAATTCTTGCATAATTTTCCATATGTTGAATTGTTACACATTGATAAATGTTACATAACAATGCATAGCCATACTCTTGAAGATTTCAATGAAGGAACATTCACTGGGCTGTACTGGAGGCATTGTCAAGATGAAAACCTCAGGAGGAATGTAGCAGGATTGTAATTGCTTTTCTACCCCATTAGAGGGCAGTACAGGTCTCCAGGTTAGCAGATACCAGCAAAAATCTGATTTCCAGCAGCAGGGGGCAGGCTGGCAGCAGTTACCATTCCTCTTTTGGTATGCTCACTGTGATTAAATAGTACCAATAGATTTGAATTTGGTTTTCTGGTGTCTTTAAGAACTGCATAAAACACACAGCTTTATTAATGGTGAATTTGATAAATAGTGTGGAGTGGATATAGTGATTTTTTATGAATGGCTGGACATGTTGAGGCACACAAATGGCTCTGATGAACATAAAAAAGGAAAAGGAAGTTGGAACCCTTGTAAAGGTAAAATTTTCACTTTAGCCTGTGTCCTTCTACCCTGTCTCTCCTTCCCTCTGCTTTTCTTCCACTCCACCTCCACCTTCTCTGGCTCCCTTGGCTTGCTGAGAATTTGGAAGAACAAAAGTCATCTGCTGTATGCTGTACATGTGGCTGGTGTGCCGGATGGTAATACCCCCTCAGCTTCACAAGCACCCGTGGACAATCTATTCTGCCAGCACCCCCCCCAACTATTTGCCTTTCGCACCCCCACTGGCCAGCCCTGATCCCCGTCCCAGGAGCAAGAGGTGGGATCCGGTGTCAGTGCCCCAGAAAGACCCCTCTCTCTGGAACATGTGGTGGGATCAGTGTTGCTCAGAGGGCTCAATTTCATTGTTTGGGATACTCACTGTTCTGTGCACATATCCATTGCTTCCCAGGTGCTGGGTAGGTGCTCTAACTTTCAGAAACAGCAATCAGCTGAGTAATTCTTATAAGAAGCATGAGAGGTAGTTGGTTTATTTAAATTTTCTGGATATCCATGGTTTAATAAGTTACCCTCAAGGGTGTCACACTGAGTTAAAGAATAATTAAAGTATAGTTGACCTTTACTTCTGATTGCCTGATAACAATGTACACACTAAAGAAATACTGAAGCAGAGACCTGTGAACACAGGTAACATGTTTTATTAGCAAAGCTGCACTTATTATTATTATATATGTATATTCTGAATTTATATTAGCAATGGATTTGACAATGTGTCATGTAAAATGTGTTGATTATGCAGACAAATCCACAGAGAGTTATCACCTGACTCTTTGTTTCCCCACAGCTTGAGCTTTTTGGGCCCCTTCAGCTCATAATTTTGGTTTCACAGCCAGCAGCTGCAGTAGACAGCTGTTTTCAGTGAAAAGGCTCTCATTAAAAAAAAAAAAAACACCAAAATTTAGAACCTAAGGAGCCAGGTATTTTTCTCAGGAGTTGGAGGCAAAAAACTGACCACTACAGAGTGAGTACTGGATAGACATATAACCCCAATTGAATTCTAATATTGTTCCATGTGTTTGCGTGTTTGCCATTACAACAGTATAGTTTAAGCTAATGATTACTTTTGGGGGTGGGGGGTGTTTATAGCTTGTTCCACTGCTCCAAGTAAACAAAAAAATGAATCAATGCAGTTTTATTTTCTAATATTGAAATCTATTGTATAGAACAAGTGAGTTTTGTTGTTTTTAAATTTATATGATTTCATTTTGTTTTTTAATACCAGTGCAGCATTTTTGTCTTATTCTGTCCTCAAGACACTGACACTTATTTCTACGAAATGACTAAAATAAATGGCAATAGTAGCAATAAAAGGTTGCTAAAACCAAACTTTTTTAAGGCCCAATAAAATTACTTGAATTTGAACTGAAATTTCTTTCAGTCTAATATTTTTCACAAGACAACTAAGCACATGAGAATTGAGTAAAACATCTGCGTTTGACCTTCCATAGGTATAGCAGCTGAAGCAGTAAGTTGCTTTGAGTAATGTTTACAACAGTTTTTTTCCCCATTTCATCTTGAATTGTACATTAAAGATACATATAAATGTTTTGCTTTGGTTGATACATGTTAAACTCAAACATTTGACCTCAATTGGTGCCACTCTGTTTGTATCATTACATTGACTTTATATGCAGTCAGGACAGTCTGTGATGGGAAATACATTCAGGCTTCAGTGTTTTTTTGTATCGTAAAAGATATCACGTTTTCTTTTGACAGTGGTCAAAATCAATCTGTCCTTAACACTGCAGGCTTATTTCAGTTGTTGCAGGGAAGAAACCATGCTTCTTAAAAATAGCCCTAAAGATGCAAGTCCTTCCAAATACAGATACAGCTTTGTGGAGGAAGTTGAGCACGTGCACCACCTCTACAGATGAACCAGGCACTCTGCTGAATATTGTTGCCTACATACAACACACAGGAGGGACTGAAATAACCCATTGTACCCTCTCTGAGTGGTACTAGATTTCTGCAATGTGCCAGAGAAAAAGGATGGGGGCCACTTGTTAAAACTGGGTTTTTCATCTCCTATGTGGTGAGGAACTGCTCTGCAGGCTTGCTAATGTACAGTAAATGTGATAGGTGGGTTGAATTGCTGAGTTATGCAAGGCTTTCAGCCCTCGGTAATAGTGGAATACTTTGCACTCTTATTGCATAACAGATTTGCCCTCCTTGCCTTTTCAATATGGACCCAACGATACTTCTACTGTCCCTCGTTCATTTCCATAACCTTTTGCTTTGCATAGCAGTATTACTGCCATTAATTCACCTCTTCAGTAACTGTGAGAGTTTGTCTCATGAAGTGTATGCCATTTCCAGGCAATGTAAATTCTAAACTCAGCTGAATGTGACTACCATCTCACTTTCTTTTCCATTTGACATTGACATTAAAAGAAAAGATTGCAAAATCAAAATATAAAAATGATCAATCAAGTTCCAACACAGCATTTCGTGCCTGCAGGATATTTTTTCACCTTTGTGAAACACTTCCTCTTTGTATATTTATTCATTTGTACATCGCTGTTACTGCACCTGTGTGTCGACATATTTGTTTCTAAGTATCAAGCTATCTTTGTATCTTATTTGTTTGCTCACCTAGTCTAGGCAGGGTAGCAGTGAAGGGGTCAAGCTGTTGACCTGAACTCATCATTCTTTTGATCACACCCCTCCCCAGCTTATCAGGACAGCTGATGGCAAGATATCTCTGACAACAAAACCTGCTTAATTAGACATTTGGTCTCATAAGTTCTAAATCCTTGTGTTTCTTGAAACTGGTCAAATAGCTTTCTGAATTATTGGGAAACTTGCGTATGTTTTCAGTGCAAATTGATTTCACCAAAACCAATTCATTAGACAGATATTCTCATTCCTTTAAAAGAGTCAGCTCAATTTTCACAAAGCATATATTCTTACACAGCCATTTGAACACTTTTAATGAATAATGAATACTAATGAATACTAATGAATCTCAATATTTCTTCCTGTGTATTAAACAACATTAAGATTGTTTCTGGAGAGAGATTTTGCTGATTATTTTAAGTGTTGTTTGTCACTCCTGCAAAAAAATGTGAATTCACATCTGTTCACCGCTGCTGCAGAAAAGCAAATATCTGGAAAAATAACACCAAAATTGTCTGATGGCTAGATATGACAAAATGTGTTGTTTTATACATGTGTTTTATACAAAAACATTTTACTTTCACTTCTGTTTTAAATGATTTGTAGAGGGATATCTTTTGCAATGGATTTTGTCAGTTGTCCTACAAGAAGGCCATTGTTTTATGTGTCTGTTAGAAGCTCATCAGTATTGATCTGTCTAATGCTAGAATTGCAAGGCCTCCAGGGAATCAGCCTGGACCAGATGATACTGCTCCTCTCAGAGCAAGGCAACATTAAGCCTTGTAAATCCTCCACTTTACATATTTTGTTTCAGTGTACTTTAACACATGTACAGTACATTTATTGTCAAATGATTATTAATGACTGTGGAGCTGCATGCAAATTTCTGTTGAAGCTGTGTGTCATACATCCCATTCATAATGATGAATGTATTGATTGTGCTTTTGTATAATGGACAGAAGATTGAATAGAAGGAGGCTTGCAAACATATGGCTTTTTATTTAATTGGAATGAATATTAGAACATTAAATCAAAGGAACATGAACACCTATCCACATGGGTCGGTTTTTGTTCCTTTTTTAATAAATCCGAACAACAAAGTGGGATCATAAATCTGGCCCACTGCATTTAAATACAGAATGAAAAAAAAAATCTGAATACAGAGCAAAACAAGAACAGTAAACCATGGTGAAATAATCAGACATGTAAAACACAATGTTCTTGTTCATTCGTTTTAAAAAAGAAATATCATTTTAATGTTAGCGGTGAACTTCACCTATTTTATACAGTATATTTTTGGTTTCTTTCAAATAGCAAATTACTCTATTCACAGAATATACAGTTCAATAAACATTTTGTTTACCAGTACTTTTTAGGGTGTGATCACATGTGGGGCCATTTTTATTATTTTTTTAATGTGTTTTTTCCTCATCATTTCTCAGTGTGTGACATTCATAGTACATCCTTCGAGGCTTCATACAGAGGATTTCTTGCCGCTGTTGTATCCAGTCAGTTAGGATACTGCAAGAAACCACAACAACAACAGAACAGTAATGTCTTAATCAAGTCTGTTCCACAATCATATTTCTTTACCAAAACACCAACATATTTAAGATTTTTGTTTCTTTTAAAACAGAGCCCAATCCTGAATACTGATGTTAATCGCAAAATAGATGATACAAGATTTGGTGGGCTCTTTTAATACTGCATAACCCTCACACAGTATGAAAGGGTTTCTGTACACACTGGACTGAAGAAATCTTTTGTAAACATTTGCAGTATGCAACAAACAGAACAGTAAAGACAGATCAGATCACCATACAATAACTTATTGGTAGAGCTCACAACACTATAGCTTTTTAACAAAGACTCTTTATGAAGAACATTGTCCAAATGAAATAATGTCAGATGAAAACATTACTTCACTACTGATTTTGATCAATGTATGATGCACAGTATCACAGGGAAGCTGTGGACACCTGATGATAAAAACACCAGAAAGAATCACTCACATGATAGAGGTTGATTTAACTCTCACTTGGACAATACACAGAACAATTTAGTTCATAAAAATGTTTTTTTTCAAGGTCTAAACAGGGTTGTAAGGCAAAACAATACAGAGAAATCAGTACTGCATTACAACAAAAGATGGTCATCATGGTTCCATTTCACAACACTGAAATTGAATTTTGTGACAGGTGTCTTTATACAATATGTTGATATGTAAACACAGACAGATGCATGGAATGCTTTATCAACTCTTGATAATGTTATGCAGAAAATACATTTGTTTCCAGAAGGAGATTCCATTTGACACAACAAATGAACTGCTGATTGTACTTTCTTTTCCGTCTCTCTCTTTTCATAAAATATGACAAGATGGATAATAGTACAGACTTTAAAAAGTGCTAATTTGTGAGCCTTTTGTAGGTGCCCAAAAAGAAAACACACACACACAAAAAGACAAATGAAACAAAGTAAATCAGTCATTTCGGCATGATCTCAGACCCCTACTCTTGGTCCATTGTGGCACCTGAGCTACCAGCTAGGTTCTTGTGGAGGTTTGGGTTCTGGCTGTGTCTGTTTCTGCTTCTCACAGAGGAGAAGGAAGTATCACAGCCAGGGACTTTACACTTGTGAAGCAATCGTAAATGGACAGTCTTGTAATGGGCTCTGAATGTGCCCTTGTTGCTGTAGACCTTTTGGCAGATGTGGCAGGTTATTGGAGATCCGCTCCCACCTCCCTGAAGCCCACCTTGTCCTCCCCCAATGCAGCTAAGGGTCCTCTCTGCCCTGTGTGCCAACTCTTCACCCCCAGGCCTTCCCATACCAACTGCATCGCAGCTTTCATCACTGTCCTCCATGGGGAGTGTCTCCTCACCCTCTTCAATCCCCTCCCCTTCCTCACTACCTACTCCATCTGAGTCCCAGGAAGATTGTGCACTACCACTGCCACGAGGTGGGGCACAGGAAGAGGTGCTTAGGTCCAGGACTGCCACATCCTCTCCACTTCCACCACCTTCTCCTCCTTCTCCTAATCCCTCCATCTCTCCTAAGGAAAATGCCTCAGCACTGTCTGGCGTAGTAGACATTTTGCTCATCGGGAAGACCAGACCCATGCGGTTGTGTCCTCGGAAGATGACAGAGGTGTGGCTAATTGGGTCTCGATGGGGCAGTTCTCTCTCTCGCTGGTCCTGGCAGTAGTCCAGGCCAACACAGTCTCTGTCTCGACAGTGGGATGAGGGTAGGTAGAGTGTGCTGGCTGGGCTGAAGGATTCTTTGGTCAATAGCTTGTGGTGCAGGTTCAGATTTGCACTGTGTCTGCAGATAAAAACAATATCCACATTACATGTATATCTATTATTACTCACTATGTGCGGTGAATTATCTAATGTATCTTAAAGTATCACATGAAGATACATTTTTGTCATGCTCCATTAATTGAGGCTCTGTCTATAAAATGCCTAAATGAGAAAAAAATGCAGAAAATCATTTTCAAATCATAGTAGCCAAGTGTAAAGAAAGGAATACTGTACTTTAACAAGACAGAAATGTCAAATCCTCTCACTTAGTATGACCTCCCTGTAAACAATGTAAATCTGTTTGACTATAATGTGCTGTAAAATTTATGTCTAAAGCAGTAGTGTTCATAGCTCTGTTCATATTACACAGAGAGTTTGATTATATAGACGTGTCCTCACATGTGCAAACTTGCCATATTGTCTGTGTGTGTGATCTTAAAAAAAATGGGCTGCATGCAGACATCTGCGCAGACCTTGTACAGACATGGTTAGACATGTAGATGGCCAAATGTACACTATTTTCATAGTTACATGAATGCAGGAAGTAAACTTTGAGCTTAAGGTTGAGCTTTTTTTTCATATTTCAGGGTCACAAGGCTTAGAACTCATGCTAGATTACTGAAATCAAGGTCATCTTTTAAGTGAAATCACATGGAAGCGGTCAACTGAATAAGCTAAATAGCAATGCTTTAAAAGGGATATGAACATTTGCCTCTTCAGAAATAGTAGCTAACATTGCTCACTAATTGCTGGAACAATGGCTGCCTCTCACCTGTCTCGGCTCCTGCGGGAGGGGAAAGCAGCATTGCAGCCATCCACTGTGCACATGTGCATCTCCTTCAGGTGGACATTTTGGTAGTGCATCTTGACACTGCAGGGATTCTTAAAGGTCTTACTGCAGATTTCACAGTGGTGTGGTCGGTCAGCATTTGGGTCGAAGTGAGACAAACCTGAGTCACCATAGTCATCTAAAAAGCCAGATCCCTCCCTGTCGTGGTCTGTGAGCTGAAGATCTTCCCCATTTGTCAGCCTGTGTTCACCCTCATCCCATTTGAGCTCAGAAATTTTGTCAGCTGCATGCAGTGAGTTTGCACATTCCCTCCCACGCTCCAACCTTTCTTCATTGCCATTGGGTTCCTGACAGAGTAAGTTGTTGTCACAATGGTTCACCATCACTCTGTTTGCGAAGGGGGGGGATGCACAGGTGATTACCTCTGTTTCAGCTTGCATTGGCCCATCACCTTTGTCATTCCTTTCTGGGATTTCTCTATCTAAAGTTTGGTCCAACAGATGTTTGGGGCTGTCTCTTTCCATCTCTTCACCACTGTAAGCCCCTCTAACCTTCTTCTCCTCTCCACCTGGTGTTTTGCACAAATGCCCTTCTGCTCGCTTACTGTCACACTCCTCCTGATTCCTACCCTGTAAAGCAGCCTCATCCTCAGAGCTGCTCCCCTTAACCATCTGCTCATCTTGCTCCACTGCCTCTTTTTCTATCTTTATTGGCATGCTTGACTTCCGTGACTTTTTCTTTGGTACAGGGTCTGTCAAGCAGGGTTCAGGGGCTGTGATGGGTTTGATGGGTACAGAGGAGGACAACAGAGGAAGGGAAGGAAGTGTTCCTGGCGTGTTGGCAAGCTCTGCTGGAGTTACGAGGCTCCGGTAGAAAGGCAGGACTGGCTGTACTGTTTTTAAGTTGGGAAAGAGGATGCCACTCTGGCCCATACTAGGGAATGAGCTGCTGTGGAGTTTAGAACCGGTGTCCACATGACTCACCATGTAGCTGGGCACTGATTTATGGCTTTCTGTAGAGCAGACAGGGATGGGGGTGCCATATTCTGGCCTCTTTTCTCCTTGAGAGCTTTCATCAGCAGACATGCTGCCCCGCAGGTCTTTGTCCCTGTTGTTGCGATTCATGGGCATATGTAGCCGCGGGTTTGGGTTGGCACTATGGCGATTGCGACTGCGTAGCGAGCTGAACACCATGTTGCAACCTTCAATGGTACACTTGTGTTTAATCTTCAAATGCACTGCATTGTAGTGGATTTTCAATGTGCCTTTGTCATAAAATGTCTTCTCACAGGCATTGCAAAATACACGACCCTTCTTCAGAGATCCTCCACCCCCACCGCCTCCTGAGACCCCTCCACCACTGCTCCCGTTCCTCTCCAAGGAATGCAGTTTGCCCTCAGGTGACATTTGTGTTACATCAGAGCTCATGGAAGGTGTGCACGGTGTGGAGGGTCCATCAGAGTAGTTGTCACTAGTGGAGAAATCCTCTACCTCAATCTTTGTTGTAGTGGAGAGGCTGTCCATTGGCTTGTCTCCACTTCGGTCTAGATCAGCAGTGAATGAGACAGAGCTGGAACATAGCAGGGTACTCTCTTGAGGTCGTGAAAGAGGGGGAGGGATTTCCTTCTCCATATCGTCCCGTCCTTGATCATCTCCTCGCTGACTCTGCTGCTCCATTGACCCACAGCATGGCTGCTGGTGCTGCTGGTGTTGCTGCTGCAGGGTCCCCATTTGTGAGCCTAGAAATGGTGCAGGAACAGAGCCTAACAGCTGGAATGGCAGCATGAAGGCCATGCTATTGATAAAGTTCTCAAAGTGGTGCATGCTGTTGCTGCTGAGCTTATCAACTTTTGATGAAGAGAGGTTGGCAGCAGTGCGTGGGGTGTTGCGCTCAATGAAAGTGCGTATATCTGAGTTAGTACGAGTGCTGGGAACCAACACTGCCTGGCCCTCCTTGTCCTGTAGGGCCATCAGCTCCACTATGGACTTGGTCTCACCAAAACGCAGGAACTGCTGCAATGTGGCAATCTCTTCCTCAAATGTCATGATGGCCCAACGGTCTAGCACCTTCCCTGCTACATCCTAAAGACAGAGCAAGAAGAAAGGGAACAGCAACATGATACAAGAAGAAGGAGAGGGCAAATGTATGAAATAGATTGAAAAGGAGAGGGACAGTGATAAAAAGAGAAAGCAGAGAGAGCATTTTCATCATTAGCATTATAAGTGTCTGTTGGGCTGCTCATACATATTCAAAGAGTGGCTTGGATGACAAACCCTGTAAAGCAGACTGGCAGGGTGGCTAAATAAAGGAATCAGATGTGTTGTTAATACAAGCAGGCAGCACAGAACCCTTAGAATCCTCATTACACAGACACTCTGTGTTTCATCTCGCAGGTCATTTCTCTTCATTTAAATCATGTGGATTTACCCACTCTGCATCAGCATAAGCAGCACACACACATCTCTGTGAGAACATGCAAACAAGCATACTAGCAGAATCATATACACACTTCCAAATACACCATACACATATAGACACAAACAAGGGAGGGTGATCAGAAGGCACCTCACACTGATCAAGCAGGTCCTCTTCCCCTTAAACCAGCAGCAATCACATGTGAGTTCAGGCATCTTTGAAAGTCAGGAGCAGCTTCATGCCATAACCGTGATTAATATTTCATCACAGAGCATTCATTGGGCACCCATTGAGGATTCTGACTCTACATTTGCCATTAGATGAGCTAACATGAATTAAGCGCAGTCCAACTTGAATACTTTATGATGTACTAATCGAAGTGAGAGCTCACGCTGACATAGAGCCTGCAGCCCAGGCCTCAGCTGGCTTGGCTCTGGCTTGAGATGAAATCTAAAGCAAAAGACATAATATTCACAAATCTACCCAGTACAGTTTGAAGACCTCCCTGAGCTTGTGGTACGACAGCAGCAACAAGCAGGCCACATCAGCAGGATACCAAGAGAGTACATGGCATTGGTTGCTACATCACATCCCTACTCTCTCCTGTTTTCAGCCATGCCTTCCTGACCCCCTCCTCTCCCTGCTCCTCCCTTGTCTTCCTCAGAAATTCCATCTGTTGCTCCCATCATACACTCTTGCTCACTTACATTTTCTGATTTAGGTTCCCATGTTGACCTCAAGGCTGCTTTATAGGATTTTGTCCCTGAAAAGAATAAAACTAAACACTATAGTGGGATTGCTTTGATGTTCAAGTGAGTAGTTTAGCATTGCAAGAATTGTGTGCTTTACATGATTCATGTGACAATATTGATATCAAATTCATGTTTGTGTGTTCAGGCCTGACACATTGAGGTTACTTAAACATAAAGACTGAAGGAATAACAGCCAGCCTGGCTATGTCCAAAGTGCAAAAACGGCCCACCAAAACAATCAGAGGCTGCTACATGATAGATGTTAAACCCATGCAACAGCAGGTAGGTCAAGGGGGATTTATATTTTTCTGAAACTTCTTAATGAACAACAGTGTGTCTGGATCCTGGCATTTTTGCAGCATTTCCAGCTTTGGCAATTTGCCCAATTTTTGGCTTTAGTCTCAGTGGCCTTTATGTCCAAGCGTTGTTTGCCAAAAATATAATTCCAGTACATAACTTCAGAAGTGTAGCTTACCTGGAGCACATATCCACGAATGTAGTCTTGCAGTGTCCAGTCAAGGGCATTGAGAATCTGAATGACCTCCTCTTGCTTGAGGACAGAGAAAAGGCGGTCCAGGAGGATCTTGAGCCGGATGGGGATGGCTTGGGTGCCATACAGCATCAGGCTGCAGATGTCAAACACCACATTGGAGTGCACAATCTCCACTTGGCTGCTCTGATACATGTGGTGCACCTTAAGCTTGCTCAGCGCTAGAAGACAACCAATTTTACTGCATTAGATTACCTGAATCTATATTGAGCCGTGCACTCATAAAGAGAGAACAGAGCAACGAGAAACAACATGGGTCTTTCATCAAAAAGTGTGTGAGAGTAAGATCAGCCACAACATTAAAACTGGTAACTGACTTTATTATAATGGTTGATGTGTATTTTTGCAGTGAATTTTTGGAATCCATGGTATGGATCCATGGATCCATGGAAAATAACTGAAACTGAAAGATTCTAAATGTTTTAAATCATAGACTCTTTTTGTTAACTCCTGAATAGCAGACTAGTTCAAGTTTTTGTAAAAAAAAAAAAAATACTGGAATATTGTATGAGCAATTAATAAATAATAATAACAATAATAATAACAACAATACTACTACTACTACTAATAATAATAATAATAATGTGGAAATTGTTTGTTTTATAAAGCCAGGCTCTGAAAAAATACATGTTCATAATTAGTACATAATTTTGGAGACATAATTAAGATGATGATGATCCCTGCAGCACCATTGAATGAGTGGAAAAATGACACAAATGTTGGAGACATTTAATTTATGTAAACCTGTTGAGATGAGAAAAGCTCTATGCACTATTTACTTCTTAGAGAATAAACAGAGATTCCTCCTTATGGTTTTAAGGGAAATTTGCTCTTGATGCCAGCAGTAACAATACCACAGTGTAGCACAGTGATTTGAAATTATGGTTTTTGTTTACAGTAGCTAAGTGTGTGTACAAAGCATGATACCTAAGTTGGCATTTACAATTGATGTAACAATGACAGAATATTGGCTTAAAATGCTACATGGAACAATGGAAAGTTTTGGTTCAACCAAAGCACAAACCCTACAAAACCAAAAACATATTTTCACAAAAATCTCTTCATTCTAGTCTAATATTCTAATTTCTAGTTCCTCTCAATGCAGATAGGCTGTATTTGTCCAGGTTTCTGATATTTTATTCTGACATTTTTGTCTTTACCCAAAATACAGTGGAGGTAAAGGGACTTCAATTTGTGGTACTCACAGTCCAAGAAAATCCAATTTAAAAATCCAACAGTATACATTTTGAGATTCTGAGAATCTGGTGATTTTGGATTTGACTTTTGTAGTAGCAGCAATGCCTTGTAACATAACTTCTGCATTTCATTTGACCAAAGATTAAGCAGAATGTTGTGAGTCAATTATCAAAGGAGTCAAGAAAAAGCTATGAGATAAAAGTGAGTTCAAAGAAGAGATTTAAGAGAGGATTTTAAGATTGCCTGCCTTAGACCCTTAGGCAGTGAACTACACAGATGAGGGACCTGGACAACAAAGGCCTGGTCACATTTACTGGCAAGTTAAGACTGTGGAAGTTGGGCCTTCAATCATTTCAATCAGCGATTAGAATCATAGGGAAATTACAAATGACAGATAATGGTCCCTTGGAAAAGGGTTGACAGTGTGTTATCCAGAGGGGACTATATTTTCTAAAGATAGGTTTCTGATGAACTGAGTCATTTCTCTTGTGTTGTGGCCACAAATTTAAATCCATTCAGCTCCACTGTTCCAGGTTGTGGGCAGAAATCTCAGACACACTTAAGATCTTGGGCAAATGAAACCAGTGGAACTTTTGCAGTGAGATCTTTACCGTGTGCCACCCAGCCATGCTTGCAGTTTTCACACTGCCTCCTCTTCAACTTTCCAGGCTTGAAACTGTCACAATTACAGTTCACCAAAGTGCAGCAGATAGCCTGTAAAAATATAAATAAAATACATATAAAGACAAGACTGTAAAAATTAAGAAACAAACAAAACATTTCCTTAATGTTTCCTAAGATTAAAAAGAATCTCTGTCAGATCACAACTACTGTACTGTACAATATATTCAGTATTTCCTAGTTCGAGCACTTGGATCTAGCTGCTGCTGATACTGACTGAATTATTCAGACCTAAATCTAAAAATTTGTTTTATAGCTGCACAATTTCATAAAATAAAAATATTAATATTATATAGGTGTCTTGTATTTTATCTTTACATTTTACCAAAAGCCTGCCAGGCGCAAGTAATATTGTTGGTAACTCTGAACTCTCAAGTAAAGTGGTTAGTGTAAGTTTAATTCAGGCAGAGCACATTTCAAAGACTTAAGATTAATGATGTTAGGGTCTTTTATATAGTTTGTATATAATCAAAGGTTTGATATTTTTAATCTTTACATTTCTATACAACCAGGAAGCAACATAGTAACAGTTCTAGAAAATTAAGTTCTGTGACAGCGCAGTCAAGAAAAACAATGTTTTTGAGTGTAGCTATGCTACTCTTACACAGGTACAGTACATGAAAAATGTACAACAGTCAAGTTGGCTATGGAAACTGGAAGGAAGAACACTGCCTTAAGTACTTTTACCATCCCTTTGTAAATCACTCATTGCCTGGTTTATCCTGTGAGCAGTGTCAGTACAGGTGTGTGTGTGTGTGTATATCAGTAGTGCTGCAGGGCAGCTCCCCCCTACAGTAATGAGAGATCTCAGACACACCTGGACCAGCAAAATCACCTCAATCAATCAATGCCTAAGGCACTCACACACACATACACACACACACACTGGTCAGAGTACTCTGTCTGTTAGCTCACTTGCTAATGGCATTTTTCTTTTCAGGACAAACATACACTGTGTGTCTGGACTCAAACACAAAAAGCGACTCAGAATGAGGACTGAATTGCAGTAAGTAGTCAAGTTTTCTAGGTAACTGCTGACTTGGCACAAACCATGCAGAGAGGACTCAAGTGCTCTGATACAGTAAAATGGCTCTCCTTTCCCTCTCTCTTTGCTTATTTAAAAAAATCCTTCACACACCAGGAACCAAGGGAAAAGCATCATCAGATTTATGATCAAAGCCAGTGTTGTTAGTGCTATATATTGAAAACCTCGGAGTGGCTGCGCCACGGCACCTCTCTCCCTCTGCATCTATAATGCATGATCAGTGGGGTTTTAGTATACATGAGCAGCATGCTTAGCTCTTCGCTGGAGCGCACTCCCTCTCCACGGGTGGAGGAGAAAAAGTGCGGGTGGGTAGGGGGCCTCCTCCTCATTTAGTCATGCGCTTGGTTCTATGCTTGAGGCTGGGCTTGTCCTTGAGATCTGGCATCATATTATTTCACCTTACGATAACCTCTCATCATTAGGTCTGATAAAGTGACCCGAGATGAAGGTGGCGGCAGCTACCTGGCCTTGAAACACAGTGTAGTAGCTCTGGCCTTCAGTCCCATGATATCTGTTTGCTTTCTTTTTGTTTTGATCACACTCTCTTTTGGGCAGCTCAGCCTCCTTTAAACACTGGTGAGGTGTAAAAACCCCTTGCTCATCTCTCTGCGACATAATCCCATCATTACAGAGCACCAAGAACCAACATGGCCCAATTAGGCTAATCCCATCCCACTGTGGGTACATACACACCTCCTGCTGCTGCTCTCCCTAATATACATCTCAGTCAGATTGCTCACCAGCCTGTGGCACACACACACACACACACACACACACACATTTGTATATACAGTGTACTCCTAGTCATTTATCTTAATTAGTGGTTCATTTCAGGAGTTATTCTGAGAAGAAGAAGATGATGAAAAAGAAGAAGAAAAGATATGGGAGTATGGAGTACAGGTCTTGGTGACCGAGCACCCCCCTTACTTATGTCCATAAAGCTGCAGCTGTTCGCAAAGTCACTGACATAAAAACTAATGGTACAAAATGATGCAGCGGGTCAGTTTAAAAAAACAAAAACAAAGCTAACACAATGTTGCTACCCTTATTTCACACAACACATCAACCCCACAATCCCCCACCACCTCTACACACACCTTCAATACATTACACATGCCCCTGATTAGCATTTTGTTATTACCTTTTGTTGAAAAAAATGAAAACTGTTGTAGGTTTGTTTATAGATGTGGGTGGGTGTAGCACCACATTAAAAAAATATGGTATTTCAGTGTCATAGCAGTGACGAGAAAAAAAATACTATTTAAAGTGCATTATCAATTATCATCTTTCAATCTGCTTAATTTAGGACGATAGCAACTTTGAGTCCCTTTCCATTGTTCATCACAATACATGCACAAACTGGTATGTAGCACACCTTGGGACACTCCAAGAGAGTTAGCTTACAGTATGCCTGAAAGGCTAAACCTGGGGCGCAAACAATCCATCTCATTGCAGCTGCATGTGAGGTTTATACTTGAGAGCAGATGGTCATAATTAAAGGCAAGCAGATGAGTGTGACAACATTTTATGAACTTCATGGTGAATTCTTCACCACAAAAATAGTCATCTAACAAAAAATAAATAAAATAACTGAAGAACTAAACATGAGAACTGTGGAAACTCCAAGCAAAAGTGAGACTGAGAATTGACGGGAAGAAATAAATGTCCATCAATATCATATAATAAAAATCCATTTTCTAAGTGACTGCATTTGCTCTTGATACCATGAACCTATACAGCCTTGGTTCCTCTGAAAATCTTTACCTCTATAGTTTCCCTTTGTGTATGAATTTGTATGGCACAGGCAACACTACTTGGACAAATCTTCACCATTTTCCTTCTTTGTGAATTGCCACCAGTCCTCAGTCAGTCAGTGTCTGTCTATCAGTTTTTTTTTAAAGGCAGCTTAGTTCAGACTGTACACTCAGAGGTCAGGCTGTGCAGGATGAATGGAGGCCATTAAGGGAAGTTAAAGAGGGAGAAGGTGAGGTTGAGAAAAGAGAAAAGCGTGAGGGGAAGCAAAGGCAGAGGTGACAGTAAAATCCGCATCTGTATATCATGGCAACTAAATCCTGAGTGATAACATGCAGCATGTGTGTGTATGAATTACCTTGCCATGCTTGAAAAACACACACACAGCAAGGAAAACATGTTAGACACCAAAGGTGTTTGTGTTTGATTTCAGTTTAGTTGTATTGATTATTCCAACACCAAATCATATTGACACCTTAATTACAATCATTTAAAAGTCAAGCTGGTTCCTGGCTTTCATGACATGATCGTATTCGCTTTCTCTGTCTACTCTTTGCTTTCTGACAAGGCTGACATCACATGAAAAGTTTCAAATTTTAAATGTATGTGGTGATATATAGAATATATATCTATATTGAATGCCTGGGTATAAGATATAAAACCAGAATATGCAATAAAAAGAAAGAAAGAGAAAAAAAAAAAGTTCTTTCTGGTCCAAGTGGAACATCATCTCTGTCCCACCGCTGGGATACAGCAATACACACACACAAGAAATACAAAATAGTCCTTTCTGGCTCTTAAAATGAAATCTTGCCATATGTCCTTAATGGCCATGGTGCTTTAGAGACTAAGGCGAAGTGAACAGCTGCTTGGACAGCGAAGGTTCAGGGATGGACAGGACTTGTTGGCCTAATGCGGTGGAAAACTAATCAATTAGGAGCTACCCAGTACTAACTGACAATCAGTAGGGAAACAAGCAGCGCTGGTGCCAAAGAGTGACTAAGAACAGGGCCATCAGCAACCCTGTGGAAGAGGGAGACTGACGGCCAAGTGAGAGTGGATCAGATTTTACTATCAGGCATGAATCACTTAACAAGACAATTATGGCACAGGGGAAATAGAAGAAAGGAGAGATTTTCTGACGTGAAAATATAAATGATCACTGAATTGCATGGCACAGATTACTACCATTCAGGTGACTTTGTCTCAAACGCTCCCATAGGCTGGAATTTGACTTTGACACCTCATGTGGAGAAATTGTATTGAAATTAAAATTTGTATTTGTGCTATTATTAAAATAGCTATTTATTTTTCCTTTTGGCAAGCCAAAATATTATCCCCAGTCATGTGGCCCGTTTGTAATATTAAGAGGCAACATTATTATTATATTAGCATTTTCCCACATGTACATTTACATAAAATTAGGTGATAACATTTTCTTCTAAGGCAGCCTTATTAAGTGGTGTCTAATGCTTGTATTAATTATACCTGATAATGTTTTGTTCACAACCCGGAAACCCAAATGTGGCTCTGATCAGTGCTTTATGACTGACTGATAAAGCATTAGTAAATTATTTACTACGCATGAATAAAGCCATTAGCTACTATTTTTTTTTTTTTGCTTTTTATAAACGTTGCTTATTTATCAAAAATTAATCAATGAATGAAATTTCAAAACATTTCCCAAATGTGTAAAGTTGTTCTGCTTTTTCTGTTAAAATGGTTGTTTATACCATGGCTATAATGGTCACCTCAAAATATGGGAACTTCTAACAGTCATTATCTCTCTTTACTGACTTTTCATTGTCTAAATAAATACATAATCAATTAACTGTAAAATAATGAACAAGGAGAAATGTAGATGATTTATATTTCATGTAATGGAATGTAATGAAAATAACCTATATCATCAGGTGTAACTGCTTTTAAATTTGCAGGAAAAAATTGTAAAAGTAGATTTCTATACCTTTAATGTTATTAAATAAAATTACATATGATGTAATTTATACACTATAAATTGAGGGCCCAACTTACACCGTAAGTAAAATTTTGAGTGCAACATATATTTAAATGGAACAATTCCCCAAAAATAAAACAAAAACAATAACTGCGGCACAGCAATCAAGAGACCATTTATGCACTGACACACACATACACACACACACTGACGAAATAAATATTTTATCCCAGCCAGAATGTGCAGAAAACACTCAGGAATTTAGTGGGAGGAAAGTGTTCCTGGTACAGCTCAGATACCCTGCAAATAATGCAGCCTACCACCAGTAAAACCGCCTCAGCAGCAAAACTTGTAACTGCAATGACTACACCTGGCCCCACCGCCGATCACAGGCTGTCTGTGTGTGTGTGTGTGTGTGTGTCTGCATGTGCATGAAAAAAGACCACAGTCTCATGAATAAATCACACCTTGGACCAAGTTGTGTATATGACAGTAAGGTAGTAAAATGTGAAATGATGACAAGTGTTAGTTAAAGAAAGGTAACAAAACATGAGCTGCTCAGCAGGCAACATGTCCCTTTCTCAGTTTATGATATAGAGCCACTCCACTAAGAAAGATTAAGCACTGTAACAGAGGAGCCAATAAAGTCACGAACTGGTGATAGTCTCTGAAATTATTTCATCAAGTTTTACATGGAATATTTAATGTTTTATACACAAATACTCAGCTACAAAGCCATCCATTGAACAGTTTCTTTAAAAGTAAACTACACGTCAGTAGTAGTTTTATAAAATTTACTTCAATTGAAAAGAAAAACCATGAACCATGAGCATTCGTTCAGGACTGTATTGAGCCTGAAAATGAGAAGACAAACCCATGAAAAGCCTGGGCAAGTGCAAGTAGTGACAGGCTGTGTTTGAGCCCATTAAAAGTCCATACAGCCCAAAGACAGCGTGAAAAACTCATTATTTCAAACTCATCCAACAGTCAATCACAACCAAGCACGCACACACACACACACACACACACACACACACAAACACAATTTCAACAGCAAAGCAGACAAAAAGGTAGTAAATTTTTACCTGGATATCCATGAGAAAATGGTTGGCTTCGTTAAGGAAAAAGAAAATTTAAAAGACAAAGAGATGAGCTTGTGCAGGGGGTGGAGGGATTGGGTGTTGGGGGGTTAGAGCCAAAGTTTGGTTGGCTTCCTGGTTTATGTGGCTCCCCGTTAGAAACTCAGAGGGAGTGTTTGGCTCAGAGAGAGAGTAAATGAGGGGAACATGTTAGTACACTGAGTCTGAGAGAGTTTGGCTGCCAGCTACGCTCTGATTAATATCAGATCTCTCTCCCTGTGCCTGCCTCTTGACAATCTTGTCACATCTGGCTGACAAATCCTCACAAGCCATTTGGTGGCAGCGCAGAGCAGACTACGGGGTGGCTGCTGTGTGTGTGTGTGTGTGTTGGGTGGGTGTTAAAGGACTAGGCTGGGGCCAGGAGGGGCGGATCACAGCTCAAGGAGATGCTGAAGGAGGTAAAATGCTAGAGCAGATACACACACACACACACCCTTACATCCTCTCAGGGTTGGACGATCGTGAACCTAATGAAGCTGATGAGGTTGGTAGCTACAGTCACCCTCGCCAACATGCAAACACACACACACACACACACACACACAGAAAGTGGTTCAGAGTTAGGGCCCGTGTGTGTGTGTGTTGTACACTGGGGCCCCTGCAGCACTATAGAAGTAGAGAGACCCACAGAAAGAGATGGGCATAGAAAGAGGAAACAAAAGATTTAGAGAATGAGATTCAGCAGGAATAGGACATGAGTGTGTTAAAGGAAAACCACAGAGGGCCATTCACCTCACATTTCTGTCTGACACACACACAACAAATACATCTGAATCACTTTCATTGGTTGCTACAATTATGGCCTGTCACTCATCAGAAAATGGAAAACGTAATCTCTTAGAGGAACATAAAACAGCCCACATGGCCAAAGTATGGAGCTTCATCATAATTCAGTCATTTCAAGTATTAAGTCAAGTATTAAGTAATAAGTCTTTGTTTCACGAATTTACCAACATTTATCAACATTTATTTTTGATAATTGTGAAAGATAGTTAACAACTAAACTTAATCTGCTTTACTGTGTGATATTTAAGGTTAAAGGGAACTTGTAACATTAAAAACTGGCCATACATCTCAAGTACAGATAAAATATTTTAAAATCATAGCAGCAGATGTATCAATGCATTTTTGAGTCCTAAATTTGCACTGGTTGTGAGGCTAAAATTGGGATTATAAGAAAGGTAATAAATAACATCAAAAAGCCAGAAAGGGTAAGTGTCTCATATTAATAATTAAAAGTGTACTAAACCAGTAAATTTTATATACATAAGTGAATGACTGCATGAATGACAACCTGAAACATAAAAAGTAAAAGAATCCCCTGAAACTTTCCAGCGCCAATCAGACACTTTGGGGCTTTGACTCAGTACATTATTTTTTCATCTCATTTGTTATGGAGGTGAAACTTCCAGCCTGTTTAGACACTGCACTCTGCTCTGACATGCAGTCATCTAAAGGGGAATAAACCACAATTGTTTCTCCTCTAACTGTTTAGCACTGTTTACACACACACACACACACACACACACACACACACACAATGTACCCACATTGTTTTGCCACTGCAGACACCACCACCACACAGACTAATTAGCTAATTGTTACATTATGGCAGCAACAAAACATTAGGCTGCTGTTAAATTACATTCCAATACACCACTGCTAGTGGCCAGGAGGCTGCAGGAGGCTGAGCTAACAGACAGATGGACAGAGAACAGGCCCAGGTAAGAACTGGGTCCTGGTTCTCCCTCTCTTAATGGTTTAAATGCCAGTATTTTTTCGCAGGAGCTTATTGTCTTTGGGAAAAGGCTGAAGTGTTCAGGATACAATACAACGGAACATGGTACAGTGAAGTAAAACTGATAAATGAAATGGTAATCACAGGGATGAGGACAAAACACAACAGTAGGCAATAGAGGAGAACCATATGCATAATGTTACTGTCATTGTTTAGTTGAACTTGTCTCTGATGGATTCCTGGAAGGCACTGAATGACAATCCACACTGACTGGGTACGATAAAGACACTCTTATTTTCACTTCTGTATCACTCACTCAAGGATATGAAGTTTTTGAGAGCGACTCAAAGGGACAAAAATATTGATGTTTTTTGGACGTTTGGAAAACTTCCCAGAAAATTAGCAAGTTTCAAAACCCATCAGTCATCAAAGATTCTGAATTATAGTATTAATTTATTCTTTGATCAGACTGTCACTCATTTCAATTCAAGTTCAGTCAATTCCACACCATTTTACTTAGTTCAAAGTTCTTGTAGAGCTGCTTACGTTTCAGGGACATTTGATATTTGAGAACTTTGGCCCCTTTTTCTAAAGTAAAAAAAAGATTTTGTAAAATTTTTTTTCAGAAGTTTGTGAAAACATTATTTGCTATAACACTCTGATACAATACTTGAGTTTTGTCCAAAGTCCATATCAGCATGTTTCCACTCGTGTCATGGTCACACAAAATAACAAATGTACATGAAATAAAAAACATCTCTCTTCCTCCGAATCAACACCTCTCAAGCTAAAAGTCTCAACTCCTCCTGCCTGTCATTCCAGTCTACATGAACTCAATCCAGTTTGTCTTTGTTCAGCATGTCCTGATCATGTGTGCAGGCAGAGTGTGTGTGTGAGACAGAAGAGCAGGAGCAGACAGAGGATAGCAGTGAAAAGCCATCTTTCTTACCTCAGCCATTATTATTCAGTCAGATGTTTCCAAGGATACCGTCAAGTTTGCCATTCCCTGTGAGTCACAAAAAACAACTGCCTCCAACTCTCCTGTACGCACAAGTACTAATGCAAAAGAGCCATCACAGCAGCAGTGTCTCCTTCAACAACATGGACACACATGTGCTCTTCCTCCCTCCTCTCAGACACACAGACACACTGAGCCACCAACACTCACTCTGCAAAAAAGAGAAGTCACTGTGCTTTTACTCTCACTTACACACACGCACACACACCTCCTCTGCTTTCTCTCCTCTAATGTTGTCGTGGACTGGCTCTAAACTACTCAAGATGTTGAGTGTGTGTGTGTGTGTTGAAACTGGGCACAGGGGATTGGAATGAGATCCTCCCACTCGGCATTCTCACCTCAGGAGCTGCCTGCTCCCTCTCTTGCCTGTGCACGCAACACACACATACTATGATGCACACATAGAGGTGTGCATGTTCTTTCACACACGCAGAAACGCACACACACAGACACACACACACACACACATACACACACAGATGTCTACCCCCTCAAAGTCACAGGGCAGTCCCCTCACAGCTGGCTGGAAGAGGGCATGACACTCATCTTTCACAGAGATTTGATCAAAAGGAATCACAAAGGCTGGAGGCTCTCCTAATGCAGTCAGGGGAGACCCCCCCTCGCTTCGTCTTAGTAATGCCCTAAATCAACACTGCCACTCTTGGTGCACACAGTTCAGTGTGTGTGTCTGGATTCACCTTAACACAATCCTGTGAACAGCTTCCATAACAAGTTATGCCTTGTGCCATCAGGAATGTGTCAGTGTCTGAGTGTTCTGCTGAAAAAGGTGGACTTCACACATGACAAAATTTGTGTTATCTTTATGAAAACACTTTTAGGTACTGAATACTGTAAAATTGTATAAAAATTGTATTAAAAATAAAATTGAAATTAAAAGTTTTTAGACTCATTGTAGACTTTTAGACTAATTTTAGACTAATTTATCTCGACAGATTTTTTGTGCTGCAAGAGTGATTCAGAGCTTCTTTTATTTTTGCTAGGCAAAAATGTATTTTTTAGAATACTTGATGCAAATCATTTGGGCAGATGTCAACACAGAACAACAGATCAACAGATCAACACTCATTTACAGGCCAAAACAACTGCACCAAGACCCTTTACAGGGGATGGTCTTGTCCCAGATGAACTCTGGAGTGGTTCTTTAGTGGTGAGAACATGATCTGACCCAACTACCAGGTGTACTCTCCTTTTTTCAGCTGAACAGCTCCTGTAGCCAGGTGTGCTTCGCATCCTGGGATGCAGTGGAGCACACAAACTGTCCACAGCTTGTGTACTGGTAGTAGCAGCTCAATGTTAAATTCGCAATGTTTGTCTTGCAGAAATCTGTATTGTTCCCGACCACAGGACCTTCTTCTGCTGGGGGGGGGGGCATTCTCACATGGTTTATAGTGATGCATTTTTGGTTCGTCTGGATTTTTCTCTGTGTGAAAAGAATCCGAAACAAGGAGACAACAACAAATGGACTATGAGTAAAAATTCCCTCAGGTATCCATAAAATACTTTTCAAATATTGTTTTTTGAAACTCAGCAATAACAATGTACAGTCCTTGTTTAACAGCTAAGTACATGTTGTGGAACAAATACAGCACCCATGGTAAAAAAAAAAAAAAAAAGGAGGCATATGTTGGTGGGCACGGAAGAGCTTCATATAAATCTCTGCTGAAAATTTAAAAATAGCTGATCCTTTTCTCATGACATTCTTTCTCCTGCGTATCAATAATCAATATTAAAATACAGAGAGAGTTCTGCCACGTTCAGGTCACTGGATGGAACATAGAGGTGGCAACAGTTCACCTCACATGCAGTCAGACATGTGAAGATGAGAAAAATAGTGCGTTGATATTGTCTTTTTTAACCTTCACACTGTGGATTTCTGAAGTATTTTGTCTCTTGATCCTCAAAATGTGTGAGCAGCAGTCCAAAATATTTTCATGTTTGTGTGAGGAACAACTTAAAAGATTGAGTGATTATTATAATAGTATTCACTTATTCTTCTGCCAATCAATAACAGCAACATGAAACAAAGGGATTAGAGAAGAGCCTTTAAAGAAGTGACTCTACTGACACACTGATAGAGTGAAAAGGGGCCGCCACTCAATATAAAGAAAATATTTCTTATGGCAAGTTCATATATAGGAGAGCTGAGTTGCCCCTTCAAGATCTGTCAAATATGTTTTGTTTTTGTATTTTAACTTTTCTGCTTTTATGACTTCTTTCCATTTTGTCTTCCTTCTTTTCCTTCTGTGAGAGAAGGAAAGCTCTGATGATTTTAGCCATTAGAGGCATCTGCTAATCCACAAATTACACAGCAAGTTTAAACAAGCACACCTGGCCTGTTCTATCAGTGGCATCTTGAGAGAGGAAGGGAGGGCGGGTGGGAGAGGGGGGAATGCCACCAGGTGGAGACACACTTTAAAGGTTCACTAAACAGAAAGTACAAAACAAACTTTCCTTTCCATTTTTTTGCACTTTAAACCTTAATTTACTCCAAGATTATCAACTGACCACTTTGGTTTTCCCAGAAATTCACAGCACCACATTTCTACAACAGATTTATGTATAATCAGATTTTTCTTCTTTCTTTCTAAAGCAGCTGAGGGGTTTGATGTCTTGCTCAAAGGTAACTCAACTCAACTGAAATGCTGTAGGGAGGAAAAAGTGTTACTCATCCACTTTCCCCACCCACATTCTCCCAGTGAGGAACTCAACCTGACAACCCTCCAATCACGAAGCTGCTTCTCTAACCTCTAGGCTAGCAACACCCCCTGACTTGACATTCAGAAATTTGCCAAGCAGCCTTGCTAACTGATAAAAATACAGTTAATAGCCCTTGAAGTTGGACATTAAAACTGCATTACTTTCCACGGGAGATCAAAGCTGCTCTTATTTGTGAAAGGCTTGAAATGTTATGAGGTTACATATATGGATAAGAGACATCCCGTCAAGGCATGTAATGCAACTTTAGAAAGCCCTACACTCTCCTGCAGTTGTCCAGGCAAGCAGATCTGCTTACCGGCCTTGTATTTATTCCAGACCTAAGGGATGCATACCAAACACTGCCCCAGACCTGGCCTGGATTAGGTCTGCACTGCTTGTCAGATTGCTGCTCCCTGGGCTGGAGAACTGCAGACGTATTTGTGCCCCCAGCAAATAAACTCCAGCAGAACAGGTCACGCTGCCTACTTACATGTCTGTCATTAGCCTTCCTGCAGGGAAGAGCAGGAGCTTGAGTATTAGAGTAGATGAGCAGCTTTGGGAGAGCATTACACACTCTTTCACACTTTTTATTTGATGAATCTGGGTACAGCTACAGCTAGTGCGCACATTTGCAATTTGTCATTATCTGTTTAATAAAACATAAGGGCCTTCCTTATTATTAGTTATGTCACCTCTACCCTGCCTCATCAGCAATACATTTTGTAGGAAAAGTAATTGTGATTGGATTATCTTTCCTGTAAACCTTAATGAGGGTATGTTGTCAATTTACCCATTTGGCAAGTGACAAATACTTGTTCAGAAAGTATTTTCAACCAAAAGGTCTGATCTTGCAGGACAATGTGCATTTGTGGTGACCATAGCATGATTCATCTTTTTTTGGTTCCATTTAGTCTCTCACATCACACAGCAATAACCTTAACTACAAAAAAAGGCCTCTGAATGCCCTGTCCCACCAACCACTCCAACCATGTCCTAGCACAACCTCTGCTCTAATGTAGTACTTTGTTCATTCACATAATATCTTGCCTCTAAACATAATCCAACCTAAATTTCCTACAAAGTGTGTATGCTGTTGCAGTTTAAAATATAATTTCTCGGAGACAATGTTAGTGTGTATTACATTCGCATGGTGACTGAAATGTTTTTGCTACAAATAAAATCACAGGTGAATCCTTCTCATATTAATTTCCTGATGATCATCATGTTGATTATTCTGACAATTGTTTCCTTTATAACTGACAAATCCTTTCTTCTATTAAATGTGAGATTAATTTGAAACAGCCATCACAACTTCTCTGAGCCCAGGATGATGATTAATTGCATTGTTATGTCCAATGAACAGTTTAAAACTTCAAAATATTCAGTTATGCAAAGAAAAGAAGAAAAACAGTCAGTCTTTACATCAGATAAGCTTGAACCAAAAATTTAGCTGACTTAACTGTTTTTTAGACTGTCAAAAGTATTCATTTTTCAAGTATTCATTAATTAAAAGCTTGATTGATTATTAACTGTGGATCTATCAATACAAAATTATGTCTTTTTAAACACCTATACCAAGCCACTGCTGTACACATAAAAAATAAAAATCAACATGTGAAATGAATAATTATAATAAACCTGCATCGGGTGATAGTTGACCAGCCACCAGCTACTGTTTTGATAATGAATCAACTCATATAACTCATATAAGTATGTAGTAATGACTACTGAGTACTTGTGTTATGATTTATTAATGACTATTGAATATTTATGTAATATTTTAGTAATGAATAATGAATACCCATATAATAATGTAGTGATAACTACTGTGAACTCATGTAATAATGAAGCAATGATTGATGACCAATGAGTACTGGTGTGATCCCATCACAAGTTGTTCTCTATTGTGATTCTGTGAGGGTGATGCCATTTTTTGTATTTGCATATTAGTACATCTTATTGATATCAACATCTAGAGTCGTGATCTATTTTTAAGTTTAGCCTTAGTTTGCACATTGTGCAAAACCTGCTACGACATTACCATAGTACAAGGGAAGCAGTTTTTTCCTTCTTTGTTTGTTTGTTTTTGTCTTTGTGGTTTTTTGTGTGTATGGGTAAGTTTGTCAAAGTGGCCTGCCTTTCCTCACCATATCAGTAAAAAACGGTCAGAAGGAGAGCAATTACCTCCCAACTCCCTGCAAACTGTCCGTACCAGGCTCTGGTTAACACGCCAAATGGCCTGAAGTTTACCTGTCATCCATTGTCATTATTCAATGCAGAGACTGCACTGCAAATCACATAGTAAGCAGGACAGCCCAGATAGCTGCTTTCAACTGACAGGATCTGAGCAAATCAAAGTGTGTGATGAAGTAGCCTAAAAACCAAAACTGTGCAATCTAACATTGTATGACTCATTCGTTTACTCTTGCCTGTGTGGATATGCAGTATGTGATGCAGTCATGCCACAGTGTGTATATGATTATTTGTGGAGATGGAAAACGATGTAATAAGAAAAAAATGAGAAGAGCACTTTCAGCATTCAGTGACAGGGGAGGTCAGGACTGTTCATGTGTGTGGGAGGTGCAGGGCTTTACAAATTGGCTTTATATAAAACAGCATTAGTGAAAGCAGAGTTAGCCACTGAGTGCACTTCAAATGTTAACAGAAGACCATAGGATAGTAGTACTTACTATGAATATATTCTTCCCTCTTTAGTTACTGAGCAGAGTGTAGAGGGCAAAAAAGTAAATGTGAGCTAGTGATGGTACCAAGCTCAGAAAACCCATGGCAAATGGTCCACAAGGACATTTCTTTTTTTTCTCTCTCTTTTGTGGTCTGACTCATTGCTGAGATGTTTCTGCACCCATTGTGTCCAGCGTTGTGTCATCCTCGGTGGATATTGTTCCTGTAGGTGGCGCTTTACTTTGTGTCTCTGCAGACTTGGTGGCTATCATACAATATCTTGTTCTTCTAGTGATTAACACATGAAACATAGCTCCACATACATCAGAGGGTTCTCTTTGTTTGGAGCAGCATTTGTAAAAGCATTAATAAATTTGATATGAGAGTGAACCGCTGTTGTGTTATAACAGTGACAGAGGTTCATAGACTGGTTTACTTGGAATCCCCAGAGCAGTCATCATTATTCACTTTATTCAGCTCAAAAAGCTCACCAATATCATGCTTATTTGTCTTTATGGTGACAAAACTTAAAATATGAATTTAGTCTACACACAAATGAATATTTTTTCATGACAGTCAGCATGGCCTTTAAATGAATGTATTGCAATTGGCAACCGGCAGTTTGTGAATTTGTCATGAATTATAATGTATTGATCCTGTTTTTGTGACGGTAAAATGGAGTTTTAGTGACTATTATTAAACATTTTGATTGCTCCCTTTAGACTCATACAGCACTTATAGATCACTTCTAGATAATGAAAGATCCTGGTTTAATACAGCAATATTGTGTTTTTGTTGCCTAAACCACAGAAAGGTATTCTGGATGTACACCTGTCTCAGAGTCCATCCACCATCCACCCAAACTCTCCTTGAGCCTGTTAGCGAATGCAGCACTTCGTGCAAATTGTGCATTTCCAGTTGCAATATATTAGTTTGAACATTATGTGGACTGTCATCACAAAAGGCAAATTCTTTCCCATGTACATGAAATCAGTAGATTCATTTTCGTGACTATGAAGACAAACTGGGACTGTTTAGACTTGTTGTTGACAGGAAGCAGTTGTTAACACGTTTTTTTGTGACACAAGGTAAGAAAAAATGATAATGCACTGGAACATGCCTGAATGACAGAAAGTGACAAAGATGATGTGAAACTGCCTTCCTGACCCTGACCTTGGACAAAGAGTGCAGCAAAACAAAAGGAGTCAAGTACAGGAACATTCACATTGACTTGTGTACATGCAAGTCAACATTACACTTTTGTTGTTGTTGTTGTTAGAACCAGTTTAGAGACAAGTGCTGAAAACTAGCCTATTAATAATGCTTGTCTATCACTCTCGCTTTGCATATGTATCATGCCTGATAACGATAAACCCCAGTTAACACAATCACAGTGGAAGTTGCAGTGAGAATGAGTGCTGCAATGCAGACAGGTAAAACTCAGCCTGGGATTGATCTTTTGTGGAAAGTTCAGCGGGAAATACTTCTAACCTATTACTGTACAACAACCAACAGAAACCAACTCTATTACACACTGCATTCCCACTTCAACTAAAACTGGCAGCTATCTTTCAAACTTACTTTATATGTAGCCATTAACACGCAAGTCACTACCGATTGTTAGTTTCCACACAGTTGTGAGAAACACATGTAAAGTCCCCTGTTGATGAGTACATTCTCCAACATGGCTCTTCTAAGTTTTGGGGTCTGAAGGAAGGGGGGTCGCAGGTCAGGGTGGTTGTTCTGGAAAGATATCTGACCAATATAAGGACAACTGATGGGAACTGCCTGTCTGTTCAGACTGCCACTGAAATGGTGTGAGGACATCCTTCCAAAGGACACACCTGCAGGTAAAGGCATTAGCAGGAACAAAAAGAGCTAAGCACCTCCTTTACATACGCACACACACACACACACACACACACACACACACACAGTAACAAGTAATACTTAATTTCAGATGGTGCTCATGAGGCTTTAGACATGAACCACATGATGTCATAAACATTCATATAAAAGAAGATGAATACTTGGGCAATGACTGTAGAAAACTGAATAACTGAGACATCACTTTAGACATGAACGACAGGATGTCATAAATATTCATATAAAAGAAGATGAATACTTGGGCAATGACTGTAGAAAACTGAATAACTGAGCCTATGATTTTGTCATAAAAATGTCAGAAAAAGGTCATCACAGGGTGGTGTCCTCATGTCGCTTGATTTATCCAACCAATTGTTCTCATGTTTGGTGTCTTTTTTAATGAAAAGAGAGGGAACTAGCGTAATTATTATTGGTTAGGTGTCTAGTCAATTCATTGTTGAAATCAGTACTGATGTAAACAGTTTGTTACTTCTATAAAAAGTACTTTGGCCGTGGAAATTTATCTTTTAACAGCCACTTCTAAACCCTTGAATAAGTTGTTTATAACACACAATATATTTGCAAGCTTAGATGATTTTGTTCGGTAAAACATTATTCTTGATCTCTTCACAAGCTGATTTAGCTGCACAAATAAGCAGGGTTTGGCATTCAGTGACAGTACGTCTAACATTATGGTTACTTTATCATAATATCATGTAGAAAATATAAACCTACTTATAGAATAAATTTAATTAAATAAAGATAAACAGGAAGTGGCAGCACACCGTGGAAACCGACATCCAACATGCCATCAATTATAAAAAGATTAGCTGGTTGTGTTGGCATAGTATTTGTGTATATAATTTGTTCCTGTCTAGTTGTATTAGAAAAGGCCCGACTTTGGGAATGAGACTGGTTTAATCAAAAGGGAGCCATTACAATTGATCTGCATGAGGACAGATAAACAATGTATTTTTAGCTAAACTAGAACAGAACCAATTCTGTAACCATGATAACTGATGAAAATTTGATGACAAACAAACTAAACTGTCTTTTGTTTCTATTGACCAAAAACAAACACACAATATATTTAACCTATAACATATTACCATTATCACTGTGACAGTGGTTTCAACCATTTTTCATTGGTTGGAAATTGAGTGGTCATGTTGATAAATGCACATGTATCACATATTACCTCAGATAACTAAAGTAAAGTGTCATTCCCACCACTTCTCAGATTGTGGAACCTCTGTGCCCATCGTTACTATCCTGTGGTGTGGCGACAGAGCATTCAGCTGGTAGTTAGATTAATAAAGCTGCTTGCTTTCCTTTTATCCTTGATCTGTCCATCCCTCCATCCCCTCCCTGGTGTCTGGTATTGATCAGACATGTCCACATTAGAGGGCGGGGAGATGCTTTTATGATAATCCACCCACCCTCCCCGCCACTCATAATGGCTACATTAGACGCTCATCCCCTCCGCACCCGACACCTGGCCCTCTCTCTCTTCCGACTCACTGTTTGCATTACAATACTGTTTAATGGGCTCTTTAGAGGGGCTGAGGGGGCTGGGGGCAGGGGAGGACAGGAAACTTTCCAAGAGTTTCCAGTAGATGAGGACCCAGCAAGGAGCCACTGGGAAGGTCCAGTTCGAGAGTGATAGATGGCACCAAGTTTAAGTGGAGGGTGGGGGGAGCTGAAAGTGGGGGTCCATTACCTATTACTGAATGTCTAGCCCTGCTGCTCAGCTGTCTGATGGCTAACAAACTCTGGGAAGTGGAGCTTTGGATAAGTGTGTTCTCTGACTGGACCCAGACACAGGGCCAATCAATAGCTCTCTTTCCAATTACTTTCCAGTCAAGACAATCCAGATACTTTCTAACACAAATGTGAGTCTGTCGACAAAAGTGCCAAAACCAGGTGTTATCTACTGTGAACACAAATAATATTAGTATACCTGCAGCATGATGGGCCATCCTCTCGCTCAATCTCTGCATTATTCACCAGGCTGTGGCCTGAGAGGTGGACTCTCAAGATGCCTGGTTCAGGAAAAAAAACACAAGACCAAAAAAAGGCAAGAGAAAGAGCCACCTGGACACCATCAGTCTCAGTGAAGGTAAACATCTCCGACATTCCTCCCGGCACACTGGCCTACAGGGGTCAAAGGTCATGATGACAAACGAGTGACCCAGGTGCCCTTAGAGGCCAAGAGAGAAGCCTCTGGAATCTCTCAGCAGGGGGACGGGCAACACAGAGACACATTCACTAGTCCAGGAGCCATGCATAAAAGGATAGTGGGCTACAAGGTCTCTGGGCCACTATGCAAGACTCAAGGAAAAAAACATGGAAGCCAATATGAGCATGCATGCAGAAACAGACCAGACCTCCCTCTCGGTCCACAGTATTCCCTATTTTAAAGACCCTCACCTATCAGTTTGAACATTGGCCCATCACAAATGTCAGATTGCACCAAGAAAATGTGTTTAGAAGTTAAATTACCTTAGATGTGAAGAAAGGATCGGAAATGGGAGTCAGTGGCAAACCCTTAGACAAATTTTAGGCTAAGCTTTGAGTTTGTAGAAGGAAGTCAGTTGTACTAAGGAATGCATAATGACAATATTTCATGTGTAAGGAATGGAGGGTATGTGGGGGGGGGTGATGATGAGGCACAACTGGAAGCTGTGCTGGATCCATCCCAGGAGTCAGTCATCTATACTGTACACACCATTGTTGTGTTATGCTGGCTCTTTGCAATCTATGTGAATATATTAGTAGTGCTGCAGCATTAGCCCCCAACACAGCCTGAAGTGGGAGACCAGTAGAGGCAGCTGTTGGTTCCACATCAGTGGCTGGACTGCCTCCAATACGGATCTGTGTAAACACAATTAAAGGTTAAACGCATAGCATGTATGTTAATTCATTAGTATGAAATACTATTGGCTTTCTTTTTTAAAATGTACTTTTTCCATAAAGCAGATGTTGCAACATCGGCTTATGCAGCACTAGCAGCGCTTGTTTTGACAAACAATATTTATAATAATATATATTTGGGTGACACCTTCCGGTCCATGATGTATAACTATTCATCTGATCCTTTGGTGGCAGTAATGTGTCATTACATGCACATATGCAGCCAGCAACCAGCAAAGAAGAAAACAGAAAATTGTTTGCTAGTAAACTTGGATGCAAACAATACAGGATTCAGTCATCAGTTTTCATCATGTGCTTCATTCATTCATTCATTTGTTTGTTGATTTTCAAACATACCCACAATGCTTTTTGGTGAGTATCACTGAATGTAAATACACTTCTGCTGTTGGAAGGGAAAATACCTTTTATTTCAGCTGAGGAGAAGGCCCGTTAATGAATTAGCTGGAGGCTTGTAAAATGGTTTGAATAAAAAAATATATATATTTTTCATAACAGTCTCTGTCCAGAACCATGGCAACCACCATGGCAACAACAGTGCTACAAGCCTCTCACCTGCATTTATCAGCTCATACGTCTTTTGGCCAAATGTCTATGATTTTACATAGGAGAGATCGTAAAAATGCAGTTAACATGTTAAAATTGCCATCATTATGCCTATGTGGAACTTTGGAGTGGCCAAGTATTGAGTTTAGTCCTGTGTAAGGCTGAAGGCCTAATCAAGTGAACATAATTTCACTCTAACAATAATAATGGTAAAACTTAATCAGAACAATTACTTTTTAAGAGTTGAAATCCATTTAGATTGCCAACGATTCTATCAAATCAAGTGCTACCATTAGTAGCCTCTCATAATATTCACTCTCTGAGTTCAGTGGAATATTACTCTTTTATTTTTAAATTGAGCTTACAGGAGCACAAACAGGGGAGTTACACACAGTTGGCAGGACAAATGGGATACTTGAAGTTAATGTGGCAGCCAGAACTATAATAACTTTTGGCAAGTTGACCCATACAGAGTAACAATGCATGAACCTTAAAAAAGGACATATGTGAACAGAAACAGAATATCATTATAGTAGCAAAAGAAGGATCACCATCTGTCCTTCAGAGTACTTTGACTTCAGGTCAATAGTCGGTTGGTAGTTGTAGTATTTAGTGACAAAAATAAAATGTCAAAGATAGAAACAACACTATCAAAAGTAAGCCAGTATTCAAATATTGACCTAAATAACAAAAAATGAATTATGGTTTGAGTCACCAAGACCAGTAATAGCATATCGACCTGGCACTGGAGTGGATGATGCTGTCATCTACCTGCTGCAACAGGCCCTGTGTCACCTGGAGTCTTCCGGGGGCGCTGGGAGAGTCATGTTCTTTGATTTCTTCAGTGCCTTCAATACCATTAAGCTGTCACTACTGAGAGGGAAACTGGCATGGACCTGGCTACCTGGACAATTGACTACCTCACTGACAGATCACAGTATGTGAGGCTGTGTGGCTGTGCGTGAGATGGTAATCTGCAGTACTGGCGCACCACAGGGAACCGTAATCTCTTTTCTGTTCTCACCCTACACCTCCGACTTCAAATACAACTCCAGACAGTGCCACCTCCAGGTGTTCTCCAACGACGGGGGAATGATCATGAATACAGGGGATTCATCATGGACTTTGTCGAGTGGTTTGAGGGAAACCACCTGCTCCTGAACACCAGGAAGACAAAGGGAGGTGGTGATAGACCTCTGTAGGAAACTTACATCTCATACACCTGTGAACATCTGGGGTTCAGACATCGAGATTGTGGACTTGTTCAAATACCTGTGTGTTCACATCAACAATAAACTGGACTGGTCAAACACCAACGTCCTGTACAAGAAGGGCCAGAGTCGGATCCACCTGCTGAAGAGACTAAGGTCCTTCGTTGTGTGCAGGGCTCAGGAATTTTCATGACCCTGTGGTCCGCAGTGTTCTATGACATTGCGTGCTGGGCAGGAAGCAGCATAGACAGGGACAGGGAGAGACTTAAAAAGTTATTTAAGAGAGCTGCCTCTGTCCTGGAACCTGGACTCCATTGAGGAGGTAACCAACAGGAGGCTGTGAGCCAAGGTGACATTCATCATGGGTAACTCCTCACATCACCTGCACCACACTGTGGAGCCCCTGAGCACCTCCTTCAGCCATAGACTCAGACACCCTCAGTGCAGGAAGGAGTGCTACAACAGGTCTTTCCTCCCCACAGCCATCAGAGTGCACAACTCCACACCTCAATAACCCCCCCCCCCCGCCCCAACGTGCAATTTTTTTTTTTTACTATATTTAAAATTATGTATAATATTTGTATATATGGATTTTTGAGGTGTTCATTTTTCTATTTTTAATTTCTGTACATCATTTCTCTTCCGTTTTTTAAAAATTATTTATTGCTTTTCCTTTTGTGTGCTTTTTTTCCTCTGTTATCTGCACTTTGTATCTGTATATGCTGCTGGGGCACTGCAATGTCCCCATCATGTGATCAGTAAAGAAAGAAACTTGAATTGTGGTCAACATTTGGCAAAACGTTATTGATCTTCAATGCGACACACTTCAGCTCAGTTATCTCTGGAAAGTCATTTGTACTTATACTAATATACATTGGGTTATGGGTTGCGAGGATGCAGTAAAAGATGTGTTGAACCTGGCTTAATAATTATACAACTTGAGTGATGCCATTTAGACATACTAAATGGAGATTATTTGTAATAAAATTTGGGGGCCATGCAAATTATTCTAGTTTGCCATGAGAAACAACAAAATGGGAGGGTGTCAGGAGATCCAATCCCAATCCCATAAAATTATATTATTATTCTGTTTATCACATTAATTGTCTTAACTACTGCGTCTGAAAATAATATGGATAATTATGAACTGACCAGAATTTGGGAGTCTGTGAAGACTTTGACAAGAAGCTTCCTCTCTGCTTGCCCTGTGAACTCCATCCCTACTCTCTTACACACCCTGACAAACACACTCATGTTATACACTCACATCAGTAAAATGCAATGACCTGTACAAGGACATCTGCTGGCTTTTCACTCCCCATATGCAGCCTCTGTAAAGACAGTTAATGCAGGGCAGAGATGAAAAAGGGGATTCATACTGTGTTATTGTTGAAGGTAATTATTAAGTATCTTGTTGTTTAATCTGGAATACCGATTGTGCTTTCCTATTTCTTTCCATTTCGGTCAACCAAAGCTTGGATGAGGTCTAATTATAAATCTAATCAATGAGTTTATGCATGTTGAGTTCAGGTTTTCCTGTAGAGTTAAGTGAAGCATATTTAGAACTAATTTTGCAGGTCCATTCTGTCAATTCAGGTCCCATCAATATTGATATGACTAAAATCTGACAAGACAATGAATCAGTGGGATCATAGCTACCAGTGGATTTCCTTGAGGAGAAGGAGGAAATGTGCACTGAGCTTTTGCATAGAGTTTAGTGCACTTTGACACACAAATTTGAGTCATAGGCTCACATTGATCTTTGAAGGAACCAAGATACAAAAGGTCAAAAATGAAGAAAAGCTGTCACATATCAGCTGTTTTGCACTGTGCAATTTTGCATTACTTCTGCATAATTTGGAGTAGTTGTTTCTCTGTTTCTCAGTTCTCTCTCTGCAGATGGCCTGTAGTATTAAAATACATCTCAGCATGACCTTTCTTAAAATCCATTAAGTATTGTTGTATTCTCTGTGGCTCCCTGGGTTGATGGTACACGTCATATAGTCTATCCTGATCTCTAACCCTAACACTGACCACTGGGGAGGATCAGCATTGAAATGTAGTGCTGCTCTTCAAAGAAGAGATTGGGGCTTTTGATGGGCAACCATTACGTTCATGTCTGTCCCCACTTCTGACAGCCATGTGATCTCAATGAAAACTAAATTAGCAGACACACACTCTTGCACACACTGTAGCAGGCAGCTGGTTAGAGAGCCTGTCACAAAACAACTCACAAAGCTAATTATTTAGGTATGAGCAGCACCTTTCATAAGATTTGACCTGGCATCATCACATCAAACCGTGGCAATGGTGTAACCAGAGGGGACAGAGGTTGATTGAACACAAGCTACATGTAAACAAAGGTTAGCCTTTTATGCAGGGTGGTTTCAGTGTAATTTACTTTTGATATGATACTGTTCAATGACAAGAGCTTTGTAGAAGGAATCCATCCATTTATTATCTATGTATACCTGCTTATCCTGCTTAGGGCCATGGGTCCTACAACCTCTCCCAGCTAGAGAGACAAGAGAGTGGTTTTATGACATTTTATGATTTTATCAAATTCCAGACAATGCATTGAGGTGAGAGAGAAAGACTGGCAGGAATTAAGAGAAAGAAGCAAAAGTCTCTGATGAGTCCTGAGATCAGTCAGAGGCTTAGCTGAACACACATAAACACTCTTACAGATGTGGTCATTATGTCTGTTGTTTGCTAGTGTATGGCTAATGTACATTGGTACATTGGATGTTTGTGTCAAATAAACAACCATAGTTCAGCCAATAAATTTCTATTGATGATGAAAGGTGAACTTCTTTTTTCTGTTTGAACAATCCTCTGACATGAATGGCTTTAACACACAAAGAAATGTAGCAATACACAGGCACAGTTTATGGGACGTGTTGTAGCACACAAGGATACACACAATGTATGATGTATGTATACACAATATATGAAACAGACTTGATTTGAATTGATTTGATACCTGTTAAGTGTATACATGGTGTTAGGCTCACAGTCCTGCAGCAATGTCTGTCTACTGGGTGTGCAGTATAATATCCTTTTTTTTCTAACCAGTTATGAGTCGCTATTGTGACTCCCACTATCCGCGTTCTGTGTGAACATGACCCGAGGCCCTCCAATAGACTACAGCACAGGAAGCACAAATAACATTGTATCTATGATAACAGAGGTGGAGGACAAAGATTGAATTTTATGTTACAAATCAGCCTGGCGTTTTGGCAAGCAATGGTTGTTCCTTTGACATTTTCTTTAAATAATAATACAAAACAATGATAAATGATAAAAATGCACAGTCATGTGTAGGCATTAAGGCAGTGTTGTTTCAGCCAGCAGTCCAGCTGGTCATCAGGGACAGCTCTATGTCCAGCCAATTTATCAATACAGAAATAAAGAAGTGTAAGGATGAATTTCAAAGGCATAAAAAAAATTGGAGAAAAAAATCCACATTTCACGATCATCTCTGCTCTTGCTTGATCTCAAAAGCCTCAGGTCATGCAAGCCTCCGGGGTATTTGCAGACGTGGGAGGTGGTGCTGAGAGGTGGAAGGCAGGGGGTGCTTACCAACAGGTTTATCTGCAGGCCTTTGCTGCTGTGACACATTGTGAACTCCCCTGGGCTTTGGGCACAGTGAGGACTCAGAAAGGGGTAGGGGGGCCAAGGAAGAAGGGAGAGTCAGAGTGAAAAAGAAGACAAGAGGGCCTGTGCGTGTCTTCATCGTGTTTAGCTGTGATTAGATTGAGCAGCATCTCTGTGGTGGCTGTACATCCATCTGCCGCTCAGGGCTGAGCGGCATGTTCCTGTTGCCACCCTCATGACCTCAGACCTAAACACACCAATTAACCACCACTGGACTTTCCACTTTTCTTGAAACTCTGGTCCAAACAAACACACCACCATATCTCACCCCCCTGCCTCTGTTCATTTTTGATCTGCTGCCTCTCAATCTGACCCACATCAGAGAACATGCCCTTCTTTTTGCGAAAAGCTGAAGCTGGCCACGAAAGACATTCATTTGCTCTAATCAGTTTCTATAATACAAAACAAAAGAAGAATTAATGTATTCAAGACTTGATTTAAACCAATATCCTTATTTGTTTATGTTTTGGGCTTGAACCTGTCTCCTAAGGATGCCCACCCACCCCCCAATCACACAAAAAAGATGAACTGTATTTCAACTTTTCTGGCTCCATTATCAGGTGAAAATCTTTATTTTTCCAACATTCTGGTTTCTGAAAATTTTTCATCTTAGTGTGAAAAAGCAAATATAATCATCCTAACACTGTACAATATTTGTTAAACATTAGCTTGTTAAAATTGTCAGTATAAGCATATAAGTATGCTGATGTCAGCATTCAATTACAGCTGATCCTTAGTGCAACTTTACAGAGCTGCAAGAATGACTGACAGACTTATTTTTCAATTCGCCACCACTGTTGCAGCAACAAAGACCAAACTTGTGGTTTTGGTGAAAAGAACTCTTGGCATATATGATATTTTAATTACCCCAGCATTTTGATGACTTGGTCAAAGCAAACACTGCTCTCCCACTAAAAAAAGTTACTGATTTGGAGAGATAGACAGAAATCCTGTTGAATAAATTAAATAAAATACATTATTTTCTTTCAATTAACATCATACCATCACTTTGGACTTCATGAAACAAAATTGAGTAAGATTAGCTGAATTTTAAGAGTATTTTATTTCTCCATTTCTTGTCTACCTTGCAGCCGGTGGGATGATGATTCAAGTTAAAGCTGTAGAAGTCAGTGTGCATGTGGAAGCACAGAGACAGAGAGACAGATTACCTTAGGGCCTGTGTTGTGGCATGGCTGTTTCAGGGCTGTGCTGGGACTTGTACCAGTTGAGTCTTGACACTGAGCCCAGCAACACCTAAGGGCCTCTAAGCATGCAATGGTGGCGTGCATCAGGGCAGGCACCATGACAGCACCATTCATCACTTTTGTTGTAAGGGCTGAAAGAGGAACACTTGTTCTTGAGGCTGGTAAAAGATGGTTTGGTACAAAGTTGAGAATTGAGTGTATTGAATGAAGATTTTAGGCTGAAAACAAAACAAATTTGCATTCTGGGTTCAACTGGAGACTGATTGACAGTCCTGGAAAAGTTCTGTTGCATATAAAATAATTTCATTTAGTTAGCAAGAACAGTGAAACAATGAGGAAAGAGAAAACAAATTTCACAGATTCCATGGTACAAGATGTTTGATCAAGTGAGTGTACAGCTTTGATTCACATGCATTTGTATTTTTTCCAACCAAGCTTGACCCGAGATGGAATCAGTGAGGCAATTTGAAATGAAAACAGCAAGGTAAAATTGGACTTTGGAAATCTGTTTTACAAGTCTGGGCTGATCGATGCTAACAGGGCGCATGCACAGAAAATCTTCTCTGAGGCTATCATTTCAACATGAGAGAGAAGAGGTGCCTCATTAGGAAGGCTGGCATTGCAAAACTGAAGGTTTATGATAAACTTATCTGTAAACAAGACCCATTTCAGGGGGGCGTTCACAGGACTCAACACTGCAAGTTTTCCCCACTAAAGAAATGGCAAATATGTTTCAGGCCCTCTACATGAGCAGGTAAGGAGACAGTAGTAATCCCAGGCATGCATGCTGGGTGCATGCTTTTCACTACACTGCCAGTCTCACTATTTGACATGGACACTCTCTCAGGGCCCAGAAAGGCCCCCAGAGTTGCCCCCCAAGATGACAAAGTCACTGAAGGAAACAGGGTTTCTCTCTGGCTCACACATACACACAGGTACACACACACACAAACAAACACATGCCCATGCACACACGCACACAATGCCAACGAACTCTCACTGCAATAAGAGCCTACTTTATTATTCATCCAGGTTTTTTTTCTGTAATTGCATTCAGTTGCACATACACCATAGCATTTCTTTTTTTTAAAAAAACGCAGCGATAATACATGCATAGACACATGCATGTGACAAACTCATGGACTAAAATGAGCCTCCAGTTGATCTTTTTTCCAATTTTTCTCAATGCCAATGTCACACACACTCTCTCTCCCTCTTTTTCTGCTTCTTTAGTGAAATGTGAGACTCCAGCATGCAGCATTCTTCTCTAAATAGCCTCTGAGAGAGAGAAAGGCTATAAGAGTGTGTGTGTGTGTGTGTGTGTGTGTGTGTGCATGTTTGAGAAAAAGAGTGCAATATATAAGTGTAGATTGTGGAACATTTCTTTTATTAATTTTAGATCTTTATTTAACACACTTAGGGGAAAAAGCACCCACACACACACAAACACACATACACACATTACAGCTGCACCAATGCCTCACCAGTGTCTAAACAGGAACACATTCATATAAAACCAAAATCCGTACACGCATATTTACGGCTTTGGCGTGGTGTGTCAGCGGCACAGCTGACAAGTCCACTGGGACGGCTGCTGTTAATCAGAGCAAGATGTTTATTTTCATCTCTTTAATGACCAGGATAGACCCATTCCACCAGGACACCAACATGTTTTCCACCAACATACATCTGTTTGTGTCATGATCAGTCCACTCTGCCACATGCAACTCCCATCAGTAGAGCCCTTCTCCTCCCCAGACCAGCACACCACACAAACACACACACAGCTTGGCCTCCCAAACAACCATCAGGCTAAGGGACATAATTACCGAGGCTGCTTGTGACATTCCTGTTTAAGGGTCGGGCGGGGTGGGGGGGGTAGCTTCCCCCTCCACCTTTTCTTCCCTCCTCTTTTCACACACACAATCATCTTCATGCATGGCTGACTTCTTTAATTTTATGGAAAAACTGTTCATACAAAATCTTTAAACCTCCAGAACACCCCAATACAGCTCATAACACAAAAAATGGAGAAACCCAGCAGAGAACAAAATTTTCATACTCTTGACTCTAGACTCACACCATCTCATGTTTCACAGTTATACGTACAAATGTATATATACAGTACACCAGAAACATACTGTAGATGCCATCCCTTTTCACAGGTCTTAGAACAGCATCATGTGGAAAACACTTTTGTCTTATTTCCTACACTTTTAATTCCTAATATGTAGAATTTTTAAAAAAGAATGATACAAGGGAGGGAATAATCTGTGTTTGTAGAAAAACATTTGCCTTAAGCCAATGCTGTTATAATACATCAGACATTTATATTATGCATCTTTCAGAACATATTTTGGGTTTTACATCCTACTCCTTCATTGTTTTCATTGAATTTCACTGCTTTCATTTCCAGCTCCAGCAAGCATGTATTTTCATTTAAATAGCTCTGATAGACCAGCAACAAACAGCAGACAGACACAATTAGCCACTAACTTCTGACCATAGTAGAGACGTGAGTGTCTAAGGAACCAGATATTTCCCTCTGAATCTGAGACCAAAGACTAAGCTAAAATCTGTTTATTTGCAGGTAAGAGCAAAAGTAAGCCAAGCTTCTTTTTAAGTGGCAACGTTCCCACACCAATTGACTTGAGCAATTGACATAGTGAGTACAATGTTATCATAACCAATAGAAATTATGGCCAAAATGCAATTAAAACCCAAGTTGTAATGAAGCAGAAGTATTCTTCACTTTTCTAAGCTTAAAAGTAAAAATTCACTGTCAGTGCAATTCTTTAGTGATATCCTGTCCTTTCTAGTCATCTTTCATACTCAGCCATGTCATCTGGAGTGTAAAGGTCGGGGTAATCAGGGTACAGCAGGGGTCAGTGAGGGGTTGAGGGGCACAGAGGTGGTGGTGCGGGTGATAAAATTGGAAAAGCATGTGGAAATAGATGTGACCGCGAGATGGATCCAGACACTTCCACATGCCCAAGTGCTAAGGGACCAAGGACCGCAGCAGAGCCACTCTCCCGGGGGACGTGACTCACCTAGAAAGAGGGCCAAGCACTGCCAGATGTGGAGGAAGCCGCCTGGGTCCTTCATGCCAAGCCTGTCTAACACTGTCTCGATTGTGCTACAGCATATGCTTCCAGTCAAGGGTGAAAAATGCAGGCACCAGCACATGCCAGAAGTCTTTCAAGCATAGCCCAGCAGTCAGCCTCTAGCCTTACACCCACTCGGATCCACACACACACACACACACACACACACACACACACACACACACACACACATCTGTATTTCTATCTTTGTGAGGACACTCATTGACACAACGTATTCCACTGCCCCTGAACCCAACCATAACCATCACCGATAAAAGCTTCAACCCCCCTTACCCAAACCCTAACCTAAAGCCAATAAGCTAGTTCTAACCTATAGTTCAAATCTAAGTCTTATAGCCCCCCAAACAGCCCATTCAAACTGTGAGAACTGGCCAAAAATGTCCTCACTTTCACAAAATGTATTCACTCTGTAAGGGCCTTAACTCTGGTCCTTACAAGGTTAGTACACTACACAAACACAGGGAGGAGATCCTCCCAGCCATTCACTCAGTGCAGAGCAGACATGTCACCACAGAGCAAGTCAAGGCTGGTTAAACTGTAAAGCAGCTAGAAGGGACTCAGTCCAGACACCCAACCCTGGGGATAGCACTACACACCACCGACACACACAGAGATCATGGTCCACTTCACCTTACCTCACCAGAGTTGGCAACCAGGTCCAGGTCAAAAGCAGGAAAAATGTAGACAGGGAGGGGGTGGGGGATCTGGGTGGGGGCACAAATAAGTGAGTTTACATCTGCTGTGTTTCAGTGTTAGGACATGGAAGCTAAAAAGTCAGCCAGAATACAAACAAACACAGATGCCACTGAATTAACTGAATCTGAGTCAGACCAGATGACATCGCTGTAGTAACAAGCATATTGAACTAATGGACCCCAGGGTCCACACAAACCAGAGCAGCCATAACTCTGTCTGAGAAAAGAGTGACAAAGTCACAGAAAACCTAGCCAGCCCCACTTAACCAAACGCCCACTCTCTCACACACAAGATGCTGATTTTGCAACACTGGAGAGTCACTTGGCCCATCTATGTGTCTTTCTGTGTGTGTGTGTGTGTGTGTTCAAGCCTTGGAGGTGTTTTTGAGAGTGTGTAGGGACACGCAGCTGGTGAGCACACATCTCTTTCATACAGCAAATCTCATCCAAATCCCCTTCACCTGGAGCAATACACACACACACAGATGGCTACCTCCAGCCTGTAAAAGTCCAAGGGCCCTGTACAGGAATGCGTGTATTGCACAATGACCTCATTGTGCTGTGATATGGCTTGTCTGAGCCATGCTCTGTGGCAGAGTCACACCTGTTCCACCTATGCCAAAGGGCTGACAAAGCCAGAGATACATCAATCAGCATTTGGTGCACTTAGACACACACACACACACAGACAGATGAACACACACAGCTGAGAGACGCATGCACACACATGCAGAGACACACACACTGTGCTGATGTGGCACTGTCTATGTCTGAAGCAGGGAGGCTCCCCTGAGCATTTGGGATGAACAACTGGGATGTGATATGAGGATTTGACATGTTTCGAAATCCTTCATTTGCTTTAACTTGTTGACTTTTGAATACTTTCCCTAAAGAGAACACAACAGGCAAAAACATTTGCTACTCACTATTACCCAGTGACTGTTTTCAGGGATATTATCATGATATGCCAGAAAGGATGCCACAGGCTTCATAGTATTTGTGCAGAATATGCAGAGTATGTATTGTGAAAGTAGAATAAGCATATTGGTAACTGGAAATTGTAATTGTCACTTTTCACTGTTCTCTGTCATTTTATGTACTAAAATGATCAGCCCTTTGTGCTTTAGAAAACATCTTTCTGAACAAAACAAAAGAGCATCATCAACAGTCGAACATTTCAAATGAAAATAAGAGGATAAAGATAAAGATACCACGGCAGAAGATCTTGGGGAAATGTAATTCTGAAACAACATCACAATGAGCAGGTGGCTGGAAATCAAAGATAAAGCCAAGAAGCATTCTATTACAGAAGCAGTTCAGTAGCACCTGGGGTCTTTCATTCATACAGTGTGAGCAAATGGGTGACCCAGTCAATACTTAACACCACCTCAACACACATAGTAAAAACAGTACATCCCATGGAAATTATACTATGTATTACAACATTAGTTCTGCATTTACATTTTGGTGACAAATGTAATCACTGGATGGATGATGTCCAGAGGTGTTTTGAATGAGTGAAATGCTGATGAGCTATACCAGATTTGCCAGGGGGTGGATGGCAAAGTTAAGGACTGTGACTTCTGAACCCTGTCTCTGCTTTAGGCATCAAAAGCAGCTTGGATAAGGTTAAAGGAAGATGGTTAGTTTTGGTTGGATGTAAATTAATACAGCATCACTGTGAATTGTTTCTGTATTAAACCAGACCAGGACCTTTACATAACCTGAAACAAGTGCTGTGAAAATCTAAACATGACCGTGAAAAGTTTAATGATGCTGTCATCTCTACATATACGTATTGTACTGCAAGTTTGATTGTTGTGGAGGAAAAAAATCCACTGTCAGTGCACATCTTATGTCTGTTCAGATTGATTGTCTGTGCTCAGGGCTGCAGTTACATTCAAAAACAGAAGAAAATGGAAGCTAGAAGTCCTTCAAGTGAGATTAAGGTCATGTCTACATATGTAAAGTCAAGTCATTAAACAGACTGTGTAAGCGGCTGCATTGATTAGAAGAGATGTTGTTCTATCTGGCAAGAATGATATGGACAACAGATATACCTGGCTTTGGTATGCTTTAAATGAACTTCTTTGTACAATGTGTTATTTGAAGGACCACATCTAAAGGAAGAAGTGTTTATACCGGTTCCAAGTGGCCCCGCTTGAAGCTGGGGTGAAAGGATATACCCTGTCTTTTGTAAGTCTTTGTATTCTTGACCAAATGAATCTTAATTGGGGCTTAACATGTGGTGCTAACATGCCAGGCTATGCAGCAATACACCACCAAAGGTAGGAAAGAAGAAGACTTTTTTTCTTGTAAGTATGAATATTCAAAATGTATCTTTTCAGTTGTTTTGTAAGGAAAGAAATGCCTGCAGCACAATGAGACATCAGGGGTCAAGGTTAAAGAGCCCCTGATCAGATCCTGATCAGAGGTGTTATTTTATATAAACCACTCATGCTGATAAATTACAATTGGCCAATATGTCCCATCCAATTTTATTTGTATAGTGCCAATTCACAACATACATTACCTCAAGGCACTTTACAGAGTGAGGTCAAGACCTCACAATGTTAGAAAGAGAAACCCAACATTTCCCACAACGAGCAAGGGACAGTGGAGAGGAAAAACTTCCTTTTAACAGACACAAATCTTGAGCAGAACCAGAGTGTGTATGTGTGTGTGTGTGTGTGTGTGTGGGGGGGGGTTCAGGGTTTACCTGGGCCTGTTAGCCAGGCCTAACTTTAAGATTTATCAAAAAGGAAAGTTTTAAGCTTAACCTTAAACATGGAGCATGTGGAGACTACTAGCTGAAGGCTCCACCTCCAATTCTACTCTTACAGACTCGAGGAACAACAACAGTCAACCTGCATTTAGAGAAGACAGTGGTCTATTGGGATAATAAGGAACCGGAACCATGAGCTCTTCAAGATATGATGTTGCTTTACCATAAGAAGCTTTGTAGGTGAGGAAAAGGATTTTAAATGTTCTACTTTTCACCCCTTAATGCCTGAATTTATTTCCAATTATCCAATTATATAAAAAAAATTGGTGTGTGTTTTTGCTTTCAAGTAGATGCTAAATTAAGTTGAGAGTGTTAATTCGAGTATAGCACATAAAATAGATATAAATCTATTATCATCTATTATCTATGATGCAAATTAGCGACAACAGGCAATAAAGGTAAAAAAATACCTGTTCCCATCTCAGGTATGAAGATTCTTTTATTAATGTAACAAAGCAATACTAATACAGACGCTATTTTGGCTGTTTTGGAGCGGAAGTGGTTTGATGCTAAATCGCAACAATAGGCGTTAAGGGGTTAATATTGGTAATTGCTTCAAAACTGCCAGGTTGTAGAATTAACGAATGAGAAAGTGAAGTTTCTCATGGACAGCTTAGCAGTTTCACTTTTGAATCCACCGGCATCTTACAAATCAGCTCATCGTGAAAGTGAGGGCTAAAAGCACATTATAAACCAAAGCTTCCTCCACTGCTTTTTGCCACTGTCACCAATCCTGGAACCATGACACAGAGTCATTAAGATAGTTGCCACTGAGTCATTTGATCCACTGTCTCATTGGTCTGACAGGTCCCCAGTGCTGGAAGAGAGCTTCCGGGAAGTCTCTGATACTCTTTGTGATAAAGGCTTCACTCATTGACCAAAATGATGTTTCAGTGGGAAATGACTGCTGTTTGTCACATTATCACCACCACTCTGAGAAGAATCAATACCCATCTTGTGAAGGTCCATCTGGGACAGCTGCTGCTGCTGATGATGCACACTAGCACTGATAGGAGAGCAGTCCCACCTTCTTGTGTCAAAATGTACTCATCAAGTAATCAGCTAATCAAACTATTTTAATAATAAACTACTTGCCACAGTGTCTGCATTTCAACTATATGTGGGGTTTGTGTGTATTTAATCTTAAAATAAACCAATAGCTACTAATACAGTAAAACATAGATACAACCCCCCCCCCAAAAAAAAAAACGGATGTACCATTGCTACTTTTCACCAGAGTGTCCTGAAGCACCACTGCATACACAGACAGTGGCCAGATTGTGGTGTACTGAAACAATGATCTGGGTGGGTATGAGAGCATGGTGGGTTAGCACTGGGGCTGTGGAGGCTGCATCTGAGAGCTTTGAGCTGTGGGATTGTGGGATTGTGTCAGGCTGAAAGCAGATCCAGCACAGGGCAGAGGAACACATCAGCTTCCCCTCACTGCTGGAGCACTCTGCTGAAACGGTGCCAAGTTCTCAGGGCTCCGCACGCACATACACACACACAGTGTTAAAGTGCACACACAACAGCAAAAAATACATATTCATACAGTAGTACACAGTCACATTCATATTCATACATATACAATATTACACACACATTTATGGTCACATATTTGCACACAAAACATGCATGTATAGTATTCACAAACACAAAGACACACAGATGTAACCTCAAATGACCCCCCCAACATGCACGTATATCCAAAACTAAACACATAAGTAAGGGGTCACACTTCAAACTGAAGCTTTGCTGAGGTACCAAAAGCACACATAATATCCTGTAACATGCTCTCTGTGACATACCCTTCTGTCTTTTTCCACGGCCACTGAGGTGGAGAGAAGGTGGGGGAGGGTGGAGGGAGAGAGAGCATGGATGTCTTTTGTTTCTGATTCATCTAAGTGTTACTTTTGTAAATTCAATACACTAACTAATTCTGATTTTGAATAGTAATAGCAGTATTAAAAAAGTAAATGATTAACTTGGTTCGGAGGGACACTTATTACATTACAGGGTCAGTATTGAAATGTGATGAAGTAAAGGTTTGACATTTTTGGAAAATATGCTTACTTGCTTTCATGCTGCTATTTAGATCAGTTAATCAACTCAGTTTACTAAATCAAATGTACAGTAGTGATACCACAGTTTCAAAATACAGGTAAGTACAAGTGAAAGCCCTGCACTCAAAATCCTTCTGATTGATTATTATTGGCTATCATAGGGGTTGGGCCCCTCTAAAGAGTTCACTGATAAATCTGAGAGGTCATGAGATGATTAATGGGAAAGAAGAAATAATAAGATTCTACAACAAATCTTTGTATTGTTTTCTTTTTTAACTTTTCTCTAATCTTTGATTTTTTTGGTGAAAATCTATGTAGTTACAGTCATTTAAATGGAAACACCAGAGACAACGAAAGGGAAAGTCACTCTGTAGTGGAACTCATTGACATCTGTAATAATGGGCTCGAATTAGACACTGTATTTTCACAAATTGTCATATGTCAGAGGGGTTGGAAACCACTTATTTTATTATATGTTTTATGTAAAATTTGATCCCAAATCCTACAAACTCTTAACATTTCACTCTTATTCTGAAAAGTAACTGGTAGTTAAACTGTCAAATTAAATGTAGTGGAGTAAAAAATAAGGATAAAATGACCGGGAATAGAAGGGTTCAATTACCTCAAAATTGTATAGTACTTGTGTGAATATCTCCAGTTACTTATTTTTTAAATTATGTGAACACGCTGTGTTGTTTTAACAACTTTATCCTCCAACTTAAGACCATACACAGTCGATCATTTGTCTCCACTCTCAACTACAACCCATATTTGTACAGACTTTAGTCACCATGGGAACAATAATAAACATGTGGTTAAGGTTGCAGAACAGTCCTAGATAAATGAAATGATACTGATGATCATTTTCAAACAGGAAACAAACAGTGGTTTTCTGTGTGATAGTCCTGTGTTTTGTCTTTATGTACTAATACCCAACTTCCTCGTTTGCCTTTCATAATTATTACAGCCACTAGAGGTCACCTAACAATTAAACGCAACTTTGGATTGGAATATGCTGCTGCACAGACAACCTGTGGGTTTGTTGTTCTTTCATGCAACTGTCTCCTTTTATCATTGTGGACTGGCAGTCAGTGTGCCACTGCAATTCATACTCATTGTCATGGAATTTAATCTACTGATTTTGTCTACATGGGCACAAATTTGCAGTAATTTTCATGACCATAGCATTACTTCCCCACTAATGTAACTGAAAACACATTTTTTCCACTGAAGTGCTACATTTATTGAAGGCAGTAGAGTCATAAGCAGGCAAAGTGCACAACTGTGATGCCAGAGACCATTGTTCCAACCAGACTCTTGTCTGTGGTAAAGGCAACAGAAACATGAGGTAAGTTCAGTGAAAGATGGAGATTTTGGTTACATGTAAATACACTCATTGCCTCTGAAGTCACTGTGAACTTCTTCTGTTAAACCAGACAATAATCTTTAATAAAAGTTTGATAATGCCGTAATCACTACTATTTAAAATTTTGCTCTCACAAAGAAAAATGAAAATGCCTGTCAAAGTATCCAGATCGGTACATTATACTTCATGACTATTTAATAAACTATACTTGCTGCTTTGAGAATCTTCAGAATTGCAAAATGACAATTGAAAATATCTGAAAAATATCTGAAAACACTGCAAATGACTCTGACTTTGTCTTAGTTTTTATTTAAGTATTTATGGTTTTTCTATGCTTTGTTTGGGCAACTCAAAGGACCTTCCAGATTGGGACTGACAGCTATTTGTGTGGATCCAGCACCTCTTTTTTTCCAAATTTTGTGTAATTTCTAATGCTGTCTCTTGCATATTTTTTCCATTTAGCCATTAACTGCTTATTTGCCTATGGTGCACACATTTTAAACCAGATTTTTAAATATGCAGTGTTGCAAGCACTGTTATCTGTCAGTGTGGTGCTGTGATAGTAACCTACTTGAATGGACCAGAGGAGATCAATAAAGTCAGGCACTGAGTTTGTTGCCTTAGCCTGATTTCTCTAGGTTGTGAATAGAACTTTCATCCCTTATTTGATTTTCTAACATTGCAGCAATAAATTCACAAGAGGGAAATGACAGGGACAAGCCTAAAAGAATTTTAGGTCCCCCCTGCTAATTTTGAGTGATTATTGCAAATACTGTAATTATCAAATATAAAATAATAGGTGTTGATTTTGTTTTGTTTTCTTTAGTTCCGAAAGCTAGTCCCTAGGTGTTGCCTAATGTGCTCCTGTAACTTTTTCTATCCGTTGATCTGCCTGAGCACCACCTTCTCTATGTTTCAGGACCTCCTGATTTACAAATGAAGCATTAGGCTTGGTCTAACACTGACTGACTGACTGACTGACTGACAAGCACAACAGAAGGACAAACCTAATCCTGAACCCTAGCATTAGCAGATCATAAAAAGGATTGTGTACGTGTGTGAGATCTCAAAACTCTTTAACTATATGCGTCACTCTAGATGATAGAAACCACATATATTGTTGTTTAATTTTGTGCAACATGTTTACTTTTTCAGTATTTAACTCCAAACCTTGACCAATTTTTTGGTAGCTCTTAGCACACACCGTGGTCGAGATGTGAAACCAGTCAGTATTGCCAAAGTCCTACCCTTTGTACACCAACATTGCACTCCAATTCCTCCAACCTATGGTTTTGGGAAGTACAAGAATATAACATTTCTTAAACTGGAAAAAAGGTTCCCAGTAAATATAATTTATGAACAAATTGCATTTCTTCCAACACCTATTCGGCAAAACCACAGTTCATGTACACATTATTATGGACACGGGTCTGAATTCTAGAGGGGTCAGAATGCAGTAATGGCCCAATCTTTACGAGACAAAAAGAGTTAAACAGGTAGCAAGATGGAAAAAAAGGGTTGGATGTCTGTTTGGGGATGGGTTTGAGCATGACCTGTTGGGAGCAATCAGATTAAACTATTGGCCATCCAATCACTCCTGTTTGGATGATGAGTTCCAGACTGGCTTTTGTTTTTTTCAGACTTCCCCCCACCTCTGGCCTCCTTCATCCCTCCCTCCCTTGCATTTCTCTCTTGTGTCCCACCTCTGCACATCATCAATACCCCTCAACTTCTATGTCACACACATACACACACACACACACACACACACACACACACACACCCTTTCACCCCTTTAGCACCCCTCTGAAACCCCTCACTTCAAAAGCCTGCCAGCTTAACATGTCATTGATTAGAGCAGGAGGAGCCTGCAGTCTAGGGGTGGGGAGTAGAAGGGATTTCCTCCAGCCATCTATCACTACTGGTTAGTCACATATACTCTCAGAGAATCAAAAAATGCACTCAAGTTTCAAACACGTATCCATTTTGGTCAGCTATGGATTGTTTTCTCCAGTGTCACAGCATCACACTTTCATTCAATTATCAGTCTGAGAAACAGATGGAATGCAAACACTAACAAAAACTAAATTTGCAGTGAATCATCACTTTCTGCCACCATCCAATCATCAATCATTGGATTTTTCAAGTGCAATGGAAGCTGTTGCTATTCTCTGCTAGTGTGTGTAGGTGTTAGCGGGGTAGTTCAAAGTGGGGAGGGGGTGGTTGCGGTGATTAACACCCTGGGGCAGCCAGCTAAACCATCTCCCTGTACACCTGCATACACATCGACATGGTCATGGACAAAGGTATGCTCACAAACTCATACAGACACATTCCCAAGTTGGACATGTGGCAGGTCACCCAGTGCTCCTGCTCCCCTTCAGTTACAGCACATCTGGTAGTTCCATTAACACAGCACAGGAGATTGTAACTCCCTCGGCCTCTGCTAAATCTCTCCTTACTCTCCTCATCTAGACCACACCACCTCCAAGAAGGGGATAATTGGCCAAATGAGATGTTTGCACACAGCCAACTGTGTATGTCAACAACCTATTTAACAGTGATTATGCCTTGAGTAATGATGTTTTAGTGCAGGTTTTCCCTGTCTGCCCTACTCGCTCTCTTATACACACTGAAACATTTTCCAAAATACTGTAATTTCTCATCAGACCCTGGATCAGTTTTGCATCTTCTAAAGCAGATATGGGGGATTGGAGGTCATTCCTACTAGGCAGCACTGCTTTAGTCATGTAGAGCTCTCTGAGGAATGTGTATCATGTTCATGAAACAAGTAACAGCTACTTTAACACTCCTACACACAGTCTGTTTATGTATGAGACACTAGCAACCAGACAAATTCCCAGTACTTTCTCCCAGTTATCTGGTCTAGACATTGTCACATTCACATCTATGCAGTGCAAACTGTATTCAAATTCGGGTGACTCATCTTGTGGCAAAAATGTTTTCAAAATACTGTCCTATAATCTGTTTGCTCTTCATGTTTTTCCCCAAGTACACTAACACCTTAGGATTTAGGTCTTTTATCTTTTTTTCCTCAAGATGCAGCACTGCACTTTGAAAGCACAAAATGCCAAGCAGTAGGCTGCTTTGTAGAACCTAATGCAGAGGTCACGACTTCCGCATGATTTCATCTGGGATGATACACATACTTTGATACACAACCAAAGTACCAGGAAGATATGTTACACCATAGGTTATGATTGTCTTTAAAAATACCAGATTGTACTAAAGACAGATTGATTTCAATATATTGTATACCCAAAGGCACTGACGTACCTAGCTCTGGAGTAGAGAGACATACGATGATAAATATATTGTGAGTTCTAGAACACTAAAATTGTACTGCATGCGCACAAGATACTAATTGTTACCATGTTTTGATTAATTTTTGCACATGAGATAAGTTTATATATACAGAAGGCCAGCACAGCAGGCCATAATTTTATCCAGAAAGCACTGTGATCCAACTACCCTTGCCTAAATTTGGAATGCACCTGTATTCTGACCTGTATGACAACTGAAACAGCCCAAAGTGAGCCATCATGTAAATCAGTGATTTTATCCTATATTCCCTACCCAAATAAACAGCAATTATAAAGACACTAGCAGAGGTCCCCATTATTACTCATGATTGTTCTAACAACTGAAATGTTTTAAATAATAACAATAATACATAGTATACAGTATATATATGTCACTAACAGTAAACTTCTTACACATTTCAATTTTATTTTGAAAGCTAAATTTGTCTTCCAGTTTAGCCTGGCTGTTCAGTTCAGTCACCTCTGGTCATCACAAGAGAAAATTGAAAAGTGGGAATTTCTCATTTCTGTTGATTTATTTACACAGTTACATGATGTCTGTAGAGTTCTATAGATGTTTACTGGACATCCCTGCATATTGATGCAACATGATGCTCAAGCTTTAATACTAAAGGCTAAAAGATTGCTGGTCCCAAAATGCAGACCAGAGCCAGGGAAGGTGGCGCAGTGAAATGAATTTAATAACAAAAGAGCTACAGAGTCAAAAAACAACAGTGTAAAGCAAATGGTTAAAACCAAAATCTCACTTAACTCAGGAAACAAAGGATATCCAAAATTTACAAATGCAGGAACCAAGGAAACACAGGTAGATGAACCAAATGCTTTAGAACATGTGGAGCACAACATGACAAATTGACAAAGACAATGGTAAAGACAAAGATTATCTGAAATTACCCACTATCTACTTCTCCCACACTATTTAGGGAGTTCAGTGTAAGGGACTATATAGTGAGCATATTGGCAAAAAAGAACACAATTGCATTGCGTCAGTTTTGAAACAAACTTGCATGCTGCTGTTTGTGGCATGATGTGCTGCTCTGTCCTTATTCCATTATTTTAGCAGCCACAACTCACAGATTTGTCTCTTGTCTGTGATCGTGAAATACAAAAATATTTAAAACAGACTCTATAGACAGTTTTAACTGGTCTTCAACTGAAAATTCCAGTGAACTTACCAACACACCTTTCTGTGTTTCTTCTCAGTATAATTCAAATGTTTTTATTTAGAATAAGATGAACTGGAATCACCAGACAGATGGTTGAGATGTGCTACTCCTGCTAAACACATTGTCAAATTGTAAGTTATAAGATGAACACATGCTCAGCCTGAACATTTTTTAAAATATATACATACATACTGTATATCCTCTGAATTCTGTGACTATAGTGTGCTAATGAAGGTCCAGTATGCCTGTTGCTGTAGGGGCTTTATTTCTGGAAACATTCCTATGGGCAAGGACAAATGACCTGCAGGGTCAATCAAATGGAGGACAACAACTTTTTTCAAACCAATAAATTAAAAATTTTGTCAAGTTGCCCTGCCAAAGCAATGTGTTCATTTGGAAAAAGTTTCAGCATGTAGTTACTTTTCCCAGAAAACGTTCCACAGGGTTGTAGTTTACATTCACAAGGTTCCTTATTTGCCAGGGAACTCCAGCCAAGTTCCTCGATCAACAGTGTGGAGCTAGACAATTGTATGGCTAGACAATGTCTCTGGGCTAAGCCATCAGAGATGTTCAGCTCTCCCTTCAGTGAAAGTGCTCCAGGTCAGTGAAACCAGAGGGGAGAGGGAGAGTCTAGCTGACCAGACTCAACTCACTACTTTCATCTCTGATTACACAGCTTCTCTCTCTGGAGTGTACACTTTTCCAACCCAGAATACTGATCAGGCCGATTCAGCCCTCCATGATCCCTACAGCTCACAGACTGACTGACATGATGGGCCCCCCAACCCCCTCCCATCTCAATCCTCCACCCCCAGCGTTCTCCTACAGCACCCGGGTTCCCTTCAGAAGTCTATAGCCCCTCCAAAGTCTCAGTAGAAATCAGCAGGGCTGGATCAGTGAGAAGGCCCAGGCCAGAGGAGGCCTAGGAGAGGAGAAAATGTGCTCTGGCTTTTAAAAGACTACCCTCCTGGCTTTTTGAAGGGGGAGGGCAAACGGAAGGAAAATCAATAGGCAAGGATCAGGAGGCCTGTGATGGCATGGCTAATCGGATTTCTGCATTAATGTTTCAGATGCTGGGAGAACTCGTCTCCTGGCTTGTTGTACTCAGGGCCTCAGAGAAGCCTTGCCCAATAAACAGCAAACACAAACACACAAAAAGAAGTTATGTAGCTGTTAGATTCTCACACACACTCAAGAATGCAAAAGAAAAGACCATTTCTATAAGGAACTCCACTGTGTGATTACAGTCTGCCATATACTCTCAAACCTGGTTCAGCAAATCTTCATGTGCAGTCACAAAGTACCCCAGTTTGGGGTTGTTACATCCACATTTTACTCAAAGAGAACAAAAGCTGATAGCATTAGAGGTCTGGAACAATTGCCTGAACGAGGCTCAAAGAGGGAAGGGAACAGTACAAAAAAAAAATCCAGAAAATTACATGCCATAGGTTAATGTTGAGATAAGCCCTCAGAACTGGAGATTGCTATTGTTTCAGCAACTGTGTGTCTGTGTGTGTGTGTGTGTGTGTGTGTGAAGAGAGAGAGGCAGCAGACATAGCTGTGTTGGAAGATCAGTCCTCCCAGACAATAAATCATAATCTCTCAACTCAGCCGGTATTTGGTGTTTATGCCACAATTTCCACATTGCTTTCCTCTGACATTAGCGGTGTATAAATCAGGCAGCAATGGACAGGCAGCTCCCTTCTAGAGGCTGGTACGGGCAAGGGAGCCGCCACAGGCTGCACCCTGGGCCTCCACCCACCCCCCCACCAGCAGATGTGCTCTGCTGTTCTCAACTATCTGATACCCCCAACCACACACACTTAGAATGACACCAGTAATGCCTCCAACCATGCTGAAATATTCACTGTCTGTTCTCCTGCGCTCCTACGCTGGCTGTGCTAGTCTGCAGCTTTAACTACAACAGCAGTGACCATTTAAGGTGAGCCATGGTGTTGCCTTCAAGTGCTCATCAGCCAATCTTTTTGGAGATTTTTTTTATATGAAATCACAAAATGTTAATTTCAATTCAAATTGATTTGTATAACCTCATCAGACTGGTTATTATGATCAATCATGATTCGTATACCTGGTGTTAGCAATTACTAATAAGTGATTAATTAGTAATAATTTCAGCAACAATGCTAGCCATTATTATCATTATTATGATTATTATTATTATTATTATTATTATTAGAACAGGGAGAAAGAGAGTACAGAGAGGAAACGCACAGACCATGAAAGAGGGAAGATCCAAAGTGAAGGACATAACGTGATATAAATGTGTGAGGAGAGAGAGGAGTGTTCAGTGCATCATGGGAGTTCCCCCAGCAGTCTGGGCCTAAAGCAGCATGACTAAGGGATGGTTCTGGGCTCACCTGAGAGTTTTAGTGATCTGGTAGAAAAACAGGGTACTATTGGCTCTTTAAGATACAGTGGCACTTTGAACTTAAGGTTTTTGCATTCTGTTCCTGAGTTTAAAGGAAAACAATGCAATACAAGCTAACACAGAGGAACACAGAGCAAATGACAGAATACATATTATCTCTTCTTCATGTCAGATCAAGTGTAGACTTTTCACAGTGCTACTGGGACATCCTAATAACAAGGAATTACTGCAGTCCAGACTACAGGTAACAGATGTCGTGTTTTCCTTATAATTTCCATGTCAAGGATATGTATGTTTGACATTTCTGTAGTTAGGGGAAGATCATTAGATCATTGTACACCAGAGTGTCTGGTGCCCAGAAGGCATTTGTGTGTGTGTGGCAACTCTTTGGTAGTGATTTGATTAATTATTACTTTTGTGATAATATACAGGGTTCGAGTCAGGGTTTGCACAAGTGCAGTGGTAGGGAGCCCAAAGGTTTCTCTTGAATTTTTACCCAGTTTTAAGGCCCTTGCTTTTCAGAGGAGCCCTTTAATGCTATCTTCACTACTACAGTTGACATTAAAGTGCACTCCACCAATCACTTTACTCTTCATGGGATGTAGAGTACTGCTCAGCCTGTAAAAACAGATGTGTACTGTATCTTCTGTATGGCCTGTGTGACTCTAGAGGAGCTCAGGTCTGAGAATATGATCCTGATGTCGTCATTAGGCCGGATCTTGTCATCTGTGCTTGAGACTAAATTTTTCACATTAAACATGAGTTACAAGCTGTAGGCATAGAGAGGTGATCTTTTAATGAAAGCTGTTGTTGACTTGCATCATGGGAAGTGTGGAGTGGGAGCTCAGTGGTGGCTCCAGCTCATCTTTATCCTGGGGCTTCCTAGTGGGTCTATCCAGCCCATCATCTTGGTCATCTTGGTTAAATTATGAAAAAGTCAGCATTGACCTGAGACAAATTAAACTGACTTTTCAACATCTAAATAAACTACACTCTTTCCTCAATCTTAACTAAAGTGTATCTGATAGCATGACAACATGGAGGAAGTAAAACCCCAATGTACATAGGCCCCTGACCAATTTGTGACTTTTAGTCTGTTTTTTAGTCTTGTTTTTTTCCTTTTTTGATTTTTATCTCTTCAATACATTGGAGGCTACTGTGGTCACAAAAACATATTGCCATCATGCCTTTGTGTACATTTACCAATGCTAAGAGGTGTGGCTCTGCTCTGCAGTAGTAAAGACTGACTCAACTCAGTAACTCCGGTCAGCGTTTCCAGTCTGACATCTCTAACCCCACCTAGTAAAGTTGTTCCTGCTAGCCATGATTATAGCAGCTTCTTGTGCTGTCCACTGCAGAGCAGTACGTCATTCAGAGCTGGATTCACTCATCTGTTCATTGAAACACTGTTCATTGTCTTTGTTTCACTTGAGAAGACACTGTAATCTTTGCTTGACAAACTACACAGTGATTTAGGTGGACCACTGACTTTAATCCTGGCACTTACTCCTCCTGATAACAACCTTAAAGATAGTCAACTCAAAGTAATATTAATGTCCCATCCATGTCCACAGCACCTGACAGTTACATTGGTTTACCATTTTATTAGAAATGCTGGTATAATGCCCACCTGTTAGACTCAGATGTTGTTTGTTTTTTGTTTTGTTTTTTTACTCTCAGTCAATGGCAGTGGATTTAGATAAATCTGTTTCGTCCAATAACAGAGGACATCAGATGATATTACTGACAGACACATAACTGTGCAAGGCATTTCTTCTTGATAGCGGTGCAACAAGTCAAGTGAATTGAACAGGATATATTACGGGCAGCAAAGGAAACTGTTTTACTGGTCAGGAGATATATGATTCTACAGATGGAGGGTGTTTTATAAGACATTGCATGAACATTTTCACATTATCATTTAATTTTATTGAATGACCAAAAATTTAGCACATTTTGACATTGTTCTTTTTTGAAAGGTTAATTTTTATTCAGTTTTAGTTGTTAAATAGGTCAGTTGTAATTTGTAATTCATGAAATTAACTCAGACCATATAGATTATTTTCCTTACCTTCTTATACAAACCAATGATTTTAACTGTGCAGATATCCCACAGATAAAAATTAATTGGTTTGAAAGGGCAAACCAACAGCAAATAAGAAAGGCATTAGTAAAGTCTAATGTTCTGTTATATTCTGTGTATATTTTATCACTGTCATCAAATCCCTAACAGAAACAAACTAAAAATGTATGTATCCCACAAAGAATTATTGTGTCTATCCAAAACCTGATATGTTATTAGTCTATGCCAGAGTAATATTTGCAAATATTGCTTCAAGTATGTCCAAAATCAATTAAATCATGTCAATCCAATCCACTTTCATTGGTAAAGTGCCAATTCATAACATACATTATCTCAAGGAACTTTACACAGTGAGGTAAAGACCTCAGAGTGTTGGAAAAAGAAACCCAACAGTTCCCACAATGAGCAAACACTTGGTGATAGTGGAAAGAAAAAGGTGAGGCAGCCATGTGTCTCAAGCGGTTGGGTTGAAAGAGATGGGAGAAAGAAGGAGGGAAGGGTGGGGAGAAGAGAGGAGAAAGAGGAGGACAGCAGGAGAGAGGGAGATACCAGGAAAACTTGCACATACTAATGTAATTACAGTAAACACTTTACACTGATTGATTTAATGACACTAATGCTAGTCAGAACTTCTGTACTGTTATAGAGTTATACTAATAGCACAACTACTACTACTACTACCACCAATATTATTATTATTATTATTATTGTTATTATTATTATAATGGTTGCGCAGCTGTCATGTCTGCCAGCTCTGGAGTCATGTACCTCCAGAATTAGGTCAGAAAGAGACAAAAAGAGAGAAAAAGTAGACTAGTTAGTCGAGACTAGTTAGTAACCTGTATTTATTAATACAGAGAGAGAGAGCAAGAAAGAGAGCCAGAGAGGGGAAGAGAGAGAGAGAGCTCAGTGCATCAGGGAAGTTACCCCAGCAATCTAGGCCTATAGAAGCATGACTAAGGGATGGTTCAGGCTTTTACCTGAGCCAGGCCTAAGTTACAATCCTAACCTACGATTTATCAAAAAGGAAAGGATTAAGCCTAACTTTAAATATGAAGAGAGTTTCTCACACATAGAGTATGCTGCACCTACATGAACCAAAATAGCAGGTGATCTTCGATGCTTATCAGTAGGTGTTGGTCAAATGGACTGTGTGAGTGTACACAGTCCTTTTGACCAACACCTACTGATGCCAGGTTTTATTGTATGTCAGTTGTCTTAAGTAATGTGATTATAGGCAAGTTTGTCTGAGACTTTGCTGTACTACAGTGCTGTAAGTGGAGCCTACAGTACTACCTAAAAGCAGGGTAATCCAGCCATGTCTGTGTTTACATGTAAGGTAATTAAGGACAAAACCAATATATTTTTCAAGACAAAAGCTTTTGTTGTACAATAGTTTCACACTGTATCATAGCACTTTGGGTTTGATGAAGTTTTATAAATTAGAAAGTAAATTTGCTGAATAAAATTAGCATGAAAAATTCCATACAGTGTAGAATGAGAATGATCACATTGTGTGGACAGATAGTCGCTGATGTGGGCCTTGCTGCTCATAAATGAATTTGCTGTTTGATCCTGAGACTCTTGAATTCTCTTCTTCTGTGACTTCTGTGCTGAAGTGTTGCCACAGTGACCATTATGACCTCCATACATTTTCAACTGGGAAACTATGGCATTCTTTGAAATATGCTTTCGAGGAAAATATGCCAGTGTCATGGTAAGGCTGAAGAGGAGAGTCTATGGTGGGGTGTCTCATCACATTCATGCTCACTCAGAGGGTGACTTGTGTTAACTTTAGTCCCCTGACCTGTCATTTTGTTCTATCAGTTCATGAAAATTTCTGATTGTTAAGATTAAAATAAAAAATATGTTTGCTGCTAATGAACAAATGTTAGCATGGAAACTGACACGGCGGTGTTTTTGGACCAGAAAGGAGACCAGCAGGAGACCAGAGGCACTCAGTTCGAAGTTTTATTGGTTACCAGCAAGGGAAATAGTGCAAGGTAAATCCCTGAAGAGTCGCACACGTGGTGTAGCTGGTGCCGACTCTTCTGGGAGGTTGGCGTAGACGTAGTCGTGGTCGGGGACGTAGCAGTGGTCGGGATCGTGGTCAGGAACGTAGCCGTGGTCAGGGACGTAGCAATGGTCGGGATCGTGGTCAGGAACGTAGCCGTGGTCGGGATCGTGGTCAGGGACGTAGCAGAAGTCGGGATCGTGGTCGTGGTCGTGGCAAAGAACACTGGATGTGGCAATGCAATCATCTGGCAACTGAGTTACTGGAGAGCTGGGCTTTTGTAGGGAGGTGTGCTGATTTGCAGATGAGCGTCAGGTGTGTCTCATCTGCTTGTTTGGGAAACCAGCCACGCCTCCTGTCAACACCTGAGAGCAAGGGAAAAGAGAGGGGAGAGGCAACCAGAAAGCCACGCCCATCCTGGGCCATCACAGTACCCCCCCCTCAACGGACGCCCCCTGGCGGCCTACCGGGCTTGTCCGGGAACTCCCGGCAGAAGTCCGTGAGCAGCTCCGGGTCCAGGATGAGGCTCTTGCTGACCCAAGACCTCTCTTCTGGACCGTACCCCTCCCAGTCCACAAGGTACTGGAACCCACGGCCCCGCCTGCGTACATCCAGCAGGCGGCAGACCCTAAAAGCAGGGTGGCCGTCGATGAGCTGGGGGGGTGGAGGGGGTTCGGCTGGCGGGCTTAAAGGGCTCCTTACAACCGGCTTTAGCAGAGACACATGGAAAGTCGGGTGGACTTTTAAAGCCGGAGGGAGCCTTAGCTTCACAGCAGTGGGGTTGATGATGCGTTCGATTGGGTAGGGGCCGATATATCTGGGGGTGAGTTTGCGTGACTCAGTCTGAAGTGGCAGGTCACGTGACGAGAGCCAAACCTCTTGCCCGACCTGGTATTCCGGAGCTGGGGTCCGATGTCGGTCCGCCAGCCGTTGGTTTCGGGTGTCCGTTCTCAACAAGGCTGCTCGGGCTTCCCGCCAGACTTGGCGGGCACGACGTAGATGAGCTTGTACTGATGGGACTGCCACTTCGGCTTCCTGGCTTGGGAATAAGGGTGGTTGGTACCCCTGAGAGACCATGAAAGGGGACATTCCTGTGGCGGAGGTGACCAGAGAGTTGTGGGCGTATTCGACCCAAGGCAGGTGCATGGACCAGGAGGCTGGCAGACGAAAAGCCACACATCGTAGGGCTGCCCCCAAGTCTTGGTTGGCCCACTCCGTCTGGCCGTTGGTTTGAGGGTGGTAGCCAGAGAAGAGGCTGGCCGAAGCCCCCAGAGCTTGAAAGGAAGCCTCCAGACTTGGGACGCGAACTGGGGACCCCGGTCAGAGACAATATCCTGGGGGATACCATGGAGGCGAAAAAGATGCAATACAAGAAGATTAGCCGTTTCTAATGCTGAGTGAAGCTTAGGAAGGGGTACAAAATGGACAGACTTGGAAAAGCGATCGACGAGAGTCAGAATGACCGTATTTCCCTCTGATGGGGGCAAACCCGTAACGAAGTCCACCGCCACGTGTGACCAAGGACGATGAGGTATTGGCAAGGGACAGAGGAAACCAGCTGGAGCACGGTGGGATGACTTGCTTCAGGCGCAGACGGAGGAGGCTGAGACGAACTCCCTGGTGTCAGCTGACATGGATGGCCACCAGAATCTCTGCCGAAGCAGAGCTAGGGTCCGGTGGTACCCCGGATGGCAGGCCACCTTGGATGAATGACCCCACTGGAGAACTGACGACCTAACAGCAGGAGAAACAAAGAGCCAGTCTCCTGGGCACTGCTCAGGCACCGCATGCCCTTGGAGGGCGTCTTGAACCTTCGTTCGATCTCCCACCTGGCCGCTCCAACCACGCAGGAGGACGGGACGATTGTCTCCATGGGGTTCTCCTCAGCTGGGGATGAAAACTGGCGTGACAGAGCATCAGGCTTAGTGTTTCGGGAGCCTGGGCAGTAAGTCAGGGTGTAATTAAACCTACCCAAGAAAAGTGCCCACCGTGCCTGGCGAGGGTTTAGCCTGCGAGCCGAGCGTAGGTACGCCAGGTTTTTGTGGTCAGTCCATACAATGAATGGGTGTTCCGCACCCTCAAGCCAGTGTCTCCATTCTTGCAGGGCCACCACCACTGCAAGGAGCTCCCGGTTTCCCACATCGTAGTTCTGTTCAGCTGGGGAGAGGCATCTGGAGAAGTAGGCACAGGGATGGAGCTTCTGGTCGCTTGGAGATCGCTGGGAGAGGACAGCTCCCACTCCTGAGTCAGAGGCATCGACCTCCACTATGAACTGCAGCTTTGGATCTGGATGAACTAGAACAGGGGCTCTAGAGAATTTCTCTTTGAGATTGTCAAATGCTGCCTGGGCTGCTGAGGACCATTCATACGCCATCTTTGGTGATGTTAGACGTGTTAATGGGGCTGCCAACCTGCTATAGTTCTTAATAAAGCGTCTGTAAAAGTTGGCAAACCCCAGGAACCTCTGAAGGTGTTTGCGTGTGGTCGGGACTGGCCACTCTAGTATCGCGTTAATCTTGATGGGGTCAGGTCTTAATTGTCCCTGTTCAATAATGAACCCTAGGAAGGACACCGCCAGGACGCTGAATTCACACTTCTCTGCCTTTACGTAAAGCTTGTTTTCCAACAATCTCTGCAATACTGTTCTGACATGAGATATATGCTCCTCGACACTCTTTGAAAAAATTAAGATGTCATCCAGGTACACAAAAACAAATCTATTCAGCATATCGCGGAGAACGTCATTGACCAAAGCCTGGAAAACTGCCGGTGCGTTTGTTAGGCCAAAAAGGCATTACCTGATATTCAAAGTGCCCCAGGTGAGTATTAAATCCGGTTTTCCACACATTGCCTTCCCTAATTCTCACCAAGTGATACGCATTTCTTAAGTCTAGCTTAGTGAAAATCATAGAATCATGGAGGGGGCGAAAGCTGAGTCAATCAGAAGTAGGGGGTATTTGTTCTTTATTGTAGCCTCATTCAGGCCGGTGTAATCTATACATGGGCGCAAGGACCCGTCCTTCTCCACGAAAAAGGCACCAGCCCCCAGTGGAGATGATGAGGGCCTGATGAGGCCTGCAGCCAGGGAATCCTGAATGTAGGCCTCCATAGATTCTTTTTCTGGCTTGGAGAGTTTGTAGAGCTTCCTTGTTGGGAGTGAAGCCCCTGGGAGCAGGTCAATTGCACAGTCATATGGTCTGTGGGGTGGTAGGGAGAGGGCCTTGTCTAACTTTAGGTCATGGTATTCACTGGGAACGCCTGTTAGATCAATCTCTTCTGGAGGGCTCAGAGTGGATGGAGGACTAGGAGGAATAGCGGAACGGAGGCAATTAGCATGGCAAAAGAGGCTCCAGCTAGTTATGGAGCCAGCGCACCAATCGATTTGTGGATTAAGTTTCTTCAGCCAGGGTAACCCTACCACGACGCGGGTAGAGGGCGAGGGAATCACGTACAGTTCTATGTGCTCATGATGGTTTCGAGAGATCGTGAGGGAAATGACTTTGGTGCAGTGGGTTACCCTGGCTAAATGCCGGCCGTCTAACGCCAACACCTTTTTTGGGCTCGCGAGGGTTAGCGTGGGAATGTTTGCTTGGCTGACCAGTTCCTCATCAATAAAATTGTCATCGGCCCCCCGAGTCTACCAGTACCTGGACGGATAGGTCCGCATCTCGCCAGCGCAACATGCCTTCTACCTGGAATCACTTACCTTCCAGGGAGAACGAGGACTGGGCAGACCGGCTCTCTTGTGAGGCTTCGCTGGTTGGAGCGCGCCGCCGCTGGGGTAAGTCCGGACACCCGGCCCGGAGGTGTTCCCCCTGGCCGCAGTAAAAACATAGCCCCAGGCGGTTGCGGCGTTGTCGCTCCACGGATGACAGTCGGGTCCGACCCAGCTGCATGGACTCCTCCACACTGGGTCGTAGACGTGTAGTCTCTGCTGGGTGAGCACCGACGTACTCTGTCGCTCTGGCGGGGTGCTGGGAAAAGCTGGCGGTGGAAGCGGACCGCCATGGCTTCCGCGCCTCCTCCTTTTCCCTCCGTCTCTCCCTGAGTCGGTTGTCCAATCGGGTGGCTAACTGGATGAGCTCCTCTAGCGAGCCTGTTTCGTCTCGAGCCGCTAGTTCGTCCCGGAGCTCATCCGACAACCCCCTCAGGAAGATGCCCTGTAGGGCTAACTGATCCCAGCCGCACTCTGTGGCTAGAATGCGGAAGTCAAGTGCGTACTGGGAGACAGAGTCCGTGCCCTGGCGGAGTGACAAGAGCCGGTTTACTGCTTCCTTTCCCCGGACCGGCTGATCAAAAACCCTCCGCATCTCTGCTGCGAATTCCCTGTAGTCCGAGAGGGCTCGCGTAGCGTGAGGGCCAAAGTCCACGAAGCAGCTTTGCCAGCACAAAGACTCATGGCGAATGCTATTTTGGACTGGTCAGTGGCGTAGGTTGCCGGCTGCTGGCTAAAAACCAGGGCACACTGGTGCAGGAACTCTGCGCATGTCCCTAGGTCCCCTGTGTACCTGGCTGGGATTGGGATGTAGGGCTCTCGGGGTGAGGAAGTAGATGGTCTCGGAGGAGCCGCCAGTGGTGAGGGAGCAGATGAGGCGGCGGCCGGCGGAGCAGACAGGACTCCGGAGGTCGAGAGGCAGGTGAGTTGTGAGGAGACGTGACCCATTTGTCCGTCGAGCCGGGTCACGCTGGAGGCCAGTTGTTGTAATGTCTCCAGAGCTCTTGTCAGGGCTGATTCATGCTGGCCGAGAAGCGCGCCTTGTGCGGCCAAGGTGTGCTGGAGGCGCTTGGTCTCCGCCTGGTCCATTTTGGCCAGATGATTCTGACACGGCGGTGTTTTTGGACCAGAAAGGGCAGGAGACCAGAGGCACTCAGTTTGAGGTTTTATTGGTTACCAGCAAGGGAAATAGTGCAAGGTAAATCCCTGAAGAGTCGCACACGTGGTGTAGCTGGTGCCGACTCTTCCGGGAGGTTGGCGTAGACGTAGTCGTGGTCGGGGATGTAGCAGTGGTCGGGATCGTGGTCAGGAACGTAGCCGTGGTCAGGGACGTAGCAGTGGTCGGGATCGTGGTCAGGAACGTAGCCATGGTCAGGGACGTAGCAATGGTCGGGATCGTGGTCAGGAACGTAGCCGTGGTCAGGGACGTGGCAGTGGTCGGGATCGTGGTCAGGGAGGTAGCATAAGTCGGGATCGTGGTCGTGGTCGTGGTCGTGGCAAAGAATGCTGGATGTGGCAATGCAATCATCTGGCAACTGAGTTACTGGAGAGCTGGGCTTTTGTAGGGAGGTGTGCTGATTTGCAGATGAGCGTCAGGTGTGTCTCATCTGCTTGTTGCGGAAACCAGCCACACCTCCTGTCAACACCAGAGAGCAAGGGAAAAGAGAGGGAGAGGCAACCAGAAAGCCTCGCCCATCCTGGGCCATCACAGAAACATTATAAACTAAAATTGCTGACCCACTGCTTTACTGTGTGATACAATCAAGTTGACTCACTGAGAGAGCTGACAGATTTTATATTGCAATTTACGTTGATTTGCCAAAAAAAATGTCCAACAAGTTAATGTTATCCTCTTTTGTGGTGTTTATAGTAATTATACCAAGGTATTGCACTGAATTTCATAACGATAAATAGAGATGTTCAAAATGACATCTACAGTCAGTGAAACACTTTTAAACACAGGCCTCTGAAATAGTACAGACATCTGTTGATTTGTCAGGACCATAAGGCATTACTAACAGCACTTTTGCTTTACAGCTGTCACTATACTTTTGAGAACTCTGTCAGGTTCAGGCTGAGGCTCAGGGACATCTTTAATGTGTCAGTGTGTGCAGTAATTCAGGCTGTTTGTTTTCTCTCAGAAAAACAGCACTTCACAGACTGAACAAAAGCATATAGTGCATGAATGCTTTGAAACAGAAACACATTTAAAGCATGCTTTTTTCCTATGTGATATACACATTCAGGAGCATCCTTTTTTCTACATTGCTTTTGATCTTAGAGCATTGCCATTCTTCAGTACTGATGGTTCAGCTAAAGATATTAATTTCTTCTCTGCTTTGATTCCCAAAGTGTTGATTCTGGGAACTTCAAACCCAGTCTTTGGTCTTGTGCTGTCTGCTGTTTGCTTATTGTGACCCTCTGGGGCTGTGGCTCTGACAGAGTTACTCATTATCTGCATTCCTTATTGTTTTTACTTTAACTTGCTTGATTGATCTATAAAAAACACTTCTACACAGACAGAAAATGGTTGTCCTTACATACATACAACAAACTGTGGATGAGTAAGGACAGACACTGATTGATTTGTCTGATTGACAGAACACATAGCTGTCCTCCGTACTCACATATTCTTTCCGAAATTTCCCCTACAGCTTGTTGACAGCATTGAGAATATAATTTAAAATCATCCTCCTCACCTACAAAGCTCCTAATGGTGAGGCACAATTATCAGGGCCCATGAAGCGCTCATAGTTCCTTATCATTAATTGGTTCCTTATTACTCTTACAGTTGGGCCTGGCTCCTTAAATCATCTCTTAGTCATGCTGTTAAAGGCCTAGACTGCTGGGGGAACTTCCCTGATACAGTGAGCTCGCTTGCTCTCTCTCTCTCTATCTGTATATCTATCTATCTATTGATCTATCTATCTACCTATTTGTCTATCTATCTCTCTTGCTCTTGACCTTAATCTGTCAAGTGCCTTGAGATTATATATGTTGTGAATTGGTGCTATAAAAATGAAACTGGATTGAATTGGATTGGACTGGATACATGTAAAGTTGGCAATCACTATGAGAACAAAATGTTAAAGCTGCATTAAATAAATTTAGAGCCACAGTTAAGCAAGCTGTACACAAAATAAAAAAGCATGTGAAACCTTAAATTCAACAATCAAATGACATCACCAGTGCAAATGTACCTGTGGCATTTTGGCTTAATTTGTGTACAGTGGGAGGAAGTCGTTGCACAGAGAGAATACTGAAGAAAACACTTCAAATGACCACATACCAAATGTAATGATCAGATAGATGTCTACAGTAAGTAGCTGATTGTTTTCTAGCATGTCCGAAAAGACTTCAGAGCTTGTTTTCGGCATACTCTGCTTCCAGGGACCAAAAGTGATTAATGCAGCCTATCTCATTCTTTCATCCCACAGTTGGGGGGTCATGGGTTAAATCTCTTCTTTTGATAGTTATTTAGTGTTCATATAAATTTGGCCTGTAGATTGCAATTTTCCATATCTTTAAACCAAGTTTTTTAACCAAATATCTGTGATTTCTATGCATGAATGACAAGGTTGTCTAATTAATTAACCACAGTTAACCATTTTACTAAGTATATTTGTATACAGTGAAAATTGGTAATGATGGAATTATTATCAACTAAAATAGTGATAATTAATTATCTTTTAACTGTTGTATTCTGGAGCGTATCCTGTTGATATGTTCATATCATATTGTCATTGTATAAGCTTCTGGTGCCAAAATTAATGATTCAAAGCGGATCAAGACTAAACTCTAAACTAGAAAATATTTACTAAAGGATTTGGTTCACACATTTTAAGTGGCACACAGTATTTTTATTACAGAGTATTTTACATTATTTTGCGCACGTGCCACATAGCTCATATTTAGATAATGGAAAACTTTTATTATTAATAACAACAACAGGACAAACCATTGTCCTTATTTTCCCGTATTCTTCCTAATTTTTTGTTTGTTTGGTTATTTGTCTAATTTCCTGTTGTATTTTGATACAGTTCTATTTTCATACTTGGTCTTCCCGCTTCTCTTGTGTTTATTGCCTCCCTGGTTACCTGCACCTGCCCTATTGTGTCTTCCGTTTATCTTCACCAGTTCAACTTGTTCCCTTGTGATCATCCTACCAACATTTCCCTTGTGAGTTTCTTTGTTATAGTGCATGACCAGTTTCTGCTTTTAGATTTTGCCTTTGTTGGAGGACTGATTACCTGTGTACTGAAGCCTTATCTGTCATTAAAATTGTGTTTTTTAGAATCCATTCTCTACGTCTGAGTCTGCATTTTTAGTCTTTGTTTGTTCAGAACAGTTTGACATAAATAAATTAATGTTGATAAATAAAACATGTTTTTTCCAAATTAAAAAGAAAAGTGGAAGCTATGCATTCCAATATAGTGATGGTCCTGCAGGCACCAGAGATCACAGCAAACAAAATATGTTGAAATCCACATGAACAGAGCTGATAACTTACACCTCTGCTATTTTTGCTGAGTCTGGCTCACATTATTTAGAATTCATTGGAAAATTAAAATGGTTGTAATATATTAAATGCTGAGATAATATTTATTCTTAATTTATGAGATAATTATCGAGTCATTGGTTCTGGACTTCATTTGTGTGTTGATTTCAGTGTTTATGGCTTTTGTTTTCCATATATTTTGCTTTGTTTTTGTATGGTGAAATGTCATTAAGATGTACAGTAATTGTGAAGTGAAAAAAGGAAATAAATCCAGGGAAGCTTTCTTAGTGCCTAAGGTTTCTTGAGAACAGGCAGAATGCAATTATGTTGAATGGCAGTTGGTGAAACAAATGCCAGCCATAGGCAGTATCAAAACATGGTGTGATATATGATCTTTTGGTAATACATTGAATAAGTTGGGAAGGATTGTGCTCCTTCAAGTCGACCTGTGTGCTGGTTATAGGGTCATGGTCGGGTCACAGCACTGGCACATCCCCATCCAGAGGAGGGGTGTCTTAATCCTCTTCAGGCCAAGGAATACCACCACTGTTAGGTCTTGCAGTCAGCAATGGTGCCTTCACCGCTAATTGGGAACTCTGAAGCATTGGGAGACATGCAAATATCTACGGCTTTACACAGATACCCTTCTGTTCCACTTCCAGTTCTCTCCAATCCCCTCATTCCACCTGACTGGAGGAGAGGAGGGAGAGGAGGTGAACACAGCTGCTGATTTGTTGCCCCCTTCCCATGGGTACTGGCTGTATTGAGGGAAGGGAGGAAGGGTGGGGGGCTGGGAACTGCAGGCGCTGTTGCCTTGATTAGGGGCTGGGCTTCCAGACCAATGTCATATACTGTACATCAGAGGAGATCAGCAAGCCAGCCTGAAAGTCAGATGACACCAAGCACATGCACAGCACCCCCCACACCTGCCCTCCCTTCTCCTTTTATCCCTCACTTCCCCATTATTTTTTAGCAGCATTTCTCCTCACTCTTACCTGCAGCTCCCTCTCACTCACTATCCCCTGTCAACCCTTTCACTGTCCTCCTAGTTTCATCTCTCACCCCCCTACCCAACACTTATAATCCCCCATGGAAACGATCAGGCAACCAGCTGAATGCTCATTCTTATCCAGACAGTGTGAGAGGAAGAAAGACAAAAAAAGATGAGTAGCATTTGGTGGGGGCTGTCTGGGTAAAAGACCAGAACAGACCAGGCATGAGGAAGATGTTTAGACTTGGGCGGAGAGCTTGTCAAGACCATCAGGATTTAGCCTTTGATGAAGACCTTTTGGTTCAGGACTTGAGAGTCACTTGACATTCAGAGGGTGTTAGCAGAATAATTGTTCAGAATCTGTCTTCATTATTTATCTGCAGCAGTATCTTTGGTCTCGTGCTGGACTGTTCTGTTTGAAGAAAGACAAATGACCAGTGCTGTGAAATGTGATATAATGTGCCTACTGCATGATTATTCAAACAACAATCTCTGTGCACAGCAAGTGAAATATATGTTTCCCTACCTTAAGGATTGCTGTGAGGAAACACAATGGTAGTAGAATAAGTAAGCAAGTAGAATAGACTGTAGCTTGTTTTTAGAGATATGAATTAAAACATATGGTGAAAATTAACACATACCTGACATTGTTGAGGAGTCCTCACATTTGTTTTTCATACAAACACACACACAAATATATATTTCTTGCTTAATTTGTTGCTTTTTCACACCTTATTATACAATGACATTTTTATGTAGTTTTGATGCATTAATATACTGACATGACCTTTAAACACATTACTATACTGCAGTGTTTATCTTAATCTTAATTTTTGATGCAATACTATGTATATGAGGGCATTCTTTTCTGATGTTTTTGAAACCTTATTATACTATCACTTTTTTTGAAAGTTTTTGACACCTTAGTACACAGCCAGGACGGTATCACATTGCCTCGGTTCTGACCCTGTGCTGCAGGTTCAGAAATAAAACAATAAAAAAATCCTTTCAATGTAGTTCTTTCCTTCAACTTCCATGATGTATTTCATGACATTTCTGACAACTTAGTATGCTATAACCACATAACCACAAGGCTTTTGTGGTGCCTTACCCTACTTTGACATGGTTGACACCTGACAACAGGTATCTCATGAGCTTTTCCACACCTTACTGTACTGTGTCATTTTTATGATGTTTCCGATCATGTTTCATAATCTTTTTGATGCCTTACTATAGTATTTTATAGTGCAGTAAGTTTTTTGTGATGTTTCTGACACTTTAATATAGTATGGTGTTTTTTATGATGTTTTTGACACCTTACTGTACTTTGACATCTTTGCCTTACTATACTATGAAATTTATATGCCGTTTTTGATTCTATGGTATACTAGGCCATTTTTATGATGTTTTGATGCATTGCTTTACTTTGTCATTTTTCATGATGTTTTTGGTTCCTTTGCATGCCATAACACTTTTCATGGCTTTTTGACACCATACTATCTTTCATGACTTTTTCAATTCCTCACTACACATGTTCACTATTTTTTTATGCCTTAGTATACTAAAATGTTTGGCTGTTTTGACACCTTACTCTACTATGACATTTTTATGAAAAAGGTTTAGCTTAATTTTTCATGAAGAAGGATTTATTTATTGTACAAATGATATTTTTCACATTTTTTCCTCACTATACTATGACATTTTTCATGAACAACTTTTGATTCACTGTACACTGACATTTTTTAAGAAAATATTTTTTTAACATACTATTCTATGGCTATTTATTTTTTTGCATTTCTCAGCATACTATACTATGGTGCTTTTTTGCATAACATACTATACCATAGCTTTTTGTACCACTATCTATTAACCTTTTTATAACATGTTATACTATGAAGTTATTATGAAACACTATTCTGTGATAAGGCTGTGAATATTCTCATTTGCCCAGGTCATGGTTGTCTCAAGGAAATTTTAATCAAAACCAACCTGACTTACTTTGTAGATCTTGAAGACGTTTCGCCTCTCATCCAAGAGGCTTCTTCAGTTTGTGCTAGTTTGACTAGGGGGAACTAGTCTGACAAACTGGTGTGGAGATCCAGGGCATTTAACCTCTGTGGGGGATTGTCACAAGGCCAATAATGTCATAGGGTCATGAGTGTGCAGCGACAGTCGTTAGAGTGAGAGTCGACAAAACGACAGTCATAGGAGTGGCTGTTGTTGGGGGTGGTAGATTCGTAAGTAAGTATAGAAAGGACGGCATTGTAGGTAGGAGATAGGTGGTGTTGAAGAATCTCTGTTGAGGTGGTTGAGATGGTTTTTCCAGTTTGACATAGATGGCTTTCTTTACTCCTCTTTTCAAACCATCTGTCTTCTCTGTCCAAAATATGAACAGTGGTGTCCTCAAAAGAGTGGGTTTTCTCCTTGAGGTTAGAGTAGACAGAGTCTTGGCCTGAGGAGTTGGACCTTCTGTGTTGGGCAATATGTCTGTTCAGTGGTTGTTTGGTTTCTCCGATGTAGAGGTCCTTGCATTCCTCACTGCAGTGGACTGCATAGACCAGATTGCTTTTATGGATGTGTGGTGTTTGGTCTTTGGGATGTACCAGTCTTTGAGTGTGTTGCTGGGTTTGAAATACACAGGGATGTGGTGTTTGAAAAAGATCCTCCTGAGTTTTTCCAATACCCAGTATCATACAGGATTACTATGTTTTTGCATCTATTCTGCTTTTCTTCCTCTCTCATTTTACTGGTGTTTCTTCTTGAGGCCACTGCTGTTTTTACAAAAGTCCTGTGATGGCCCGGTTTGTTTGCTTTCTGTTCTTCCCCTCCCCCTCCTGTTTCTCTGCTGTTTTCAGGTTGTGGCAGGAGGCATGGCTGGTCTCCCACACTCAGACGAGACACACCTGATCAGCATTCTCCAGTGATCACCTCTGCTCCTTTATAAACCGGGCCATGACATCTACTTGCTTTCAGAAGATGTTAGAACTACTCTCGAGTGTGCCTTACCTGCCTAGTCTTGCTTGTGACCCTTTTGAACATTTGCTAAACGATATTAAAGATTTGGAAATCTCACTCCGTGGTCTCCTGCGTTTTGTGGTCCAGAAACAATCCGTAACAGGTCCAGTTGGGATAACCACTGGTTTTGAGGGCATCCCTCAAATGTTTGTGTTCCATACTGTGATTTTTTTGGTGTGTGTTTTATGACAATTACATTGTGAAGTGTTCGCATTTAATGAGCTGGCACACCAAGACTTTTTTGCATTTTTCAGACATGCATATATGAAATTTTTATGAAACCTCATTCTTGAATTTTTTTTTTTTGCAGTTATACAACATATTGTACTATGCCATTTTTTCCACTTTTACAACATAATATATTGTGGCATTTTTCTTTTTTTGACATACTACACGATGACTCTTTTTCATTTTAAGACATACTATACTATGAAGTCTTTATGAAACCTTACTCTAAAAATGCCATAGCATAGTAAGGCATAAAAATATCCTGCTAGCCATCTTACCTTGTAGTTCAACATAGTAGTGGATAAGAATGATTAATCTGCTCAGCTGGAGAAGGATTTTCATCTGCACTGCTAAAGGGAGAAAATGGATTTATATAACTGTTTTCTATATTATGTAACCTAAATTCATTCATGGACATATTTTTAAAAAAATCTGTACTCATTCACATAGCCTTAAAGACTAAAATTAGCAGCCTTTGGACTGTGGTTAGTTCAGTGAGAGCAATAAAAGTGACAGAGTGTCTCCTTCTTGTCTGTCATATTAGACATTATAGGTATATTCCAACAGTTGTGAACTTAAAAAAACTTGTTTTTATAATATGGTAACTAAGTACAACAACCAAAAATCCTTTTTAAATAATGTGGATTTATTTGTTAGTTGCAATTAAAAATACCTTCTTTTTTTTTATACTACAGCCATGGCCAAAAGTCACAAGTATTGGTTTTAACAAAGTTTGCTGCTTCAGTGTTTTTAGAGCTTTTTGTCAGATGTTACTATAATATACTGAAATATAATTACAAGCATTTCATAAGAGTCAATGGCTTTTATTGACAATTACATTAAGTTTATGCAAAGAGTCAGTATTTGCAGTGTTGACCCTTCTTTTTCACGACCTCTGCAATTCACCCTCTCATGCTGTCAGTTAACTTCTGGGCCACATCCTGACTGATGGCAGCCCATTCATGCATAATCAATGCTTGGAGTTTGTCAGAATTTGTGGGTTTGTGTTTGTCCAGCCACCTCTTGAGGATTGACCACAAGTTCTCAATGGGATTAAGGTCTGGGTAGTTTCCTGGCCATGGACCCAAAATTTCGATGTTTTGTCCCCCGAGCCACGTAGTTATCACTTTTGCCTTATGGCAAGGTGCTCCATCATGCCGGAAAAGGCGTTGTTCGTCACCAAACTGTTCTTGGATGGTTGGGAGAAGTTGTTCTCGGAGGATGTTTTGGTACCATTGTTTATTCACGGCTGTGTTCTTAGGCAAAATTGTGAGTGAGCCCAGTCCCTTGGCTGAGAAGCAACCCCACACATGAACGGTCTCAGGATGCTTTACTGTTGGCATGACACAGGACTGATGGTAGCGCTCACCTTTTCTTCTCTGGACAAGCTTTTTTCCCGAAGCCCCAAACAATCGGAAAGGGGATTCATCAGAGAAAATGACTTTACCCCAGTCCTCAGCAGTCCAATCCCTGCACCTTTTGCAGAACATCAGTCTGTCCCTGATGTTTTTCCTGGAGAGAAGTGGCTTCTTTGCTGCCCTTCTTGACACTAGGCCATCCTCCAAAAGTCTTCGCCTCACTGTGTGTGCAGATGCACTCACACCTGCCTGCTGCCATTCCTGAGCAAGCTCTGCACTGGTGGTGCCCCGATCCCACAGCTGAATCAACTTTAGGAGACGGTCCTGGCGTTTGCTGGACTTTCTTGGGCGCCCTGAAGCCTTCTTCACAACAATTGAACCTCTCAAGTTCTTGATGATCTGATCCGATAAATGGTTGATTTAGGTGCAATCTTACTAGCAGCAATATCCTTGCCTGTAAAGCCCTTTTTGTATCAAGCAGTGATGACTGCACGTGTTTCCTCGCAGGTAACCATGGTTAACAGAGGAAGAACAATGATTTCAAGCACCACCCTCCTTTTTAAAGCTTCCAGTCTGTTATTCTAACTCTATCAGCATGACAGAGGGATGCCCAGCCTTGTCCTTGTCGACACTCTCACCTGTGTCTACGAGAGAATCACTGACATGATGTCAGCTGGTCCTTCTGTGGCAGGACTGAAATTCAGTGGAAATGTTTTTTGGGGGGATTAAGTTCTATTTCATGGCAAAGAGGGACTTTGCAATTAATTGCAATTCATGTGATCACTCTTCATAACATTCTGGAGTACATGCAAATCGCCATCATAAAAAATGAGGCAGAAGACTTTGTGAAAATTAATATTTGTGTCATTCTCAAAACTTTTGGCCACGGCTGTAGAGGAAAAGCCCAACTCTATTTTACTGGCTAGGCTTGCATTAACCTTTGTTTTTTCTTGTTGGGTTTTTTTTGGCACCAAAGCATTTATTTTTAGTGGAGTAGATTTACATCTGTGTCAGTGTGCTGAAACTATTGACAATGAACAGCTTATCCATCTATCCAGTACTTTCGCATAAAATCTCTGACTGCTTGTTTTGCAGTATATGTACATATGTGGCAAATATACAGTGAGTTGAATCTGTGCCATGGGGCACTTCAGATTACAATAAAAATTATTTCTCGGTTAATCAGTATGAGAAAATGCTTTCACACTGTAATTGTGTTTTCACATTTGCATGTGATACAAAGTTTTATGGTAAAATATTAAAACTGCTTTAAAGCTGATGTAATCCCAAACATTTTTTTGTGTTTGATCTGCCATTGTCACATGGCAAGCTGTAAAGCATGTTGAAAATGTTCAACTACCATTACTTTTCAGTGGCCGAGAAAGTAGCCACGACCACCCATGAGAGTGGTAGCTATCTCCTCTCTATTTGCTGCTGACACCACCCTCTACAGCACAGTTGGAATTGTATTTACATTGGAAAAAATAGATGCGGAGACAAAAAATGCTTATGATCTGAAAATATCTTTACACATGAAAACATTCAGCTACTGTACCTGCTACTGCTTGAAGCCTGAACACACGCATTTTGCTTATAGAATGCAGTTTTGGTGAATTGGTGATTCAGTAGTGCAGCAACCCCTTCCACCTCATGTTTTCTCTTCCAGCCTCTCCTCAGCTGTGTCCTCTCCGAACTCTGACCGATGCACATGTGACAACCATGAGGAGAATTTGATGAGTCCTTTGCGGCAACGTTTTGGCATACCAGGGCATTAATTAGCCTTCTCTCCTGTGTGTCTTTATCCTCCCACGGGTTTGTCTTGCTTCTCCCTCAGGTCCCCTTTGAGATCCAGCACCACATGGTCACTGAGAAAGACAAGTGAACAATCCATCTCCACATCCCCACCACACATTATGCTTCCTGCCCCAGTAAATACCCTGTCGCCACCCCTCTGTTCTTCTTTACTCTCAGAGGAAGTCCCCCTTTCCTGAAGCCATCACTCTCAGCACTCTTAGGTCAGGACTAAAATGTGACTTATGGGCTTATTCAGGGACAAGCTCCGCTGCTTGTGTTTGTGCAGCAGCTAAGAGCAACACATATGGCTGATCCATGTGAGGTACTGGTTTCTGGTGTGTGGAGTTGTGGGCGGAAACCACCATGTTTTCTCTGTCTCCCCTTTGATTGAAAGAACTCTACATTTGTTTTTTCCACAGCTCGACTAAGTGTTTGACCTCTCTTCGAACTGCCATGTGCATCTTGGCCTTACAGTTATGGCCTACCTGGACCCTCAGGAATTGCTGCTTAGCATCAGTTGCATGAAATAACTACAGCAACTCCATGTACTATAGAATGGAGCCTGTGAAGTATAGGCTATTGGCACCACATCACTTGTCATGTAAGGCTTTCAACATTGAACATGAACCTGAGGTTTATTAACGCTAATGGGTGAACAGGGAAGAGTTAAATCCAAGCACTGACTAAAATCCAGCTATTATCACAAGCAATTGTTAAAGTATGACAAATATTGATTTGAAACAGCAATGTTAATTATCAACAAACATTACTCTTGCTGAACACACACCTGCTATCTAACAGTTATGAAACAAGGGAATAAAATTTCCAATGAACACCAACACAGCAGCTGTATAGTATGTGTGAGGTGTGTGACTGGATGAGAAGGAGTGTGTGAGGGTAAAAAGGCAGCAGGGTCATGCTGTTGAGGTCATTCAACCTGAGCTTGAGATGATTGGCTTAGCCGTGAGATTTGAAAAGAGACAATGAGAGACAAAGAGGAAGAGGTGGTGACCTCTCTTGCAAAATCTGGCATTGGGGCAAACTGAGTATCTGTGCACCAGATACTTTGGTGAGCTTGTGTTAATAGGAGATGAAGAAAAGCATGCATTTTTATTCTTATGTAGCTCTCCAGCATCTTGTTGAGTTTTATTGTGTCCACTTTTTTCTCCATTTCCAGCTATGATTTTCACAGTTGGTACATGTGTGTGTGACACAAAACACTTTAATTTTTTTATTAGGAGTAAAATTTGAGAGTTTGAGCAGTCCAGGCTAAGAGCCCTTACACCATTTAGATCCCCTCCAAAGATTCCTTGTTGTGGGTTCAAGGTTGTAAGAGAGGCCACAATTCTGTTAATAAAGTCAGTATAGGCCTATACATTCACTACCAAACCAATTTGGTAAAATACAGAGCCTGACATTATAACAAATATGTACATATAGACAAATAGATGAGGAATTGGTAATATTATTGTTACAGCTTTTGCTACATAATAAGGAGACACTTATGGTTGGTTCAAAATAACAATGTCTACCTCCCTCTTATGCTGACTGGATGTCCAGATACATTTTGAACTGCAACAGATGTCACAAATAGGCCAGACCCAGAGAAGCCATCCAATTGTGCTGACCTGCCTTTACCATCAACAATACTGTGAGTCCCGATTGCTCATCAGCAGGTCCAGACCTGGAGCACACACCTACTACTCTGCCTGAACCATTAGACAGAAACATGAATTTTGAACACTTGTCCAAAAATGATGCGAGTCGATTTCCTGTCTATGTGAGGTATGTGTTCCTGGGAGACACAACTTTGACTGACACAACAGAAATGCTGGAACTGAGAGGAACAAACTATTCCTGTGCAAAGAATCACATTTTTGTTTTGCAACAGCTTTTTCAAGGATTTTAGAAGCAAAAAGGAGGTTGGATATAGGTTTTTAACGGGCTAAAAGATCTAAATTAGGCTTTTAAAGTGCAAGTTTAAGCCTACTGTGCGTAGCCTGTTTGATACATATACATTAAATTGAAGACATATATCAATATGTTAAGCCCAATATATTGCATCTTTTGAAAATCTACAAAGTGGGCTTTTCAAATTTGAATTCATATAAAAGACGACAATATTGTTATATTAAAATGTCTAAAATCAATAGCCAGAAAATTATTTCTGTTAATAACGACAATGTATTATTATTATTATTATTATTATTATTAGTAGTAGTAGTAGTAGTAGTAGTAGTAGTAGTAGTATATCTATCAATTCAATTAGTTAATTTAGAAATATTGGCAACTACTGATATCATTTCATGATATCAGTGTAATGTGTGGTTTGGCTTTTATTGATATATTAGGGCAATCACTGCACTGTCCTGTCATGCTCCACCAACCACAAATATCAATAGTTGCAAATCCTGACACAAAACAGTTTTATACATAACAACATAATGACTTTGGACAGATGTAAATTCAGTCAGATATATCAATCTACCACCTACAGACAACCCAGTCAATACATAGACCTGACACAACAAACCTTCTCACACTCCAGTTGTCAGGGTGCACTCATCAAGGCCTGGCATTACAGGTGGTCTGGATGTTTAAAAATGACAGAGGTGAAGCACAGCAACTACATATAGTTGAAGACTTTTAAATATTTCATCTTAATGTAGAGCTTGATAGCCTAACAACCTTTTATCCTCAAACCTTATATAATATGTAGGATGCATTGTACTGTATGAATCAGTTATTACAATAGTCAAAGTCAAGTCAGCTTTATTGTCAATTATGTTATGTAAAAATATAGTGTAAATAAGTGACTTTTTTGCAAAAGACAGTGCCATGGTAGTGCAAAAATAGATATACATATGGAGATAGATATATATAACTAACTAGATATAACTTTACACTGTAAAATCATAATCAAATAGGAACAGGAAAAACAAACCTCAGATTTCAGCTGACCAAAATTTCAGCTGTTTTTAGTGTTTGTTATTGCTAATATTGATAGTAAAGTCAAACATGGACTTGGGAGAAAATAAAAAGTAGCAACGTCAATGTCTGTTGTAGGATGCTCTCAGTGAACAAAAGCACAATGAAATATGACATATACTGAAGCTAGATGGGGGGGGCTTCTAAACAGGAATACACTCCTGTTGAGGATCTGCCCCTCACCCTCAGCATCACCCAAAGCCATATAAAAGTGCCTGTAACTAAGTAATGTCAGGTAATGCACAGTCTACGGGATGGTAAGATCATGACTCTGATGTGTCACACTGACAACATACGACTCGAAGTCGACACAGATCATCCATCTCAGAATCTTCATCTTTTTATTTTAAAATCATCAGAGAAAGAAAGAGGAGTTTGTTGGTCTTTTGAAAGTAGGGGGGCCCTTTCACAATCCTGACAAGCATCCTCTATGAATCATGAAATCCTTGACAAAAATATGTAACAGCATAAAAGTGTATGCTCTAAAATCTCAAATCTCATTTTTGTGAACTAGATAATTATATCAATTGCCACTGGATAAATAAGTATGGTGCAGTGCCCCTGTGACAAAGTTAACGACAGGAGAGAAATGCCACTTAGTTCATGACAAGATAAAGTTTTGGTAACACCACAGTGATTTGTGTTTTGTAATCACGCCAGGTTAACTGACATGGAGGCATTTTGTGGGCACTGTGTCCATCAAAAACAGTGGAAAATATTCTGTTGTTCAGTTTTGTCTTACACCAGCTGCTTCAGGATTACAAATATGCAAGTTGAAAAGTCTGCATACAGTGCATTAAAATACTGTAAACAAAATAAAGACGTTCTGTTTTTGTTTTGTTTCTTAATAAGCACCTTGATGAAGATTAAATCTTCACTGTAACTTTGACAACTTCAGACAGTAAGAGGAAAACCTTGAGCTGTAAATGTTGCATTTAGATGGAGGAGCCCAAAGAGCCACAGAGCTCCATTGTACCTGAATTTCTTCTGTCAGAACAGACTGGCTGTCCAAGGTCAGTTCCTCCAGGCACAGAAAGGGAAGACAGTCAAGATTCAGGGGAGTGACTCAAGCTGTGGAGGGATGGGCTGATAAGGACACGGGCTGGAGGAAGGAAGAGGAGATAGAGGAGTAAAATATAAACAAAGAGGTGGTGCAAGTCTGCTGTGGTAACCGGCACTAATGGTTGTGCCCCTTTTGAGATTTATTTGGACATCAGTATCAGGGGAAGGAACCTGCAGGACATGGCCTGACAGGATGACCCCTGACCTTTCCTCTTGCCAGAGCTGCTTGGGGTCCCATAAGATACCCAAGGGGCCCCAAGACTACCCCGTGTGTGTCAGAGCCCTCAGTAGTGTCAGATAGCTTAAGGCCTTTTTTTAAGTGTATTTTTCAAAAGGGGGGAATCAATAAGTTGGGGTCGGAGAGAGACGGCTGCAGAAATATGTGCCTATGATATTTACTTTGCTGTAAGGAACAGTGTGTTCAGAGTACTTGTCAGAGATGGGCCTCAGAGAGCATGTTTGGTGGTAAGACAAAAATGAGTCGATAAATGGACCTGCAGTCATTTTTTTGCCATCATCACTGGTAGCTGTGTCTGTATCTGCTCAAGCCCACCTGGTCACTGTAGTTTTCCCTTGCACAGGAAGATAGTGCATTTCTTGGGGGACAATTTGGATTAATTCTCATCCAGGCCAATAGTGTAGCTCATTCATGTGTTGCTTGAGTGAAGCCCTTTGGTATAAAAGAATAAGATCACACATGATACATTTTCCATCATTCCTATATTACCAGACTTATCATCAGACCATGTGGTGCATTGATTATACACCCAAAATAATGATGTTTATATTCGATTATTTCTAACAACAGTCACAGCAATGAGACAGTAAAGTGGCAGCATATACTATGTCAGAATGTGAATGATGGTGAACAACAGAATAGAGTCCAACCAGCCAGTTTTTTTTCTTTTTCTTTTCTTTTATTTTATTATATACATACAGTGTAAACAAACATTTCTGACAAATATCACCTAAGAATTGTGACAAATATATGTTGTGAGCAGAACGTTTTACACTTGAAAAATAGACTTTACTGTTTCCTGATTCAAAAACAGTGCAATGGTGACACTACTTCCTAATTATTATTTTTTGTTGTTATTTATATATTGACATTTCTTGTTACTTACTGGCTGACCAATATATTGAAATACTAATACATCACAATAAGCTACTATTGCCTTATCTCATTAATGAAACAACAACATTGTACAACACTGCAAGAGCTCAAGAAGTATATTTTGGTGTTTCTCAGAGATAAATTGGCTCTAATCTTTCCCCTGGATATACTTTTTAATCCACCAGGTACATATGTGTACATATGCACTGCTAAAAATATATCGAGAACAAAAGTACTTGGAAATTTTGGCCAAGCTAACATGATCAAAAATTAAATCTCCTCCCCAAGTAGTCACACTGAAGATAGACAACAATTTAGGATGGGTTGTGAAATTGCAATGACAGCAGTGTTATTCTTCCTCACCCTGGGTTTCCCTACCATGCATCTTGGATCGCACTCTGGCCAGAGACAAAGCGGGTAATTGGATTCACATTGTGTCTTTAAGGGAAGCAGGGATGAAACTCCACCTCTCCCTAGGCTGACTGGCGGCAACCAGTGTGATGGTGATATTGTACTGCCCCGGCCTATCAGAGGTCACGATGGTGAATTATAGTGCCGGCTGTCAAGCTGAGGCCCATATTCTGCCCAGAGGTAAGTCACATTGACAAGCTCAAGAGGACGAAACCAGGCCCTCTGACATACTTAAACACACAAACTCTGACTCTCTTTTTTGAACACATTCTCTCTCATTGCACAGCCCTGCTGCCACTGAGTTCACAGGCCTATTGTTGCCCTCCAGGGGCAGGAGAAGGGACAGAAATTACCAGCTACAGTAGAGCTCAGCAACTGATTGAGAGTGACACACACTGAGTGCTGATGTCCACTGGTAAATCAGTTCATACTCAGAACAACAGAAGACACAATACACACACTCAAAATGGCAGTGGTCAGGCCACTGTCAGTTGAAACAACACATTTTAGAAAGAGTTCCACAGCATGTCCCCTTTTAATGAATTACCATGAGTTAAAGATCAGATGTCAATGTAACATCTTGTCAAATTAACCTCCTCAATTTAGCAATTTCCCTCAGAAATTACTGTTTAAAGGATGCCTCTGCACTTTTCCATAAAGTTTATTTTATTTCATAAGCAATATTAATATTTGATCTTAGCAGAGGAGGTCCCTTTTTCAGGTGAGGTGGTTTGCTTCAACTAATCCACCTAGACAAAACTCACAGTTTTCACCAAAAGAGATGACCCTTGCCTTAAGACTATTCACACCATTTTTGAAGTAAATCTACTCTGCCAACCAAGAGGAGTCTTTAAAAATATAAAACATGGTATTTCCTGTTTCCAGAAGGTGATACTCTAGATGGTTCAATGTCAGGCTCTCATCATACATGACAAGTTTGGCCCTGATTGGACAATGTATGTCTGAGTTACAACTTTGTGTTTCATGGCAAATTGTCGAAGTTCGCTGAGCCACTATGGCCATGCCCTGCAGCAAAAACTTGACCTTTTGATAAATTTTAATCACAAAGGTCTTAAGAGTATATTGACCAAGTTTGAGGTTGATATGACAAAAGGTCTTGGAGGAGGTTGTTCAAATGCACTGTGTGGAAATGGCGAAAAATTACCAAAATTTGAATATTCAAAGAAAAATGGTGGGCTTCCTTTTTAGGAATAATAAAAAGTTTAATACACATTTGAATTTCACCACTCCTCAGCGCTCAGGCCCTGATAAAGGTCAATAGATCTATAAGGTTTTTTCTTGATAGAGCCCTGAGAACCTTCAACCATTACAAGCCTACCCTTCAGTACAACCCTCCAGTTTTGCTGGTGAGGTCTTTATTTCTTTATGGTGGGACAATATCAAATAAAACAGGCTATGCATTGATGTTGGGCATTTGTTTATCCTGTGATATTTTATTGTTGATTATTAGACTTTTCATCACCTTACCACATTTTAAAAGAAGTATCATTAAGTCTGACATATTCAATTTGAAACAAGTAAAAGTAAATCAAGACATTTTGTAAAGATTTAATTGAAATTTTCATAAATGCATACTGTAATGCATACAACTAGTAAAAAAGTAATGTAAGTACGATAGACAGGGTAAATAGTACAATGAAAGCATTAAAAAAACAAAACAAAAAATATGAATCTAAAACCTAAGCACAAAAATCTCTTCTCTCTTATCCTCCCTTAATGACTATTCCCCAGGTCTCACAATCTTGTTTTTGGAGAAGTTAAAAAGTATATGATATATTTAAAAAAAAAATTATAGTGTACCTAACAGAATTGTATTGTTTATTTTACAGATTTTTCTGTATTTTTAAAATACCATTTAATTTACAAAAATAGACTGATTTTACATGTCAAATGTAAAATAACATGAAATCACTGTAACTGTGAAAACACACACTTTCTGTTCTTTTACAAAAAACCCTTTTTAGAAATACATATATTTATTGTTAAAATACATTCACAAATGTATGATTTCACAAATATTTGTCTGTTATTTAAGGGAATAAACTGTAAAATTAAACTTTAAAAATCTAAAAAAGGGGAAAAAAATCATTTAAAATAACAGAAATTAATAGTAAAAAATAGTAATTTTACTATAATTTCTTTTTTAATGGACTAATGTTTTCATTGAAAATAACTACAATTACTGTAATTTCCTAGATGGTAACATTTTTTAACATTATATTAACATTTATTTTGAAAAGATATCTAAAGAGACATAGGAAAAGGGAACGCTTGAGAGGGTAAATAATATGCAAAGCAAAAAGTTGGACTTGAACTTAGGGCTGCTGCCTCTGCTTATGGGGCATCAGCACTACCAAGTGAGCTGCAATTAAATGCTTTCAATAAAGCATTTCACTGATAGATATGCTGCTACTTTATTGCAGCGGCTGCTTCAGAACTGAAACAGACACACTGTTTGATGACTGAATGTTCTTGTGTCACTCATGGCATGCTCATATTGTCAAGGGCAGTTTATTAGCCAGACTGTAAATCAGTTTAGGCCAATCAAAGTTAGGATCAGATTCACAGTCCCATTAACACTCAGACATTTGTGTACAGTATTATTTTTGGTGGTGGTGGGTAGGGGAATGTTAGGTTACAGTACCGCCACCTGATTTTAATCCAGGAAAAAGTTTACAGTCTGAGTAAGAACGACTTGTCATGAGTTTCAAAAGGATTTCCTGCAGACCCTTGCTCCTGAATTACCACTGCCATCAGAACCACTCAACCTCCTGGTATACCTTCAGCATGTGTACATGTACTGCAAATTTAAAGTTAACCTTAATGTTGAGGTTAAAACTTAACTGCCATTTCATTTGAGCCATCTCTAAAGTGAAACTGCATACATCATCTGAAGATGAATGATTCAGACCACTCTGTGTAGGCTACTGAAATTACTGTAGTTAATGAAAATAAACATTTGTAAACTGCCTAGAACTGCTAATAGGCTAATATGAAATGCAGTTTAAATGTAGCAATGGTCTATCTATGTCTCTCTCTCTCTCTTATATATAATAAATTGAAAATTGTAAATTACAACGTCTTCAATTATTTCACAGCCTGTCTGAACAAAATCAGGAGACATTCTACTGCTGCAACGTCTCCCTGCGCAAACACACACGTACACAAAAAAAGTCTCTCGGCACAGACTGGGACCTGAACCAGAACAACATGATGACAACAATGTAACATGCCACTGGAGTATGTGGGGTGAAAAGCGCAGTTCCCTTTTGGGTTGGTCGACAGAAACTGTTCGAAAAGAAGAAGACGACATGCCATTGGCTGCTTTTACGTGACGCTTAACAAGATCAACAATCACCACGCAGCAGTTCCAGTTTGGTTGAAAGAAACTTTGTGGACAGCAGCTAATGTCAAGGCTGGAGGAAGGACGATGGTAGAAGGTAGTGGTGTGCAATACTGCATATTTTTAGATCTGATACCAAGTAAATACGGGCCAGTATCGCCGATACCGATACTTATCAATAAATAAGGTGGATGCATCATTGAATTGCTAAATCTCAATTAATTTTCATGAACTTAGGTGTTTTTGTGATGTTTCCTTTTTTATTATTAAATAGTTAAAACCCACGACAGAATTAGGACAAAGTTTATCATTAAATAGAAAATGCTTTATTATCAAATGTTTTAAGAAAAATCTTTTTTCTTTGCGAGTCTAAGTCACGTCACATGACTCATGTGACGGCGCAACATCTAAACACGAGGGGTGAGAGGGAGCAAAGTGTGCCTGCTCTGCGCTGATACAGGAGCGGCGAGTCTGGCGACCTGGCTGTTTCCTCTTTGCCGAAACCGCAGCATTGCAAATAAGAGAGGAACTTAAAGTAAAGAATCAATCTCAGCAGGATAGTATCAATCCGATACCGATACCAACTTGGTATCGATACTATCGATATTTGGATCGATCCGCCCACCACTACTAGAAGGCAAGTATCAAACTGAAGCTGAGTAGCATTAGCTTTATTTACCACCATGCCTCTGAGTTTACTCAGTCAGCAAAAGGCACCGAACCCGCTGGCATGTCATCAATTGAAATGTTAGCTTGCTAACTATGATGATAAAAACATGGACGGCAGCCTTGGCATCGACGTCTGCCAGCTGCATTTAGTATTCAGCCAGACCAGCCACTAATGTTAGCTTACCACTTAACAGTGAGTCATTACATTTGCTTTTGTGAACTGACTGACACAGGTGGCAAGAAAGACAAACAGCGCTTGTTTAGAGCTGCAACAATGAACAATAATCGATAATTTTTGGGGGACACAAAACTTCAAAAATGTATGTCACATACTTGCAAAGAATCATCAGCTACTGCAGGCATACCTACATTATGGCTCCTTTTTTGCACCTTTCATTGGTGGTTAAGAACTCCACTCCTTCCCATGCTGAACTGTACAGCGAAGCAGTGCACTCTGCAGTAGGAGAAACCTTAGTCAATGTTGAGTCAGCTACCGAGGTGCAGTGGAAAGGCACTCAGTACAAAAAGGGACTCTTTCTGTGTCCTTAACACCTATTGTCACGATTTAGCATCAAACCACTTCCACTCCGAAACAGACAAAATAGCATCTGTATTAGTATTGCTTTATTACATTAATAAAAGAATCTTCATACCTGAGATGGGAACAGGTATCGTTTTACCTGTATTGCCTGTTGTTGCTAATTTGCATCATAGATAATAGATTTATATCTATTTTATGTGCTATACTCAAATTAACACTCAACTTAATTTAGCATCTACTTGAAAGCAAAAACACACACCAAATTTTTTTTTGATAATTGGAAATAAATTCAGGCGTTAAGGGGTTAAACCAAGGTGAGGCACTTGAGTTCGGACAGATTAAGCTCATGCTTGTGATGTAGGACCAGCATGTGTACTTTTATCATTATACCTCATGACGTGTCCTATATGCCAGCGTTTGCATTGTATGAAGTGAAACAAGCAAGGCAGAGCATGAAATGTTGGAAGCCTGAGCGGAAACTACATTATTATCCTTTGCCTGTGTACAAGCTTTTTGGGACAAGGGTAATTTCACTTAATCATAGCATAGTATAGCATTGTTGACTCAGATCTGGAGAGATTAAAATCGGACAGTAATGCTTGAAGAACAGTATTTTTCATCCCTTCTCGTCCTCCTAGTTGTGGATACAGAGAGTCCGCTTCTGTCTTATCAAATCAAGTCTTCCTAAACTAAGAGACCCTGAGCCTTGGCTGGAGCATCTGCAAGGTTTAGGAGTTGAGGACCTGGAGGACCTGAGCTACCTGCAGGAGAGTGACCTCTCTGTCCTGAGACAAACTGAAGCCAGGAAACTTCTGTCACTGCTCAAAAAGAAAAGTATGTGTTTCAATTTGTACATAATAAACTTTCACATTAGAAAAATGTACATACTACTATCTAGTACTTATTAGGTACACATGTTCATATTAATGCAGTCCAATACAGCAGTTCTACTATGAATTATACTTCAAAGAATCTTCTCTACATTTTTGTTGATCTTTTCAAAAAGGTGATAACTAAACTATACCTTGTTCATCATTGATTTCATAGTGGGTGTTAGTGGTGGTGTACTGTACTGCATTATATTGAGAAAGGAACAGTTTGAAACATATGAATTGGCTCCTGAGTATATAATTATGTTGGGTATTAATATACCCAGATTGAGCTATGTGATGTCTGTATGGAAATCAATGTAAAAGAAAACTAAAAACTAAATTTACAATAAGTAGTAAATTGCTGCAATTGTACACCCAATATGTAGTTGTCTTTTTGACATGTTTTGAAAGATTAATAAAATTATTGTGTTGTATACGATTATATTACATCTAATAAATGAATATACAGCCTTTTTACATAAAATAATGCAATTAAAACCAACTAATACCAGCACATTTCTGTAAATTTAAGAATTATTATTCATATTACAATTTAATGTACCATCTTTATGGGTAATTTCATTGTTTTAAAACGTAAAATGTTTAATTAAATGTTAAAAACAACATAAAATAACTAAATATACATTTGATGTGATCTAAAATTAACAGTAAATTGTTGCAATTTTAAACCCAATATCTAGCTTTTCAACAATTTTGAAAGATGAATCACATTATTTTGTGTCATATGCTGTTATTACATCAAACACAAATTATTATACAACCTCTTTCCATACAATAATGTCTATAAAACCAACTAATAACTGCACATTTCTGTAAATTTAAGCATTATTATTCATAATACAATGTTTAGTTACAATATTTCATACCATAATTCATATTACAATGTTAATTTACCATCTTTATGGGTAATTTAATTGTTTTAAAATGTTTCTAATTAAATGTTAAAAACAACTCGAAAATCAGGCAAAATCTCATCAAAGTTAAAATTACAACTACAGACTGTATTTTAATTATGGAAAAACCTGTATTTTTATGAGAAAGCAATTTTCTGTTATTTCACTGTATTTTCTTTGGTGCCCCAGCTGCTGGAAAATTACCTATTTTTTTTACAGTGGGAGGATATATGTGAAACATCCCCCTTCCTTACATCAGAATGTCTTGATCACTCACTTGCATCTACGAGGCCACAATCTCATATTGTCATTTCCTTGTTTAAGATGCAAATATTGACTATTTCACAACCTTCAACCTGCTCTTATTTAGACCACTAAGTACATCTTGTTGGCTCTCTCCTCAGTGCATACACAGATCTGCATATTTAGACACACACACACATAGACACACCACTGTGGGTAGTTGACCTCACCGAGCAGCCAGCCATGTGCAACAGAAAAACCTGTCTCCTGTCCAGTTTTTTTTTTCTTGTCGGCTCTCCTGTCACATGCTGACACCACAGCAGCACTTCAAAGAGGCCTGCTTTTGATGCAAACCATCAATATGCATTTCATCCTGCACTACTTTCTCCTCAACATTCCTCCTCTGTGTCTTCTCTCTGCAGTAATTGCCTTCAAAGCCCATTAGCACAAATTATTTGCGACCGTGCTGGTGGTAAAACTCTGCCGCTTGTCAATGGAGGTGTCCTGGAGGTCAGATGTATTAGCTCAGTGGCTCTTATTTTCTGTAAGCTCTTTCTGGTGGCTCCTGTACAAATAGGCTATGAGCATAACCCATGTAAACCTTCCTACATTAATCTCCCAATGTCTTGCAGCAGGGTTTCCATAAATGCGTTATTAGAAGATCAACAGACCACAATTTTTCAAGGCTCACAGGGCATGCTTTCCTAAACACGTGAGACTGGTAAGTATGTTTAGTTCATTTGTCCGGATGCATGCTGGCAGTTTGCATCCATAGCCTAAGCTGATGTTTAGCTAATGCTGCCAGAGCCATTTCTCTGCAGTGCCTGCCTGTATTCCCCCTCGGATAATACATGTTTTACTCTATGAGCCAGATCAAAGCACAGACGCCGGGATCAAAGACCACCATCACGCAGCTTTGGTCACATCGGTGTTGTTTACATGAATGCTAAAGGCACTTATTGCGAACTGTGAAAGATATATGTGTTGAATCAAAGTATTTTGATGTCACTTTTGAAGTACATCAGTGCATTTGGGGAAAATTTAGAAAATCTCCCCACAATTTCACAACAATTTTGTAAGCCTTAAACAAGATGGGAGGACTGAGCCCTAGTAGAGTATGCATCTGTTTGCATCTCCCCCACATTTCCAAATTCCACCACATCCTCACTATCAACAGTGAGGCCCCCTGTAGGTATGTCTCTGAAGAGCTCTGCCGGGTTCGCAGTGTCTGTGCAATGGACATAACTCCACAGGATCAAACACTTCCCATCAGTCTTTTTCCATATGAGATATGCATACAATAAAGATGAGAGGGGAAAGAGATGGATATTGTACCACTTTCAAGCTGTTGTTTATCTGTTGACCTCAGATATTCTCTCCTCAGTAATCTTCTCCAATGGGAGGCTGAAGAGGAGGAGAAGGTGAGGAAGCTGAGGGGGGGTTGGTGGGTGAAGGTGGGGGGTGGCAAGTCAGGAGGAGGGGGAGAAAAAAAGGTTCAATGACCTGTGAGCTAGCCTGCTGTCGGGCTGGGGCTAAATACCCCCCCACACACACACACACACACACACTCCCCATTCCCTTTACCTCTAACTGGATTATAGACCTTGCCATTCCCCTTGCAAAGCAACAGACCAGATCTGACACCCAGCCAGCCAACACACACACAAACGTTTGTCTCCATGACTTGAGAAGACATACTTTGACTTAGATTCATTTCCTGGACACTAACCCTAACCTGAGCCATAACTAATACTTGACACAACTTTTGTCCCCAGCTGACAAGCAGTTAAGTGGTCTTTAGTTTGATATTTATTCTCAAAGGCTGCCTATGACAGAGACAAACACAAAACATACACACATGATTAGGGGTTCATCTCTGAATCAACACTTACCCCTCCATCTTTTGGCGGTCTCTTCACTCTTTGTTTTTCTGTCCCTTCGGGAGGGTGAGGGGGAGTATAAAGGGACACAATGCACCTACTCCCCTCAAACATGCATTTACTTTATCCCAATCCCTTTCTCTCTGTTTTTTTCCTTATCTCTCTGCCAGCAGCTGACCCCTAACAGATTGGTATGTGTTAGAGATAACTATGTCAGGACTCAGGATGAATGTATGGTTCAGTGGTTTGTGGTGATTTGCTGTGCCTGGCTTTTTAAGCACCACCAGTACTTACCTTTTATAGATATATGTGTGAGTGTATATATACACACACACACACACACACACACACAATACTTAATTAACAATACTGTCTGAAGAACCAAAATAGCAGAAACAATTTACTTGAAAAAAATCATGTTACTGAGACGAAGTTATACAGAGGTGGAAAAAAGTATCATGTAGATTAGCTGTGGCATAATAGCCAATGTATCATCATGATATTGTTGGTATAATTTCTTATAAAAGCAAATATAAAAGAAAATATAAAAGCAGAGAGAAAGAGCCAGTCTGTCTTTGTCCAAAATGGGAAAATACTATGAGCACCTTTTAAAATTCCACCATAATATCTGGTAGATATTTAATCTGTGCACAGACATGTAATGTGTGGATGACCATAGCCAAATGGTTATGGCATATAATGAGAATAACTTTAATCACCCACTTATGAAGAAGTAAACTCCAGGTGAATGCTGTTCTAGAAGTTGAATTGATAAACTGAAGACAAAGGGAAGCTGCTGGGCATACCTCTGACATACTAACAAAAATCCAAGGATGTAGATAAAATGTCTTTATCAGTTAGGGCATAGCACAAACATAGCTTCAAATTCATAACACATAGCTACAAAAAAGTGAAATTACTGAGCACATATCACATGGTTGCAGATGTCCTGAGTAGTGAGTCCTCCAGATTCCTGGCTGGCTTTCCCCTACTCGCTTTCCCCATATTTTCTGTCTCTCCCCACTGTTACTATGAAACAAAGCTAACCCAAGATGGGTTTAACCAACAGCAGCTGGACTTGGATGGAGGCCACAATGAAGTCCATTCTTCTTGGATAACCATGACCTGAATCTTCATAGATATAAAAAAAGGCATAAAATTCTCATGAAATGTAATTTAAAAACATACAATGTGCTTATTAGTGAGTGGTGGTAGGTGTATTTCTGAACTTTAGACAGAGTCAAGCAAGCTGTTATCCTTTATAAAGTCTGTTTTCAATCTTTATGCTAAGTTAGAATAAATGATATCAATTCTGTACATAACATACAGCGAAGAGACTGAACTCAATCTTGCTCAATTCTTTTCTCATTCTTGAAAAGATAGCAAATAAGCATTTACCAAAACATTTGGAGAAACCCCTTTCTTTCATCATGATGCTGTGAGTGAACTGTGTAAAGGGGGCAGCCATTTTTACTTGTATGGAAAGGAATCTGTGCAACACATTTAAGTACATCACCATGATAAAAAAAAAGGAGTTCTAATATCCTATAGCGTATCAAATCATTACTGATGATAATGATGATGATTATTGTCATTATAACAGCCAGTCTGACAGTGCTTAAATACAACAGATGTACATGTGTATTTACATATAGAGCAGCAAGGTCGGATCCTATCACAAGTAAACACATTCTAATGCCAGGTGTCACCTGATGTATTCAGAGCTTTCCACTTCATCATATCACTCTAGACACATGTTAATGCCAGGTATGAACAGGGCCATATACTCTTACTCCCAATCCCAATATGAGAGAAGTGTCTTATGCAGCTCAGTTCAGCGAGCAGGTTAGGGCTTCAAGGTCCTATGCTGGTTGACTGACAGTTTGCTCTCACAGTGACGATTGGCCTGAACATTTCATGTATAAAGCAGTGCTGGTCTGGCTAGTTTCAGATGTCATGAAGAGGAGCTGGCAGGCAGCGAGCAGCCACAGCAGATGCAGTCCGACACTCTTAGCCCCTAGAGCAAATATACCAGCACAAATGCCTGTTCAGGCAACTGGAAGAGGTGACAAAACACATCAGGTAACTTTGCCTTTCTGGATGGTTCCCACCCTCTACTGTCACAAATACAAGATGCCTTCATGTCAGCCATTTAGTCATTGATAGTGACAGGTACCTTTTCAAAGTAGGACATGTGCAGTGGAGGTATTTAACTGGTTGTTAACTGGTGCAGCAGATGCCAACTGGCAGTGACTGGCCAAAGAAAACGGAGTTGTAAATATTATAACAAGACTCTCTTTTATCCTCCTCAGAGGTCACTAAAGAAATTAAGCATTCATGTGCACAATGGACAGATGTCAAGAGACAGAGCATATCACATGAGCACATCATTAAGAAAAAGCATAGCTCATTACTGGCCATGTTGACATTGAATAGGACAATAGATTAGGGTTTCCATTTCTATTAAGCGGCATGCATTGCAAGAGAAGGCAATTACAAACAGCAATGTCTTATATCATATAGCAAACTGATTGATGGAATTCTACAAGCTGCATTCTGAACACCACTAATAGTTTGATGACTACAGAGGCATTAAAACAGAATTATACGATAGCATTACCAAATCTGTCAATGGCATTGAGTTTAGTAATTTGAAGTGCAGTTGTGCTCATTTACATTATTACATCAAAGTCTGTTAATATAAGTTGTATAAAGTCTACTGTGGTTCTGATAAAATGACTCAAGTGATGTCACTTGAGTTTCATTGTGGATAATGCAGATGTTGAATAAGGAGAAGAATGAGTTGAATAAAAGAGTCAGTATCTCTGGTTCTGCTCCAACTGTGAATTTGATACCTAATAAGAGTCTGATTGAAACACTGCAACTCCAATAAAGTCAATGCTAACAGTGTCAGTTCCGCATTTTCTTTTGCGCAACTTCTTTTGCCCACATGCCTGTCTACAAGCGGTGCATTAGACGAAAGACCTAACATAAGAGCACTCTGACCAACACTGATTAGTTGTTTGTACTTGAGATTATACATGTGACTCACAATGTCAGCTTTAGTACATTTTTGGTTTATTAACTCTATAGAAAAACTGACAAAGCCACTGACAGTCCACTAAAATACGCTATTCATAACTACAGTGGAGTTCAAGAGATGGCTTTATATTATAAATAGGTTCAGTTATCTGTCACTTTGGATCACATAATCATATCTCCAAACAACCGCAAGTATATACAACAGTAAATAAAGAGATGGTGGAAATGGAAAAATGGAAAAATAGACGACAAGTTTTGTTCTCTCAGCAGATGTCCTTGAGTTTTCTACAGGGGGATTACATGCTGGAGCTGGGTTGGGGGATGGCAGGGTGGCATACCAAGTCCAGTCATTAATCCTGTAGCATCAAAATTTCACATCACAGCCAGGGCTGGGGCCATCAGCAAATCCCCTCCCCTGCTGCAATTGGTGACAATTTACTGAAATATTAAACACTTGTGTGCATTATGCTTTTTATTCACTGACGGATATTTTGTGTAGTGCTTAGGAATATTAAAACATAATTTATATTTCAGGAGTTTGACACCTTGACATTTTGGCACCTCTGTTTTGAATTTCAGCATGCGGTTTGACATGTTTGTATTAATAACATTGTGATCTCGGAGGGCCATGGCCGCAGGCTACTTGAACAAGACTACTAAAGAAAGGGATTTCAAAAGGAATTGTAGAGCAGCCAAGGGACTCGTCAAAATCAGCCCTGATACTGTTGCCCTGATAAAAATCCATTACCCACAAACATGGGGGGGTGGTGGTTAATGTTTGATGTGTGTGTGTGTGTGTGTGTGTGAGAGAGAGAGAGAGAGAGAAGCCTATGATTTTTTCGCAGTCTGTGCAGTGGGTTAGAAAGGTATTGAGTGTTTTATTGGGCCTTACTGTACTGTTTATGGCAAACTGTGGCCTTGTGTGATCTTTTCAATGCATTAGGCCATGTCTCCTCAACCTAGTGTTAATTTTGTCAATTATTTTTAGATTTAGTCTTAGTTTTGAGATTAAATAGGCCATGTTATTTGAAGTCATACTGAGTGAACCTTTTTCATTTAGTTTTAGCCAGTTTTCCGATGACTAAAACTGAATATTTTAGTCTTGTCTTAGTCAAAGAAAAATGTAAACATGTTGGTATAGTTTTAATAAAGTCCTGAATGAGCATTTTCATGAAACTTCAGCAAACTGTTTTCAAATAATTTTTCATCATAATGATTTTAACAATGAAGTCTGGACAAATGCAACAACATGAGCAAATCCAATGCAATCTAACTCGCAATATGAATCAACCAGAAAGTAACCAGAACAAATTAAACTTCAAGCCCAAAACCATCTTCAATGTTATGTTGAGCATTGTAATAACAAGTAGGTGTTAAAAATAGACTACATTTAGTCATAGACCCATTCAAATTTGACATGTATTAATTTTTTTGACAACTAAGTTGTGCGTGTTGGCCAATGTAGCTGACTGAACTACTATCTTTCAGCAAGACTTCATTCCCATCTGTAGGAAGTGAAGAAGTGTCCTGAGACGTTATCAGATAATGTTACGCTGCTGCCTTTAGTAGTTCGATTAATAGGGCTTATTATTTAACATTTTAACATTAGGTTTGGTTTCTGTGTGATGCACCTTAAGGTGTCACTCAAGGTTTGTGGTTTTCTTCCTTGTGGTTTAGCAGCTTCTCTTCTCACACTACCATGCAGTCACTTTTTCTCTCAGCATAATTATATTTGAAGTTGAAATGTCCACCTGTTTTGTTTTGTCATGTTCTATTCCGTTCTTTGTATGTTATGTAATCTCTACAACCATAGCAGGTTGTTGGTGTGTTCATGGTGCACTGCTGGTGTGCAGGGTTACCAGAAAGATCATTCCAGAAAGACAAATTTGCAGCATTGAAAAACATGCATGCAAAATCATCATGTCATGTCATGTCGGACATGATCTGTCAGATCTGAAGAAAGGGGAAAGACAACAGAAGATCATATACATGAAAAATTTTCCCTCTACAAAGAATGATTAAACAGATACACACATCCATAACTATTGCCGTGTCTTATCAAATAAAACTATTTGAGACATTAGTGTTGACATTGGTCTTATGTGATGACTCACCAAGGTCATAGACCAGAGGCAGCAGGACAGTGGAGAGGCTGTAGGTTCATGGGGTTCTGGATGCTCACAACATTCTATGTTGGAACAATCTAACAGTTTTCTCTGACTTTGTAGCCCATTCAACTGAACCAGCAGAGGCAGTAACCCCAGAGGTTGTTGTAGGTACTGTGGGTGGACTACAAGCTGCAGTAGGGCTGCTAACAATGGCCAGCTCAGCTTCTAAAATCTCCATTTCAAGGATAGAGAGTGTATGACCATGGAACTCAATTGCTATGTCATTCACAGAAATATGGTGGAATAGCCCATCAAATATGGAGAAGGAAAAAAAATCTGGTAATCTATTATGCTTATCTGAGGCCAGGTTGGGGGTTGGCTGGCTGAACAGGGTAGAACAGACACCCTCTCCCAAGCAATGTTTTCCAGCTCCTCTTGGGGGACCCTGATGCATTCTTAGGCAAGATGAGATATATAATCCCTCAAACATGTTCTGGGTTTACCCTGGGGCCACTTTCTAGTTGATTGTGCCTGGTACACCTCCAAAGGGAGGCACCCAGAAGGTATCCTAACCAGATGCCTAAACCACCTCAACTGACTCCTTTCAACACGAAGGAGCAGAGGCTCTGCTGTGAGTTACCTATAAATATCCAAGATCTGCACCCTCTCTCTTAAGGTCTTTGCACATGAGACACATTTTTTCCATGTGATTTATTTGCACAATACTAATATTTTTTGACCACTATCCAGTCAATGCAAGCTTTCAGATCAGCAACTGAGTTTCACCAAGCAATATTGGGTTACACTCACATTTTTGCAAACCTAAGTGGATTTTTCCACAGCTTCCCACAGGTACACAGCTAAACAATAAGAATGTGTGTTACTGATGATGTTGTCGCGGTCAAGGTTCTGGACCAAGAAGCGCAGGAGACCATAGCATGGTGTACAGAGTTTCTTTATTAAGATGGAGCGGGGGGTAACCTGCAAGGCAAGACCAGGCGGCGATGGCAGGAGGCAAGCTTGTAGTGATGGGTCCGGCAATACTGATGCGTCGGCGCGTGTGTTGAGCTCATAGAGCAAAACCCCGTGTCAGTGCACATATCGCTTTAAGAAAGTCACGTGACCAATACAGTAACTGTTTCGAACTGACGCTGATGCGCCAAACTGTATTTATAAGGAAGCGCATCTGTCAACGTGGGCAGGCAGATTTTTAAGGTCCAGCAGGTGTCAGTATTCAGTGACACAGTATCGACACAGTATCAATACAGTGTGGTGTTGAAACGCTTCATGACGCCTTACCGACCCATCACTAAAAGCTGGTCTACAGACTTACAGTGATCGTGGGCGTGGGCGTGGGCGTGGGCGTGGGCGTGGGCATGACCAAGGGCACAGCCAAGGAATGCAGGATGATATTGCAATCATCTGGCTGAGAGTGAAGGGAAAGCTGGGTTTTGTAGACAGAGTGATTGCTGATGATGAGTGTCAGGTGTGTCTCGTCTGCCTGTCGGGAGACCAGCCACGCCTCCTCCCACTGCCTGGGAACAGAGAGAAAAAAACCAAAAGAGGGAGAGGGAAGCAGCCGAAAAGCAGAACAGAAACTGAATCATCACAGATTCAGACATCACAGACATTCAGTCACATTCAAAATATTCAACACAGCAAAACAGCTAGGATTGTTTACAAATGAATGTGACCGTCCTAAAATTAAACACATCAAAAAATGATCTGACTATCTCATCTGCTCTCACAGATCAGCTCTTACTTCTCTGCTTCTTCAAAGTTGGAGCCAACAGTTTTATTTGCTTAACAACATCACACTTAATGTTAGCACTCATGGTGCATCAAAATTCACCTCATAATTATTCACAATTTTTTGCTATTTATTCGTGTTGCCATTGTTGTGCAATAGCCTTAAGGCACCCAGCCACCCTACAGAGTTTCGGCTACTTGTATCTACAAGAGACACCTGCAAAGAACATGCTTGACTTCATACTGAGAATGCGGACACAGCACTCACATTGGCTGAACAAGGAGCAGATACCCTGTGCCCCTGCAGTAACCCCCCACAGGACTCCCAGAAGCTATGTCTATTTTTATATACAGTCTATGGTTTTGATTCATGATTTGGCAAATCACAAGAAAGATTTTGAGCAAGAGACAGAGTGTCCCTCTCTCTCTTTCTCTCTTTTGCCAACTAGCAACAGACAATCAGCTAGCAAAGAATTAGGAGTTAACTAAGAAATGTTGATTTACTATATTACTACTATGATTACTATATAAAACAAAGGTATGGTGGTGGGTGATATTACAAAAAAACCTGAATCATCAGGTGCCAACTCCTCTGAGTGGAGAGTCGGTCAAGATAATCCTGCCATTCTCTCACTGACTTGGGAATGAGGATGCCAACATGCTTCTTTCATTTGCCAACTGGGTACTGTTGAGAGATCAGAGACCGCTGATTGTAAACCTGAACACAGGCTACTGTTGGCTGTAGCCAATGCCAAAACTGACTCGAGTTGGCTTTCTGAGCGCTACTCCTAACCCACATAAAACTCTCCTCAACTTTCGCACATCTCCACACACACTTCCTCAGTCTCCATCCACCACAACCACCCTGTCCCTCTCACCCAGTTACATTGCAACAACTCTAACATATCACACTCACACATTTCCCTGGAGAAAAGGGCAGCTTCACAACCTTAACCTGAATCCACTCACGAACATCTGCACATACTTGGTAACTAACTGAGCTGCTATCACAATACAACAATACCCCAGTCTGTCACAGTGCTTTATGTTTGGTGATGTACACATTTTGTCTGTGACTTTACAGTTGTTGATGCAAATATGTGAATTTTGCACCATATTTGCTGTCGCAACTGTTCCAAAAATGTGAGAGAATTGCTTCTTTAATTTATGATTTGTATGATAGGATTTGCGGACCTGCATGAAGAATTTGAGAGGGTATACTGTTGTGTTGGACAGGTCGAATACGCCCACAACTCCCTGGTCACCTCCGCCACAGGAATGTCTCCTTTCATGGTCTCTCAGGGGTACCAACCACCCTTATTCCCAAGCCAGGAAGCCGAAGTGGCAGTCCCATCAGTACAAGCTCATCTACGTTGTGCCCACCGAGTCTGGCGAGAAGCCCGAGCAGCCTTGTTGAGAACGGAGACCCGAAACCAACGGCTGGCGGACCGACATCAGACCCCAGCTCCGGAGTACAAGGTCGGGCAAGAGGTGTGGCTCTCGTCTCGCGATCTCCCACTACAAACTGAGTCACGAAAACTCACCACCAGGTATATCGGCCCTTACACCATTGAGCAAGTCCTAAATTCCATGGTAGTAAAATTAAAACTCCCCTCAGCCCTGAAGATCCACCCCACCTTCCATGTGTCCTTGCTTAAACCTGTCACAAAGAGTCCCCTGAGCCCCCCAGCTCATCGACGGTCACCCGGCATTTACCGTACGTTGCCTGTTGGACGTACGTAGGCGGGCCGCGGTTTCCAGTACCTTGCGGACTGGGAGGGGTAAGGTCCATAGGATAGATCTTGGATCAGCAAGAGCCTGATCCTGGACCCGGGGCTGCTCGTTGATTTCTACCAGGAGTTCCCGGAGAAACCCGGTAGGCCGCCAGGGGGCGTCCATTGAGGGGGGGTACTGTGATGGCCCAGGATGGTCGTCCCTTTCCGGTTTGCCTCTCTCTCTCTTCTCTCTTACTCCCAGGTGGTGGCAGGAGGCGTGGCCGGCTATAACTAGCAGATGAGACACACCTGACACTCATCTGCAAATCAGCACATCCCCCTACATAAGCCCAGCTCTGCAGTCACTCAGTTGCCAGATGATTGCCTTGCGACATCCAGCGTTCTTTGTCACGACCACGACCACGTTCCTGACCACGATCCCGACCACTGCTACGTCCCTGACCATGGCTACGTTCCTGACCACGATCCCAACCACTGCTACGTCCCCGACCACGACTACATCTACGCCAACCTCCCGGAAGAGTCAGCACCAGCTACACCACGGGTGCGACTCTTCAGGGATTTACCTTGCGCTGTTTTCCTTGCTGGTAACCAATAAAATCTCAAACTGAGTGCCTCTGGTCTCCTGCATTTTCTGGTCCAAAAACACCGCCGTGTCAGAGGAAGCTGAAACTTCGTGCTGCCCAGTGATAGCGCCAAAACCTGAAAGACCTGAAGATGATCTGTATGGAGGAGTGGGCGAAAATCCCCGCTGCAATGCGTGCAAACCTGGTCAAGAACTACAGGGAATGTCTGACCTCTGTAATTGTAAACAAAGGTTTTTGTACCAACTATTAAGTTCTCTTTTTTGTATCAAATACTTATTTCATGCCATAAAATGCAATTTCAAAATCGTTACAATGTGTTTTTCTGGATTTTTTTTTTAGATTCTCCGTGTGCACTGCTGTTTGTCCCACTCAATCCAGGCTGATGATTTTAGTGAAAGTAGTGATGATGAACGTGATGGACGCCCTACCTCCCAGCCAATTTGATTGAGCAGGCACATTTACCAGTTTGAAAACTGTGACTGGGCCAAGCACTGGACAGAGAAAATGGTAACGTATCTTGCTTTTCTGTTCTCATCAACCACTCAAAGTACTTTTACACTACAAGGTACATTCACACATACATTCATACAGTGCTTCTACCTTTTACCCAGGGGCAATTTCAGGTAGTCATAGTCATTGTATTACATTGAGTATATTTGGATACCAACACAGAAAATATATATATATGGACATATATGGATATATATGGACAGCCCCAGGGCCTGACATGATACACACCTACTGGCTCAAGAAGCTGACTGCACTCCATGAACGCCTAGCAGCACAGATGAACCAGCTGCTAATATCGGGAAACCACCCAGAGTGGCTAACCCAAGGCCGGACAGTCCTCATAATGAAGGACCCCCAGAAGGGAACAATACCATCCAATTACCGGCCGATAACCTGCCTCAGCACCACATGGAAGCTCCTATCAGGCATCATAGCGGCTAAGATGAGTAGGCACATGGAGCAATACATGAGCAGAGCACAGAAAGGTGTAGGCAATAACACCAGAGGAGCCAAACACCAGCTACTGGTGGACAGGGCGATTGCCCGAGATTGCAAGACGAGGAACACCAACCTGTGCACTGCCTGGATTGACTACAAGAAGGCCTATGACTCGATGCCACCCACATGGATACTGGAGTGCCTAAAGCTGTACAACATCAATAGGACCCTAAGAAAGTTCATCCAGAACTCGATGAGGCTGTGGAACACGACTCTGGAGGCCAACGCAAAACCAATTGCACAGGTGAGCATCAGATGCGGCATATACCAAGGAGATGCTCTGTCCCCCCTGCTGTTCTGCATAGGCCTAAACCCCCTCAGCCAGATCATCTCAAAGAGTGGCTATGGATACCAGTTCCGAAATGGAACAACCATCAGCCACCTCCTCTACATGGATGACATCAAGCTGTATGCAAAGAATGAGTGTGACATTGATTCCCTGATTCACCTCACTCGGATCTACAGCAAAGACATCGGGATGTCATTCGGACTAGATAAATGTGGGCGGATGATATCTAGAAGAGGAAAGGTGATCACAACCGAGGGGGTTGACCTACCGGAAGGGAACATTGCAGATGTGCAGGACAGTTACAAATACCTGGGGATCCCACAGGCAAATGTAATCATGAGGAGGCAGCTCGAAGGTCAGCCACAGCCAAATACCTCCAGAGGGTAAGGCAGGTCCTGAAAAGTCAGCTGAACGGCAAAAATAAGATCCAAGCCATTAACACCTATGCCATGCCAGTGATCAGATACCCGGCTGGGATAATATCCTGGCCACTGGAAGAGATACAAGCCACTGATATCAAGACAAGGAAGCTCCTTACCATGCATGGTGGGTTTCACCCTAAGTCCAGCGTCCTGAGGCTGTACACAAAGCGAAAGGAGGGGGCCGAGGACTAGTAAGTGTCAGAACTACTGTCCAGGAGGAAACAGCGAACCTCCAGGAATACATCGAGAAAATGGCCCCCAAGGACCAACTCCTAAGTGAATGCCTCAGACAACAAAAGCCCAGAAGGGATGAGGAACCACTGGGCCCATCATGGAAGGACAAGCCCTTGCATGGCATGTACCACCGACAAATTGAAGAAGTGGCTGATATGGAGAAACATACCAGTGGCTGGAAAAGGCTGGACTGAAAGACAGCACAGAGGCACTAATCATGGCAGCACAGGAACAGGCCCTAAACACCAGAGCAATAGAGGCCGGGATCTACCACACCAGACAAGATCCCAGGTGCAGGCTGTGCAGAGAAGGCCCTGAGACAGTCCAACACATCACAGCAGGGTGTAAGATGCTGGCAGGCAAGGCATACATGGAACGGCATAACCAGGTAGTGGGCATAGTATACAGGAACATCTGTACAGAGTATGGACTGGAGGTCCCAGGGTCCAGATGGGAGACACCCCCAAAGGTGACAGAGAACAAACAGGCCAAGATCCTGTGGGACTTCCAGATCCAGACTGACAAGATGGTGATGGCCAACCAGCCTGACATAGTGGTGGTGGATAAACATCGGAAGACAGTGGTAGTGATAGATGTAGCAATCCCCAGCGATAGCAACATCAGAAAGAAAGAACATGAGAAGCTCGAGAAATACCAAGGGCTGAAAGAGGAGATAGAAAAAATGTGGGGTGAGAAGGCATCTGTGGTACCAATAGTGATCGGGACACTAGGGGCGGTGACCCCCAAGCTGGAAGGATGGCTCCAACAGATACCAGGAACAACATCGGAGATCTCTGTCCAAAAGAGCGCAATGCTGGGAACAGCTAAGATCCTGCGCAGAACCCTCAGACTCCCAGGCCTCTGGTAGAGGACCCGAGTCTGAAGGAAACACCGCCCAGGTGGGCGAGAGGGAGATTTTTTTTTTATATATATATGCAGTATATATGTAAATGTTCACATAAATAAATCTGATCTTTATGTTTCAGCCCTGTCAATGTTGTGATATTGTAATAAACATACAAATTTTGTTAACACAGATGTCTTTTCATCACACTGTATTCGTAGTCTTATTATTTTGATCATGTATGCTGCTCTCCTTTCCCCTTCTGACTACCCTCTGAATGTGAAACCACAGTGGCCTTCAACAGTCCTGACCATCTATATTGTTCTCCATCAGCCTGTTCCATCTGTGTCATGTGGTTAATTCAGCGTCAACACTGAACTGACATTATGCTTTACAAATCTGCATCATGAGACAAAACAATTGTTTGACTTTGTAAGAAATGTATCAACTAACAATTATGTCTTGTAGTTTTACATCTGACTCAAAATAACACATTAACTCCCAGCATACCCAAAGTTCGACTTTTGGAAAAGACTTACTTCCTCTCTTGTTGAGGTAACACTTTTTAAACCACATTTGACCCAGTCATGCTGCAGTATATGTGAAAATCCAGTTTTACAGTCTGGACACAGTCTCTCTATATTGAGAACATAGATTGGTTTAATTGAATTTTCAGTGTTCCCCACTCAGAGTCACCAGAGTAGAGCTAATTCCCTTATCCACATCAATGCCAGCCCTCTGCTGGGCTCAGTGAAAAGGGCTGAGGACCTGCTGTTTGCTGGCAGGATCTGCCACAATCAATTACACAAGTCTTGTTAAATACCCCCGTGATTTCTTGACTGACCCCACACTAACAGTGAACTAAGTTAAGAGAACCAAACAGCCCCGGATTATTGTCCAGCTACAGTGCAATTTGGTGTCTTAAAATGGCCTAAGCTGGCTGAAGTAATGCTGCAAGATGCTGGCCTTGTACTGCTTGATGTTGGCTTTCCTGCACCCAGCCAGAGGTCTGATGAGGAGGGCTGATCATTGCTCCCACAATAACCACTACATGGCTGTGGTGCCTCACCAGCTGGGGGCTCCTTTCATCCTGCTCACTCACCCAAGTGTCCATTCTGCGCCCAGGCTGACAGCAACACACACTTGCACATAAAAAGAGAAGCCTACACATGCAAGACTTTGTTTGAATACAATTAAATATTCGGTATTAACTTTTGTTTTCCTCTCGTCTACATTCAGCAAGCACTCTGGTGAGCAAGCAAGCCTCTGCCTCAGCTGACAATTACGAAAGAGAAAAGAAAAACTCAGTATGGCACACAAAAAATGTGAATGATGAGATTTTATATTACATAATGTTTATATTACATAATAATATTTACTCCATCTGTTTACTATAATGCTGTTTGCATTTTCATATTGCAAGGGAAGGGAAAGGCTGGCATTTTTCAGTATTTTCCTTGTTGTCCCATTAAATGTCTAAAACAAAGTGTCATCCACTTTTTTCTGTGACACTCAACTCCAAGCCCCAGTTGTGTCCTTGTGTTGCATATGTATTTTAAGAAAATGGATCATGTTTACATGTTTTCATGTACTGCATTTTTCAAAATATCTACCTGACTGAAAATTCATTTTCCTATTACGACGAAATAACATTTGAATTCCTTGTTATTTAGTTTATATGGTCACTAATTTTTTTCTACAATTTCTGACAATATGTCTTTGCTTTTAACCTGTCCATAAATGGACCTTTTAGAGTAAAACCAACTTCAGAAAAAGAGATGGCATTGATAGAATTCTTGAACTGTTGTTATCTGAAATTATAAATGAAAGTTTTGGAAGTTTTCTAAGAGTTCACTGTTGAAAGCCAGCTGTTCTGTGGTTATTTTACTGTATGACACAGTTCCTTCAAGTAGACAAGCAGCAGCTCTTTGTGTGTCGAGCATTTTAACAAAGTTTCTATGAAGCAGTGTCTCTAACTGGATATACTATCGTCTCTGATGTGTAAGATGTTTTTTCTCTTTTGTTGGCTGCTGTATACAGACAGATTTAAGTGCCTTGGTGGAACTCACATTCACCTCCATGTTCAGCACTCTTCCCTGGCCTCTTCTCCATTTCCACCGCCCAGAAAAAAACATGTCATTGTGAACCCTGACCCCACCCTGATCCTCAGCCACTCTCCATCAGGAAGCCAAACACATGCCTGAACAATTAACTCCTGCACTGCCATCAATTTAGCCCAGAGGGAAGAAAAGATTGAGTCATCCAGGTTCAGGCAAAAAAAATGGGTAAAAACATATGGATAAAAGGGTTTACTTGAGAAAGAAAGAGAAAAACATGTTTTTCAGTTCCCTGCAAAGTAGCTGTCACTGGAGTGACAAGGAGACACTATTGAGAGCCTCCGTTCATTCAGCCAGTTTGCCTGAACTGTTCAACAAACAATTACAGGGAGTCATGAGGGTTATGTTTATCTTGAGACCAGGCTGTGAGGAGCTCCCTTAAAAGCCATGGTGAATTTAAGAGGCAAGTATATCTGCTTCATAAACTTGTGATGTTGGGTCTCAGTATTGATTCCTGTTCAATACAGCAGCAGATGATGGTCAGCGGGGGGCTGATGGCAGCATGACCCACTGTTTGTTCAAGTTAAAGTAAAGCTCCTGCTCTGTGTTGGGATTTGACTGATAAATTCAGCGTGTGTATTAAATACTCACCAAATAGTATTAATTAAATCACCAAGCTGTAACCATTCAGCTGGTGCAAAAGATGTCTATTGTCTATGTAATTAATTAATCTCCTTTTTATGGTGGAACTGGCATGAAACAATACCCAAAAGATTAATACCCAATAGAAGGATTATGCTTATTTCCAAGTTTCAAGGTGCCCAAACCAACCAGTAGGAGCCACTAGAGAATCAAGGATGATATCTTCAACCCACAAACCTGACTATGTTTGTTACAACCAGTGCCTGACTTGGGCCATAATGAACATTTTGTTTGATTCTCTTAATCCTCATGAACCGAGGTAGATGCTAAAAACAGACACTGGCCATTTCATAAATACTGCCTAAAATGGCTTTGTTGAAAGGTACAAAAATTGATAGAAAACAGAACAATCCAACTAACACGAGTTGGAACACTAACCCAAATGAAAAATCTTCATTGAATTCTTGACCTACCTGCAGCTACTTAATACTTGCAGGGGAAATCACACCAATGCTTGAATACTGGTCTCTGATTGTGTATGTACAGTATATATTTGATTAAGAACAACTGGGTACAGTATGAAGTGCAATGTGCAGGCATTACATATTAGCACTGTTGTTGGTAATTATGGTAATTGGACTGAGTGATGACAGTGAAGAGCTAAATCTTAAATGTCTCATTTAGAAGCTCATTTAGTTGAGTTACCAACACAATAAACCAGACACAAATTTAGGGCTCCAGTACTGTATTTTGCTTGTATATGTTGTTGTGGTCACTGGCTGTTGATCTTAGGCCCAGTAGGTCACACACAAAATAACAGGCAATAAAACCATAGCACTAACATATTCAGTATTTCCTTACAGTGTCTTATACAAGTCAGTTTCTCAGTCAGTCACTGTTACCATTTAAGATTACCAATTCATTTGTCTTTTAAGTGTGTCGTGGGGGTTGTGTTGTTTCCTTAAAGGGGCAGCTCACCACAATGTGGATGAAAATTACAGTGTGTGAATTAGAAAAAAACATATTTGCATACCAAGGCAGAAAGTTTCTGAGAATAGTGTGAATGGAACGGTATGTGCAAAAGGTCCTCAACACTGTCTGTTGCTTCACCTGTGAGATGTTTTCTGAAGTTATCTAATTGGCTTTTTTCATTAAAATGTCCCAGATGTGTTTCTTCTTCAGGTTCTCCATTTCTTTTACAGTGGTTTATCACTGAACATGCACCACCTCCTTGTTCTACACGTTTGTATTCCTCTTAAGCAGGGTTTAGAACTCACTCTTTTTAAGTCCATCCAACTAAACTCTCTCCTCTCAGTTGTATGACATCTCTACAACCAGGGTGGAGGCAGCGTGATGAGTGGCACATAGGGGTTCAGTGGCAGAGTAAACTAAAAACAGGCCCTTCCTGGTCCAGTCAGGAAATTATTAAGTTTCTTTGTCAAAGCAATATTTTTTCTTTTTTTAAATATTTTTCTTCTTGTTCATGAAGCAGTAGAAATTCTGTCTATTCCGTAGAGACTGAAACCACCATAGCACTGCCATTCTCTGAGCTCATGGTTCTGGGAACAATTAACTGACAAAGCAGAGGAATAGAAGCATGGAGGAGACGGCTTTCTTTCCTTTCTGTCAGTGTAATACTCCCTGCTTTGTGGGATTGTTGGTGGAGGATGATCCTCATGTAAGAAAATGTTGGTATACAGGATTGGGAGTCTACTGCAAGAGATGGGTGTGGGGCAGTGGTGTGGTGTTATTGGTGGCAGGGGGTATTTCTGGGATGTCTCTTGGCATAATTGCTTCTTTCTGTCCTTTTCCAGCTGCTAAATGAGCCTTATGAGAGCATCCACCTGTTTGACCCCATGGCTCCTAGCTGTCTCAACATAGATGGGTGTATCTGTTCTTTAGTATGAGCTCAATCACGTTGTCCTCCGTGAGAGTGCTCAGTGCATGCAAACAAAGTCATATATGCCATCCTCCTTGCAGTCCAACTTGCAATCATGTCATGGTCCATTCCCTCAGTTTATCTATGCAATCCTAGTATGTGCTAAAAATCCTTCCAGGTGGATGTTTCTAGCCTCACATCAAGGGGCTAGATGCATTTGGCACTCCTGGCCAGTGGAGGGAAATTCTTCCCAGGAAAGTGCTAGCAAATCTAGCAACTCAGCCATGCCAATTTATTGTGCTTTGACAATAAATTGAACAGTGAAGTGCACAAAAATAATTTTAACTTAACTGCTTCAATTTAACATTTCACTAACCAGTGCAATATATGTCACATATAAAACATGAACATACACAGACTCTTAGTGCAAAAGAATGAAACACCCATCTTTTGCCACCTGAGTAAGTATACAATACGGTGTTTTGCATTGAGTTTCATTCATTTACCAACACACAAGTTAAAGTGGTAGTACAACCTTACCGACACATCTACAGCACAGCTACTATGGTAAACCAGCACTCCTGCCAATTGTAGCTTATCCAAGAAATTCTTTTATTTGAAATTTTGAGCTTGATACAGGGACATGGACTTACTGAGAACATGATGTCTGTGCTTCTGCTAAGAAAAAAAAAACTTTTTTTCTGTTAATGTGCAACATTAACTCCACTTTCTGTTTAACAGGAAGTGGAGTTAAAGTTAGTATACAATCTTTTTTGTATAATTGCTGCTCTAATTAGAAAATAAAAGCATAAAGAAAGCAATTAATTATGTTTACAGTTGATTTAGATATCTATTCGCTTTCATTGTAACCCGTTTTTTGTAGCAGGGTTACAATAATTTAGTATTTACCTACACACAGGCTGGGTTACAGTTAAGTTTTATTTATTACAACTTTCAAAAGGTTACAGCACCCAGTAAGTTGGTAAAATAAATACTCTTTAAACAGTTCTAAAATGAGCACAACTCCTTAAAAAAAAAGGCTCAGCTTTCAAAAGTAATGTGTAGGAGAGTTCAGTAAAATGAATCAAGAAGCTTCAGGTTCCTCGGGGTCCACATCAGTGAGGATCTGACCTGGACTCAACACACCAACACCATCACAAGGCTCAAAGTGGACACCAGGATACTCTGCAGCTTCTACAGGTCCACCATCGAAAGTATCCTGACCAGCTGCATCACCACCTGGTACGGCAATTGCTCTGCCCTCAACCGTAAGACAGGGTGCTGAAAACTGTGCAGCACATCACCAGGACGGCGCTGCCACCCATGGAGGACCTCTACAACCAGCAGTGTAGGAAGAAGGCCAACCGGATCATTAAAGACCCCCACCACCCCAACAACTGTTCCAGCTGTTGCCATCTGGCAGACAGTACTGCAGCATCCAGTCTCACACCACCAGACTCACGGACAGTTTCATTCCACAGGCCGACTGTTGAACTCTTGAGTTGTTAGTTTTATTTTTTATTACATTATTATATTTTTGCTACTTATGTTTATTTGCACTACTGTGTTATTTTGCATTGTACTCCTTCCGTTCTTTTAATCTTCATCTCCTGTATATTGCAATGCTGAAGGAGCTTGAGACCCAAGAATTTCATTGCCAATGACTACTCCTGTAATTGTTGTGCACATGACAATAAAGAACCTTGAGAGATGCAACCGAATGCTAATTCAGTGGGAGCTGACAGATCCAGCTCCTGGAGATGCTACAAGTGTGGGAAAGAAGGTCATATACAGTGTGACTGTCCAAGAAAAAAAAAGGAAAATAAAACCCACAAGGCCGAAAGTATGATGAAGATGCAGAAGACTCATCTGAGAGTGCTTTTGTAGCTAAAGAGACTAATCGGGATGAGATGGCACAACAGGCTCAGTGGTTGGTTGACTCTGGAGCATCAAAGCACATGACTTCTCGTAAAGAAAGTCTTCAAGACTACCAACAATTTTCAGAACCACATTCTGTAAAACTTGGTGATGGCAGGTTTGTCGATGCACAAGGACTTGGCAACATCACACTGAAAATGACATTCAAAGTCAGTGATGTAAAAAATTTACACGGCTGGAGTTTAGGACCAAGAAGCGCAGGAGACCAGAGGCACGGGACAATAAAAGTTTTCTTTTATTGTCCCGGACAAAGGCAAGCGAGAATTTAACTCAAGGCAAGATCAGGCAGTGCTGGCAGGAGGCCAGCTGGTCACAATCTTCAGGAGCGTACATGTGGTCATGGTTGGGGTCATGTTCTAGGAACAGCCAAGGAATGCGGGATGATACTGCAATCAACTGGCGCTGAGTGCAGGGGGAGCTGGGTTTTTATAGTGGCAGGGTGATTGCTTGGTGATGTGCCTCAGGCATGTCTCTTCTGCCTATCGGGGACCAGCCACGCCTCCTGCCACTGCCTGGGAACAGAAAGAAAAGAAGAGGGGGAAGGAAAAGCAAAACAAAACTGAACCATCACAAAAAATGTCACAATGTATGATGTGCTGTATGTTCCCAAGCTATCTGGAAATCTTTTCTCAGTGGCAGCTGCTACCAGAAAAGGAAATACGGTGCAGTTCAAGAAATCTCATTGCTACTTTGAAGGAAAAAACAGAGCTCTTCTGGTAATGGGAACATGATCATGACACAAGACAACACAAGATCGGATGGATTGTATCAGCTGGACCTTGAGGGAAGTTTGCCAGTGTGTCATGGTGCATCAAGTGCATCAGTAGCAGCCAGCCTGTGGCATCAGTGCCTGGGCACGGTCTACTTAATGAAACAGAAAAGTGAAATTCTTAGCAATTTTAAAGAATTTGAAAAGACATTCTCCAATGAGTGTGGGCAGAAAGTCACAAGGCTGAGAACAGACAATGGTGGAGAATACACATCCAGTGAGTTTTAAGAATATCTGAGGGCTCGAGGTATCCACCACGAGATGACTGGTCCTCACGCACCTCAGCAAAACGGTGTTGCAGAAAGCTAAAACGGGACACTAATTGAAGGAGCTAGAAGTATGCTGTCTCATGCTAAGTTGCCAGTGATGTACTGGGCAGAGGCTGTAGCAACTGTAGCTTATGTACAGAACGGGTTGCCTACATCTGCTCTGAAGAAAGAGACACCCTACCAGAGGTGGAGTGGCATAAAGCCCAAGAGTGTATGAGAGTGTTTGGCTGTATTGCCTATGCACATGTCCTAGACGCAAAAAGACGAAAACTTGATAAGAAAGCAGTGAAACTTCGCTTCATGGGATATGCAAACAATGCAAAAGGCTACCATCTGTTGGATGAAGAAACAAGGAGGATTTTCATTCATCGAGATGTCATCTTCAATGAATCAAACTTCAGTTGGAAACAGGAAGTGGAAGTATCCTGTTCACTGAATGAAATATCCATCAACACAGATGAAAAAGGAACACCAGCTGACGAGGCCACTGTCAGTGAACCTGAAAGAAAAAGCAAGAGAATCAAAAAACCTCCAAAGAGATATGGATATGATGAGTTTGCTGGCATTGTAACTGTAAGATACATATTGCTGAATTGAATTGCTGATTGGAACAAATGTCCCACGAGCCATGGAACCACTTGAGGTCATCCACAGTGAGGATAATGGACCCTACGCTATAAGGACGGTGCTGGGCTGGACAGTAAATGGACCTCTGACAGGAAACGGTGGAGAGGCCAATTACTGTGAGCAGCCAGTAACTGTGAACCGTGTGTCCATTGTAAATTTGTATGAACTGTGTCAACAGCATTTTAAGATGGACTTTCCAGAGTCTGCTGTGGAGGAACAAGTGGGTCTGTGCAGGGAAGACCTGAGGTTCATGGTCACAAAGTCAGTTAAACTCATCAATGGTCCCTTCCTTTAAAAAATTCAAACATCAGCATGCCAAATAACAGGAAAGTAGTGGAAGAGCGTCAAATCCATCTGAAGAGGAGGCTCCAGAGGGATCCAGTGTTTTACAAGGAGTATAACACTTTTATTAATGATCTACTGCATAAAGGCTATGCTGAAAGAGTTCCTGATGCAGAGCTGGAAAGGAGTGATGGCAGGGTCTGGTACATACCACACCATGGTGTCCACCACCCGACAAAGGGAAAACTCAGAGTTGTGTTTCATTGTGGTGCCAGTTACAAAGGACAATATCTGAATGAAGAGCTGTTGCAAGGGCCCAATCTAACCAGCTCATTAATTGGAGTTGTAACCAGGTTCAGGAGGAAACCTGTGGTCATTATGGCTGACATAGAAGCTATGTTTCACCAAGTGCAAGTGCCCCAGATGATGCTGATCTGCTGCGATTCCTCTGGTGGCCACAAGGAGACCTGAGCACCATGCGAATACAGAATGAAGGTACACCTTTTTGGAGCCACATCCTCTCCTAGCTGTGCAAAATTTGCACTCAGGCAGTGTGCAGAGTATTTTGGACATGAGTATAAGGAGGAGATTGTGGACAAGCTGCAGCACTGTTTTTATGTGGATGATTGTTTGGTGGCAGTTGCAACAGAGGAGGAAGCACTGACCCTCTATCATGAGCTCATGTCTCTGTGTGCTAAAGGTGGTTTTTGTTTGACCAAGTGGCACAGTAACAGACCTGAAGTGCTCAAAGCCATCCCAGAGCTCCGGAGAGCTAAAGGCATGAGGTAGTTGGACCTGGACCAAGAGTTTATGCCCATTGAAAGAGTGCTGTGTCTACAGTGGTGTATCAAGTCAGACACTTTAAATTCAAAATTGTATTGAAGGACAGACCACTCAACCGCAGAGGCATCCTTTTTATTGTAAGCTCTATTTATGACCCTCTGGGCATATTAAGTCCCCTTGTTCTGACAGCAAAAGGGATCTTGAGGGATTTGTGCAGAAGAGGAGTTGGTTGGGATGACCCCATACCAAAGACTGTCTCTAAAGAATGGTTTAAGTGGGTGCAAGGGCTCCACATACTGGACAAATTTGAGCTACCCAGATGTTTAAAACCTCTGGAGTTTGGAGATGTTATAACTGTACCATAGCCTCCTCAGAAGCATTGCAGAAATGATGTATTTGCACAGTCACTTACCTGCTGTCACAGAACGAGCATCTCCAAATGCAGTGTTTTTATTATGGGAAAGGCTCCTGTTGCCCCACTGAAGACAATTCCAATTTCAAGAATGGAACTGATTGCTGCAACAATGGCCAGCCGCATGGATTTCCTGTGGAAGAAAGAGCTGCACATGAATTTTCAGGAATCTGTGTTTTGGACTGACTAAAATATATTATCAACGAAAACTCTAGATTTAAGGTTTTTATTGCCAATCGTGTTTCAGAGATACTGAAATCATCTCGCCCTGCTCAGTGGAGGTACGTGGATACAGCTTTAAATCCAGCAGACGCAGCATCCAGAGGGGTCAAAGTGGAAGCATTTCTAAAGGACAAACTCTGGTTAACAGGACCTCCATTTCTTTGTCAACCTGAGGCAGAATGGCCTGTGAACCCTGAGCCTGTGAGCCATCTCTCGTAGGACGATCCAGAGATGAAGAAAAGTGTTGTCAACGCTGTACGAACTGGAGAGGATTCCACTACTCACCTGATCCATCATTATTCCTCGTGGATCTGACTAAAGAAAACTGTGGCATGGTGGCTGAAGTACAAGGGATGGTTGTGGTCATGTATCAGGAAGAGAAAAAGGCTAATAGCCAAGCAGAGTGAAGACAGCATGCAGCAACAGACAATGACGGAGCAGGAAATGTGCGCACAGAAAAGCGCAGCTGTCCTGGGAGCTCTCACAGTGGAGGACATTGACAAGGCTGAGTTGGCCATAATTCAGTTCAGAAGAGAAAGTTTTTAGAGGAGTTCTTGTGTCTGGAAAAGGAACAAATTGTCAAGAAAATTAGTCACCTGTACAAGTTGTGTCCAAGGCTGGAGGATGGAGTCTTACGTGTGGGAGGACGACTCAGTAAAGCAGCACTTCCTTTGGAGGCTAAGCATTCTATTATTCTTTCAAAAGACCTTCATATTTCTACCCTACTGCTGAGAAGTATACATCAAGAGGTGGGACACAGCGGTCGCAACCACATGTTGTCCAAGCTCAGGGAGAAATACTGTCCAAGTGCAGAAGACTTAATGCCACTCCAGTTTACTCAGCAGATGGCAGACTTGCCCACAGAACGACTCAAGCCTGATGAACCTCGTTTCACTTGTGTGGGAGTTGATTGTTTTGGACCCATCAAAGTGAGGAGCAGGAAGAGTATAGTGAAGAGGTATGGTGTCCTTTTTACCTGTCTTGCTTTAAGAGCTATTCACATTGAGATGGCACCTTCTTTGGATACTGACTACGGATATCCAGAAGAGGACAGGTCCACGAGCTGCGTTCCGACAATGGAACAAATTTTGTGGGAACAGAATGTGAGTTAAAAACAGCAACTTCAAAGTAGAACCAGGCACAGGTGCATGATGTGTTACTCCAAAAGGGCATCAAGTGGACATTCAACCCCCTTGCTGGATCACATAATGGAGGAGTGTGGGAAAGGATGATCAGATCGGTGAGGAAAGTCCTGAACTCCACTCTTAAGGTACAACGCTTGGATGAGGAGGGACTCCACACAGTTCTCTGTGAAGTGGAAGCCGTTATTAACAGCAGGCCTATCACCAAGACCTCCATGGATCCTAACAACCTGGAAGCACTGACACCGAACCATCTGTTACTGCTTAAGAACCAGCCTTCATTACCACCTGGAGAGTTCCAAGCAGCAGATCTGTATGCACAGAGAAGATGGAGACAAGTCCAGTACATATCTGATCTGTTCTGGAACCGCTGGACAAAGGAGTATCTGCCTCTGTTACAGGAACGACAGAGATGGACTGGGGTCCAGAGAAACCGTGTAGCAGGAGATCTAGTTTTACTTAGTATAGTACTGCACAGTAGTACAGTACTTAGTACAGGATAGTACTGCACCTCGTAATTCCTGGATTATGGGACGTGTCTTGCAATCCTTTCTGGATCGCAAGGGATTTGTGCGAAAAATTCGGATTAAGACAAGGACAAGTTGCTTGGACAGACCTATATCCAAGGTGTGTTTGTTGCTGTAGAAAAAGGAGGCAGCATGAGGATGTAGCTGATCTCTAAATGGACTTTAAGTTTTCTGGACTGGAACTTTGTACTGATCGGTTATAGAGATGACCAGAAGAAGGAATATTCTGTGTAATGACTTATTCCTGTACTTGAGCAATTTATTAGACCTTTTTTGTATTTTTAAAAAAAAATTGATATATTGATTTATTATGTCTCTTATTGTGTTTTGAATGTGAATTATTATGTGAGACCTAATAATTAGGGGCTGGTGTGTAAGAGACATACAGGTAGAGAGAGAGGAGCACGGGGTAATGTGTGTGTGTGTGTGTGAGTTGTAGAGGCGGGGTTCACCTCATAGTGGGCGTGTGTGCATGCGGAAGTGTGTGTGGTAAAGGTGAGCACTCACTAGTCACCAGGGGAAGAGAGAGTCAGTTGGGTAGCAACCGTAATTTTTGTTGACCGCTAATGCGCTACGCTAATGCACTACGCTACTGCGCTATTCATTAATTTTTATCTGTATAATCCATTTGTTTAATTTTTCCATTCACCCATCCGTGTTGCGCTGTGATGACTCTGATCTGTTTGAATCAATAAATACATCAAAAGAATCTTTGGATCTCAGCGTCTCACCTGTTACAATAACCTCCGATAGCACGTCACAAATCTATGAACCCAAGGACCCAACCATCAGACTTTTAGCGGCTAAAAGGTTCATGTTGGAAGCCACAACAGTAACTGTTGACCATTATGCTAATATGTGTTGTGTTACAGAGCCAAGCACACTGAAAGAGGCACTGACAAGTCCTAATGCAAAGGAATGGCAGGAAGTAGCTGACTTGGAGTATGAGTCACTGATAGAAAATGAAACATGGGACTTGGTGACTCTACCAAAGGACCACAAAGCCATTGTATCAAGATGGGTGTTCAAAGTCAAGCATCACAGTGACAGATGAGTGGAGAGACACAAGTGTAGACTCATTGCCAAAGGCTATTCATAGACATATGGTGCTGACTATGATGAAACAGTTTCACCTGTGGTACGATTTCAGCTCGATTAGTACATTACTGTCCTTTGCTGTCCAGAATAATCTACAACCAGAAGGATACGACAAACCAGGTCAGAAACATCTAGTGTGGAAGCTGAAGAAGTCAGTATATGGACTGAAACAGTCTCCTCGGTGTCACAGAGTTTATAGAGGACATTGACTTTAAACAGCGCACATCAGATCTGTGTGGTGTGTGTTTGTGAGACTTCAACATGAGCTAGAGATACTCTTGAAGGGTACAGTGAGCCTTGCCCTCAAGTATGAATGGTCAGAGTTGGAAACTTTGATTGGTTTCTCAGATGTTGAGTGGGCTGGAGATCAGGATGACCGTGGCTCAACAACCGGTAATGTCTTCTTACTGAGTGAAGGAGCAGTGAGTTGGCTCAGTAAAAAACAGGCAACAGTTTCACTCAACAGCAGAAGCTGAGTATGTTGCACTCAGCCCAGCAGCTCAAGAAAGTACCTGGTTGAAGCGGTTACTGGCTGATCTTGGAATGAGTGATCCTGTGAATCATTCAAGAACAAAACACATAGACATCTGCTACCACTACATTCCTGAATGTGTAAAGAATTGGCAAATACAAGTTCAGTATTGTCCAACAGTTGATATGAAGGCAGATAGAAGGCATCCACTATGCCATCCTGTTCCGCACCTCGGCCTCTGACAGCATTTGGAACCAGCCTGCCTTAGTGGATGCCTTCTACCAGGGGCTCTCTGAGGAGTTAAAGAACCACCTGGGTCCCCTAGAACTCCCTTCTGAGCTTGATGCCCTGGTCTCCCTGGCTTCTAGGTTGGGCCAGAGGCTTGGAATGTCAATGAGGGTGCTCCACCCAACATCACTCAGGATTTTCATCTCCCCAGAGATTCAACCAGATGAACCTCCCTCGAGCTCCTTCTCCTGAGTCGGGTATCACTCATCAGCTACCTGGGCCCATGCAGATTGGACACACCAGGCTGCATCTACTTTGCTCAGCTTGGCCACCGGATTGCGAACTGCCTGGTGAAAGGTTCTCCACCAGCCCTCTCCCCCCAGTATATGGTGGGTTCCACACATTGCAACCAAAAGACCCAGAGACAGTTATCTGAACTATCACTTACCTGACACCAAGACAATAAATCAAAGTTCTAATTGACTCAGTAGCTGACACCAGCCTGATGGATTATACCTCCACAAAAAGTTTGAACATAAAATGTGTCCCCCTGACCGAACCCCTCATAGCCACAGCCTTGGATGGCAGGCTCCTGTGTGAAGTCACTTAACAAACATCCACACTTATCTTCCCAGATGGACATTCTGAAAAACTCTCTATCACTCTGTATCTTACCCTCTTATTCTTGGTTACCCATGGTTAATTCAGCACAATCCATACATAAACTGGTTATGTGGTAGCATTCTGTCTTGGAGTGATCATTGCCTGCAAACTTGTTTTCCTGGTCAGTCTGTTCCTCACCCTGTTGTCAAGTCTTCCTCATCCTCAGAGCCAGTTCTTAACCCAGATCTCAGGGGGACCCAGAGTGCTATCATGACCTGCATGAGGTCTTTAACAAGAGTAAGGCTTCTTCTCTTACTCCACACTGGGAGTTTGACTGCACCAAGGACCTGCTCCCAGGGGCCCCCACATCCAGGTCCCTGGCTACAACACCAAACCCAGTCAACAGGGACCAGGTTACGATCCCAAGCCCAAGGTGCCTAGTTATGATGCCAAGCCCAGGTGGGGGTGAGGCTAGCAATATTTTTAACAACAAAATTTTAAAGTAATAAACTGAAATTTAAAATTGTGTTAGTTAAAACAGAATTAAGTGATAAATCAACTTGAGCAAAGTCATTATGAGCAAAGTCATATTGTTTACCCAGCAGGTAAAATGTCCATCCAACCATCCATCCATGTTCCATACCGCTTAACTGTGTAAGGTTGCAAGGGTGCTGGATCAGCTGGATGAGGGTGGGGCACACCCTCGACCAGTCACCAGTTTATCACAGGGCTGACGCATAGAAAAACATCCATTCACACAAAGTCAGACCTATTGGCAATTAGTTTGAACAGTCACGCAGGCAGATCGCACAGAAAGGCGGCTGGGCGTTGGATACCAAGAACCTCCTTGCTGTGAGGCAACAGTGGTAACCAATGCACCACCCCAGGAGCAAAATGTGACTCCTGTAATAGATGTGTACTTCTGATCACTTTAAAAATACGTATAATATAAAACATACAAAGTTAACATACGCCTTAATCAGGAATCAAACAACACTTTGAATAAGTGTTTTCAGTGTCATAATGTAAGTACTTATAACACTTAACCTGTTAAGCCCCAAGCACATAGTCTGACATCTATCTGTTGATCCTTTGTCATGTTCAAGTTAAGCAAAAGTCAATGTATGTTATTTAAGTTGTTGATTAAAGCTAACATAGAAAAAACATTAACAAATTACAAATTTGAAAAACTCCATCAGAATAATGAAGTCTAAAAAAATCAAAAATAGAAAAATACAGTTGTGTATGAAGGTAATTTATTTGAAATGCCTTGTGTAAGAATGGTGCTATACATAGTGCTTTACCTGCAGCCTGCATACACTGTCTTTTTTGAGCTTTCACCTGAGTGGTGTTCCTTCCAGAGATAACTTTGGTCTTAATTGGAGCAATAGCATCCATAACAGTTACAACATTGGAGCTGAAACTATTCACAAGGTCATTGACAGAGGCCGAGGGCAGAGCTGGTGATGCTACAAATGTCACAGGTGGAGTTGTGGACCGAGAAGTGCAGGAGACCAGAGGCACGAAACACAAGCTTTTTTATTGTCTTTCAGTGCAAGACTGCGCAGAAATAACACAAGGAGCAACCCAGGTGGTGATGGCGGTGCTGGTTGAACCCTTTGGGAACGTGGTCTGGGTCAAAGATTGTGGTCGTAGCCTTAGCCAAGGAACGCAGGATGATACTGCAATCATCTGGCGACAAGCAAAGGGAGAGCTGGGGTTTTGTAGGGACAGTGTGATTGCTGCTGATCAGTGTCAGGTGTGTCTCGTCTGCCTGTTGGGGACCAGCCACGCCTCCTGCCACTGCCTGGGGACAGGAAAACCAACAAAAGGGAGAGGGAAGCAGCTGAAAAGTAGAACCAAAACTGACCCGCCACAATAAAAGCCCTAGTGAATAATGTACAGGTGCTATGTTAATAGGTTGCTTTTTATCACCTATCAGAGACGAGGTTCCAAGTGTACAATCATTTTATTTAACAACAATAAGATTTAAAAAAGACACACTTCTAAGAAGTATAAAGTGGTGGGAAAGAGACCTGACCCAGAGCTGAGGCACCGGCGGGAGAGTGGATCGTGGGGAGTGACTGGAGACCCTAAAAAGCAGACCTCACACACCCGTGGCACACACACCAACGCCCAAACGCATGCACACACACCACACAGGGGCGAGGGGTGCGTGACCACGGAGAACACGGCACAGCACACAGGAAGAGGGGGTCCCGCCACCAATGCCACCAACTCCACTGTCGCTCCTCAGCTGCTGGGACAGAAGAAAAGAATTAGGGTGTGGGGGAAAACACAGATTTATAAAATCAGGCCTAAATGAACCAAAAAAATAGAAAAGGAATGATAACTAAATGCAAAGGAAACCAAGAAAATACCAAAACAGCGAAACAGTGAATCAAAATAACCACCAAACTAACCCCGGGTAAATCACAGAGCAAAACACACATATATACACAAAATTAGGAACCAGAAAGGGGGTAAGGATGGAATAGTCCACCCGGCAAGGAATCTAGTTTAAAATCGCTGTCCCTGCAGCCGGTCCAATCGCTTCCGACCCGGGTCGGGTCGGTGAGCGGAGCTTCGGCAGCGGGCACACAAATTTAAAATGTCGGCAAAATAACCGGGGGCAAAGCAGCAGCGTTTTGGGACAGGCTTTCATTGGCCGGCTCCACCACGATGACGCGGACTCCTGCAATTAACATAAGCGGGTTCGTGCGGATGTAAGTGGAGACTAGCCGAGTGACTCGCGGAGGCACCAAACGGACACACCTATCGGATCGCATAAGCCGTGCGGGAAACGAGGAAACCCAACAGCGGAGACGGTACGCCGCCAGCCAGTGCAGCTAGGGCAGCGGCAACCCTCGCAGCCCCACAGTGCCCTCAGCTCCCGGGCAACAACCCTGAGGACGCCACAAAGCCCCCTCGTGAATCACTACTGGCAGCTAAAGCACTTAAGTGGCAACCGCCAGCCTACCTGACACCAGCGGAGACGCTGAACCGGAAATGGAGCAAACCCTAACTAGTTAGAAAAAACAGCCTGGATAGAAGGTTTAGTATAAACATGTAGTAGTGTGTTCATACTAAGGACAATATGTATACTTACACACATATATAGTGCATACTGTAGGCACCAAAGTGTTAATAATAAACTGCATAATAAGAAAGCAGGACAATGGTATCCTTGGACAAACTGGTGTTTCAAACAGGGTGTAAGTCAAGTCGAAAAATAAAAATCTGTCCATTTGTTATGGTTTAGTAATGCTTGATATTCTGTTGTTGCTTTGAATTTTGCTTAATGTATATAATTTCTTAAATCATTTACTTTTAACATCCATGGAATGAATCCTTCTGCCTGTAACCTATCCAGTATATTATATCAACATCAAGAGGGTTTCTAGAAGGTGTACCGTAAGTTTTAACTTGCCTCACAGTCCCTTTGGCCTTACTGGTACTATGTTTGCTGATAATTCATATTTATAACCCCTGGCTTTATAATAAAATCTGATTGATTCATGAGCTTAAAAATTATACCCAAACCCCCAACAATGATTTTTGATTAATTGACAACATCGGGCTATTTAACTCATTCTCCATGTTAGGATTGTGTCTTGTGGAATGAATACATGCTTGCAGTTCAAAAAGTTTAGTTCACCCTCATCACAGTCTGGAATCTCTTCATGGATGGGCAGCTCCCGTTCCTCCAAAGTGTGGGGGGAGGGGCAGGTCTCCTGGTATTGTTCCTTGAAAAGGCTGTGAAAAATATGCAGTGAGTTGAGAGTCTGGGATGTGGCACACAGGAACCCAGGATATCTCCTCCGGGCCATAACCCTCCAAGTCCACCAGATATTGCATTCCTCAGCCCCGAAAGGTGGGATCCCAACAGCAGTTTCACCTTGTTGGTGGGGCCTCCCTTAATGAGATGAGATGCGTAAGTGGCAAAAGTGGAGCTGCAGACCTGAATGGGCTCTCCTGGACCTGCTTCACTCTGGAAATATGAAAGCTTGGAATGATCGGCATGGAGGAGGGGGAGCCTCAGCCTCATTGCTGTCAGGTTGATGACCCTTTCACTAGGAAAGGGACTGATGAACCTATGTACCAGTTTCTTAAATTCCACAATGAAGGGAGGGTCCCAGATGGAAAGCCAAATGCTCTGACTGACCTGGTTGGCATCAGGGCCTGACTATGGCATCAGTTGACTGAGGTAGAGCAGTGGTTGGCTGAGTGCGGGAAGGAGGCTCAAGCTTGGGTCTAGGTCGGGTGACAGTGTCAGCCAGGGTGCCTCCCTCTCTTGTGCAGGGAAGAGGGGGGGCTGATATTCATTGGTGCACTAGAATGGAGAGAGGCCTGTGGCTAAGCTGATCAGGTTGTTGAGTGCATATATTTCCCCTTTAGGGCTTTAGGCTTGTAGTTGGTGATCTGCCTGAGCCCTTTCCGGACAGACGCAGAGTCACTAGCAGAGAACTGGTGTTAGAGCTTCTCAGAGTACAGTCGTTTAACCTCTTTCACCACCTTGCTAAACTTGTACTTCACCTCTTTGAATCTGTCTTTGTCCCCACTTCCGAAGGCCTTTTCCTTAGCTGTCTGAGTTTGACTGTGAACGAGGGTTTGTCATTGTTGTAACTCACCCTGGTGCGTGATGGAACACAGCAGTCCTCACAGAAGCTGATGTATGATGTCACAGCCTCCTGCTACTGTTGGTAGCAGTCCTGAACACATCCCAGTCAGCCCAAACATGCCTGGAGATCCTCCACAGCCTCACTGGTCCACTTCAGGAGAACAGTGCTGCTGGACCACTGTCACATTGTTGCACCAACCACTGTTGATAGAGAAACAGATTCCTCCACCTTTTTGTTTTGCCCAAAAGTTCTGTGTCCATGTCTGCTCTGTAGAATTGGAATACCGAATCCACACAGCCATGTTTCCGTGAAGCACAAAACAGCAGATGAAGAAAAGTTGCTGTTTTTCCCCGACAGCAGTTGTAATTCTTCCAGTTTGTCAGGCAGTGAACGCACGTTAGAGACAAATATTCCCAGTAACGGTTTGTGTAATCCATGCTGGTGAAGACGGATGAGCACACCAGCCTGTTTCCCTCTCCTCTGGCGTTTAGCTGTGTGAGCAAAGGTGGGCACACCTTTGACCAAGATGTCCAAAATTTCCATTGTTGGGAGAAGAAAATTAGGAAATAAATCCTCTAGTGTTGTTATCTTGATGTTCATGAGCTCTTCTCTGGTGAAAGAGCTCCAGGTACGATGGCAAAACAAAACAACATGCACCTTCACACCGAGGCAGGCATTCGCGGCGACATCTTGGAATGGAACCATGTAGAGGCAGAATGCTGGCACAGAATGCTCCCCACCACGAGGCATCCACCTACACAACAAACTGTCAGTCTTGGTCAGGTATCTGGAGGATGGAAAGCTTTGCCCACAGCTATGGACCACCTGAATTGCACAGTGGAGGAGGTGAGGGCTGTGACCATGTTATGATCCATGTTCTTTTGGTTTCTGTCTTGTTGGTGTGTTTTTCCTCTGTCTGCATTTTCACATGTTTCAGGTGGTTCCTGGTAGTACTCTCCTGTAGCCCCTGTCCCCGCTTTGCCTTTCCCTGTGAGTTAGGGCTCCCTCTTGTGTTCTCCCTTATGGTTAATCATCTGGTTAATTCTCTGCACCTGTGTCTTGTTTGCTCATTACCGCCCTTCTGTGTATATGTATCCCTGCCTTCCAGTTGCCTGTCGTCTAAATGTGACCAGGTCATTCTGCGCCAAGAGTCCTGTACGCCAGCTGTTTTCTGAGACACCATTTGCCTGACCACTGTTTCTTGGGGGTCAGGCTTTCTTTCTAGTCCTTTTTGGATTTGTTTGTGATTTCCCTGGTTTTGACCTTGCCTGTCTGACTACAGTTCTGGTTTTCGCTGCCCTGGTTTTTTGACTCTGTTTAAGGACTACTACTCTGCTTTTGGATCACGGACTTTGGATTTGTTGCTGAATAAAGGTTATTGCTGCCAACCACACTGTCTTGCAATTGGTTCCTGTACTGACCATTAGAGAGCAGGGAGGTTATATAGCTATTGTTTTGGATAAAGCATCTGTAAAAGTCTGCAAACCCCAGAAACTACTATAGTTTTTTGGGGGGGAGTGTGGGACAGTCCATGACGAGACTGCAGTGACCTTTTCCGGATCTCTCTATAAGCAGTCCTATGCCACATGGTCTCCAAAAAGGAGATGGAAGGGACATGAAACTCACACTTCTCAGCCTTGAAAAAGAGTGAATTTATTAGAAGGTGTTGGAAGACTGACTTGATGTGATGGACATGCTCCTTGCAAGAAATGGAAAAGATAAGGATGCCATCCAGGGAAACAAACACATATTTGTTTAACATATCTCAAAGTAGTGGTGGGCAGAGCGAGGCTTCATGAAACACTGAAACAGTTGAAACAATTGTTTCATGTGTATTCGGGAAGATACATATGGGTGAAAGACTTATTGAATTACAAATTGGTAATGAAGATTTAAAAACAATCGTGACATTGAACATTTGTTAATCATAAAGATTTTTATTTCAAAATAGAACTTGTTCTGCTGTTGTAGGACTGAGTCTGCTTCTTTTTTTACTGACAATGTCTCCAGCCTTTGAAAAAAATCTTTCACATGGTACACTTGTGGCAGGTAAACAAAGATATTTTTTGGACAGAATATATAGATTCGGAAACAATGCAGCCCTTTCTTTCCAGTAGTTCAGTGGGCAGTGATGTCTTGGTAAAAAGGCGTCTACTATCTCCTATCACAAAATCTCTCTCTTATCGCAAAATCTCTCCTCACAAAAACCCTCGAGTTCAAGGCGGGCTAATAGCTCTTTTAAAGTTTGTGGGCCAAAGCCGATACAGATGTGTCATTGTGTGATTTGTTGCCAACCACCTTGTCAATCAAACGTAAAAACAGCAGGTGTGTCACCTGTTGGGATGAGTTTGAAACAGTCGTGAAACACAAAAGCTTCGTGATGTCATAGTCACGTGACATGGGCGCTTCGAAACGAGGTTTGAAACAGTGTTTCGAAACACTTGCGCTTTGGGATCTCGACACCGTGTCGAAACATCTGTCTCGTATCTGCCATCCCTATCTCAAAGCACATTTTTGACCATGGCCTGGAACATGGCAAGGGCATTTGTAAGTCTGAAGGGTATTACCAGATACAGGCCCGTAGGAGTGTTGAAGCTCACTTTTACTTGTAGCCCTCCCAGATCCGGATCAGATGCTAGGCATTGCAGAGGTTGACCTTAGGGAAGATAGTGGCCCCCTCCTTATGGTAATGTCATCAAGGCCCCAGTAGTTGACTGATGGATGGAAAGTCTTTTTTCTCCACTGGAATGGAACTGGTTGTTGGCAAGCATACTGGAGGAGAAGCTTGCTTCATGTTGACTTGGTGGCAAGACAAGCTCCACTCCAGGATGAATCCAATTGTCCAGTTGATGTGGGGGTTATGTTGGCAAAGCCAGGGCTAGGCCAGTATAAGAGACCACAGTCTGTCAAGATAGGCCCCCATCACTCATTCTCCCTGTGTTTAAGCACAGGGGCTCCATAAGGCTGTGTCCTGAGCCCATTCTTGTACCCCCTATACACACAAACTACTGCAAGCCTACACACAACACCCATGCCATTATTAAATTTGCAAATGACACTACACAGGTACATCTGATCAGTGGGGAAGACGAGAAAGTGTACAGTGAGGAGATGGAGAGATTGACAGACTAGTGTGAATTAAACAAGAAGAAGAAACCAAGAAGACCAGAAAGAAGAGGGAGGACAATCAACCCCTGGAGATAGGGCTGTGAATATTCTCATTTGCCCAGGTCATGGTTATCTCAAGGAAATTTTAATCAAAATCAACTGGACTAACTTTGTAGGTCTTGAAGACATTTCGCCTCTCATCCAAGAGGCTCCATCAGTTCGCACTGGTCTGACTAGGGTGAGCTAGTCTGACAAACTGGTGTGGAGAGCCAGGGTATTTAACCTCTGTGGGGGATTGTCACAAGGCCAATGATTTCATAGGGTCATGAGTGACCCAGTCCCCTGTCTACTAAGCCCTGCTTTTTACTTGGCACCCAGATCAATACGGCTGGCCTGGATACAATACATGCAGGGGTTAGCACGGGAGGTTGTTCCTTTTGTGTGAGTTTTGGTCATCCGAGCTGCGTCGGTTCCTATTCATGTGATAGTGGTGGCCCCTAGGCCAGCTTGGAGACTGCAAGATGAAGCCCCATCATTTGGCCTGTATGCAAAGATCAGGTCTCCTCAGAATGAAATGTGGGCATTTGTAAGGTGAACAGGATGGAGCAGTTGGTCAGGAAAAGGTGGCAAGTCTCTGGCTCTTCAGTGTAGTGCTAAGGGGTTCTAACTTGGAACTTGTGAATAGGGGCTGGCAAGAAGGAGAAGGAACCATTAGTCGTGGAGATGGTCCAAAACTTCTTGACTGGGATAAAGCAATCATCATCTGCTGTTCCTGGTCAGCTCGTGCAGCTATGCCTTTGCTGTGGGCTGCAGTCAACTGCCTTGCTTTGATGGCAGCTTTGTGTTATTGGAGGATGCCTTAAAACTTCTCCCCCCTTCTATCCCATGGAGACGTGGTATGTTCTGGGTCCATGACTGGCAAGATTGTACTGTAATGTGTACAACACCAGACCTTGAGAACACTTTGGATTAAACATTTGCTAGAGGATGAGAGTTGAGCTGAGTAAAAAGCAGGGGAAAGTGAATACAGTTAAGGCAAGAGCTCTGGCAAACAGTCTTCGTGGCAAGACGTCCCTCAGCCTTGGAAGCAGGCAGACAAAAACCAAACAGGGCAGAGACTTAGTTCATGGTCAAGGAGAGAAGGTTTAGGCATTTACCGGGTAAGCATCTCAGAGAGCAGGTCAGAGGCGAATAGGGTCAATATGGGGCGATCAGTCTGAGAATGAATGCTAAAGAGCCTTGCATGGATGCACAAAGAACAATCTGGCAATGAGTGAGTGAACTGGGTCAATTGGTGATGAGTTGGTGAATGGGTATAGACTGATGAGGTGGGAATGGCTGGCCAGTAGAGGAGAGCAGAAGCAGGAGAGTGAAAAGTTTCTGGCAGGTGGCAGATAAAACATGGAGCAGACTATAAGAGAAAAACATTTTATTGTTTTGATAAACAAGATTAAAATCATCACCTTGCACTACGAATCAAATCATCTGTTGGAGACTCATCAGTCAACTAAGATTCTTCAAGTAAAGCACTTGTTTGTTTGTTTGTTTTTTTGTTTTTTTTTGGGGGTTGTCAGTCAGTGTGCATTAAAATAACATGATAAATCAGAATTTTTGTTTCATTGTTTCCCAAGCAGGTTCAAGGAGACAAAATAGAGAAGCAAAGTACAATATATTTTTAATACAGCCATTTTAAGCAAGTAAAATATTTTAATGTTCAGTTCCCAATATCAAGTAGTAAAGATAACAGACAAAATGTCTAACTCTTAACTGTTCACTTTCCGTTTCTTACCAACAGCCGATGGTAACGTGGTACAAGGAAGTTACTTTAACCCAAGACCATTATCTTTCTCTAACTGTCACAAAGTTGTTTTATGCGTTATAGCAAACCAAAGCTTAGAAACCTAAAAATCTGCACTGTTCAATATCCATGCCATACAAACACTGTGTCCCCAGTTTCAATTTAAATAAATGCAAAATACTAAAAAAATCATTTCAATAAACAATATACCTGACTAAAACATACTCTGCGACCTGAAAAAGACAATGCACACTCATTCTTTGCAATGATGTGACTGTCAAAAAAAAGATTAGTTCTACTTGTCTGCTAACTGTTGCATGTGCTTTAAATCTCAATCAAATATATTGGCAACATCTGGAAAATTAAAGGGGCAAACACACAGTGGGATGATTTGCTTTCTTTTTTAGTTATCCTAATTATTTTCTATCAAGCCTTTGCAGTACAGGCCCCTCGGCTGTGGAACAGCCTTCCACTGAGCAACTGAGGTCAACTGGCTCTGATGCTCCTTTTAAATCTTGACTTAAAATTTTACTTTCATCACAACTTATAGTCACCATTTCTGTGGCAATATGCAATTTTTTCAGGGTTGTTATTTTGTTATTATTCTGTTGCAAATGTTAATTTTTTTTATTGATTTTTATTTTAATGTTGTTTCCTCAACCTTTGGAAAGCACTCTGCACTTATTGTTTGAAAAGTGCTCTGAATTAAATTATTATATACATATTTATTTGTAGAAAATGAGAAATGAAGAAATGTTTTGTGTGACTGCCTGATATACCATGATCGGATACTCACTGCCTCTGTGTACACATGACTCTTCTGTCCCTCACACACACATATGCATGAATATACACACATAATACAAGCCCACTATTAGCCTTATTCAGTGGACTGGAAATGCTGTCTGAGTAGTTGTAAAAAATTAACGCTGATGTGGTCACACACTTTTACAAGGAGCAGCATTGTGGACATCCATACCAGATGCCGGGTGTGCCCTGAGCTCAGAGGCATCACTGTGAGGGGAGAAAGCCAGTGTGGGGAAATAAGCACCTGTCATGTGCCAACTGAAGTGTTAAGTGCACAAATTGTGGAGGCGAGGGTGATGTTTCCGCAGGGGTGACAGCTCTGGGTCTGGGTGCCATGTCAGGCCCTGGCATATCATGCAGAGCCCCCCTACCCTCCCCATATTATCCCTGGCCTTGCCGCTTGCTGAGGGGCACAATGGCAGCTATTATTTACTGGATGTCTGCCTCATTTCCTTATATTCATCCTGGCTGGCTATCACAGTGCCACAGGGGGTATGGTGCCCCCCCTTGTGTCATCGCTGAGGGGCAACAGTGGCAAAACAATCTCTGGTGAACATTTAGATCATTTATTCAAGGCGCCGGGTGGCAGCCGCAAACCAAATTGCCCATATTTGTGCACTGAGGTCCTCTCCTCGTGCCTCTCCCTTCAGGTTGGGCATGAATGTGAGCCATGGAAGGTGCATAAGGCTGGGTGTCATAGGGCCTCATCACAAACTAACACTAATAACACATGAAAGTCTTCCTGTGAACAGTGTGAAAGTGTAAAATGTATGATAAATTGAGCGTGCCAGGGGGGCTTTATGGCTGTGAAACACTGTGGCTGGTCGCAAGCATTGTTATGACTATGGCTATTTAGGATCATTGGAGTTGACAGTGTACTACTGGAAGCAATATAGGCCAAATTTATCTGGGTTTTGTATGCCACTGAACAGTACTAACAGTGTGAAAGACAGACACAAAGTTATTCAATATTTCTGAATTTAACAGAATTTCAAGGATATGATAAAGACCAGTGGACCAGGCTAATGTTATTAAGTAAAAAGCCTAATTCTAAAAGATGACAGCACCTCAGAAATAAAAATTTTTTATTTGTCCACCTATTGTCATGGTGTTAGCAGTGGAGACTTATGAATAAATAAGTGGGTGTATTCAGATACAAATGGGTAGAGAAGCAGCAGGTAATCATTTTGGGCTAATGTGTTCCTGAAATAGAGGTGTATGAGACTGGCTCAGCAGTCTGCAAACATCTGCACGAGCCAGATGAGAATCACATGAGCCAGTGCAGGAAGAAAAGACTTGCTTTTGTCTTCACCTTTGCTGCCACCCACTGTACAAACTCAGGGCTCAGAGTTGCCACAGCACATGGTGTCAAATAGAATCATGCCTGTTTGTTATAAAGACAATTGAGAATGATTTTTTTCCCCTGAATAATTGTAAGAGCACCTTACATTAACATGTCTTATTATTTAGTGCTTCATTATATATATTACACAAAGTACACCCTACTGAAACAAAGATACTTTCCATTTTTCAGCTTACTTCACATGAGAGGTAGGGTGTGTCTTGCTGCCATCTCCTGGAAGACTTTATGAAACACAAACATATATATATATATAATCTTTCTAAATTTTTATATATATATATAGTAAAAAACAAATAAATAAACCAAATGATGACACAGCACTTAATAAAACTAGAAAATTCCAGTGGAAATTTTGATATGTGCATGCTGAGCGACCGCACCTGAACCCACCACGCGGGCTGACATGCCGAAAGCACGTCCAAAATGTGGCCCCAAACGGCGTGCCCCGACTCAGATGCCGTAGCTCCTATTGCAGAGAGTGTGCGTGTGTGGGTTTGTGTTTGTATGTCTCTGTGACACACACATCAACGACATAAGTAAACATGTGTCCGTGTAAGAAATAAATACAATGAAACGAGGAGGAAGTTCAGGAGGCAACCATGTATTAAAAGTCAAAGAACAAACGCTTCAGGAACAGTCTCAAGAACACTAATCTTTGTAACATGTAACGCAATATAAAGTATAATCAAGTAAACAGTGAAATGAAAATTGCTCATAATTCAGTCCTTGTCCATGTGTGTGCGTGTGTGTAGTGTGTCTCTGTGTCTGTATGTTTGTGTACATATATGTTAGTGTGCCTTTGTGTGCGGGTGTGCTGTTGGATATGTGAGCAAGCATCTGTGTGTGTGTGTCTGTGTATGTTTGTGTGCATGTGTGATGTTGGATATGTGAGCAACCATCCGTGTGTGTTTGTGTGTGTGTTTGTGTGTGTGTGTGTGCTGTTGGATATGTGAGCAACCATCTGTGTGTGTGTGTGTGTGTGTGTGTGTGTGTGTGTGTGTGTGTGTGTGTGTGTATACGTGCATATGTGTGCATATATTTTTGTGTGTATGTGTGTATATGTGTTTGTGTGTGTGTGTGTGTGTGTGTGTGTGTGTGTGTGTTTATATGTGCATAGGTGTGCGTGTATGTTTGTGTGTGTGTGTGTATGTGTTTGTAGAGTTTTTCCTCTGTTTAGTTTTCATTTTTTTTGTACAGGTCATACTTATGTAGTGCGGGACCGGGCACTGCCGCGTCCTCTCATCAGGGAACTTTATTCCAGGGGAAGGAAGTTAGTCAAAGAGTACTAAGATAGAAGACGCAACTACGGCGTATGGTTAAGAATTTTATTTTAGAGTCACGGAAGATGAGTTTAGAGTCAGCACTGAGGCCCGTTGACCCGTCCACTTTAAGAGTTGGAGAGACAAAGCCCCGAACTAAGGAAATCATACGTTTTTATACATCTTGACTCCTCTTGGGACCAGGACGCATATCCTTGAGTGTTATCCTCCTGGCACCAGGGAGTGCAACCCTGAGTGTTATCAGTGTCTTGCTATGTGTAGCCAACCGGCTCAAGCTGGACCCGAGCGAGTGTTAAAATCAGATGTGGTGCATTCTGTTCTGATGAGCAAGCAGCAGCGAAGCAGTGATTAACATATCATAAGGCTATGGCATGACATGGTGTGATGAAAAATAAGAACACTTAGTTTCATAATAATCCAACAGTAGGCAAATTTTAATTTGTTAGTAGGCTGTTGCAGTTTGGTCATGATAGAATGTGCTAATGTTGTTGTATGAGAGGCAGTAATGCAGGTAATAAGATTTTTATGATTTTAATGTCTTGCTTTTATTAAGATTGTAGTGTTGATTTTAATGTCTGTCTTATTATTGTATTGCTTTAAATATGTTTTTACTTGTAATGTTTTGTCTTTTGTATGATTTTTTTCATGTACTTTAATTCTTCTCTCTGTAAAGCACATTGAGTTGCTCTGTGTTTGATTAGTGCTATACAAATAAACTTGCCACGCCTTGCCTTGCCTAACATAATATCACTGTTATCAATTGTCTATTTAGTATCAAAGTAGGAAATCCTGAGTTTAAGTTTTTCCTCTTTTTTGTTGTTTCTGTTTCATTTGTACAGGTCATACTTACATAGGTAAATTTTATTTTGGTAGTTGGCTGTTGCTGTTTGTTTGTGATATAATGTGTTAATGTTGCTGTGTGAGAGCTAACATTATATCAGTGTTAGTTTTAGGGTTGCTAGTATTTATAGTATTATATAACAATATATATATATTTAACAACTTCTGAGTTTGAGTTGTTCCTCTGTGTAGTTGTCCATGCTTCATTTGTTCAGGTGGACACTTTTTTCTTATTTTCAATTTCTTCATTTTTAATGATTTGTTTTTTAATGTGAATTAGATGTGCTTTATATTTTAACTTCACTATCTGCTAACTAATTTAAACTTCTTTTTTGATATTTTATTAAAACCATTAGGTAGTAGTTATTCCTTTGATTTCATCTTGGTTAATGAGAAAAATCTTAAATTTGGAACGTGACTGTGTCTTTGTCTGACGCATCAGCTTATAATACAGTTTTGTTAAATTTAGATTGATTTAAAATGAAATTGATATGCATTCTTTGAGAGACTGAATGTTATAATTAAATGTGGTTACATATTTTTAGATGCCACGTGGCCCAAGTCCCATCGTCGCTCAGAGGCAGCTAAGAGGAGGATGGTCGGGCGCCAGACTGAGGTGGTGGGACCCTGTAGGACCCCAACCAAGGATGTTGCACATATGTATTAAACAATTTTTCATGTAATTAGGGCCCAAGCACCTTCAATGCGAAGGCCCTATTGTATTTCAAGAGGTTTTTATTAGGGCCCTCGCACCATCAGTGCGAAGGCCCTATTGTAATTCGAAAGATTATTATTATTATTAGGGCCGGAGCAACTTCAGTGCGAAGGCCCTATTGTAATTCGAAAGATTATTATTATTATAAGGGCCCGAGCACCTTCAGTGCGAAGGCCCTATTCTAATTCGAAAGATTATTATTATCATTAGGGCCCGAGCACCTTCAGTGCAAAGGCCCTATTGTAAATCAAGGGATTATTAGGGCCCGAGCACCTTCAGTGCGAAGGCCCTATTGTATTTCAAGGGATTATTATTATTTTTCTTTTTTTTATTATTATTATGATTATTAGGGCCCGAGCACCTTCAGTGCGAAGGCCCTATTGTATTTCAAGGGATTATTATTATTTTTCTTTTTTATTATTATTATTAGGGCCCGAGCACCTTCAGTGCGAAGGCCCTATTGTATTTCAAGGGATTATTATTATTATTTTTTTTTTATTATTATTAGGGCCTGAGCACCTTCAGTGCGAAGGCCCTATTGTAATTCGAAAGATTATTATTATTATTATTATTATTATTATTATTTATTATTATTATTTTTTGGGTGCATGGATGGTGCCAAGCCCTTCGAAAAAGTCTCTTGCAGCCATGACCCAAACCGTACAGGAAGTCGGCCATTTTGATATGAATATGCAAATTTTGGCCATTTTTGGCCATTTCCACGTGTTATATTTGAACAAACTCCTCCTAGAGATTTCATCATATCAGCTTCAAACTTGGTGTGCTGACTCTCGAGGCCTTGGTGATCAAAAGTTTTTAAAGGTTTTTATGGCTCGCGAAAAATGTGGGCGTGGCGGCGCGGCGAGTTTTGATGTTTCGCCAGAAAGCACGAAACTGCCATAACTTCAGTGTACGTGCTCCGATCTCAGCCAATCTTCACATGGATGATAATAATCCCCTTCCTGAGACATCTGCATGTTCATATTCAATAAAAGTGACAGCGCCACCTATTGGCAACAGGAAATCACATGTTTTGTACTTTGACGTTCAACATCAAGTATCTTAATCCGATGAAGCCGAATTTTACTGTGGTAAGCCTGGAGACATGGTAGATGCTTAGTTCTGAAGATGACATTCTCCCGCCTCCTGGGGTTCCGGTGGTGGGTCAGCGAAGTTGGATCCCTCGCCATCGCCATCTAAAGCGTTGTAAGTCTCAAATGCCTCATCCGATCTGCTTCAAATTACACATGTACGATCAGGGCAGCGTCCTGAAGAGATCTGAGGGACTACGTTGTCGCATTGTTGTAGCACCACCTGTTAGCGACAGGAGGAAATGTTCAAAGACGCCTCCCTGTCGGGGTTTTTGGGGAAATTCGGGGAATTCAGCGTCGGCGGGGTCCCCTGAGTTGGCGCAGGGGTGCGAGGGCCCGTTATCACTGCTTGCAGTTTTAATTATTATTGTATGTGTGTAATTTTTATTAGTGACCTAACGAGATGTGTTGTCATTATGTTACAAAATAGAAGACTAATATACAGCTTACATTTTAAATATTAAACAGTAAAACAATAATCCAATAATTTTTTACTTCAACCAGAACCTAAAATGAATCACGAACAAATAAGGAAGAAAGTGAAACTTGAAGAAGCTGCCTTCAAGGCAACACAAAGTCAGTCGTGTAATATCTGCAGACATTGCTTGTCTACTGGACAACTGTCATGTCAGCAGTCTTCTCCATGATTCAGTGCATTTATTGGACCTGACCCAGAGATATATTGTATTTATACTGATTGAATAGCAATTTATTCAAGTCAAAATAAAATATTCAAATATTGCAATACATGTTTTTAATCTTTTGAGCTATAGGCCATAATTATCAAAATTAAAATGTGTGAGTTTTTTTCATTTGTGTAGTGAGATGAGAATATATTAAATTTTCATCATGATAGTCTGATCTTTTGAGATGCACCTGTACAACAAAGGACCTGCTTCATCAGCTTAATAGGGAACTGTTTTGACTTGTACCTGAGATGTTTCAGTTTTACTGATTAGATGTTTGACACGCTGTCCATTGGTTTTATTTCACTGTCATCAATATTTGCACACAAACATTTTGATATTTTGGAACACTTTGAGAAAAGTCATCAATATTCAGAAGTTTTGCTTTGACCCAGATTTTGTGTTTTTCCATCACATCCACAGGCAACAACTTTTTTAATGTTGCTCCTTCATTATCAGTTTGAGCAGCAGCTGGCACTCCTACCACATCACTGTGAAGTGCTGCCTTTTTACACAAATCACCAGCAGTACCTTGATTAAAAAAAAAATACACTTAACCCTTTACCCTCTTTTCATTTTAACCTTAAAAAAGCATTTTAACATAAACTTTGAATGCTGTAGATAGCCTACCATTCATGTAAACCATCTTTCATCTCACACTCAGTTAATTTGTAAATCAGTATCTGATAGCCAGATTCGTTTACACTACAATAAACATATCTCTTTAAATATGGTTGTTATTCAAAAGAAAATTTCCTCCGCTATCTGGCGTGTGTCTTTTTATGGCGTGTCCAACTTCTCCCAGCACCGCGTCCAGCCGTCCACAATGCCCGCCTTATGGTCAAATGCTTGGTTCGAACTCTGCTATGCGTCACATCCCAGTGCACCAGCTTTTCCATTCCTCGGACCTCCCTCTGCCCAGCGTGAACAGTGATTGTGATGGTCAGCATTCGGCAAATCCAGATTAAAACCATTAACGTTCTTATCAGCTTGAACTGAAGTTACGTTTTTGACTTAATGTTAACGCAGTGTTTGGTACGTAGTGTGCGTTGCCTCCATATTATGTAATAACTCTTCTAAAACTTAAAAAAAGTGTTCAGTTAGGCCTGTCAAACAGCGTTATGTTTGAATATAACAATCCATACCTGATAAACAAATAACAGTTAGATAAATATTCCCATAAACATACAGCACCAGTGGCGCCACCAGGGGGTGGCCAGGGGTGCACAATCAGCCAGGAAAGCTGCTCTTGATCTTCCCTCACTCACAGCAGCCCCCCCGGCCGCTGTTGCGCGCTCCAACAGCAACGGCTCAGCGTGTGCGTGTGACCACCGCACACGGACACAGGTAAATGACCTCAAAAGGAGTTAAGAAAGAAGACGGAGAAGATAATGATAATGATATCCTGAAATTATGGCTTTTAGTTTTGGTGTGCCACCCCAAGATTATAAGTGTCCCTATCTGGCCACCCCTATGAAAAATTTCTGGAGGCGCCACTGTACAGCACATTACTACCTGACTCATATTAAAAACCATGCACCTCGCTGTGCCCACACCTGTGGCAATTAGTAACAGACTTTAACAGGCTTCGTGGTTCACGCATTTCCACCCACTATAATGCCTCCAGAAATGCATTACTAGTTTAATCGACCCCTTAAAATGCTTTATCCTCCAGGTCACATTCTCACACACACACACGCACACACACACACACACACACACACACACACAGTACAGTGTATGTTGTGAAGAAATTGGTTGCTGGGGCATTGCTGTTAATGTGCATTATTATAATACTGTCACTTGTTACCATGTGTTATTAACTTTAAACTATGGTTGTCCATTATGCTGGATTTGTTTATCCTTGATCGCACATTATCTACATTTTCACTTTTTGTGAGGTGTTTTACTGGAGTAGAGGCAGTATCTTTTCACTCTAGGGCTAGATAACTCGTCCAATACAGTAATTTTAAGATAATGTTGACTATATTAAACGTAGGCCTACTGTGTGTGCGTCAGCACTGCTTTTATTTCGAAGACCGGAAGCTTTATTCTTCCTACTCTGAGAGACTTTGCATTTCTTAAAGGTACCGTCCAACGTAAGCCATTCTCCAATACGTTTACACCTGAATTTGTGCGTAAGAAGATACCCCTTCCAGGCCCCGTTTTCCGCGTTTTTAAATTATTTATTTCCGTGTAAACTGCAGTCTTGATATATAAACATTGATGGTCGACAATTTACCCCTACGTTGAGGTCCCCGGGGAGAATTGCAAAGGATTATTAAGTCATCCAAAACCTCATTTCATATTCACAGGCATGGCTCGACCACGGCCGCGGGAGTACAAGGCAGGAGATTTGGTTTTCGCTAAAATGAAGGGATACCCGCACTGGCCGGCGAGGGTGAGTCTGGGAAGCGGCCGGGCTGGGAGCACGGGGAGGCGGGGTTGGTTTACACAATACAGCCGCTGCTTTGTTAGTCGAAAAAGAGGGATGGTACGGTACTGAGTCCACAGTTACAGTGTGTTTGCGGATTATTCTTACTGAAAAAACGGCTAATATGAACATTTGCTTTCCGCCTGGCTGGCATTTTAAATAAGGGAAAAGGTAACATTTATTCTGATGAATGTTGTCAATACGCTCTCTGCTCTTGTTAGCCCTTTCTTGAGTTGTAACGCGGTATCTCATGTGAATATTTTCCACTTACTAGTTCACACGAATGGAAATTTAGTTTTTACCCATGGAATAAATGAGACAGTAGTTGACCTCGGCTAAACCTCGGTTTCAACACCACTGTTAATACGCTGTATTGTACACATCACTCCTGTAACAGCATCATGTCATGAGATAATATGGACGTCCACAGTGCAGGGGGATATAGGCTACATATGTGAGCTCTTACAAGTGAACGCCAGTATACACTCAATTTACTTAAGTTAAATCTCAACAAATCAGAACTATTCAGTAACAGTTTCTCTCTCCCTGACATTCAGATTGATGAGCTTCCAGAAGGAGCTGTCAAACCGCCTGCCAACAAGTACCCAATCTTCTTCTTTGGGACTCATGAAACGTAGGCACCTTTTTTTTTTCTTCAGGATGTGCCACACTCTATTTACACTTGTGTTGTTTAATAGGGAAGCAGGAGCCCTTCTCATATTAATATCAATGTTATAGAGCTGCACCATATTGGGACTCAGAATTTTCCTGACTAATATTTATATACAGAAAGTATACATTACTTATACATGACAATGTAATATAATTATATATTACGTATACATGAAAGTTTAATATTTGTCACATATAAGAATGGTCTAAGTTTTTTGATATCCATTCCAATGCAATACCTTACAATACTTTCTAAATTCCTTAGTTGAGGGAATATCTTCATGTTTTATGCTGGAGCTTGAAAGTTAAAATAAAGTCAAATCTTTCACAGATGGAGTTTGCTTAGTTGTCTTCACTTGGCCCAAGAATAGGATGCTGGTCACATGATTAACATCATATACCACCATCTGTTAACATGTAGCCCAGATAACAGGATTCAACCTTTCATTTTTTCATGTAAAAAAGTATGACAAACCATTAAATGAATTAGTTTAAAATGAAGAACTTTGTCAAATACAAAATATTCAAAAGTTAATAACTATCCTGATTTTGATCAGCAGGTAAGTACCAGACAATTTTTGCTACAGACACATTTTTGTTAGTATTCAAAAAGTATTCAGGTTTGATATCCAGGCCTATGTAGAGGCAAACACTTTTTAACATGTGTTTTCTGCATTAAAATTTCCAAATTTGAAAGGTGTATAGACCTCCACTTATTTTGTTCCACATCTTGTCCATTTCACAGATTGTTTTAGTAATACTAGTAGTAAATGTCTTTTCCCCTTTAGTGCATTCCTGGGCCCCAAGGATCTCCTGCCCTACAAGGAATATAAAGACAAATTTGGCAAGTCCAACAAGAGGAAAGGCTTCAATGAGGGTCTGTGGGAGATCGAGAACAACCCCAGAGTCAAGTTCACAGGTTATCAGGTCAGTAGGTATTGTGTGTGGTTTGGTGAGAAGAGAGAGAGAGAGAGAGAAAACAGCAGAGGTGTCTGACAGGATTGATGAATGGCAAAGCCACATTGTTGCCTGGCCAAACGTACAACACACAAATTGAAAGGGCTATTAAAAGCAAATAGTGTTGGACTAAGATGGATGGAACATTTTACTGTAACTTTCAGTAGCACATGAATGAAGTTTAGATGCCATTTACTGTGGAATGAGCCATTTTTGCTTTTAGTTCTCCAAAACAAAAGGTGGGTGTTTTCTACACACAGGCCATCCAGCAGCAGAGTTCATCAGAAACAGAAGAGGGGGGAAACACTGCTGATGGTAGTAGTGAGGGTGAGGAGGGCGACTCTATTGAAGAGGAAGATGACAAGGAAAAGCCGAAGGGAGACAAGTCCAGCTCCAAACGGAAAAAGACAGCAACTTCCAAGGTACTTCCCATCAGCTGCTGAACAAATAGAAGCATGGACAGTTCAGGTATGATGTGGTAATTACAACCATATTCTGTGAAGTTGAAGGCCAAGTTCCAGTGTTTTTTGATTTTCCATCTTGTAGTCTTCTTTGAAAGGCTGCACTAAATCAGTGCTTTGGAGTCATTGTTGACGTGTGATCATATACAAACAGATGGACATTGGCACTGGTAGTGTCACTCACTCAGTATAATTCACACAAACTAGTTCGACGACCACACTCACACACACAATGTGCTGAAAGTCTGCCATCATAGTCTCCTCCTGGTTGCATTCCACTGCCTCCCTAATTTCCCTCCAAACATTTTTCATTTATGGAATTTAAATTTTAAAGTAAAATGCTGTCATATTTTATGTTTTTCTTTGTGTCAGCAATTCCAAAACCCAACACTGAATATAGCCCACTAAAAGTATAGTTTGTATTTACATCCAAAGCCTCATATTTATCCTTTTATCCTATTCTTCTGTTTACAGAGCACTGTTGTTATTAGTTAAAATACATCTATGAGCCACTGGTTGTTCCTTCATTACCATGAACACACACGCACACACACACACACACACACACACACACACACACACACATTATTTTAACTTTACCCTCAACATATATCTGATGCATAGTTCCAGTGGGACATAGAAAAACATGTGTGTGGGACACTTAGTTGGACGCTGTATTAGCTGGGAAGAGGTTTGAGTCTGTCAGTTAAAGTTTTTTTTTTTTTTTTTATAAATAGGGCAACCAATCTAATTTTTTCTGCTTTTTCAGCCGAAAATGAGTTAAAAATGAGTTGGCTTCCCTTTTTGGCATTATACCACATTTCATTCATCCAAACAAAGTGACTAATTTCTGTCCTGCTAGTCTCACCACATTAATTATGATGTTCTCTTCTGTTCGATCTTGCCTTATTTTAAGAAAAAATGCTTTCAGGTTTGAAGGGCTGGAGTGCTGTAGCACCTTCACAGTGTGCTACTGTAGTAATGCATAAGCCATTGCTGCTATAAATGGAAGCAGGTTGAAAAAAAAAATCACATGCAGCCTGCTCCTCCCATAGCAACCACTGTTGCCAAGCAACTGGGCTGCGTTATGCATAGCACATGTGGTGCATCCAAAGAAATGTAATGCTGCTAGAGAGGAGTGTGCTGCTAATTGTGTATGTGCAGGTGTCATGTCACATTGTTGAAACCATGTATTTGTGTATATGTAGGCATGACAAGCATGACTCTGCAGTCTACCTTAGACTGCAGAGCTTCCTGTACATAGGCTCTATTTGGGTGGCCCACCCAGGTAGACCTGAGTTACTTAACTCATTTGCTTTTATGCTGTCCATCATGAGATGGCTATTATAGGAGTGCAATGCTAAATCTGTTGATGGTTTCTTTTTTAGTGACTGATGATCAATTTAGATCTAATTTGGGTTCTAACTATGTTCTTATTATGATGAGGGGACACATAATATATGCACAGTACACGTATTATTTAGTTCTGACCTGATAAATTTCTTCACTATAGAAAAGTCATGTTTCAGGTTTAAATATCTAGCACATTTAAACACAACCCAACCTGACCGAGTGCTTCACAATATTAATAAATGAAAAGACAACTTTTCAATAAAATCTAGAAATGATAGATGCAATTGTATAAAACAGCGATACAAGGAAATGTTATAATACTTAAAGAAGTTACACCCAATAATATATTTGCCCGTTTATGTAATAATGTATAAAATTATGACAGAAATATTAAAATATTTTATTATAAAGCACTGAATATGGACACTGTGTGTCATTGATGACTGTTTCCAAGTGTGAGTAGTCATTGTCTTCTTCTAACTGTGTTGGTTTGGAACACGCAAATCATAATTTGGTGCTACTGACATTCTTGTCTGTTAGAAATGAAAAATGTGACACTTAAAAAGTGTTCCCTCATTCTGTTCTGTGTGTCTCTGGCAGAAATCCTCCAAACTGTCACGGATCTCATCTGAAGAGGACGACCTGGAGAAGGAGGGCAAAGATGATGACCAGAAGAGCGGCTCAGAGGGAGAAGACCCTGACAATGACATCACCCAAAATACCACCGACAGTAAGGTGAGATTCGTTAATGTTTTCATACGCATCACCCTGGTCATTTGTTGGCACTCACTTGACACAGGTGCAAAGGAACACAGGAACAGGTGACAGTTAAGTAGGATTCTGACCAGTGCTTGAAGTGGAAAAAAATAAGTGGCAGTATTTATTCATATGTGGATGCACATCAGCCGGTATTAGCAAATGATAACTATTCAATTTTGGATTTTGACAGTGAATATGAGATACCAGGAGATATTAGTGTAATTCCACAACTAGGCTGTGATTCATATTTTGTTGATTTATGAACATAAATTATCCCAACTTTTTCCAACAATGTTCAAACTCAAAAAATCTGTGACCTCATTCAAGCTCACGGCCCATCTCACAAAAGAATGTGCCATTAAGTAGTTCATGGGTTTCTAAACACCTGTGTCATTAAACCATTTTACATAAACTCATATTTTAAAGGTGAGAACATTTTAACTATCTTATCAGACTAGTGCCTGTTCCAGTCCTTCAGGTTATACATTTATTTTGATGTGGGGTCTAAGTCATCAGGCCTGCAATAAGGAATGACCCACTGGGGGCAAGTAGACTCTCGCAAGAATGAGGACAGCACAGGTGGTCACAATCACTTTCACAATTTACCTTCAAGGTGAAGGTAATGGGTGTTTGTCTGTCTGTATGTCAGAATTACACAAAAACTACCTTGGCACTTTTGGGAAGGGGTGGGAGTGAGCGTTCTGGGAGCAGTCGAATCCAGCCTGAGCTGCAGAAACATGCTGCTCTTCTGTGAGGGCTAGAATGTGGAGACACAGAGCTGAAGACACACCTTGGTGAAAGTCTGCACTCTCCGAGCACTTTGTAGTTGAGAAAAGTTGCACTATCCCTGAGTACCATTAGCTTAAAGGAAGTGCTGGTACGCAAGAAAAAGTCCCAGTACTCAAAAGATGAAAACATGGAGATCGAGCACTGCATACAATTGTGTAGCAGCCCACTTTGGACACTAGTTGTGCCAATAGACAATAGTTTCAGTGACAAACGATGTTCAAAGCTTTCACTGACATCCTATGCCTTTTCCAGTCAGGGCATTATTTAGATCACATGTGTCAAACTCAGGCCCGCGGGCCAAATTTGGCCCGCAGTGTAATTATGATTGGCCCGCGAGATTATATCAAATGTGCATTAGAGCTGGCCCGCAGTATATACTGTGCCGCTAATGCTACAAATCCCACAATGCTTTGCTAGTATGTTGTCTGTGGAAGACTCAGATGCTGCAAGGAAACTTGGGTCATTTTCCGTGCTGCCAAACCATGGCAGAGCAAATTTCTCCTGCCGTGCTGCCTAGCGCACAGTTTGCTGAAAAAATCAACGCGCTCAGCACTGAGTTTTCCCGGCGATTTGCCGACTTTGAGGCTCAGAAAGGGAGATTTGAACTGCTCATTAACCCGTTTGCGATCGACGTGGAAAGCGCACCAACCAGCCTCCAAATGGAGCTAATTGAACTCCAATGTAATGACATGCTCAAATCAAAATATGACTATTGGTGCTGCGCCGTTTCCATGTTTCCTCCCCGACACAATGCCTCAATTATGCACCCAAGCTGCTCAGATGCTGTCAATGTTCGGCAGCACATATCTATGTGAACAACTGTTCTCTATGACGAAGGTGAACAAAACACCTCACAGAAGTCGACTCACTGATGAACACCTTCACTCCGTCCTGAGGCTTTCCTCAGCTCAGAGCCTGACCCCAGACATTGATGAACTTGCATCTAAGAAAAGATGCCAGGTATCTGGTTTAGACCAATGTGCAGAGTAAATCAGAGTGTAGCAAACTGAGCTTGAATATATCTGTTTCTTATGCACTTTTTCTACTGCAAGGCATGGTCTGTTAATAGTTGAAATGTTGGATTTTTATTGAATGACATTATTATTTTTGGTTCTTTTGTTGTTGGCTTTGAAAAAGATTTACTTTAAAAAGCAACTTGAAAGGATAGGGGGAGAGACATACTTTATTTATTTATTTAAATAAGAAATGAATACCACTGATGTGTCTTTTATTTCAAATTTAATTTCTCATGTGTTTGTAATATCAAGCTTTGGTTGTTCCAGATTCTGTGTTTAAGCAAAACTAAAGTTTGTTTCCATATGAAAAGGTTAAACATTACATATCAGTTGCAGTTAATTTTTCAATAAATATTGAGTTTGGCCCGTGACTTTACTTTACTGCTTAATTTTGGCCCACTGTGAATTTGAGTTTGACACCCCTGATTTAGATCATTTTCCTGTAATCTATATAAAATATTACTTTATTTCCACCTTTTTAAAAAAAATAGCAGTAGTGGTAGTAGTGGTATTAACCCCTTAACGCCTGAATTTATTTCCAATTATCAAAAAAAAAAAATTGGTGTGTGTTTTTGCTTTCAAATAGATGCTAAATTAAGTTGAGAGTGTTAATTTGAGTATAGCATATAAAATAGATATAAATCTATTATCTATGATGCAAATTAGCGACAACAGGCAATAAAGGTAAAAAAAATACCTGTTCCCATCTCAGGTATGAAGATTCTTTTATTAATGTAACAAAGCAATACTAATACAGATGCTATTTTGGCTGTTTTGGAGCAGAAGTGGTTTGATGCTAAATCGCGACAATAGGCGTTAAGGGGTTACATTCACATTAAATTGAATTTACCCTGCTGTAACCTTTCCATAGTTTCACATTGGCATCCCCTGTATACAGTATAACCGTCACACACACACACAACCATCAACAAACTGACTTACATGGAAGCACTGTCTGTTGTGTGCAGGTGCTGTGCTCTGATGAAATGGAGTGAAGGAGATTGATAGACGAACAGAGAGACACATTACTTAGTTTGGTTTTTTAGCTTACTTACTTTTTATGGTTGCAAATAGAACTGTTGCAATCCACATATAGTAGGGAAACAGCAGGGTAGTGGAGGGGCAGACAGGGAGAGAGAGAGTGAAAGAGAGAGAGAGAGAAATGGGTTATGGTCAGAATATAGGATAACTTACTCATCATTCAAGCCATGACTCCATTACATTTTGGGTCCAAAGTGTGCTTCCCCATGTCATTGCACCACCTCCACCAGCCTGAAGTTTGACACAAGGCAGGTTGAGTCCGTGGATTCATGTTGATGATAACAGACACACAGTCATACAGTAGCGGAACCTGATGTAATCTTCTGCAAATGTAGTCCATCCACCTCAGGGTAGGATGTTTTGGTCTTTCTGCGATGCTTTTCTACTCACCACAGTTGTAAAGAGTGGTTATCTGAGTTACTATAGCCTTTCTGTCAGCTCCAACCTGTCTGGCCTTTCTCCTCCAACCTCTCTCAACAACAAGGCGTTTAAGTCCACAGAAGTGCTGCTCACTGGATGTTTATTTGTTTTTTCTTCATTCATTCTTAAGAGACTGTTATGTGTAAGAATCCCATGAATCAGCAGTTTCAGAAATGACACCAACAATCATGCCAAAGTGTCAAAGTCCAAGTCATTGAGATCACATTTTCCCCATACTGATGTAAGCTCCTGACCTGCATCTGTATGATTTCATGCACTCCACTACCGCCACTTGATGTAAGGTTATGTCTTTTACTAATGTCATCAAGATATAGACTAATCATAGATGAAGGTATAAGTAAACAAGCTGCATTACTACAATGATGTATGACTTGTAAACCTGTGTATAACAAGATTTCATTTTATTTTTAATTTTGCCAAGAAATCCTGTATAACCTGTTACATGTTGAGAATGTAAAATGCCATCAAATTAAAGTTTATAAATTTGGTCTGATTAAAAGAGAAAGCAAAATGTCTTTCTATTAGTTAGCTGTTTAGATAGAAAGGCCACCACTACTGTACTGCTGCCAGCCTGAAAATCATTTGGAGAGCCAGAGATGTTTTTCAGGAGATGGAGAAGAAACCAGAGCTAAGGAGATAGTGTATGTTGGTCTCAGATTCTTCAAGAGGACACAAACATGATTATGTAATGGTCGGTACAGGAACCAATTTCAGAACAGTGTGGTTGGCAGCAATAACCTTTATTCTGCAAACAAATCCAAAGTCTGTGATCCAAAAAACAGTTGTAAGTTGTCCGTAAGCAAGGTCGAAGCACCAGGGCAGCAAAAACCAGAATCGTAGTCGGTCGGGCAAGGTCAAAACCAGAGAAATCAAACAAATCCAAATAGGGCTAAGGCAAGAAACGGTGGTCAGGAATAGAGCGTCTTCAGAGAATAGACTGGCGTACAGGACTCTCAGCATAGAATGATTCAGTCACGTTCTGTCAACAGACAACTGCAAGGCAGGGGTATAAATCCACAGGGAGGTGACAAGCAAACAAGACACAGGTGCAGGGAATTAACCAGGTGATTAACCAGAAGGAAGAACACCAGATGGAGCCCTAACTCAAAAAGGAGAGCAACACCAGGAACCACCCGAAACATATGAGGAAGCAGACAGGGGAAAACACACCAACAAGACAGAAACCAAAAGAACATGGATCATAACAGATTACCATAACAACTGTTAACAACAGTTTTCTCTGTGTTGATTCTGTTGCCTCCCAAATATTAGTTATTGCAGATTTTAGTTGCTCAATATCAGGAGATCCTCATTGTTAGATCCCGAGAACACCCCTGTGCAGGTGGTCTGGGCCAACTTCTAAAGGGTCTGAATCTTCAATGCAAAGAACTTCAAGAAAGTTTATGCTGGTGGTAAGGAGACACACCTAGCCTCTAACTGCCTTCATCCGGTGCCTACCCTGCTTCTTCTGACAGCACACCCTGCCAAATAGCCCTTGATTGAGATATAACCATCAGCTACACCTGTTAACAGCAGCTCTCTTATGGATCCTGGCTCTTGGTGAGGTGCAAAGTAAATACTTCAGTGGTTTTGTTAAGCCCAAAGTCTTATTTTATTGGCTAGAGCAAAATATAACAGCTTCAACTTACTGTCTGCAAAGATGTATAAATCCAGTGCAAGAAACTTCTTTGAATTTTTAAAAGTTTATTAGCATTTAAGGAGGGCCAAAGCATTCAGGAAAAAACTATTTTTAAAGCCAATCATAATCAAATAAGAAAATCATATAAATGCTGTGGCTGGATGTAAATTATTGATAAATTTTGAGAGGGAGAGTGAATAGCGACAGGGCCCTTGCTACCCTTTCTATGCTGCCTGGCTGAACTCTGTAGAAAAGGTCCTGTACTCTGTACAAATTCATACACTCAAAATGTCAACTTCATCATGGCAGAACAACCAAAAGAAGCCCAGAACTATAAATATTTTCCACATTGGTTGGGTAAGATTTGTTCTTGCAAAAACTCGGGAAAAAAAACTGCAAAAACTGTCGAATATGTGCTGAATGCTTTTTAGTTGCTGAAAATGTTGTAAAACTCCTTCTCCTTGGCGAGGGTCTGAGGAGGGGTCTTCATCTTGGTCTTTTGGTGACAAACTATGAAAAGCCACAGTTTTCCCCAACCTTGATCTTTTATATCTTTCTTACAGCCTGTCTGCTCATGTGTTAATACCAAATTTACCGACACAGTCCTGCCTTTCTGTGTCGATACCAAATTTCCCATCAAGCATTACATCATCTCATCCTTTAGCATATCATTAGGTAAATAATCCATAAATGTTAGTACAGTACATATAACGTTTCAAGATCATTTGCATCAGCAACATTCTTTTATCACAGGTGCAACATGCATAAATCATCATCATTTCCTTTATAAACTGTCTTCTTTTAATTCATTGTCATCCTTCAATCATTTTGTCCATTAATAATTGGCACATGACAATTCAGCAATAGTTGGTAACATTAGTATTGTGGTCACACATTTTCTTTTAAATCATGTCCCTACTTTCCTCAATTTAACACTCTCTTCCCATGTTCCTCAGACACTTCCTGTGCTTCATGTTCATCTACAGCTAAGACAATTCATTAAAACTGACCACAGAACCAGACATAATACAATTTGTTTACCAGACTTTCACATGATTTTTTAACCATCATGACTTCTATAATTCTTAGCAACTTTTACTCTAAATGTCTATTATATCAGTATCAAATAATCATTATATTAACCCTTTGTGTTTATTATTATATTATTTCACTCAGTAGCAGTGTCTGATTTTTTTAAATTTAATTTTATTTAAAATTTCTTTGCAGACATTTTGCTTGACATAGTATGACTAATGCTACTACCAGTAATGCAAATAATAACAGTGTTTCTTCATTATTGTGTCCCCCAGAAACAGCTGCTCATAGAAGAACATTAAGTGAAGGAGGCATGGAAGGGAAATCATTCTCTGTTGCAGTGATATTGGAAAGGTGAATCCACAACATGATTTCTCATCAGCACCATCTACTGGATCATCACCTCTTCTTCTCTGTGCCGGGCTCCTGAGTATGTGTCTGTATGAAAGATGCACCCATACTGATACTGGTACTTGTAATCATGTGCATACCAGGGTAAAACAGGTCATTATATTACACAGTTTTTCAGCACATCAACTTAATATCTAGGGCAGTGACAAATAACATAAATCAGTAAATATATGCTCTGCAACCATCAGGAGCTATGATAACTTTAACTATGTTTACAGTACCCATTTTATTTTTTAGGACAATAGGGTAATAATAAAAAAAAATTTAAAAATGTTTTAAACTGTAAGGTATACTGCTTTCTGGACCTGCTAAGTGATGTTTATTTGTTGAGCAATTCTCAATCTATCCTTTTAACTACAATAATAGAGCTAAATCTCTTTTGTTACGAGAAAATGGAAAATGTCCCTCTATTTACAAAGTTACACTCACCAAAAATTACACAAAAAAATAGTCTCTCCCAAAACAATAATTCATAAAACTAATCGTATCTAAAGGTCTGCTTACTAGTTTTTTTTAGGAACTATCAAGCGGATCTGAGCATTTTCATCAGCCATTGTAGTTGTTCTTCAATGTCACATAGGAATATACTAAGAGGAATAATTATTTTTAAATTTTTTTCTTTCGGGAGAAAAAAAAGACATAACTTCATTAACTATATGTCACAATTTGAAGATAAGAACTGAGCCAGGGAGAGCTAAAATGCAGTGAAGAAGCAATATTTCAGCATGCTAAATTCTTTTTTGATTTGAGAATTGGGCTGTAGCAAAAGGTTTTTCTGTTGGTGAACAGTCAAGTTAGTCGCTTTAGAGAGAAACGTGCGTGGATTATGTTTTTAGCACAGCAGCCCACAGGCTAGCTCAAGCCTAGCTTGCTGGCCACAACACCCCAGTACTATAATAATTGGATTCATACAAAAATAAGACAGTTAATCTTCAAAAAACAATTTTAGCAAGTTTTAAGTGATGAATGGAAATGAATATCTGCAAAAATTAGATGTTAGGCTAGTTAAAGAAATACAATACAGAGGAAGCTACAAGGATAGTAACACAGCTTCTTTAGGTTTAAGTTAATACTTTGTTAGTTAATTCAAAGACTATTGATCAAATGAATAAACTATATATGGAATAGAATACATCTAATATAATACAAAACAGCACTAGAATGAAACTCAAAACATAAAAACTGCAATACAGTTAAATTTCTAAGGCAATACTCAATGTCTCAAATTCACTAACAGGATTTGAAATTGTTAGCTGTATCTTTATTTTTGTCTGGTCTTCATCACACTTCTTGTTTGAGACATTTTAACCCGACTGCTTTGAAAAATTCAAATCAATTTATCAGCTAAAGGGTCACTGGTATTCATCCACAACTCTGTCACCCCCCAACATGATTATGTGCTATGGATTAGTGAAAGATTACTTGCTGCTGACATGATAATTGTTGACAAGTGACTCACTATAATGCAGTCCACTCAGTAAGTATTCAGACTCCCTCAATTTCTTCACATTTTGTTGTTTGCAGCCTTATGCTAAATCCCCCAAAAATTCCTTCATCACTCTACTCAATACCACATAATGACAAAGTTTTTTATGCAAATTAATTAAAATGAAACTGAAATATCACTTTATTTGTGACACATATGGATCCAGATTTTGCTCAGGTGTCCCCCATTTCTCTTGGCCTCATATGGACAGGTGTTTCTTTCCACATCATGTCCAGTCATTTGAATTGACCACAGGTTGACTCCAGTCATAGTGTTAAAACATCTCAAAGATGATCAAGAGACATGGGAGGCACATTTCAACTATCATAACAAAGGATCTGAATACTTTTGTCAGTGTGATATTTTAGTTTTCTTGTTTTTGATAAATTAGCAATAAAAATCTAAAATAAAAAAATTCTGCTCTGCCTTTGTCTTTATTGGGTATTGAGACTAGATTGTTGAGGGGACAAAATAAATTCAACAATTTTATAATAATCCTGCAACACAACACAATGTCAAAAAGTGAAGAGGTCTAAATACTGCACAGTATGTCAAGGGTAGGTAAATTTAACAATAGAATGTGAAATCTGTGTCACAGTAAAATACAGTATTGGTGCATCTCTCTGTTTGTGACATGATAAGATAGCATCATGACACTATGTGTCAAATTTAGATCAGATGAAACAGGGGGTTGAGGTGGCTTATGTTCTTCCCAGTACTCCATACTCACAGTGTAGATAGCCATAAATCAGTATTTACACTGGCCTGTGCACTGTATATCACTCATGGTCACCTGTCACTGTGTACAATGGCATTTAATAAGACCTCTATCTATCTATATCTATCTCTCTCTCTCTCTCTCTCTCTATATATATATATATATATATATATATATATATATATACACTCTCCTATTGTCTATGATATATTTTGGGTACTGCGGTATTATGGTACAAACAACATACAATGATTCAAACTATAGTCTGACTCACCAGATATAGACTGTGGATGTAAGCCTGCCGTTACAAACCTATTCCAGATGGCATTCTTCTCCCCTTCCATCTCCAGCATGTTAGGGTTTTCAAAATCCCCTTCACTACAGAAAACTATGAGAGCAACCACCTAAAGTAACATGTATGTTGAAAATGCTGAAAAAGTTTTGACGAAGATTTGGATCATGCAGTCACCAGTTGACATATGTCTTTTACTGTTTCTGTGGCCTTTTCTTTGTGGGGAAGCAGTGAATTTTAATGACAGCGCTTGCCTCCCCACATGCAAATGTTCTCCTAAAACAAGTTCCCACAGACACTATTTTGCAGGGTCTCCATCACAGCATCCTCGGGCTGTGGTCAAAAAGTTTAAAAGAATTTCCTTTCCTGACCACTCTTCCTTTATTTTCTTGAGAACTTCATAAGGTCAAGGAAAGATGTGAAAGAGATTTTCAGGTCATTTCACTAAATCAGGAACCTTCCTGAGAAAGAAATCACTTTTTCTGCTAAAAGGTCACTTGTGTTTATCTGCAACTCTGTCACCCTCTACATGATTGTGTGCAATGGATCAGTAAAAATATTACCTGCTGCCTCCTTGGTTATTCTTGAAAAGTGACTTACTAGTATGCAGTCCACTCATTAAGTTTTCATACATCTTAACTTTCTACACATTTTGTTGTGTTGTATCCTTATGCCAAAAACAACAAAAGAAATCCTTATCAATCTACTCAATGTCCCATAATGTAGTTAAAACAGATTTAAAAATTGTTTGGGGGAAAGTCTATAGAAATGGATTAACCGAAATATTACTTCAATTGTGACACTTGAGTTTTGTTCTGGTGATTCTTTCCAAATCATGTCCAATTAATTGAATTGACTACCAGTGGACTCCAGTCAAATTGTAAAAAGATCAATAAGATGACTAAGAGAAATGGGAGGCACCTGAGCTTACTTTCAACTGTCATAGCGAAGGGTCTCAATACTAATGTCAAAGTGATTTCAGTTTTTCCTTGATAAATGTGCAAGAATTTTTTACAGTTCTGCTTTGCCTTTGTCACTATGAGGTATTGATTTTTGATTGTTATGGGGCCAAATTACATTAAAAAAATTTTGCGTTCCTAATTGAGTGAAATAAAAAAGGCTTTTTGACTGCAACCTGGGTTTAGCCTTATCCAAAACAATTGTGATTGTTTAAAGAAATACAAACAAGCCAGATCATTATTTTCCACAGAATGGCAGAATGACAAAGAGTGCAGCCAGACCATTTTCCAGTGTTGTCACAATGCTGTGGAGAGATGTCTGACTATGGGATAGTAGATAGTTTTAGCTTGAAATAGATTTTTCAAAGGAAAATTATGAGAGAAATTTATGGAATATTCAGTAACTGTCAAACATAATCCATCACACTATGTTACTCTCATGTAACCAGAAAAAGATGAATGGAAATAATAGATAGATGTATGAAGTATTGTGCACAACAGGGTTACACATTGTAACTCAATATTAACTGTCTTTATATTTTACTCTTGTTGTAGAATATAGGACCAGTATTCTACTCTGACTGCTCTAGGTAACATCTTTTTATTGAAAAGTGATACATCTGTTCTTCTGTGTATCTGTGAAATAGATCTCTGTATATTTCAAAGCTTTTTATAGTAGCATGCTCTGTTGCACTACAGATCATTCTTTTATGATGGACAGTGTCCATTGGTTCTTAGTTTGAAATCAGATATTTGTTGGTATATGATGGGTATGTAGGTAAAAGAATAGACAGTCCATTCATTTCTGTTGCCTGATTTCAGTGTCTAAAGCTGACAGTAAACTGAACCACATTAATTAAATAACAGACACTGAGAGCTGTGAAGATGTTTTTTATGTGAAACAATATGAACAATATACAGTGTGATAATGCCTTTTGAGATGGCCTAACCTCATTTTGTCCCTGTTTAGTGACACCAGACAGCTTTGTCTCCTAACTTTGTGCCAGTTGCCATTACTTTGCTTCCACTATTGTTGGCATTTCATGAACTATTTATTTTTTTATGATAACTGAACAAGACAACTTATGTGTGTAAACTCATGTTTTTTTTATTCCCCTCAGACAATTGTTATGCTCATATTTAGAACATGTCTTGCATTTTCAAGATTTGTAATTTACAATAAAATGTTTTTGCTGTTTATGGAGAAGACTTTTACAAAATAAACTAATTGGAATGCATAGCAAGACTATAATGCTCATTACACACCACAAAACTAAATTGTTTTGTGGTTATAAAATGGAGTTCCTTTGCTGCTCTCGATAACTTATCGCTAGTGGGACAAAAATTACTTTGGAGTATATATTTTACATTGACAGAATTGGTCATAAACTGTGAATTATATATGCATCATATTCTGCACATTAGTCACTTCACACTGCATATTATCATCACAGCACAATTTATACAGTATGATATACTAAACACCAAGCAGTTTACTAGGACCACTATACACAAGGTAGGCCCAATTCTTTGTGGCTTGGATTGAACAAGATGTTGGAAACTTTCCTTTAAGATCATGCTCCATGTTGAAATGTTTACATTATCAAATCATGCTGCCAATCTCCTGTTCTGCCACATCCCAAAGGTGTTCTATTCAGGTTTTGGTGAATGGGGAGGCTACTTAAGTTTACTGAGCTCACTGTCATGTTCTTGAAACTGATCTCTATTGACTTTTGCCTTGTGATATGAAGCATAATCATGCTGGAAGTGGCCATTAAAAGATGTAAACCTGTGGCCAGAGATGAACATGGTCAGAAACAATACAATAATATGATACCACAGGCCAATCAAATCCAGGTCACTTGTCTTAAAGAGTGACAGAGTCACTGACAACCTTTGCTTCACTCTGGATGGCTCCATGACAACATCTATAACTGCGAAGCCAGTCAAGAGTTTGGTGCCTCAGAGCCTCAGAGAAGTGGCATCTATCCAGACATCCATCAAGGAAAAAGAGGTCTGACAAGTCAAGACTGCCAGGAGAATTTAAGTCCCAGGTTTACCAACATAGCATCCTGCCCTACATTCTGTGGCCCCTGTTGGTGTATGACATGCCTGTTACATGAGTAGAGGGGATTGAGAAGACAATAAGTGGATGCCTCCACAGGTACCTTGGCTTACTATATATCCTATGTAGCGCAGCTCTGTTTGGGAGGAACAACATCCCACAACTTCCCTTCAAATGTGCCATTGAAATCAAGGTCTCCGGGACAAGAGAGGTGCTGCAGTACAGAGACTCGAAAGACCTAAAAATCTCAGCTGCTGGTACTGAGATCCACGCTGGCAGGAAATGGACTTCCACTCAGGAGCTTTAGACAACAGAGACAAAAGACAAGGCTGAGGCAAAAGGTGGTGGTGGTGGAAGCAGCAGAGAAGAGAAGAGAAGGCCTGGGAACCTTTCCATCACCTGAGTGCAACAAGGCCCAGAGTAAAGGGAGAAGACCACTCATTCAGGAGGAGGTGAGAGCATCATGAATGAGAGCAGAACCAGCAAGAGGTGACCAAGAGACAGCAGAGGGCCCGGATGAGATGGGAGAGTGCAATGTAGTGCAAATTTATGTTGTCAGACATCTGGTGCGCAGAGCCCCAGTACATTAAATTCCTCAGGCAGTGTAGGACATCCTCCCCAACCCAGCAAACTACCCTACCAGAGGTGACAGCGCCCTGGGACGACTGTATGAAGGAGGCATTTGAAAGGCAGCTCGCGAAGTACCCAGGTCTTGTGGAAGAATGCCAGGATAAGGGTTGGCAAGCATGCTGCTGTCCAGTTAAAGTAGGCTGCAGAAGCTTTGCCATATGCTTTCTCTTCAAAACCTACACATGGCTGGGTATGATCAATACAATGAAGAGAAGGGCCATTAGGGCTACAACAGATATAGTGGAGAGAGCATCCTGGTGGCTGTGGATTAAGAGGGTTGATCTGTGGGTTTTGGGATGCAGGTTGTTGTTGCTTAATCAACCCTAGCTGGGTGGCCTGAGCAAAGGTGTATAATGATGTGAAACCCATTGCACCCAAAGACCCCAGGATACATCACTGAATATGTGTCCCAATGCATCCATAGGATGTATCATTCACCATATAGGCTGTGATATTCAAACCATAACTGATTTGTATTAAGGGGCCCAAACTGTGCCAAAAAAACCTTCCCCACACCATTACACCACCACCACCCTGGACTTTGGACACAAGGCGGATTGGGTCCATGGATTCATGTTGTTGACACCAGTTTCTGACCCAACCACCAGCAGCCTCAGCAGAAATCCACATTCATCTGATCAGGCTAAATGTTTCCAGTTTTCATTTCTCCAGTTTTGGTGAAACTGTCATCTGTAACATCAGATTTCTGTTTTTGGCAGACAGTAGTGGAACCTGATGCGGTCTTCTGCTAGTCCATCCACCCCAGGGTTGGATGAGTTGTTCATTCTGTGATGTTTTTCTGCTCACCATAGTTGTAAAAAGTGGTTATCTAAGTTAATGTAGCCTTTCTGTCAGCTCCAACCAGTTTTGCCTTTCTCCTCTAACTTCTCTCAACAAGGTGTTTTAATCCACAGAATGGTCGCTCACTGGATGTTTTTGTTTTTTGCTTCATTCTGATTAAAAACTTTAGAGACTGTTGTGTGTAAGGATCCCTGGAGATCAGTAGATTCAGAAATCTCAGTCCAACCTGTGTGACACCAACATTCATGCCACAGTCAAAATCAATGAGATCACACTTCTTCTTATGTTGGATATGAACATTAGCTGAAGCTGTTGACCCATATAAACAGGATTTTATTCACTGCACTGGTGCCACATGATCGGCTGATTGGAAACCTGCGTGAAAATACAGGTGTAGCAGACAGGTGTTGCTGAAATGCTTGATGAGTGCACATACTCTCAAATGTGTGCTCAAATTTGCTATTTTCATTTACCATCTTTGGTCTTAGTAAATTGTCTATTTTCTTCTTGTTTTTGTTTAATACTGTGTCTAGGGGTTTATTGACGAATTCTTTACGTTAGTTATTGCATTCCTTTTCACACTATACACCTCAGACTTCAGACACAACCACAGTTGTTACCTCCAGATTCGGTCACGAGTCGGTCACATGTCAGAGGACAATGAGCTTGAGTACAGGAGACTTGTCATTTGGTGTGTAATCAACCATCTACACATCAATGCCAGCAAGACAAAGGAGATGGTGATAGACTTCCAAAGGAAGGCACCCCAGACTACGCCAGTGAACATCCAGGGTTTGGACATTGAGATTGTGGGGGAGTACAAATAACTGTAGGTTCACAAACTGGAAAATAACAAACTGGATTGGAGGTCCCTTGGTGTGTGCAGGCCACTTTTTTCTATGACACTGTGGTTGCATCTGCAGTGTTCTACACCAAGGCTTGCAGGGGAGTGGGAGCAGTGAGGGGGACATGAAGTGATTTAATAAACTGGTTAAGAAGGCCAGCTTGGTCTTGGACTGCCTGTCGGACTCTGTGGAGGAAGTGGGTGAGAAGAAGATGTTAACAAAGCTGAAATCCATCATTCACATGTTTCCCAGGACACCACCTCTCACCCCCTACATGACACTGTGGGGACCTCAAGCAGCTCCTTCAGCAGAAGACTGCTTTACCCATGTGTCACAAGGATAGCCTCTACAGGTTCTTAATTCCCACTGCCATCAGACTCTTCAACCCAACACTGTAACCTGTGCAATAAATTTACCCTGTCTGGGCGATCATTCTGTACCACTGCACTTTATCTTTAGCTATCACACCCATCACAGTCAGCAGTCACAGCTACTGTACATTTTGTGCATTAGTATTTTGTATTATTTGTATCATATTGTACGTTGACAATAGTTAATATTTTTTACCTAATTGTTTCTTATGTTATTGTCTGCTTTCTCTCCATCTGCTGCTGTAACTTGTGAGTTTTGCCAGTGTGGGATCAATAAAGTCGATTCTATCTATCTAATCTTGAATTCAATATCTAATGAATACAAATCTGTCCCCAATATACAGTAGAAAAGATTTTAAATATGTATTTTCTTTATTAACCTTCTTCTGTCACTTGTCATACTATTTATTTCCAGTACAATGTCGTTTTTTAAGGAAAACATAAGCGTGTGGCCACCATCCACCCCCTGAAAGTTGTTTTCATTTAGTAAGTTGCTGCTGATGCAAACCGATTTCCTAGTGCTGCATATTCACAGTAAAAGCATTTTTCTATCGATACATGAGCTGACTTTTATTGTGAAGTTGTCAAAGGAAATGCAATGTGTTTTTTGTCAGTGAGCTCAATATTTATCCTTTATCCAAACGTATATAAAACAAAACAATTTGATAACTTTATGACAGCGGATCAGTTTGAAATATCGATATAGAATATATAGGAAGAAGGAGCAGCCACAGTAGAGCGTTGAAGAGCTGCAAATGACAGGCTGCACCTCTGCTGCAACTCCTCCGTCAGGAAGACAACTCCTTTCACTTTGCCTTGTTGTTCACAGATTCATGCCGTCAAAAGCCCATTTATTGCCTGACATCTATCAACATGATAATAATTAGTTTGGCTGCCCTGTAGTATTACACCCACACGTGATGTTGTCGCTAGGCGTGAAGCAAGATAAGAGGGTTATTTTCTGCCAGGAAGCTGTATCACAATATATCACAAAATTGAGGGAAAGGCACTGACCGGGCCCCCCTCGCTCTCGTGCGTTTGTGAAATGGTAAAAATGATATACGATTGCGTTGTCTGGTCTACTCGCTTGCAACGTTCGCCCCAAGTGGCGAAATGTTGATTCTCGTTGGTAAGCACGCAGTGACGCATGCGCAGTAGGTACTGAGTAATTCGGCGCTGAAAAGGAGGGAGCCTAGTTTACAACCAAAACACTGATATCTAGAGCAGTAAGCAGCATTAATTAAATCAGTGGGTGCCCAATTACTTTGCCTGCGAGCAACTTCACACAGTGCAGAGTTTGGAACATGGCTGATAAAGAGGGTAGGTTTATTTAAACTACCATGCATGTATAGCGGTGGCCCAATTTTCCTCGTGAGCGCACCACAGCCGTTTAACTCAGGCATGAGTGTTAGCATGACATGCTAAGTCCTGTCAGGAGGCTTACTGGTTTTAGTCTGCCCGTGTGTAGTTCTTTGTTATAATCTTAAAGCGAACGTCATGTCTAAGCATTATGTTTTAAGTTCAGTTCATAGCCATATGTCTTAACCACTAAGTTGAACTTATTTTAACTTAAGAAAACAGTTTGTTGTGTCACTCCCAAAACACACCGTAGTGAGGGGTACATCATCTCTTAATTCGGGGGTGTTAATAATACCCCACTATCTACGATTCTTTATCATCCTTCTGTCACAAAGTGTCGTTGATGTCACAGTGAAACAAGCTAGCATTAAATTGCGGCGAGTTTTAAACGGAATTTGGTCGAACGATTTCTTGTGTGTTAAGGACACCTTTGGGCTGAACCCCCACTTGCTTCTGTGGAGCTGCCAATTGGCCAGAACTACCAGACTGGTCAGACTTACTATGGAAGCATACATTTCAAACAGTTTGTAAATGAGGAGGAATATACAGTAGCCGCTAGTAGCTGTTATACCTATAACTTAAACCATGCCGTTCTGTTTAAGTGTATGATGATGCAGTGGAAGAAAGGGTCATCAATGAAGAATACAAAATTTGGAAGAAAAACACACCTTTCCTGTATGACCTGGTAATGACTCATGCATTAGAGTGGCCCAGCCTTACTGTCCAGTGGCTTCCAGATGTCCGCAGGTATTTGCATTGTCTCCATTTCATTTCTCATAAACCATGTTTAAATCTATTAAGTTATGTTAACAGGTGTCTGTCAAGGTCATTTTATGGCCAGTAACCACCAGAAGTAGACCGAATGAGAAACAGCTATGGCTCTAATGAAATTCAGCAAAATTCAAAAGGACATCCCTGTCTGTTGTCTTTATCACAAGTATGGTGAGTATTACCAAAAAAACAGGGATATACCCAGAAATTCATTATATGAGAACATATGAGAACTAGATAGATGGATAGATATACTTAATTGATGAGGGAACTTATCTTTTTACAGCAAATTGAGGATAACAGTAGAATTAGAGACCTGCAAAGCCGTATACTGAATAAAATATACAATATTTACTTTAAAAAATACAGTGTACAGTTTAAGTTTGGAGTGAAGTAAGATCTGTGCAAAATGGCATTGTGTCATAGATGCAATGGCAGTGTGTTCAGCTGTCATGCAGAGGTGAGCTGTTAGGGGTTATGGTGAATCGTAGGAGTTGATCTGAAGGGTTCTTTTTGACAGGAAGTGAATGAGTAAGAATGAACCACACTCTCTCTGCGATGCATCATGGTGGGGGTGGGATGGATTGTCCGTGATGGACAGCAGTTTGTTCAGTGACCTGCTCCTCCTCCTCAAATGTCTCCAGGTTCTGACTGGCCTTGTGCATAGCTTTTGTTGATCCTGCTGGCATGTCGGAACAGATGCTGCTCCCGCAGCAGACCACAGCACAGTAGATGGCCACCACAGACTGGTAGAAGGCCTCCATCTTCTTGTTGCCTACATTGGAAGATCTGAGCTTCCTCAAAAAGTCGAGCCCACTCATCCCCTTCCTTTCCACAGTGTCAGTGTACTCCAGTCTAGTCTGTTGTTCAAGTGGACACAAACACAAGTGCTCAACCTTCTCATCCATCATTGGTAATAGGTTTGCTTACAATTATCCTTCTGAAGTGGACCATTTATGGGTATACAAGTTATTCTTAATATACTTATATTTATTGAGTTATGCTATAAAGCTGAGGGTTATAGTATGAAGAGAAATGGAGACAGGACAGTGTCCTGTGGTACTCCTGTGTTACTGACTACTACATCAGACAGGAAGCTCCTCAGAAAACAAATTGGGGCCTATCCAACAGATAGTCACAGATCCAGAGGAGACAGTAGACACTCACCATTTTCAAATTAAACTGAAAGGCAAAGCTGTTTCGACCACTGAGAAAAAATTCAACTTATGGCCATACTGTGGATCTCTGCAGACCAGAGGGGAAGGACTACACCATCCACAGGCTGGTTTTAGGGACCCATACATCAGATGAGCAGAACCACCTTGTGATTGCCAGTGTCCAGGTACCAAACGATGATGCCCAGTTTGATGCCTCACACTACGACAGCGAGAAAGGAGGTAAATACACCAGGAGTCAGACTGTAGGAGCACTCCTGTAGAATTCTTTTCACCCACCTCTTAATTTTTGCTTAATACCTCTGTAAACATTGTCTATGTAAGAACAGAGTATGTGTAGACACATTATACCAACAAGTGGATGATGTAATATTTATTTGGTAAAGGAAGGGTCACAGCTGTCCTGTGCCCACCCTCATGTCCAAGATGCTTACTTTCACCCTCCAGTTCTCAAATCCAAAAGTGAGGTTTCACTGGAAACAAAGATGTTTGGGTGTTTTACACATTGATTACCTTAATATGGTGAAGAAATGAATGCGTCAGTTCTGGAGTCAAATATCATTCAGTCTGTAAGCTGAAATTGGGTTATTCTGTCTTCCAGCAGGTACGTTGACATGTGTAGGTGTGCTGAAGGCTGACTGCTCCTTTGCTGTGTTGTCATAAGTATGTATGTTAATGTGGCCGCTGAACAATTTTAAGGTAGTAAGGTAAGTCTAACCCTCAAGACACAATCTGGCATAAGATCAGACTAAAACATAGTAACATTTCACTTAATGTTACCTCATCCGTATGTCTTCCTTGGAGTGACTTCTTTCCTTTTGAACTTTTTGTCAAGTCCTGCTCTTAAGATGTGCTTTTGTCATTCAGACATCAGCTGTCAAACTTTTGAAGAGCTTCATAATATCAGCACGCATACAGATGGGTGACAAATTAAAGGTCACAGCTGTCCAAAATGTCCAATGATAGATGTTCGATTGGGTTGAGATGTGATGACTGTGACCATGGTATATGATTCATATCATTTAGGAATCATTGCATCTCTTTCCCCACTGCTGAAATGGCCAAGTCGTCCTAAAGCTCACTTTAACTTCTTAGCTTTTAAATGTTTTCAAACTTAACTTAATCGTCGCGCTGATTTTTCTTCACTTCTCTGTTTCTTTCCTTCTTTTGTCTTTGTTATTTTCCTTACTGTGTTCTGTAATAAAGCACTTGGGACCAACTGCTGTGTTGTGTGCAAAGTGCTGTTTAAGTAACTGAGTTGAGTTCAGTGAATGGAGGCACTGTTATCCTCTTTCTCTGCTCATTTTTCAGGCTTTTCCTCTAATGTGTCGACGTCTGTCGTTGGTTTCTTTAATTATAAATGGCGTTAATTAGCTTGAGTGGTTGACAACTGTCATCTGAAATTCCATTATCCCAGTGGTAACAGTAATTTCTTTTTTATTTGACACTCATATATTGTGCATCCTCTAGGAAAAATACACTTGACTCAGCAGTCCTACCTTGAATGTATTGCAGTCTGATTGTGTTCTCTTTCCAGAGTTTGGTGGATTTGGTTCAGTAAGTGGGAAAATAGAGATTGAGATCAAGATCAACCATGAGGGAGAAGTAAACCGAGCCCGCTACATGCCCCAGAATCCCTTCATCATTGCCACCAAGACTCCTACATCTGACGTGCTGGTCTTTGACTACACTAAGCACCCATCTAAGCCAGGTTGGATCACTGCGGTGCTAATATACTTATAATTGCATGTATCAGAATTTTCACACTCCAGGGACTAAGCCATCACAAAAGTGAAGGCTGCACAGTGCCTTTAAAAAGCATTCACCTACTTGGATATTCTCACCCTTTAATTGCTGTTATAAATGGAATCATGCTCAATATAGTTTACAAAACATCCTCTTCAATGTCAGAGTGAAAACAGAATTCTACTAAGTAATGTCAATTAATTAAAATATACAATGTTGTCAAAGTGATTGCATAAATATTCAGTATCTGCACCTTTGGCTATAATCACAGCACTGAGAGTGTGTGGACAGGTCTCAAACAGGTTGGCACATCTGGACACTACAGTTTGACTGCATTCTTCTTTAAACAACTGCTAAAGCTCTATGTGGCTGCACAGGGACTGGATGCTCCTTCCAAGTCCAGCCACAAAGTCTTTTTGGGCTGAGGTCTGGGCTTTGACTCAGCCACTCCAGAACATTCACCTTGATGTCTTTAAACCATTTCTGTGCAGCTTTCACTGTATGAGGCAGGTCATTGTCTTGCTTGAAGATAAATCTTCTAAGTTGTTGTTCTCTTGCAGACTGATTCAAATTGTCCTCTAGCATTTCTCTATATTTAGTTTCATTCATGTTGCCAATACCTTTTATAGCCTTCCAGGGCCTGCAGCTGAGAATCATCCCACTGCATGATGCTTCATGGTGTGGACTGTCTGTTTGTGGTGATGTGCAGCATATGGTGTGATGGTCTAAAAGCTCCAAATTGGTCTTATTACACCAAACAACAGAGCCTCCCACATGCTTTTGGGTGAACTCGAGTTGAGATTTCATATTAGCTTTCATCAACAGAGCCTTTCTCTTTTCCATTCTTCCACAAAGCTTTGACTGGTGAACTCAGCTGCTGAAGCTTTGAGCTCCTTCAGAGTAGTCAGAGGTATCTTGGTGGCCTCTGTCAATAGTCTTCTTGCAGACTCATTCAGTTTGTGAGGACAGCCTGCTTCAGGCAGATATACACATGAGCCATATTCCTTCCATTTCTGAATGATGGATTTACAGTAACAGACCTACAGGAGATGTTCAGTGACTTGGAAATATTTTTGTTTCCACCCACTGACTTATACTTTTCATTAACCTTTTGTCAGAGTTGTTTGGAGTGTTCTCTTGTCTTCATGGTGTAACAGACTGTGACTTCATATTAAAATCACTTCAGACACATTCACTGCACTCAGGTCATCTCCATTTTCACTGATTGGGAGACTGTGAGAGTACAATTGGTTGGACTTCTGTTGAATTAGGTCAGTCACTTTAAAGCAGGAGGATATTTATGCCTGACTTATACATATATCATTTAAAAATCTGTTTTCAGTTTGACATTAAAATAACTTTTTTGTAAATTATTTCCAAATATGGCAAATTATGTTGACAATAATTACCTTCATAAAAGCAATAAAAGAGTTGATTAACAAAAGGAATAAATACTTTTTACATGTACAGAATGCATTAAATTGTGTTTCAGATCCCAGTGGGGAGTGTAATCCTGATTTGAGACTGAAAGGTCACCAGAAAGAAGGCTACGGTCTTTCCTGGAATCCCAACCTCAGCGGCAACCTTCTCAGTGCTTCTGATGACCATGTAAGTGACGAGAACTAAAACCTAAAAAGGCTTGAGTTTACTGACTACCCACAGTAATTGATTCGTTTTTTTGTCTTTAAAAATGGACATTCTGAAAAATTCCTGTTATGGTTTCCCAGAGCCCAAAGTGATGGCTTCAATGTTTGGACAAATAAAGTAAGAAAATTGCTAAATCTGCTAATTTGAGAAGCAAGAACCAACAAATATTTGGCATGTTCATTTGAAAAATATGACTGAAATTGTGATGTTATATAATTGATGTTCAAAATAATGAAAATAATAGCAGATTAATTGTCTGCCTTTTTATTATTCAGCAAAACCTTTCATTTCGAGTTGAGACTGAATTTCAAAAGCAGTGTGATCATATTGACAGTCAAAGGAAAGATGGCAGACAGACGTGACATGATACATTGGATACTGTGTGTCACACCTGCAACAAACAAACTTTTGTCCTGTGGATAATGTTGAGGGGAGTAAATAAATGAGTTGACAGAACTTTTAACTGGTCTTATGCTGCTCAATGTAAGATTAGCTTTTAGGGACACCTCTGGTGTCTCCTGCCCTTACTGCAATCATTGCTTCAAATTCAATTGAAATTCAGTTGCTCCCTTTCAAACTAAAATATCAACTTTCCTTTCCATATCAGCTGATAAAGGTTCTTCTGGACTTGAGCACAGTCTTGAGACCATTGAGCATAATGTCTTTTTGGACTGTCCTGACACCTTGGTGCATAGCAATGGCACCATTCTGCAGTGGTTCAGATTGGACCTAAAGGATAGGTGTTTTAATACTGGTACTGAACACTGTGGGTCAGCTGATGCAGGTATACCTTTGCGGGGTGCCTAAAGGTTCAGTGCTCAGTCCACTCCTCTTTTCCATCTACCTGTGTAGACCAAACTATGCACAGACATACTATCAGTTTAAAACAAAGACCTGTTTAAGCTGGGACCCTGCAGTTCTCAGAATATTGACAACCTACCTAACTGCCTTCAGCACATCCAGAGGTGGATGTAAGTGAAAAGACAAGACAGAAGTACCTGATTACAGGTCAAGACAGTGCAAATACCCAAATCTGTAAAAGCATTGAGTCACTATCTCTCTAAAATAAGTCAGGTTTCATTTGTGACTGAAATTTCATCTTCTACACCTACAATGGAGAAAATAAGCATTTGATACACTGCAGATCTTTTAAGTTTTCCCACTTACAAAGAATGGAGAGGTCTGTAATTTTTATCGTAGGTACACTTAAACTGTGAGAGACAGAATAAAAAAAATCCAGAAAAACACATTGTATGATTTTTAAATGATTAATTTGCATTTTATTGCCTGAACTAAGTATTTGATGCAATAGAAAGATAACTTGATATCCTTTGTTTACAATTACAGAGATCAGATTTTTTTGTAGTTCTTCACTAGGTTTGCACATACTGCAGCAGGGATTTTGGCCCACTCCTCCATACAGATCTTCTCTAGGTCTTTCAGGTTTCGGAGCTGTCACTGGGCAACACAAAGTTTCAGCTCCTTCCAAAGATTTTCTATTGGGTTCATGTCTGGAGACTGGCTAGGCCACTCCAGGACCTTGAAATGCTTCTTAAACCCACTCCTTAGTTGCCCTGGCTGCGTGTTTTGGGTCATCATCATGCTGGAAGACTCAGCCATGACCCATCTTCAATGCTCTTACTGAAGGATGGAGGCTGTTGCCTTAAATTTCACGATACATGGCCCCATCCATCCTCCTTTCAATACAGTGCAGTCATCCTGTCCCCTTTGCAGAAAAGCACCCCTAAAGTACGATGTTTCCACCCCCATGCTTCACTGTTGGGATGGTGATCTTGGGGTTGCACTCATCCTTCTTCCTCCAAACACGCAGAGTAGAGTTTAAACCAAAAAGCTCTATTTTGGTCTCATCTGTCCACATGACCTTCTCCCATGTCTCCTCTGGATCATCCAGATGATCTTTGGCAAACTTCAGATGGGCCTGGATGTGCGCTGGCTTGAGCAGGGGGCCCTTGCATGTGCTGCAAGATTTTAATCCATGACGGCGTAGTGTGTTACTAATCATAACCTTCCCAGCCCTCTTTTGGCCATTGACCAGGTCCTCCCGTATAGTTCTGGTCTGATCCATCACCTTTCTCATGATCACTGATACCCCACGAGGCGAGATCATGCATGGAGCCCCAGGCCGAGGGAAATTGACCGCCATTTTGAGTTTCTTCCATTTTCTAATAATTGTACCAACAGCTGTTGCCTTCTCACCAAGCTGCTTGCCTATTGTCCTGTAGCCCGTCCTGTAGCCCATCCCAGCCTTGTGCAGGGCTACAATTTTGTCCCTGGTGTCCCGAGACAGCTCTTTCGTCTTGCCCATGTTGGAGATGTTGGAGTCTGATTGATTTAGTGTGTGGACAGGTGTCTTTTATACAGGTAGCAAATTGAAACAGGTGCAGTCAATACAGTGGAAAATAGGAGAGCTTCTTAAAGACAAACTAACAGGTCTGTGAGAGCCAGAATTCTTGCTGGTTGGTCAGTGATCAAATACTTATTTCATTCAATAAAATGCAAATTAATTAATTAAAAATCATACAATGTGTTTTTCTGGATTTTCTGGACTACGAAAAAAATTTACAGACCTCTCCATTCTAAGTGGGAAAACTTGCAAGATCGGCAGTGTATTAAATACTTATTTTCCCCACTTTATGTTCACTTAATGGTTCAGTCCTTTTTCTACATGTCAGACACATTTCAAAGATTAGACTGTATCTGTCTGCTATCATCTGGAAAGTACTATTCACACTTTCATTATAAGTCAACTGAACAATTAAAACTATCTGCTTTTTGGCATCAGTTAACAGCTCAGCCAGAATGCAGCTGCCAGGATTATAACTTGTACAAAGACACATGATCACATTTCATTTATCCTGGTTTTCCTCTTCTTACTCTTTGCATGGAACACAACATTACAACCCTTTTGTGTAACAGTGTTGTTGCCTGACTGGTCATTGCTACAGACTGAAATTATCAAGAACCTTTTTGGAAGTAAGCTGTGATGTCAAACTGTGGATATGCTAAGCCATGCAGCATTTCACAGCTTCCCTTTTCATTCCTCTCCAGACTATCTGTCTATGGGACATTGGGACCGGCCCAAAGGAAGGGAAGATTGTGGATGCCAAGACCATCTTCACTGGCCACACAGCAGTGGTGGAAGATGTTTCCTGGCATTTGCTCCATGAATCCCTCTTTGGCTCAGTAGCTGATGACCAGAAACTCATGATGTAAGTTTTTAATACAAATGTGTAGGCTGGTTTTGTTTTGTGTATTGGGTGAACACAGTAATCTTGTTAGAAATGCTTCATTTATTTATTTATTCTTATTTCAAACCAAATGCAGTCACTGCAGGCATTGGTATGCAGTGACTGCATTTGTTAGCTACCAATTCTCTGTTGAACCACATCCCAAAGAACCAAATGCAGTCACTGTGAACCTTTTAAGCAACATCATAATAATACTTGGTAGGGCCTTGATTAGCTCTGGAAAATAAATTCAGTTCTTTGGGATTGTTCATATTGACAAGACTTTTATTGTTATATGCACAATAATTACAGGAGTAGTCATTGGCAATGAAATTCTTGGGTCTCCGGCTCCATCGGCATTGCAGTATAAAGAATGAAGATTAAAGGAAAGGAAAGAGTAAGATGCAGTAAAATGAACACAGTAGTGCAATAAAAGCAAGTAGTGCAAATAAACAATAACAGACACATAAACATAAGCATAAATAGTAGACAATGTAAGCAGCAATTTGAATAATGTGAGTGGCAGATTGATTAGAATGCGATAAATCAAATGCAATAAATAATAAAGTGACGAAATGGCAGTTCAAGTGTTCAACATTCTTATGGCCTGGGGGATGAAACTGTCCCTGAGTCTGGTTGTGTGAGACTGGATGCTGCGGTACCATCTGCCAGATGGCAGCAGTTGGAACAGTTTGTTGCTGGGGTGGTGGGGGTCTTTAATGATCCGGTTGGCCTTCTTCCTACATCGCTGGGTGTAGAGGTACTCCATGGATGACAGCTTCGTCCTGGCGATGTTCTGCACAGTTTTCACCACCCTCTGTAAAGACTTACGGTTGAGAGCGGAGCAACTGCCATACCAGGTGGTGATGCAGCCAGTCAGGATACTCTCGATGGTGCATCTGTAAAAGCTGCAGAGTATCCTGTTGTCCATGTTGAGCCTCCGCAGCTTGCGAAGGAAGAAGAGCCGCTGTTGTGCCGTTTTTGTGCTGGTGTTGGTGTGTAGGGTCCAGGTCAGATCCTCGCTGATGTGGACCCCGAGGAACCTGAAGCTGCTGACCGTCCACCGTCGTCCCGTTGATGCTGATGGGGGCGTGTCCTTCACCCTGCCGCTTCCTGTAGTCCACAATCAGCTCCTTAGTTTTGTCGACGTTGAGGTGGAGGTTGTTGTCCTGGCACCAAGATGTCAGGGCTCTTACCTCCTCTGTGTACGCTGTCTCGTCGCCGTCGGTGATCAGGCTGATGACGGTCGTGTTGTCGGCAAACTTCACGATGGTGTTGGAGCTGTGTGTTGCCACGCAGTCGTGCATGAACAGGGAATACAGCAGGGGGCTCAGCACGCAACCGTGGGAGATGAACATGGTCACAAATAATACTTGGATAGACTGTTGGATTTAAACCATACCTTTTGTTAATACCTCCTCGGTATTAACAAAATTTCCCCACACCATTATACCAGCACCAGCAACCTCGTCTGTTAATACAAGCCAAGTTGAGTCCATGGGTTCAAAAATTATGACAAATTCTGGCCCAACCATCTGTAGCTTCAGCAGAAATCCATATTGATCAGATCGGGCTACATTGCCAGTCTTCAACTGTCCAGTGTTGGTGAGCCTATCCACCTTAAGGTTGGATGAGTTGTTCATTCCAAGATGAGATGGTGTACAGGTGCCCCTAAAAAAAGGGCTCAGTGAGTGTCTATTATGTCCTTTTTGCCTCTTACTTTCGTTTATGCCCCTCCAGATGGGACACCCGATCCAGTAACACATCCAAAGCCAGTCACTCAGTGGATGCTCACACTGCTGAGGTCAACTGTCTGAGTTTCAACCCCTACAGCGAGTTCATTCTTGCCACTGGTTCTGCTGATAAGGTAGAAAAGAAGCAAAATCCACTCTGAAATGATTGTGCCAATTTTAGGCTGAGAGTAATAATGTACCTTGGCTAACAAAACCCTGAAAAATAGGAATAAAAAGATTGTTTTGTTTCTCAGACTGTTGCACTGTGGGATCTGAGGAACCTCAAACTGAAGCTCCACTCCTTTGAGTCCCACAAAGATGAAATTTTCCAGGTAAAATTAAATTGCTATCAAGTATTGTGTACAGCATACGGCATACATTGAATTTTGTTAACACTACAGTATTTGGGCAGTTACACATTATGTGTTCATTAGGTTGTTTGCTTCACCACATTTAATTCAATTCAATTTGAAATAAAATAAAAATGAATACATTAGATACATAATATAAGTTTACATTCGTGATAGAAAAACTGTGTGAGATATACAGTGGCTTCATTAAGTATTCAGACCCATTCCCTGTTTGCACATTTTGTTGTGTTGTAACTGTGACATGAAAAAATCACACAGCAATCAATAACCCATAACCACAAAAATTAAATGTTTTTAGATTTTTTTGCATAATAATAATAATTATTATTATTATTATTATTATTATTATTATTATTAATAATAATTAATAATAATAATTAAAGTATTATTTTTTTTTCATCACCACAAAATTCAGCATAGTAGAAAAGTCCCTCATCATCTGAAGTTCCAATGACAATTCTAATTTTATTTGTATAGCACCAATTTACAACAGACATTATCATAAGTGACTTTACACAGTGAGGTCACTGTGTAAAGTGACACTGTTACTCCCACTGTTAGAGGGAGAAACCCAGCAGTTCCCACAATGAGCCAACATTTGGTGACAGTAGAGAGGAAAAACTTCTTTTAACAGATTTCCTTTTAACATGCCTCACCCGGTTGAGTGGAAAAAGAGCTGAGAGAAAGAAGGAGGGAGGGGTAGAGAGAAGATAAGAGAAGAGAAAGAGGAGGACAGCAGGGGAGAGAGGGACCATGAACATTTATATATATATACAAACAATATACATTTTTGTCTCCTACTAGCTTAAGCACATTGTGTTTGTCTATACTCATGACTTTGAAACAGTTTCAATTCGTACAGTGGCAAGAATAAGTATGTGGCAATATCTGTTTTTCTGCATTAATTGTTAACAAAGTGATTTTTCAGCTAAACCATGTGCTGTTGAGCATGACATTAACCTGCCAGTATCCAACTGTCACACTCATTAGGTACAGTGGTCTCCTCACAATGAGACAATCCTGGCCTCCAGTGGCACTGACCGACGTCTCAACGTCTGGGATCTCAGGTAAAAACTGTCTACCACGTGATGTGTATTTTTTCTCACTATTATTTTTCACTGGAGTTTTTTGAACAACACATGATTTGAACGTAAACTTATTTTTAAAAAATTGATTTGTTTAAAAAATGTTTTGCACATGGTATTCTCATGGTATAATTAATTGTTGTTGAGTTTCACTTGTTGGGTAGATGAGAATGGCAAACATGCCCACATAGTGTTCATTTACAAGCTAAAGGCATTTCCTGTGGTAACTTTCTGGGTTCTGGCTAATTATTTTACAGTATATTGTATGTGGATATCTACCCACAAGCCCTGTCACAGTGTGCATGATCTGAATGTCTTTATAGATGTAATTATTTTTGCAGTGTGGCTGCTGAGAAATAGGCAGGTATTGATGGCATATACTGTACAACACATACAAGCAATCTTAGAAAAGGTTGATATTTGGTTTTGATCTTAGATGGTGAACAGGTTGTTGTAGTACTGCAGTTTGAGGGCAAAATCTTATATTTTACCATACTTTTCTATGAGGAATGAAGAGTGAGTATACAAAACACACCTTTTTTGACTTTGATATTAATGTTTAAGATTATTTCAGCAACATTAACAAAGAAAAACACTATAGAATACTACAACTGAGAGGATGAATATGGAAGAATATGAATAGTTCCTCACGTGAATTTTTTCTTTGACTTGATGAAGTAAATAGGAAAAAAAAATGCTTTTTGATTGTGCATGAATTTTATCCCTTTCACTTAACATGTAACATGACAGGTAAGTGTGTAAGTGCACAAAGTGCACAGTTATTAGCATAGCTCTCAGGTTTAATCTTCATTGATCTAAAAAATAACATTCTCCTTCCAAGAAAAAAATTCCAGAAGAAACAGTTATATTAACAATATTCCATACTTATGGACATATCTATTCCAAATCTTGAACAAAAAGATGAACCTGTGCACAGCATATGTAATTTAGGCTCCTTTTTGTTTATGTAGCATCTGAGGATGTTAAGTGAAACTAAAGAAAACATAATGCAGTGTCCACTAGGTGGCAGAAATGTACTGTACAAGGATAATGGCAACAACTGAGAAGAAGACCAAGGAAAAGAATTTTCCCATGTCACATTCCTGACACAGGAATGGAGATTTTAAATGTATGAGAGCTATCCCTGACTTTATTTCAAGACTGCTAATTGACACAATCCATATATGCAAGTAAAGGTGTGTGTGATTCTTTGCTGCAATTTGATGTTATCTTGAATTTCTATTTAATCAGGTGGTTGAGATTAAAGAACTCATGATTATTATTATTATCAAGGGAAGATCAGACTTTTCCGAATCCACTTGGCATCATCCTTGTATCTTAATAGTTGTGGTGGCTCCATAATTGAACTTGAGTCTAAGTAGTTTACAGTCAAGAGCCTTCTTCTCTGATGGTGGGACAGCCCTCATGAAATATTGAGGAGACTTTTATTTGAGATGAGCTGGTTTAATCTTTATAATTGCTTATGGAATAGTTATGGCACAAATAAATGCTAGTGTGAATGAGAATGATAAAGTGGATCACAATAAGTCAGGTGTGATATGAAGCACAACAGAATCTAAAACATTATGTGCATAATGACACCACTCATTTCATTTCAACAGCCTGGTTTCAGTTCATCACCTCACCATCCGCCTTACCCATTTCTGCTGTCTCCAAAATGTTCATACGCATGCGTCAGCCTTGTCCCATCGAGTTTCTTTTTATAGAGCTCAACTTTCTTATGGAAAGTTGTGTACACATTTTTCAGGCCCCATTGTAAGCAATGGTTATAAATGAGGCCTCTGGTGTAACAAACCTTTTTCATGCCCTGTATTAGTGTTGTGTTCATGAACACCCTTTACACGACTAAAATGAACCAACTTAATGAAGGATTAGCCAATGCTGCTCAGTCGAAATTGTTGAATAGAAGTGATTTAAAAGTGGAAACAACAATCTTGACATACAACAGTCAGTCAAAATATTAAAACCACTGACAGGTGTAGTGATAACACTGATGATCTCATTACAATGGAAACTGTGAGAGGGTGGAATAATTTGGCAGCAAGTGAACAGTCAGTTGTTGAAGCCAATGTGTTGGAAGCAGGAGAAATGGACAAGTGTTTGGCTATGAGCAACTTTGATGAAGGCCAAATTGTGATGTTTAGATGATTGGGTCAGAGCATCTCCAGAAAAGCAGGTCTTTTGGGATGTTGTCAGAATGCAGTGGACAGTATGTGCCAAACATGATCCAAGGAAGGAGAGCCAGTGAACTGGCGACAGGGTCTGGGTGTCTAAGGCTCATTTATGCTTATGAAGAGTGAAGGCTCACAGAAGAGCTACTATAGCACAAACTGCTGAAAACATTAATGCTGGCTCTGTTAGAAAGCTGTCAGAACATATGGGGCTGTGTAGCTGCGGCCTCTTTCATCAGGATAACGTGCCCAACCTTACTCTGAAATGTTCAGGATTGGTTTGACTTGGCCTCCAGATTCCCCAGATCTCATCTCAAGTATCTGTGGGATATGCTGGAAAAGCAGTCCTCTGCATGGTGGCCCCACCTCACATCTTACAGGACCTATAGCATCTGATCATTTGATCTGACATTTTGAGAGCTGCTCCCCGGCTGGGGAGGTACAGAAGGCCCAGGACCCCTGTCCACTGATTTTAACTTGGGCAGATGTGTACAGATCTTTAAAAAGGATCAACACACACAAGGCTCCTGGACCTGACGGCAGCCCTGGCCGTGCTCTCAGGGTGTGTGCAGATCAGCTGGCAGATGTCTTCACAGACATTTTCAACATGTCACTGCTCCAGTCTGTGGTCCCCACATGCTTCAAGAGGTCCACCATTGTCCCTGTCCCAAAGAAGTCAAACATGTCCTGCCTGAATGACTACCGCCCAGTAGCACTCACCCCCATCATCATGAAGTGCTTTGAACGGCTAGTCAAATCATCCATCACATCCTCCCTTCCTGAATCACTGGACCCTCTGCAGTTTGCCTACAGGTCCACAGACAACGCCATCGCCCTCACCCTCCACACTGCCCTCTCTCACCTGGACCAGAGGAACACAGGGACCTCGGGCTCAACACCGCCCTGTGTGACTGGATCCAGAACTTGCTGACGGGCAGACCCCAGGTAGTGCGAATGGGCACCACCACATCCTCCACCCTGACTCTCAACATCAGCACCCCCCAGGGTTGCATGCTGAGCCCCCTGCTTTACTCCCTGTTCATGCATGACTGTGTGGCCACACACAGCTCCAACACCATCGTGAAGTTTGCCAATGACATGAAGGCCATCGGCCTGATCACCGACGGCGACGAGACAGCGTACACAGAGGAGGTCAGAGCCCTGACATCTTGGTGCCAGGACAACAACCTCCACCTCAACGTCGACAAAACTAAGGAAGTGGCAGGGTGAAGGACATGCCCCCCATCAGCATCAACGGGATGACAGTGGAGAGAGTCAGCAGCTTCAGGTTCCTCGGGGTCCACATCAGTAAGGATCTGACCTGGAATCCTACACACCAACACCATCACAAAAACGGCACGACAGCGGCTCTTCTTCCTTCGCAAGCTGCAGAGGCTCAACATGGACAACAGGATACTCTGCAGCTTTTACAGATGCACCATCGAGAGTATCCTGACTGGCTGCATCACCTCCTGGTACGGCAGTTGCTCCGCCCTCAACCATAAGACTTTACAGAGGGTGGTGAAAACTGCGCAGACCATCACAGGACAGAGCTGCCATCCATGGAGGACCTCTACACCCAGCGATGTAACCAGAAGGCCAACCTGATCATTAAAGACCCCCACCACCCCAGCAACAAACTGTTCCAGCTGCTGCCGTCCGGCAGACGGTACAGTTTCATTCCCCAAGCCATAAGACTGCTGAACTCTTGAACTGTCATTTTGTCACTTTATTATTTATTGCATTTGATTTATTCCATTCTATCAATCTGCCTCTCACATTTATTCAAATTACTGCTTACGTTGTTTGTCTACTATTTATGTTTATGTTTATTTGCAGTACTTGCATTTATTGCACTACTGTGTTTATTTTTCTGCATCTTACTCTTTCCTTTCCTTTAATCTTCGTTCTTTATACTGGGGGAGCCGGAGACCCAAGAATTTCATTGCCAATGACTACTCCTGTAATTATTGTGAATATGACAATAAAAGAACCTTGAACCTTGAACCTTGATCTCTGATACCAGAGGACACCTTCAGAGGTCATGTGGAGTCCATATCTCTACAGGTCGGCGCTCCTTCGGCAGCATGGGGGGGTGGTTTTAATCTGTGTGCACATGACTGAAGAATAACCATGCTAATTGACTTTTTTTGTTTTTTTCTTTTCTAGTAAAATTGGAGAGGAGCAGTCAACAGAAGATGCTGAGGATGGACCACCAGAACTCCTGGTGAGTGATATTCTCATTAAGATTACTATTACACTCAGTTCATGTAATGTGAGTGGATGTGTCGATCAAGTTTGCCAGGCTGCACCTGTGGATTAAAGTTAATGATATATCATATCACTGACCACAATAGTAAATGACTGCACAGAAAGAAAGAAAGCTTCTCAAATGATGCTAGTTAATTTTAAGTACTGACCTTTCACATTTGTTGAGTTTGAACATGTCTGTGGTTATAACCCCAGGCCTGCCTGTTTAGCTCTGTTACAGTTGTTAAAGTGTCTGCAATTTCCATCAGTTCATCCATGGCGGCCACACAGCCAAGATCTCTGACTTCTCCTGGAATCCCAATGAACCCTGGGTCATCTGCTCGGTGTCCGAGGACAACATCATGCAAGTCTGGCAGATGGTGAGTGCAGCTGCCATCCATCAGCCACATTATTACAGGCTATAGTTTTTTCTGTATCATGTTATTTACCAGTTATAGTGGCAGACGTTTATGTCTGTACTTTAAGATTTATGGTATATCACAGATACAGTATAAGTATATATACTAATTCTGTTTTTCAAGTGTCCGTACATGCACATCATTAAAATAAGTGTTGAGAAAAAATATTAATATATCATATATTATATTAAAAACTCAGTTTGCAGTCACATACAAAGCAATCATACAAATCATCTTGTACAATTTAGAGTAGTGTTCAAAATAAGAGCAGTCCAATGTGACTAACCAGATTAATCCAGGTTTTTAGTATATGTTTTATTGCTACATGGCAAACAATTTACCAGTAGGTGCAGTAGATTCTCAGAAAACCAACAAGACCCAGCATTCATGATATGCACGCTCTTAAGGCTGTGCAATTGGGCAATTAGTTGAAAGGGGTGTGTTTAAAAAAAAATAGCAGTGTGGCATTCAATCAGTGGGGTCATCAATTTTGTGAAAAAACAGGTGTGAATCAGGTGGCCCCTATTTAAGGATGAAGCCAGCACTTGTTGAACATCCATTTCTCTTTGAAAGCCTGAGGAAAATGGGTCGTTCAAGACATTGTTCAGGAGAACAGCGTACTTTGATTAAAAAGTTGATTGGAGAGGGGAAAACTTATAAAGAGGTGCAAAATATTGTAGGCTGTTCAGCTAAAATGATCTCCAATGCCTTTAAAATGGAGAGCAAAACCAGAGACACGTGGCAGAAAATGGAAGACAACCATCAAAATAGATCAAAGAATAACCAGAATGGCAAAGGCTCAGCCAGGATGATCAAAAACAGTCTGGAGTTACCTGTAAGTACTGTGATAGTTAGAAGACATCTGTGTGAAGCTAATCTATTTACAAGAATCCCTCGCAAAGTCCCTCTGTTAAAAAAAAAGGGCATGTGCAGAAGAGGTTACAATTTGCCAAAGAACACATCAACTGCCCTAGAGAAATGGAGGAACATTTTGTGGACTGATCAGAGTAAAATTGTTTTTTTTGGGGTCCAAGGGCCGCAGACACTTTATGAGATGACCCCCAAACTCTGAATTCAAGCCACAGTACACAGTGAAGACAGTGAAGCATGGTGGTGCAAGCATCATGATATGGGCATGTTTCTCCTACTATGGTGTTGGGCCTATAGGGGATCAGTTTTCATATGTCAAAATACTTGAAGAGGTCACGTTGCCTTATGCCGTTGAAATGGGTGTTTCAACAAGACAATGACCCCAAACACACTAGTAAATGAGCAAAACTTGGTTCCAAACCAACCAAATTAATGTTATGGAGTGGCCAGCCCAATCCCCGGACCTTAATCCAATCGAGAATTTGTGGGGTGACATCAAAAATGCTGTTTCAGAAGCAAAACCAAGAAATGTAAATGAATTGTGGAATGTTGTTAAAGAATCTTGGAGTGGAATAACAGCTGAAAGGTGCCACAAGTTGGTTGACTCTATGCCACACAGATGTGAAGCAGTTATAAAAAACTGTGGTCATACAACTAAATATTAGTTTGGTGATTCACAGGATTGCTAAATCCTAGTGTGGAAAACTCCCTGCTGGATCCACGTCAACCGTGACGTAGCCACGCCCTTGCATGCCGTGACTTTCTTTCTTGTTCATCGTTGATCGCCATGGACACGTGTAGAGCAACTTCGTCTCTGCGTTAGCATTTGGTTTTATTTATGTGTACGTGTGTGTTAATGAGGATGTAAGTACACAATCCCTGTTTATATTTTATCTACCTTTTATCCTTTTTCAGTTCATTGTAAGTCCTGTAGTCTGGTAGTCTTTGTCGATTCCCTTCGTCTCATGTGCATTGCGATGTCGTAGTACTGGTTACAGATATAGCTGTTAATATTCACATTTCTTAAGTTACTGATGCATGCATAGTCAGGATTTTTTTGAAGCGCTTTTATAGTTTAATATGACCACAGTTTCTATTTCGATGTTTAAGGATTCAGGAGTTATTTGGATTAGTAAAAGTAAATATCTGTGTAGTTTGCCATCATGCAGCGGTCACGTGACCTAGCATCTTTCTAGACTTCTTTGTATATCATCTGCTTTACCATTTGTGGCCGTAGAGCGCCCTCATGTGGCCAAAGAGTGTATCTTATTATATATCCAGAAGTCTGTACATAATGATGTATATTTGTTTATATGGTTGGTCATTTGGTTTGTGCAGATTGTTCTATTACACTGTATAGTGATAGTATTTTTCTGTATACTTTTACAGAAACCACACACACATACAACTTGAGACACACAACTTTATCCCACCTTTGATGCTGTTTGTAAAACAATAAATCTGTCAAACTCAGCGGAAGTCGCAGCTATTCTCTGACCGGAATACATAGTTAGTGAGGGGGCAACCAGTCATTAGGTCCTTCACACCTAGAAACAAAAAAGTTTGTACAAAATAGTTTTGAGTTGGTAAAGTCAACGACAGACACTGCTATTTTTTTGAACACACCCATTTCAACTAATTGCCCAATTGCATAGCCTTAAGAGCGTGCATATCATGAATGCTGGATCTTGTTGGTTTTCTGAGAATACTGCACCTACCGGCAAATTGTTTGCCATATAGTAATAAAAAATAAACTAAAAACCGGGATTAATCTGGTTAGTCACATTGGACTGGTATTATTTTGAACACCACTGTATAAGATCACTCCATGGCTAATCTCTGTGGTAGATACACTATTTGTACTTAACAGTTCTTTTATAACATGAGCGTGAACTGAATTCACAGGAATGATTCATCATGATGTCTACATACTGTATGTTTTTGACTCATGGGAAGGATTATGGTAAAGCTAACCACTCTAACACTGGTAACAGCTCTCCAGTTTAGCCTCAGTGCTGACATGAGAGTGGTCAAGAGTACAACACAGAACATTAACACATCAGACTTGATAGTGTATTACCCATTCATTCATTGAGCACTTTATTGGCACCACCATACTGAGACTGTGTAGGGTCCCAAAACAGCCTCGGTTCTTTGTGGCATGGATTCCACAATTGTTTATTCTGAGAAGCTTTATTCAATCACCACAGATGTAAAGAAAGTTTATCTGAGTTACCGTAGCCCTTGTGTTAGCTCCATACTCCTCTGACCTCTCTCTTCCACAAGGTGCTTCTGTCGACGTAAAGCATACCAGTGCATTAACTATTATCATGACAGTCATTGTGCTGCTATAAATGCACAGCAGACTTTAAATTGTGAAGAACTGCTTTCTGAAAACATTAATATCTGATGTAGTCTACATAAAAAAAGCACATCAGGAAAAATCCTCCTCCTCCAACATATTATTCTGGTGATAGCATTGGAACAGTGGCATTCATATTATATCTGACCTGTTTATAGTTTCTTTCAAGTGAGAGTACAGGAAGTAAAGAAGCTATTCAACTGTTAAGCATTTTCAGATAATCCAGCCACCTAATTATCCGTTCATGAAATTAAATCACACCCATAAGGATCCCCCTCACCCTGGGATTATGTACAAACATTAATGGTTTTTAAGAGAATTAACAATGTAATGATGCACAATAATAAATAATTATGGCCAGCACAGAACAGTGCATTGGCCATTGTAAATACAACATATTCTGACAATGTATTGCATCAGATCATTATTCAGTTACAACTATTGTTTTTCCTGCTCAAATTTCTATTCAAATTTCTATTTATCAGCCTTTAAATTTTCACTAGTGGTCAAGACCTAGTTGCCATGAGATTTTATGACAAATAAACAAAATTTTGCATATTTTGTTATTCTCCCTGTTCTTCCAGGCAGAAAACATTTACAATGATGAAGAGCCAGACAACACACCTGCATCAGAGCTGGAGGCCCAGGGACCATAATTCAGCTCTGCACAAATATCTCTCCAGGCACGACCCCTCCTCCATTCCCAGAGCACCAAACTCAGCTCAGTCTGCTGCTTCCCCCTTTGGCATTACTAGAATACAAAATGAAATATCTGCTCTGTACAGGAATGAACAGTGTGGAGATTTAGAGACAGCATGGATTCCACACTTGCTAAGTTGAATCTCATCTTGCTTCAACTTCACCATGGTCCAGGCACCTGAAAGCATGAAAGCACTTGATATAAAATCAGATCTGAAGTTTTCTGCCTGGTCAAGTTGTAATATCTCCAGTTTTAGGGGGAAATGAAATTTGTGATGAAGGGGCTTTAAAGATTCTAAGAGCAAAAAATGATGAGTTATTAAGACCAATGAATCTTTTCATGTCAAAGAACTCATGCAAGGAAAGAAAAAGAAAGTGTTTTTTATGTTTTGACTTGTGATTAGCCAGGAAACGGGAAATGCCTATTAAAAGCATTTACCCCCTGGGAGGTTTTCCTCTTTTATTGCTGATATAAATGAAATCAACATAATTTGGATCTATTTGAGAATAATTTACAAAAAACCCTAAATGTTGAAGATTTTTAAAAAGTGATATCAATGCATTAAAAAATACATCATTTTTTATTCAAAAATATTCAACCTCAGAGTTTCAGCCCATTAGTGCTTGTAGTCTCACAGTTAGTGAAATGGAGATGACCTGAGTGACTGTAGTATAAAAACACCTATTTATTTTTAATTAATTGACATTATTTTGCAGAAATCTGTTTTCACTTTGACATTTTGTTTTGTGAAATTCTTGTCAGAAAAGCCAAATTCTATTGACTGTGATTCCATCTATAAAATCAATAAAAGGGGAGGACATCTGTGGGGGGGGGGACTCAGCACTGTAAATATGTAAGGAAAGTTGGACAATAGAAGATGAAATGAGCACTGAAAAGCTGTGGGGACATCTGATGTTAATCACTTAAAGCTGTGATTGTTAGAAGCTAACCATGCTGGTCATGTCTGGAGAAGCTTTCTTTCATACCTTATTTTTCCACCTGTTAAGCACTGGCTGTTACTTTTGTTATATGATATGGTATTTTGCTGACACATCACAGCTATCCTTTGAAGCAACATTCCCTTTTGTATTAGTCATAAAGTACAAAAGCTTCAGAAAATGGCTGGAGTGAAAAGTGTGTGACTAAATTAGTGCACATGTGGGACTCACACCGATCTTTTCCTCTGCTCTTTCTGACAGTTATGGAATGTGTTTCGTTTCCTGCATCACAAATTTTAAAACTTTTACAACCACCTCAGATGATACCTCAGACTGAGGACTGGCAAAACAATTGTCACAAGATCCAACAATTAGTGTGAGAAAAATAAATCCATATTTAATAGTAAATGCAAATTCTACAAAATGTTTATTGAAAAGCAAGACAGGACTATAAGAACATTGTACAATCAAAGAGGGGGTTTGGGCTTTTTTTTTTCTTTTTAGTAAAAATAAAGCTCTGAAGCTATGGTGACTCATGCCTCTACTTTCACAGTTCTCGTCTTCAGAGGTAGATTCTGACATTACCTGAGAGTCAATCTGGGATGTCATAGAAAAGTCTTGCCACAGTTTAGGGTGTGATGACAACTGGTACAGACACACCATCTGACCCTGGATATGTTTACATCACTTTTGTTTTTAAATCCACACAATGTGAAGATAAATGTAGGAGGAGAGCTTCAGAAAGGCCAGGAGAGGTCACATAAAATCTGACTGCAAAGCAGTGTTGGGACATTTCACCTGCTCACATAGTTATGTCTGTCTGTATACATAATTTTTTAAGGAAAATGTTTTGACCATTTCCATGCCCTTGATTCTCATTGACATAATAAGTATACTAACATACTCTTGAAAAGGCTGGTGACCTGGGACAACATGTTCAACAGTACTGTGGCAGTTGTCATTCATTGCATGACAAAGTAACAAGCACATCTTTTGGCTGCTGCAATATCTCAAAGGAGAGGGGAACAAAAAGTTAGCAGAAACACTGATGCTCAAGGCAACTCATAGCCAAATGGTTTGGGGACATATAGGCTAATGATCCAGAGACACAGGTCCCCAGTTAGACTATCAGCTAAGCCCTGACAGTTTCTCTGCTGCAAAGCCAAATAATAATAATAATAATAATAATAATAATAAACACATTTTTTAAAAATGCAGATCTTATTTCAGTCTTGTGACTTACACCCACCCTCCATGACTGGGATTCCAAATAAGAAAGAAAATGAAGCAGTTTTATGGAGTTAGCAGATCACTGCATTAACATCAGGATACTGGATGCGTTGCAGAACAGTAGCTGCATCATGAGCTCCCCGTGTAATGGAGCGAACAGGGTTTACAATGTCACAATGCTGCACTCCCCCACAAAAAACAAAATAAAACAAAAGAATAAAAGGGATGCAAGTGTGTGAACTGACTGACTTGATGACTCTTCTTTATGCCCCAAAACAGATAGAGATGATTAGCTTTACGAGTAAAAGAACTCCACAATATGAAACATGAACCAGAATTTGATTTGACCCTAATGATAACATTTCCTACATTCACTACATCAAGACTCACACACCTTTCCTCCTCAACAATAACAGCAGCCCCTGTTGTAGATCCTATTTATATTAGCATATTTTTATTCAAACGCATTAGATAAGCAAATCACACTCAACTTCCAGTATAAAGTTGCAAAGACAACAATGTCCATTAGTCTGTTGTACTAAAATGTTCGTCATTTTTCAGGCATAATTTACTACAAATAATTTGTCTGTGGATGACGGCATTTCAGAACTCTTGACTTGGCTCTTCTCTGACCATATAAAAAAAGAAACATTACTCAGATGTAGATTGAAATCAAGTGACAGATACATTCAGCACAAAGACATTCCCCGAGGAGCTTCACTTTAGTTGTCTCTCCAGGGGATGACAAGCAAACAACAAAATGATAACGAATGGCCTGAATAACAACATATTTAATGATGGTGGGATATTTGCAAAACCAGATTCAACCATTTCCAAAGATGGAACAGCAGGTAAAAGTGAGTCCTGGTTGATCAGCTGTTGGACAAACGGAAACATTCAAACTGTGATAATTTTCTTCTCCAACCTGGTCTAGTGACAGCTCATTTTAGGAACATACAAACCATAGCTGGGTGGACTTCTATGACTCAGAATTTTGATTTCATGGAGATAAATACAAAACAAAATACAATTCCTCAGATTAAAAAAGGACAGTCCTGCTGGCCAGATCAAGCTGCCCCACATGTAGTCACTACTCAAACCAGCACCACCTACTTCAGGGGTACATGCAAATTAATTTTGGCTCCAAACTAAAATAAAAACTAACTCATTCACACTAAAATATAATATGATCAACAAATGAATACCCTGTGGTCAAATATGCCCAAATCTGATTTTGCACTTGCTCTACATCCTGTTTCCTCAGATCACATTCTGTCTGTAAGGCGTCTTTAATACAAATGACCTTCTGAGTGATGTACCCACTTCTGACTCAAACTAAAATTCCCAAGAGACGAGGGACAGACCATGTGACGAGAGACATAAAAAGGCCAATTTGGCATCAGTTCTTCTCAGTGAAGATATGCATGTAAAAACCCACAAAGCCAATTACTACAACCACTATTAACATGGGTAAACCTTTTGTATTAAATGATTGATACAGTTGTTTTGTTCTTCCACTGTTACAAAAAGGATATGGAGGAGCAGGAGAGCCAAGTCTAGAGTCCAAATGAAAAACAAATCTTGATCTCCATTGAAGATGGTTTGTGTGGCTAATTTGGAACTTAGCCTGGAGGTGTGTGGGGTCCTCCTCTCACACCCTTCTCACTACAGCACACCACATAGACTGGCTCAGTCCTGTTGTGTGGAGGGTGTGTCGATCGGTGTGGTCAGAGCAGTAGTGGCGTTGTCGGGAGCGGCTGTTGAGGAGTCCGGTTCAGGTGGTCTGGGAGCTTTGTGGATGCTGTCTTTCTCCAGCCCGCTGCCCTGTGCTGAGCCCTCCTCACCTTCCTCCTCTTCCTCTTCCTCCACCTCCAACCCCCGCACATCCTCCTCCTCTACCTCCACCTCTGGAGGCTCCCGTTGCTGGGCTTCAGGAGGTGCTGTGGCTCCTTTGTCACCTGTCTCCTGGAGCAGACTGAGCCGGGTGTTGAGGTCGTTCCTCTCCTTCTGCAGGGCTCTGCACAACCTCTCCAGCAGCTCCAGTTTCCCCTGTAATGCCTTGAAGTGGCCATCACGCAGGGTTTTCTGCAACACAACACAATGTTTTATGAGTCTCACTTTTCATTCTTCACCTCAGAAAGGAGAAAACAGGCAACAAGATTTTTTTTGTCAGTCGTTATTAGCAAATGATAACTATTACATTATGAATTTTGACAGTGAATAAAAGATACCAGTTAATAGTTTGTTTCAGAAAAAAGCCCACATTGTTAACAGGTACTAATAGCAAGCAGCTGCAAGCCTCCACCATTCTCAGACACGGCACAAAGGAGGAAAGTGTTAATTTCCACTTGGAGTTTGTCAGACAGGATGTTTTGCATAATTTGGGCCCAAACATGCATTACGTTGCTCTATTATCAACTGGTGATCAGATCCTGAAATCTTCATGAACGTTGAATGATGGTTGTCACACAAGTCTTATGTTGTGTTGCCAGTAGGTGGCGCTGTGATCTTGTCTAAATAATGCTATGTAATTGTGTTGAGGTTGGGACTATCACCAAACCTGTAAAGTTTAGGGCAGATAAGGCAATGTACATTGGAGTTACTTTGTTGTGTTTCATGGCGACACTTCAAAGCTTGCAAAAACCTCCACTGTTGTTGGCCAGGCTGTTGGAAGTACCTCTGTCAAAACCTCTGTGATTTAGCATCACAAGCATGTTAACATTCAACTTAGATGTTGTACATGAGACATTAGACTTTCATGTTGTACATGAATTAAATACTATTAATTCTTTAGGAGGAGTTTGTATATGGCAAAAATACACCAAAATTACACACTTAATTCCAAAAAACAGACTTCCTGTTGGGTTTAGGGCATGGCTCCAAGAGGCTTTTTTGTAGATCTCTATATGATACACAAGCCTACCAGTTCTCGTACATCTCAGAGAAACATACTTATTTTAAATTTTCTAGGGGAGCCGTCGAGCCATTGGCCACGGCAAGTCCTGAGACTCGCATCACATATCGTGTTCAACTCTGGTGATGTGTCTGCCACGTTTTGCGAGATTTTGAGTATGGCCTCTCTCAGCACCAACTTCCTGTTTTAAGGAGAAACAGTGCTACCAAGACAACATCATTTGATGAAAAGCCACAATCTTCACAATGTAACATCATTAATGCCTCCAGGCATTCCATACCTGATCTGACGTTGATCGGTTAAACTAGCTGGGAGCAGTACATCAAAGTTTAACACATGATATGTTCTATAACCAATAGGGGGTGCTACGACTATACCTCAATATTGGCATACAGATGTGTTCAGCACAGGACAAGCGTGAAGTGAATCTGCTCAACCAACCAAGAGCAGCACATCACAATATGAATCATGGTGCTTCCTGTTGCCAGTAGGTGGACCTGTACATATCCCTAAATGTTTGCACATTGATGTGTTCAGGCCTGGACTCTAATCATACATGTGAACTTGGCTGAATTATATGAACTTCCTGTTTCATGGCAAATCCTCAAAATTTGCCACACCACCACAGCCACACCCTACAGCAAATACTCAAGTGCTTTGCAATTTAACATCATCACATGTTAAGATTATGTTAAACAAATTTGAAATCGATCAGATAAATCTCCTGGGAGGATAAAAGTATGGGGCATGGAAATGGCAAAAATTATGAAAAAATTTAATATAAAACTAAAAACAACACACTTCATGTTGTTGGGATTAGGCCCAAAAAGGACAAAAATGTGGAAGTGCCGGTACTGCTTACTGGTGCATACTGGCTCACTTTGAGCTCCGCATTTCAAAAGGCACTCTAATCAGAATCAGCCTCAACAGTGACTGAACTAGAGTGATGGTGCATTCAAACAGAATGCAACACAAATTTCAGAGGCAGCCCCACCCTAACCCTGACCCCCAGACACATCCGTTAAGGTTGAAAATCTTTTAACCAGAGAGAAAGAGCTACCCATACTTCATAAATGTGCATGAGAGAAGAGAGACATTCTAACATGCTGATGTTGAAAATGTAATTTAAAGTCAGGCTGATCTCAGGCTCAGAGGCCAGTACACCACAGTGAGGAAGGGGAGTCAAACTAAAACAAAACTTTCATGGAGAGTTCAGTTACTCTATGATTAGCATAATCGCAATCTTAGTTTAGCATGGTAGCATGCTAACAGTCACCGATGAGCAGCGGCTCCAAAGTTCAGATGAGGTAGCGAGTTGTACAGGTAAAGGTGCAAGTGTGGGTCAAACCTCACCTCCTCGGCCATCTGCAGCAGGGCCTGATTGTTGTTTTCCCATTTGGTCTTCCACTGCGTTGTTTCCTTCTCCAGCTTCTTGATCTTCTTGGTCATCTGGAGGGACACATAAACCGTTACTACTGAGACACAAACAGATGAAATGGGACAACAGGAAGTCACAAACTGATGCTAACCTTTTCCATCTCTTGTCTGAAAGTGGTGAAGACCTCGTTGCTTTTAGCGAGAGTGCTCTGGAACTCCTCAAACTTTTCCATGTATAGAGAGAGCTGAGAAAAGAGAGGACAGCAGTGAGAACGTGAAGTAGTAGTAGTGACATCACAATTTTTGAACACCCCATGATCAAATCGGAATTGTGAATCTTTCTTCCTAGTTTTGAAATATACCAGCCAGTTGATGGACTAGAACTAGCAGATCACACTGCATCTTAATTGTGCCTCAGTATTTTAAATCCCACGTCGTCCACAACTTTGAACGACACCACATCCCTTGCTGGAGAGGAAGTGACTGTCTAAGTCACCTCTTTCCATCGTTTGCTGCTTTGGTTGTAATGTTTGGACTGGTTAATGCTCACTCAATGATGTCACTGTTTCCATACAGATGAATTAATGAGTAAAAACTTTTCCATGTTCCTTTGGATGTTTCCTCAAATTGTAAAATGGATCTGTAACTGCTTCGTGAAACATGTGATGGTGCAGAGCTAAACCACTGACATCCGATCCTTTTGTGGCACCTGCTCCTCCTCTGTCATGCTGCTATCTTACATTCAGCTCATTTTCCAAATATGCCACATGTGAAAGAGACCCCATGATAGAGACATGTGATATAATTTGGCGAAATCAGCACAGCATCTTTTGGTTTGCGAATGTAGCGTAGATGCACATGTTTGGGGGAGACCCAGTGTAAATGTCATTAAATGACACAATCTCAAGGATTGACTTCAAGATCAAGATATACAACGTAAACATAAGGCTTTTAAAGAACTACAGTTTCAAGTGTGTGTGTGTGTGTACTTGCCTGTTGTTTGAGCTGTGTTTCTTGCTCCTTCATCAAGTCACATTTGCGCCTGGATTCTGTGGCATCCTTCAGCAGCTTAAGTGTCACATGTTGCACCAACGTCATTCTAAATATTGTTTCATGCTTAGGACTATTGGCTGCTTACTGCTGCTGTCTGACATCACAGTAACAACGAGATGAGAGGATGAGAAAAAGAAGAGGCGCAGGCTGTGTACTCACAAAGTCCCTCTCTCTCTGCTGCTTCTCCTCCACCTCTTTCATCATCTCAGTGATTCGCTGCAGCTTGGCGTCCATCAGCTGCTGCTGCAGCTCCTTGTGCTTGAACACCTTGTCTATGTGCTGTGTGTAAGAGGGACACGCATCACACTTTTTATTTAATGTACAGCAAATAAATGCATGTAGACAGTTTGACTACTGGTGTAAGGATGAGCCCTCCAGTGGGCTCAGAGTAAGACAGCAGCTTAACACAGCCACCCCCAGCTCCAATGTTTAAATGTTACTGGCATTGTTAGTCCTGAAAAAAAACTATTTTTGCCAGTATTGGTTTTCTATACATATTAAAGAATGTGTTACTAGCATGCAAGATCCAAGCTGTCCATGAAAACAAACTCAGTTAGAAGAGAGGCCGTACATGAAGACACAAGAAGCAGGCTGTAGTGAAGTGTGGTCATACCTCCTCTCTGAGCTCATACTGCTCGATGAGCTTTTTGAGCTTCTCGGCCAGCTCCATGTTCTCCTGCCTCAGCTTGGTGTTGTGGGAGCTGTGCTGCTCCATTTGGACCTCAATGTCACTGAGGGTCATCTGGAAGTGCACCATTGCCTCCTTCCGTTGTTCCTCGTACTCCCTGGAGCGCTGGGCATTTTCCTCCTGTCATCGGACCCATGTGGGATTGAGAGGAGGTTAACAAGAAGGGAAGGGAAAGGGAAAGAAGAGGAGAGGGATGAAAATGGTCTGTGTATCAGAAGCTGGATTCCCCCAGCTGTCAACACTGACAGTGGCCATGTTATTACAACAAACCACATCATTCATGTTGCCAGTTCACTACTGCTGCTGCTGATGCATGCTGATTAAAGATATGGTCACCTTCCTGAGAATTTTTTTTCTAAAGGCAGTATGAGAGTGGCACCTTCAGTGTCTTGTTGTGCCTCTGCAGCTCCCGACAGAGGCTCTCCAGCTTGCTGCGGGCCAGGATGGCCTTGCTGTGCTCACCCTGCAGGTGGATCTTCTCCTTCACAATCTGAGACTGTTTCTTCTGCAGGGCCTTAAGTCGCTTCTGCATGCAGCGGCTCTCCTCCAGCTCAACACACACACAGGTCACAGCGCAAATATCACAACATGCTTAAACCTGGCCCTTTTTTACTTTTCTTGCATTAGTATATTCATCTGGAAAATTACAGCCAATGAGAACATGACATAAAACATATCTTCATGAAACAGACTTGTATTATTAGCCTGAAAAGTAGACAGTTGTTTTCAATGGTCCACGCTGAAACATAAAAACCTACAGGAGACATGATTTTCCATTGCTTCTTTTGTTCATTCTTTACCTGCGGGCCTCAGGACACATACTGATACTTACACTTCAACAAAATTCATATTACTACTTATTGCAAAGGATCCCAATGAAGGAAGACATGCTCAAGTGGCCTCATAAAAACCTATACAAGCGGGTGGATAGATAGATATTCATCTTACCAGGTCTGCATATTTCTTGCACAGAGCAGCAAGTTTCTCTTCAGGAGTTGCGAGGGAGTTGAGGGCCTGCATCAACAGAACCACCTCCTTCCCTGGAACATACAGGAAGAGAAACCCTGAAAGCATTCAGACACATGTCCAGCATCCTTTTTCTACAAACACACATTTACCACTGGCATTGATAATAACCTGTCCATATTCTGTATTGTTGTCTACAAGACAGAGAGCCAACACTTTGCTAGTTGCTAGCTCAACTATTCCACAAATGCTGGAAAGTTTAATATGATCTCAACTCATTTGAATTATGATATAAATCAGTGTATTTCCATTGGTATTATCTATTATCCATCTAGTTCCACCAAGACTGGATGTTGTTGCAACACTATTATAACTGTCATATCAAAGCGCTTGGCCTCTAACAAAAAAAAATGTTAAGACAAATTGTAGTAAAGAACAATTGGTGATTACAAGTCTTGAGTAAAAAAAATGCACTACTGTACTAATCCAATCAGGAAGATCCTGAACAATAGTCACACAGAAACTAGTCTCATCAACTACTGTATACGTTAACATGACTCATCCTTCACATAAAAGAGTCCCCAAAAATCATGTCCTGGTTGAAAACTGTGAAGTGCGTTAGTTTATTATTGTTTATACATGGCAATATTTTGGAATGATGTGCAAACCTTCTGTGTAGGAAAACTACTCAAATCCTGGTGTTGTATTCAGTAAAGTGATAGTAGTTTGATTTAATAACTGCCCTGGGCAAAGTACAGAGGAAGTCTTAGAACCATGGCTCAGAGTATTGCATTCCAAACACTACTCAATTGACTCATGGATGAACCGCTCATGTGACTGACATGCCCAATTGCCATCACATTCTGTAAAGAGTAATTATCATGTCTCTTGAGTGCTTGTAGGGTTCCTACCAAAGGCCTTGTCCTGTTCAATCTTGGCATCTCCTCCAGGATCAAGCTCTGCCTCAACCAGCTCACTGGGGCTGTCCTCTCGTCCTGGAGTTTCCCCCCTCTCCCCCTCAGCGCAGCACAACCCCAAGTCAAACTCACCAATCTCCTCCTGTCAAAACACAAGCACATCCACAGGTCTAAAAAGCAGCTCCAGAGTCTCAGTGAATGGGCCTGCTGCTGGACAGAATGTGACGTCACACTTTGACTGTTATCTATGTAGATTCTCAGTCATCCAGGTCATAGTCAAAGTTGAAAGATTTCCGTAAGGCAACTGGACTTGAGATTTTTCAAGAAAATGTTTCACCTCTCATCCAAGAGGCTTCTTCAGTTCTGAAACTGATAGTGGGGAGTACTAGAATTTATACAATGTAGGTGTGGAAAGTTGTTTGGGAAAAACAACAACATTTACACATTGAGTGGACTGTTGGGATCACCTGGGCAAGTATTGACAGTCATAAGAGTGTTAATGTGGGTCGTTAACTGCCTTCTCAGAGTGGTTTCCGTCATCTGGCTCCATGATGTATGGATCTGGAGGGAGTAGGTGCGAAGTGAGTCTTCTGGGTATTGTTCCTAAAAGTGCCTTGTAAGTGGGTGACAGGTTGTGTCTTAGCCCACCTCCTCTGTTGAGGGATGGTTTCTCCAGGTTGACAAAATGGCTTCCTTTACCCCTCTCTCAAACCATCTGTCTTCCCTGGCCAGAATGTGTACATTATTGTCCTCAAAGGAGTGTCCTTTGGCATTGAGGTGTAAATGAACCACTGAGTCCTGTCCTGAGGAGTTGGCCCTCCTGTGTTGGGCCATGCACTTGTGCAGCGGCTGTTTGGTCTCCCCACTGTACAGGTCCATGCATGTTCCACTACACTGAACAGCATACACTACATTGTCCAGCTTGTGTCTGGGTGTCTTGTCTTTAGGATGCACCAGTTTTTGTCTCAGGGTGTTACTGGGTCTGAAAGGGCCTGAAATACAGGGATCTGGTGCTGGTGCAACTCCTGCAATATATCGGATGGTGATGTTTCTCCTCCTGTTATCCTCCCTCTCTGTGGGCCTTTTCTTGTTGGTTTTCAAAATGGCCCAACTGGGATAACCGCAGGTTTTGAGGGCTGCCCTGATGTGCCTCTGCTCCCTAATCTTTCCCCTGTTGGTGGTTGGAATGGTGTCAGCCCATGACTGGAGGTTTTTGGTAACCCCTAATTTATGCTCCAGTGGGTGTTACGAGTCAAACCGGATGTCCACAGCATTGATGTGGTCAGTAAAGGCATTACTGGCACTACAAGTCTTTACTGTTGAGGGCGACAGAGGACGATGAGGAAGAGACGGCTACTAAATGACCACACTCTGCCAGACAGGACCAACCTCAGCATGGACCACATCTGTGCCCTTCTGGACCTGTGCCTCACCACCACGTACTTCCGATTCAACAACGCTTTTTACAGACAGAAGCATGGTTGTGCAATGGGCTCCCCTGTGTCTCACACAGTGCAGAACCTGTACATGGAGGAGGTGGAGAGCAGAGCTCTACTCTCCTACATGGGCACAGCAACAACTTTCCACACCTACATTGTATAAATTCTAGTACTCCTCACTACCAGTTTCAGAACTGTAGAAGCCTCTTGGATGAGAGACAAAATGTTTTCTTGAAAAATCTCAAGTCCATTTGCCTTACGGAACTCTTTCAACTTTGACTGTTCTCACCCTTCAAGCCCTTTTCGCATAAGAAACAGCATTTTCATTGAGATGTTTGGGTGTCAGCATTATGTCACCTGTTTTAATGTAAAGGACCATTGTGAGCATGAAAGAGGCTTTCCACCACTTCTAACAGTGAAACTACCTCAGTTTCAGCCATGTGTCTATATTATCATATCCAGTGCATTCAATGACAGGATGTTATGTTTGGACTCCTATTTATTCTGATCCGTTATGTGAAGGATCACTGCTCACACCTGCTCAACATTGATTTGTTTATTATGTGAACCTTATGTGAACGATGCCATTGTTTCCAGCACAAAATGTTTACCTTGTGTTTTCTTTAGTTTCTGACATTTAGAGGCTAAAAAACAAGTGTAGCTCAGTTCCATATGTCACAACTATTGAACTATTCATGCTATATGCTGGAAATTGTCAGGGACTGTTAACTCCTTAAATGGCTGGCCTACTGTTACATATTTGCCAAGTTATAGCTTCTGAAACCTGTATTTAAAAGTTCCTTTGGAGTATGGGGCCCACCATATCTTTACTTTGAACCACAACAGATCTTTGAAATGTTTTCTTTGTAACAGTCATATCACAGTAATTTCTTTGCAACCAGGAAGCATTGTGAAAGAAATCCATGAATGTCTGAGGTATTTAAAATTAAAAAAAAAAGGTTATCAAACTGATATGGTGCAGGAGAGGTGCTTATTAAGAGGATACATTTCTCACAGTAATGTTAGGAGGCAAGAAAGCAGGTGCATGTGCATTTTTTCTTTTCTATTTTAATGTGATGGCATTCAATTTGCACGGGTGCTGTGATGCAGAAATGCTGGAATCTGACCACCACTGTTTTTGTTTTTTTGTTATGTTTTTTTTTTACCACGCATTTTGTGAGTAAAAAAGTGACCATTGTGTTGACTCAGGCATGACTGCCACATGTTGAAAGGCTGACAGATTTACTGTAAAATAGCGCATGTGTGACAGGGGCCCACACCGAGCATCAAACCTCAGGACTTTTAATGGAAGGACTCAAATGCAGCATAGGAAACTGACCAGGACTGAAATGTCTGGTCACACTGATGATCTTGATGACATGATATTTGCTCAAACACTTTCTGGTGACACTTTTAGACAAGTTAGTTAAGGAAGAACTCTTACATCCATTGAGCCAGTGAATATAACACCACTACAAACCAAACAAGAAAAGTTCCTCTCAGCGAAACAGTTCAATTAAGACACTGGCACCCAGTCACTTGAAAGTGTTGCTGTCGTGGCATGCCAATAACATAAACAATAACAAAATAAAACTGCAAGCAGTGATAACGGGCCCTTGCAACCCCGCACCAACTTGGGGGACCCGGCCGACACCGAATTCCCAGAATTTCCCCGAAAAACCCGACGGGGAGGCGCTTTTGAAAATTTCTTCGTGTCGTCAATAAGTGGCGCCACGACAAAGTGACAACATAGTCCTACAGATCTATTCAGGCCGGCGCCCCGATCGCACGTATATAATTTGAGGCAGCTCGGACGAGGCATGTGCGATTTAATTCGCTTTTGATGGTGATGGCGAGGGATTAAACTTTGCCATGCTGCCACGCGGACGCCGTGTGGTGAGAACGCACCATCTTCTGAATCCAGCATCTGCCATGTCTCAAGGCTTACCACAGTAAAATTTAGCTTCATCGGATTTAGATAGTTGATGTTGAACATGAAAGTACAAAACATGTGATTTCCTGTCGCCAATAGGTGGCGCTGTCACTTTTATGGAATACGATTATGTATATGTCTCGGGGAGTGGATTATTATCATACATGGGAAGTTTGATGATGATCGCGGTACGTACACTGGATTTAGGACAGTTTCCTGCTTTTTGGCGAAACATAAAAATTCGCCACGCCCATTTCGTGTGTGAGCCATAAAAGCTTTTGATAACTTTTGATCACCATGGCCTCGAGAGTCAGCACACCAAGTTTCGAGTCGATACGACGAAACCCCTAGGAGGAGTTCGTTCAAATATAACACTTGTGAATGGCCAAAAACGGCCAAAATTTTAATATTCAAATCAAAATGGCCGACTTCCTGTACATTGTGAGTCATGGCTGCAAGAGACTTTTTCGAAGGTCTTGTCACAGTCTACACACCCACCAAATTTCATCCGCCTCTGTCGAAATAACCTCAATGGGGAGGGGTATTTGAATATTTCCAGGGGGCGCCACTGAGCCATTTTGCCCCACCCATTTTCGAGACCCTTAAAATACGTAATTTTTCACCGGACCTAACGCGTGTGCAAAATCTGGTGAGTTTTTGAGCATGTTCAGGCCTCGAAAAATGGGCCCGAAATGTTCTGAAATTAATAATAATTAAAACTGCAAGCAGTGATAACGGGCCCTCGTACTCGGGAGACCCGGCTGACGCCGAATTCCCCGAATTTCCCTGAAAAGCCCAACAGGGAGCTGTCTTTGAACATTTCCTGTTGACGGCAATAGGTGGCGCTACAACAATTCCACAACATAGTCCCGCAGATCTCTTCAGGACGCCCCCCCCGATCGTACGTGTGTAATATGAGGCAGAAAGGATGAGGCATGAGCGACTTAGAATACTTTCGATGACGATGGCGAGGGATCCAACTTCACCGACCTGCCACGGGGACCCCATGAGGCGGTACCACGGCATGTTCGGAATTGAGCATCTACAACGTCTCAAGGCTTACCACAGTAAAATTTAGCTTCATCTGATTAAGATACTTAATGTTGAACATCAAAGTACAAAACATGTGATTTCCTGTCGCCAATAGGTGGTGCTGTCACTTTCATGAAATATGATTATGCAGATGCCTCGGGGAGTGGATTATTATCATACATCGGCAGTTTGATGAAGATCGGAGCATGTACACTGAAGTTATGGCAATTTCCTGTTTTCCGGCGAAACATTAAAATTCGCCGTGCCACCGCGCCCATCTGGTGCGCGAGCCATAAAAGCTTTTGATAACTTTTGATCACCAAGGCCTCAAGAGTCAGCACACCAAGTTTGAAGCCGATACGATGAAGTCTCTAGGAGGAGTTCATTCAAATATAACATGTGCGAATGGTGAAAAATACGTCAAATTTTCATATTCAAATCAAAATGACTGACTTCCTGTGAGGTTTGAGTCATGGCTGCAAGAGACTTTTTTGAAGGTCGTGGCACGTTCCACAGTGAATTTCATCCACCTAGGTCAAAATATCCTCAATGGGGAGGGGTTTTTGAACATTTATTCCCGTCACCAATCGGAGGCGCTATTACAATATGAGCATATAGTCCCATAGATCTCTTCAGGCCGCCGCTCTGATTGTACGTGTGTAATTTGAGGCACATCAGCCAAGGTGTGTACAAATTAGAGCACTTTGATGGTGATGGCGAAGGATACAAATTCGCCGCGCCACCACAGGGCCGCCATGAGGCGGGAGCATGCCATCTTCTGCATCCAGCATCTACCATGTCTCAAGGCGTACCACAGTAAAATTTAGCACCATCGGATTTAGATACTTGATGTTGAACATCAAAGTACAAAACATATGATTTCCTGTCGGCAATAGGTGGCGCTGTCACTTTTATGGAATATGATGATGCAGATGTCTCAAGGACTGGATTATTATCATACATGTGAAGTTTGGCTGAGACCAGAGCATGTACACTGAAGTTATGGCAGTTTCGTGCTTTCTGGCGAAACATCAAAATTCGCCACGCCGCCACGGCCATTTCGTGTGCGAGCCATAAAAGCTTTTGATAACTTTTGATCACCAAGGACTCGAGAGTCAGTACACCAAGTTTGAAGTCGATACAACGAAATCCCTAGGAGGAGTTTGTTCAAATACAACACGTGCGAATGGCCAAAAATGGCCAAAATTTGCATATTCACATCAAAATGGCCAACTTCCTGTTGGGTTTGAGTCATGGCTGCAAGAGACTTTTTCAAAGGTCTTGGCACGCTCTACGCACCCACCAAATTTCATCCGCCTCGGTTGAAATAACCCCAATGGGGAGGGGTATTTGAAAATTTCCAGGGGGCGCCACCGAGCCATTTTGCCCCGCCCATTTTCGAGACCCTCAAAATACGTAATTTTTCGCCAGACCTGACGCGTGTGCAAAATTTGGTGAGTTTTTGAGCATGTCCAGGCCTCGAAAAATGCGCTACAAAAGTCGTGAAAAGAACAAAATTAATAAAAAAATAATTAAAACTGCAAGCAGTGATAACGGGCCCTCGCACCCCTGCGCCAACTCGGGGGACCCGGCTGACACTGAATTCCCCGAATTTCCCCGAAAACCCCGATGGGGAGGCGTTTTTGAACATTTCCTCCTGTCGCCAATAGGTGGCGCTACAATAATGCGACAACATAGTCCCTCAGGTCTCTTCAGGACGCCGCCCCAATTGTACGCGTGTAATTTGAAGCAGATTGGATGAGGCATTTGAGACTTACAACGCTTTAGATGGCGATGGCGAGGGATCCAACTTCGCTGACCCGCCACCGGAGCCCCAGGAGGCGGGAGAATGTCATCTTCGGAACTGAGCATCTACCATGTCTCCAGGCTTACCACAGTAAAATTCAGCTTCATCGGAATAAGATACTTGATGTTGAACGTCAAAGTACAAAACATGTGATTTCCTGTTGCCAATAGGTGGCGCTGTCACTTTTATGGAATATGATTATGCAGATGTCTCAAGGACTGTATTATTATCATACATGTGAAGTTTGGCTGAGATCGGAGCACGTACACTGAAGTTATGGCAGTTTCGTGCTTTCTGGCGAAACATCAAAATTCGCCGCGCCAACACGCCCATTTCGTTCACGTAACATTAAAGCTTTTGATAACTTTTGATCACCAAGGCCTCGAGAGTCAGCACACCAAGTTTGAAGTCGATACAACGAAATCCCTAGGAGGAGTTCGTTCAAATACAACACGTGCGAATGGCCAAAAACGGCCAAAATTTGCATATTCAAATCAAAATGGCCGACTTCCTGTTGGGTTTGAGTCATGGCCGCAAGAGACTTTTTCGAAGGTCTTGTCATTCTCTACGCACCCACCAAATTTCATCTGTCTCGGTCGAAATAACCCCAATGGGGAGGGGTATTTGAAAATTTCCAGGGGGTGCCACCGAGCCATTTTGCTCCTCCCATTTTTGAGACCTTTAAAATACGCAATTTTTCGCCGGACCTGACGCGTGTGCAAAATTTGGTGAGTTTTTGAGCATGTTCAGGCCTCGAAAAATGCGCTAGAAAAGTCGTGTCTCAGGGAGGGGATTATTATCATCCATGTGAAGATTGGCTGAGATCGGAGCACGTACACTGAAGTTATGGCAGTTTCGTGCTTTCTGGCGAAACATCAAAACTCGCCGCACCGCCACGCCCACATTTTTTGCGAGCCATAAAAACCTTTAACAACTTTTGATCACCAAGGCCTGGAGAGTCAGCACACCAAGTTTGAAGCTGATACAATGAAATCTCTAGGAGGAGTTCATTCAAATATAACACGTGCAAACGGTGAAAAATATACCAAATTTTTACATTCAAATCAAAATGGCTGACTTCCTGTAAGGTTTGAGTAATTGCCACAAGAGACTTTTTAGAAGGTCGTGGGACTTTCCACACACCTACCGAATTTCATCCGCCCAGGTCAAAATAACCTCAATGGGGAGGGGTTTTTGAAATGTTTTTCCTGTCGCCAATAGGTGGCGCTATGACAATAGGACCATACAGTCCTATAGGTCTCTTCAGGCCAGTGCTCTGATTATACGTGTGTAATTTGAGGCAGATCGGACAAGGTATGTGCAAATTAGAGCACTTTGATGGTGATGGCGAAGGACCCAAATTCGCCGCGCCGACATCAGAAGGGAGCGCGCCATCTTCTGAATCCAGCATCTACCTTATCTCAAGGTTTACCACTGAAGGTGCTCGGGCCCTAATAATAATAATAATAATTTAAAAAAAAAAAGAAAAATAATAATAATCACTTGAAATACAATAGGGCCTTCGCACTGAAGGTGCTCGGGCCCTAATAATAATAATAATAATAATAATAATAATAATAAAAAAAAGAAAAATAATAATAATCCCTTGAAATACAATAGGGCCTTCGCACTGAAGGTGCTCGGGCCCTAATAATAATAATAATAATAATCTTTCGAATTACAATAGGGCCTTCGCAGTGAAGGTGCTCGGGCCCTAATAATAATTCCTTGAAATACAATTGGGCTTCGCACCGTTTCGGTGCTCGGGCCCTAATAACTAGTGATGTGTCGTTCGTGAACGTAACGGCTCTATGAGCCGGCTCTTTGAAGTGAACGACGGGAGCTGGCTCTCCACCAATCAGGAGCCGGCTCCCTTCGAGACGCTTTTTTCTCTTGACGGCGCACGTGATTGGTCAATATGCGTGGCGTCGTCTCTGTGTCTGCGCTGCTTAGTGCGCTGAGCAGAGGGGGGAGGGGCGGCAGCCTGGTACACACGCACAGCAGCAGCACAGTGAGCACAGGAACGGGTCAAGAGAGGAGAGAGAATGCAATACGGAGGACAAAAAGAAAGAAAGTAAGTAAAAAAGAAATGAGTCGAAGCAGGAAAAGGAGCCAAATTTGGACTCATTTTAATTATATTGATGGCTCCAAAGCAGAGTGCATTGTCTGCAAGACCAAAATTTCATATAGAGCCAGCTCAACCAACAACCTCCACAGGCACCTGAGAACTGTCCACCCAACTGTTCCACTGGAGAAGCGACCAGTTGAACCTGGTATTAAATTAGTTAAAAGTTCACTGTAGAGTGAAAAAATAAAGGCTATTATAATATAGTAGTATAGTACTTTTTAAAAATTATTAATTATCAATTAATTTTGTGCATGTTACATTATTATTGGTAATATATCGATTAAAGCAACAAAAAAATCCGTTTGGGAGCCGAAACAGACGGCTCTGTTTAGTGAGCCGAGCCGAAAGAGCCGGTTCTCTAAAAAGAGCCGGAATTCCCATCACTACTAATAACTCCTTGAAATACAATAGGGCTTTGCACCGTTTCGGTGCTCGGGCCTAATAATAATAATAATAATAATAATAATAATAATAATAATAATAATAATTCCTTGAAATACAATAGGGCTTCGCACCGTTTCGGTGCTCGGGCCCTAATAATAATAATTCCTTGAAATACAATAGGGCTTCGCACCCTTTCCATGCTCGGGCCCTAATAATCCCTTGAATTACAATAGGGCCTTCGCACTGTAGGTGCTCGGGCCCTAATAATCCCTTGAATTACAATAGGGCCTTCGCACTGAAGGTGCTCGGGCCCTAATAATAATCCTTTGAATTACAATACGGCCTTCGCACCGAAGGTGCTCGGGCCCTAATCATAATAATAATCCCTTGAAATACAATAGGGCCTTCGCACTGAAGGGGATCGGGTCCTAATAATTACACATAATAAAACTTGTTCACATCTTTTACCTGACACGGGCTGTCCATGTCGGGTGGAGAATCACTGCCGCCCACTATTCTTCTGGTTGCCACATCAATCTCACAGACCCCCGCTGTTTCCATCAGCCCTGATCACCAACTACAAATTCACAGTGAAGCACAACTGTTAGAAACTTTAAATGATATTAACATGATTTAAAAACATTGTGTGGCTGCACTGGTGTGAGTGTGTCCAGAAATTGCAGGACCTTTCTCTTGCTATTATCTTGATGTTTGATAAAGAAATGGAAGAATGTAGATGTTTTCGGGGCTCAGTTCAGACCCCTGAGGTGAAAGAATGTGTCCATATCTATTATAATATGTTACTGTACACTGAACTTTCTCTGTTAAAGCATGGTACAGACATACTTCGTGGTCCAATTTGTCGAGCCAGGCTTTTCTTCACCAAGCATTTTCCACCAAGCCAGAGGGCTGGCCCGAATGTTGAGCTCAAACTGCAGCGCTCAGCATGCTCAGAGCATTTCACTGCTGCTGGGAGGGAGGACAGTGTAAGTCCATCCCTCGGGGTCAGACACTGACTGACACTCTCTTTTGTCACGTATGGCGTGGAACTTCTAGCCTTGAATGGCCAAATGTAAATTTTGGCTCAGATAAGTGAGCCACACACAAGGGACCTTCGGTCAGGCCTTTATATTTGTTGCATTTCCTTTCCAACTCTGGACCATCTTTACACACATTTTAGATCTTCAGGAAAAAACTATTCTCCAGACAACAGTGTTGAAGCTGCCAGTCTGAGGAGGGGTCATGGAGAACTGGGTTCCCATCCACATGTGGAAAGCCTTCTGGCACACAGTGTAACCTTACTCTAACCTCTTTCTATGTGCAGTGGATTTGACTGATTCACAATGTGAAGTGTGATCTTGATGGCACCTAGCAGCACAATGGGACCAGCTTCTTTATCAGGCACTTAACACTACTTTTAAGGGAATCATGTCCTTGGCAATACAGCATGCTACAGTAAGATTCAATTCTTTGGCTTGTCTGGATGTGGGATGTAACTTAATTACCTCCACCATGGGGCTATGTTTTTGGTAAGTTTGTTTCTTTCTTAGCAGGATTTTTACAAGAGGTTGCTGTTGGTTGAACTTAAAAAAAGCATTACATTTAGGAGTGATGAGTCAGGGAATTTCTAAAGGATTCGTCACCAATGAGAGATAAGGTAAAATCTGCATTTTGAGTCATATCTCCATAAATGCATAAAGATTTGAACAAAGACAAATTGGGGGATATTCGCTCAAAGCTCTCAAGAAGATATCAGAAATTGGTAGGTGGATGGGTGGACGAATGGATGGATGGAGACATTTTGGGTACAATTTTAATAGGGGAAGGTTCAGTCTTGGCAGAGGTCTGCAATCACAGTGCATTCTAGTTTTCTCTGTAAATGACTGAATTGAAGTTGGTTGAGCTGGATTGGAAAGTGTCTATGTAGAGCTATTTTGATCCTAAAGAATGAACTAAATCATAATAACAGACAGAATCATAAAGATGACAGAAAATAGCATGTGATTATAAAGTGCCACGTAACTAAAGCAGGTTAGGAGTGGTGGCACGGGACACCTTCACTGAACCTGCATGGACTGCAGTTCATTCTCCTCCCTCTCGCTTGATATGCCTATCAAATAAATCCATCAGGCAAAAATACATTCTTAAAGTATTAAAAGTATTCAATGCAGAAAATAATCTGATTGTAATACTATCATATCATTAGACCTTCATGTATAAGGATTTTACTGTCGTATTTGATGAAGCTCTTCTGAACCACTCAGACCACTGAACTAATGATTATTTTCATAATGAAATAATTGGCTGATCATTCTCTAAACAGATGGTTTGATTCTTTCATTTGTTAAAATGATGAAAACAAGGAGAAATGCTGTCACCGAGACTCAAAACAGAGATTTCAAGTAGTTGGCAGTTTATTGTAGGTGCTTGACTTTCATCTATACCTCCATCTCACACACAGACTGCCCTCTGTGCGTTGGTGTGTGTGTATTAATAGTTTGTTACTGCAGTAGAAGGTGTAGAAGGTTACTGCACACAGGGATGGGTGAAGTGTTACGTTCTTTGGCAGCCATGTCATTTTCTAAAAAATGGATATCCATCCTAGGGGAGAACCCCATGTTTGTTTCCTTTTAGGGGGGAGGAGATTATCAGTCTTACTTCTCTGCCATTTTCTCAACATTTGTGTTTGTGGTGCTAGTTGCTGAGTCTTACACGGAGAGATGTGCAGGTGTTGCATCAAAGAGTTTGTTTGCATCTTGTTCAGCACTAGTAGTGAGACGATTCCTCAAGAAACTCAATGAATTTGAATAATATAATTCACTGATGAAAATCCCTGTTTGATGCACATGACTGTGTACTGCTCGGTAATCATTGTTTCAAACAGATGATTACTACTGTAGCACGACACACCTGGGGAATGCTCCACACATATCCCTGCTTACATCGTTTCTACATCATGTGAGGTAGTACACATGATGCAACAGATGTGTTTGTACGATGGAGAAAGAGAGAGAAATCAGTAAGGAGATGGGCCAGAGAAAAAGATTCATAAAGCTGAAAAGAACCGAAAACTCCATGCACTGTGTTTATAGTAACACCAAATCTGTTTACTATAACAGCAAAACGTCAATGCTTCAGCATTTCAGCACAAAACATCCAGTTAGTGAGAACAAAACAGATTAACATCTGGTGGCTTGCAATGATGTCCCTACTTTAGAGTTGTTTTGCTCAAGAACATGCATCCTTTCTCACTCTCTCTCTCTCTCACACACACACAATCTATGTTACATCTTATCTAAATTAATCTAATCTAATCTAACAAAATATCTTACTTTTCTAACATCAAATTTTAAGTTTATTCCAGTGAAGTACAAAGCATCAGCAGGTATGGGGCAACTCTTCAACGTAATCATCGGCCAGTCTACTGAAATTAAAGTATAATAAATACCAGGACTAATTATTATTTCTCCTTTTTAAAGTAAATTTCACAATATGTTGTATTCATCTTGGGGGCTAATAAACTCACTAATAGTTGAAATGGGCCAAAAGGTTAGCCTCAGTCTAGTCAGGCTCTTTAATCAAAACTTTGTCTTTATATGTCAAATTGATGGGCTGATAACTTCAAGTATAAGAGTGTACATAAGATTATCCAATGCATGTCCACAAACCTGTGCAAGACTCAGACACCAGTTCTGGCAGACTAACACTCAATCACTTGTGTTAGGCCTACATGTCTAAAATGGAACAAAATCCTGTTGAAGCATAAACAGACCCCTCTGGTAGCAGTCACTGTATATTTGTAATATTTATAATATAATATGTCAAATAAAAATTAATATAAGTTACAATTTTAGCATTAAAAGATTTTTTTAATTGTAAAATCAGTTTTGAATTACATTGTCATACTAATTAGGCTACTAATTCATCTTTTCATTCCAGATCAGACTTTCATTCAGTAATACAAACTTTGCACCATCTTCGTCAGGGATGGCCAAATCATCTCTATATATGGAGATACAGACTTGACAGCAGTACCCCTGTGTCAGTGTGCCACAGGCTAATAGCACCAGGGCTAGTCATACTTGCGGCATCAATTGTGTCAAATATATACTTCTGAAATGTGGTCAGCTTTTACACTGCGTGTGGCTGTTACCATATCATAAAACATGACAGGGAGAAATAAATGTATCACCATAATGCTATCTTAGCAAAACAGGACGATTAATTCAACATCAGACAGCAGCCACGTGTTTTCAAGGCAGGCTGAACATACTGCCTGAGACTGAAACAAGCCAGCACTGCAAACGGAGGAACGGATCCCAATACGAATTACCCCTGGTTTTTACATCATGTTAAAGCTTCCCAACTAGACAAAGTATAAAACAGGTATATTCAGAAGACTCACAAAATCTCTCCAGGTCGGTAATGTTAGGCCTACAAGACTGTACCTCCATCTTTCTATGGTAACTGGTTAGCTTTAGCCTCGCACCATCATTTGGGTGAAAGGATTCCAACAGGTTGAAGACCCCCGGACGTTTCAAACGAGCATACATTACATTTCGCCAGTGGACTGGCACAGATAAGTAATTTTCGGAATTTAATGACTGTCTCGCTTGTCGTGTAGGCTCGCCGGTGTGCATATAGTTAGAATCAAGCTAAATGATCATTTTTACAGCCTAGCGAACGCTATTGTGAATGTTATGTCGTGTACCTGTTTAGAATAATAGCAAGGTTACTGCATGTAAAACTGTATGTATAATGGGAGCTGAATTTAAAAGAGCGATTGTGGGTCTTTTCATATAAGCGCTAACTTCACTGCAGTTTCCTGCATAGCTCACGACCCGACGCGGCTGAACCACGTTAAACGTGCAGTTAGCTGCGTTGCTACGTGTAGTTAACTCAATGCAACGAGCACTTAAGAACGATCATCTTTTGAGAAAAGGAAACGACTTTCTCTTGAAATATACCCTCTCGACAAAAACACACGCCGCCACTGTAGTGCATTACGCTAGATATCGAATGCTGCTTAGTGTTGGGATTTTCTGTGATTTTGTGGTACTAACGTTAGCCAAGGATAACCAACTTCACCGAGTGCGAGTGGACAGAATAGTGGCATGCGCACAAACTTAAGTAAACGCGGACGCGGACGCCGAATTTAAACATGGCTCGTTGTACACATAAATGGATAGTAGCTCAGCAAAGTCGTTTAAAAGATCGACGACGTAACCGTAAACTTTCTGGTCTGTTAGGACGATCCGAAGACTCATGTCACGTTAGCTACTTCGCTAAACGCAATAAGCACTTCATTGTTTGTCCCTATAAATCAACCGCTGTAAGCATTTACAAAGTACGTGTATCTGTTCAGACACCAGGCATTATCGTTGTTAATAAAGATTGCAGCTGAAACATCAGTTACCCACGGCAGTATAAAGCTAATTTCTTATGTAAGCTAACATTAGTTCGCTATTGTTAGCATGGCTAATCCTGTGCTATCAGCGTAGCTAGTTGATGGGTAGCTCTGTTGGCGAACACTAAAAGTGAAGTTTCCTTCGGCAAATACGAAATATGTGATAGTACATAAAAAGGTACACGTTCAGATTAACAGTGGTAGGTCACATATTGCGTTGTTATGTGAAATCGGCACGGTACAAAAGCAATGACGAAAATATGTTGATGAAATAGCAAGAGCGTTTACCTGTGTGTTTTCACTGTAGATAGAAGCAGAGCACAGTTTTCAAGCTCGCGGAGACTTTCCGATAACGTCCGGTTACATCCTTTCAAAATACAAGGACTCTACTCTAAAACATTTTAATTCCATTATTTACAAGACGTTTGCGTAAATACCGTTGTTCTCATCTTCCGTTTTTTGTCTGTTTTCCTGTTGAGTAGGTGACAAAAGACACGTGATTTTCCAGTATTTCTCCAAATCATTGGTGAAATTCTTACTTGTGGTTGTACTGAAGTACTATACTTAAGTACAAATATAAGGTACTTCCACTTCATTTGAAGACTGTTTTCTCATGTAGCTTTATATTTTTTACTCCACTATGTTCATTTGGCAGCGATAATGTTAGCTAATAGTTACTTTACAAGTTAGGCTAATGTTTTACCGACAAACATATGAGGATCTTGCAAAAGATTATGTACAGATTTATCTATCAGTGTAGAATTACAGAAGAACGTATTAGTTTAGTGACAATCACTGAAGTTACAGGAAATTAAGAAATTATTTTGATAAACATGTAAATCAATTTAAAATTTCATGATTCATCTTATGAAATGTTTACTTTGCTATGTTATTTTAATTCTCTAATTCTAGTACTTTTTACAAAGCAAAAAAAACAATCAATCAAGAACATAATTATCATGTTAATCAATAATAAAAATAATCATTGCTTACAGGTCTATTCAAAAAGGTTAAAAAAAAGTTTTAAAATGATGTTTACCCACAGTATACAGTGATGCCTCATCAGCAATAATGTAATGATATAAAGTTAAGGACGTAACAGTATATCTCTCACGTGGGCCATTTTTCTGCATGGATACTTTTAAATACCTTTAAACACAGATTACCTTAAACTATCTTACAACATTTAAAAGTGAAATTTTCAATGAAGAAATTTCACTTGTAATTGTGAACTTCATTGTGATATAAGTACTTTTAGTACAAGTAGTACTTTTAGTTATTATCAGGATCTGAGTACTTTCTTTACTGCTGCTTCACTTTTTTTTAATCACAGATTTACTCTTCACCATTGCTTTTGCATCAACTGTTATATACTCACCGTAATCATCATCATTGAGAGTTGCTTCTGTATGGTATGTTAATATCCCATTTAATTCACTTTTTAGATATTAAGTAAATTATGATTTTAAGATATAATATATATATATATATATAAAACAAAATCTCCCTCTCGCCCACCTGGGCGAGACTCGGGTCCTCTACCAGCGGCCTGGGAGTCTGAGGGTTCTGCGCAGGATCTTAGCTGTTCCTAGCATTGTGCTCTTTTGGACAGAGATCTCCGATGTTGTTCCTGGTATCTGTTGGAGCCATCCTTCAAGCTTGGGGGTCATCGCCCCTAGTGCCCCGATCACTATTGGTACCACTGTTGCCTTCACACCCCACATTTTCTCTATCTCCTCTCTTGGTGATATATATATATATATATATATATATATATATATATATATATATATATATATATATATATATATATATTTTTTTTTTATATAAGTATAATTAGTAAAATAAGATTTTACAGAAGACACACTCACCTGCCGAAACTGCACAACATCCATTGTAGGCCATTGTTACCTTCTTTTAAAAAAGGCTCCTACCTGACATTTGCATGCTTTTAATTTGAAGGGAACAAGCACATAATGCCACTAGTAATCTGGCTAGTTTGATGCATGTTAACTCAATGTCAAAAACAACAGTCTTTCAGCTCTTTTTTCCAGGATATGAGACAGGGAGGAAAACAGTAGCCACTTGATACCCAATGCTAACAACGACAGAAGGAACTTAATTATAACATCTAAGACATACACAGTATATGGAGTTAATATGCCTTATAAAATAATCCTCTTGGTGTAACAATAATCTCTCATGTTGACAACATCATCAAGGTTACCTCTTAAAAGAAAACAGAAGTGTTGGATATCAGTGGCATTGTGAGGTCACCAAGGGACCTCCAAGGCTGAACATTTCCCCAAAATTAAACTTGTATAAAAACATATATAATACAGATACAAAAGATATGTCATACATTTCTCAGATGATGATTAAAAACTGTCCACAGCCCACGAATGTGGAAGCATATATTTCTGGAATGTAGTAAATATTTAGGGCCCGAGCACCTTGCGAAGGCCTTATTGTATTTCAAGGGATTATTAGGGCCCAAGCACCTTCAGTGCGAAGGCCCGCACCTTCAGTGAAGAAGGCCCTATTGTAATTCAAGGGATTATTAGGGCCCGAGCACCTTCAGTGCGAAGGCCCTATTGTAATTCAAGGGATTATTAGGGCCCGAGCACCTTCAGTGCGAAGCCCTATTGTATTTCAAGGAATTATTATTATTATTAGGGCCCGAGCACTGAAACGGTGCGAAGCCCTAATGTATTTCAAGGAATTATTAAAACTGCAAGCAGTGATAACGGGCCCTCGCACCCCTGCGCCAACTCGGGGGACCCGGCTGACGCTGAATTCCTCGAATTTCCCCGAAAACCCCGATGGGGAGGCGTTTTTGAACATTTCCTCCTGTCGCCAATAGGTGGCGCTACAACAATGCGACAACATAGTCCCTCAGGTCTCTTCAGGACGCAGCCCCAATTGTACGTGTGTAATTTGAAGCAGATCGGATGAGGCATTTGAGACTTACAACGCTTTAGATGGCGATGGCGAGGGATCCAACCGCTGACCCGCCACGGAACCCCAGGAGGCGGGAGAATGTCATCTTCAGAACTGAGCATCTACCATGTCTCCAGGCTTACCACAGTAAAATTCAGCTTCATCGGATTAAGATACTTGATGTTGAGCGTCAAAGTACAAAACATGTGATTTCCTGTTGCCAATAGGTGGCGCTGTCACTTTTATGGAATATGAACATGCAGATGTCTCAGGGAGGGATTATTATCATCCATGTGAAGATTGGCTGAGATCGAACACGTACACTGAAGTTATGGCAGTTTAGTGCTTTCTGGCGAAACATCAAAACTCGCCGCGCCACCACGCCCACATTTTTTCGCGAGCCATAAAACCTTTAACAACTTTTGATCACCAAGGCCTGGAGAGTCAGCACACCAAGTTTGAAGCTGATACAATGAAATCTCTAGGAGGAGTTCATTCAAATATAACACGTGCAAGCGGTGAAAAATACGCCAAATTTTTACATTCAAATCAAAATGGCTGACTTCCTGTAAGGTTTGAGTCATGGCCCAAGAGACTTTTTTTGAAGGTCAGGGGGACGTTCCACACACCTACTGAATTTCATGCGCCCAGGTCAAAATAACCTCAATGGGGAGGGGTTTTTAAAAAAATTTTCCTGGCGCCAATAGGTGGCGCTATGACAATAGGACCATATAGTCCCATAGATCTCTTCAGGCCAGGGCTCTGATTATACGTGTGTAATTTGAGGCAGATCGGACAAGGTATGTGCAAATTAGAGCACTTTGATGGTGATGGCGAAGGATCCAAATTCGCCGCTTTTATGCACGGGCCGCCATGAGGCAGGAGCACGCCATCTTGTAAATCCAGCATCTACCATGTGTCAAGGCTTACCACAGTAAAATTTAGCTTCATCGGATTTAGATGCTTGATGTTGAACATCAAAGTACAAAACATGTGATTTCCTGTCGCCAATAGGTGGCGCTGTGACTTTCAATGAATATGAATATGCGGATACCTCCGGGAAGGGAGTATTATTATACATGTGAAGTTTGATGGAGATCAGACCACATACGCTGAAGTTATGGCAGTTTCGTGCTTTCTGGCAAAACATCAAAACTCGCCGCGCCACCAAGCCCATTTCGTTCACGTACCATTAAAGCTTTTGATAACTTTTGATCACCAAAGCCTCGAGAGTCAGTACACCAAGTTTGAAGTCGATACAACGAAATCCCTAGGAGGAGTTCGTTCAAATACAACACGTCTGAATGGCCAAAAAACGGCCAAAATTTGCATATTCAAATCAAAATGGCCGACTTCCTGTTGGGTTTGAGTCATGGCCGCAAGAGACTTTTTCAAAGGTCTTGTCATTCTCTACGCACCCACCAAATTTCATCTGTCTCGGTCGAAATAACCCCAATGGGGAGGGGTATTTGAAAATTTCCAGGGGGCGCCACCGAACCATTTTGCTCCGCCCATTTTTGAGTCCCTTAAAATACGCAATTTTTCGCTGGACCTGACGCGTGTGCAAAATTTGGTGAGTTTTTGAGCATGTTCAGGCCTCGAAAAATGCGCTAGAAAAGTCATGAAAAGAATAATAATAATAATAATAATAAAAAGAAAAATAATAATAATCCCTTGAAATACAATAGGGCCTTCGCACTGAAGGTGCTCGGGCTCTAATTAAAACTGCAAGCAGTGATAACAGGCCCTCGCACCCCTGCGCCAACTCGGGGGACCCGGCTGACGCTGAATTCCCCGATTTTCCCCGAAAACCCCGATGGGGAGGCGTTTTTGAACATTTCCTCCTGTCGCCAATAGGTGGCGCTATGACAATAGGACCATATAGTCCCATAGATCTCTTCAGGCCACTGCTCTGATTATACGTGTGTAATTTGAGGCAGATCGGACAAGGTATGTGCAAATTAGACCACTTTGATGGTGATGGCGAAGGATCCACATTCGCCGCGCCGCCACTGGGCTGCCATGAGGCGGGAGCAGGCCATCTTCTGAATCCAGCATCTACCATGTCTCAAGGCTTACCACAGAAAAATTTAGCTTCATCGGATTTAGATACTTGATGTTGAACATCAAAGTACAAAACATGTGATTTCCTGTCGCCAATAGGTGGCGCTGTCACTTTTATGGAATATGATTATGCAGATGTCTCAAGGAGTGGATTATTATCATACATGTGAAGTTTGGCTGAGATCGAAACAAGTACACTGAAGTTATGGCAGTTTCGTGCTTTCTGACAAAACATCAAAACTCGCCGTGCCGCCACACCCATTTCGTGCGCGGGCCATAAAAGCTTTTGATAACTTTTGATCACCAAGGCCTCAAGAGTCAGCACACCAAGTATGAAGTCGATACGACGAAATCCCTAGGAGGAGTTCGTTCAAATATAACATGTGCGAATGGCGAAAAATACGTCAAATTTTCATATTCAAATCAAAATGGCTGACTTCCTGTGAGGTTTGAGTCATGGCTGCAAGAGACTTTTTTGAAGGTCGTGGCACGTTTTACACACCGACTGAATTTCATCCGCCTCGGTCAAAATAACCTCAACGGGGAGGGGTTTTTGAAAATTTCTTCCTGTCGCCAATAGGTGGCGCTATTAAAGTATGACCATATACTCCCACATATCTCTTCAGGCCGCCACTCTGATTGTACGTGTGTAATTTGAGGCACATCGGCCAGGTTATGTGCAAATTAGACCACTTTGATGGTGATGGCGAAGGATCCACATTCGCCGTGCCGCCACTGGGCTGCCATGAGGCGGGAGCACGCCATCTTCTGAATCCAGCATCTACCATGTCTCAAGGCTTACCACAGTAAAATTTAGCTTTATCGGATTTAGATACTTGATGTTGAACATCAAAGTACAAAACATGTGATTTCCTGTCGCCAATAGGTGGCGCTGTCACTTCTATGGAATATGATTATCCAGATGTCTCAAGGAGTGGATTATTATCATACATGTGAAGTTTGGCTGAGATCAGAACAAGTACACTGAAGTTATGGCAGTTTCGTGCTTTCTCACAAAACATCAAAATTCACCGTGCCGCCACACCCATTTCGTGGGCGGGCCATAAAAGCTTTTGATAACTTTTGATCACCAAGGCCTCGAGAGTCAGCACACCAAGTAAGAAGTCGATACGACAAAATCCCTAGGAGGAGTTCGTTCAAATATAACATGTGCGAATGGCGAAAAACACGTCAAATTTTCATATTCAAATCAAAATGGCCGACTTCCTGTGAGGTTTGAGTCATGGCTGCAAGAGACTTTTTTGAAGGTCGTGGCACGTTTCACACACCGACTGAATTTCATCCGCCTCGGTCAAAATAACCTCAATGGGGAGGGGTTTTTGAAAATTTCTTCCTGTCGCCAATAGGTGGCGCTATTAAAGTATGACCATATACTCCCACATATCTCTTCAGGCCGCCACTCTGATTGTGCGTGTGTGTAATTTGAGGCACATCGGCCAGGGTATGTGCAAATTAGACCACTTTGATGGTGATGGCGAAGGATCCACATTCGCCGCGCCGCCACTGGGCTGCCATGAGGCGGGAGCACGCCATCTTCTGAATCCAGCATCTACCATGTCTCAAGGCTTACCACAGTAAAATTTAGCTTCATCGGATTTAGATACTTGATGTTGAACATCAAAGTACAAAACATGTGATTTCCTGCCGCCAATAGGTGGCGCTGTCACTTTTATGGAATATGATTATGCAGATGTCTCAAGGAGTGGATTATTATCATACATGTGAAGTTTGGCTGAGATCGGAGCACGTACACTGAAGTTATGGCAGTTAAGTGCTTTCTGGCAAAACATCAAAATTCGCCGCGCCGCCACGCCCATTTCGTTCACGTACCATTAAAGCTTTTGATAACTTTAAGCCTCGAGAGCCAGTACACCAAGTTCGAAGTCGATACAACGAAATCCCTAGGAGGAGTTCGTTCAAATACAACACGTGCGAATGGCCAAAAACGGCCAAAATTTGCATATTCAAATCAAAATGGCCGACTTCCTGTTGGGTTTGAGTCATGGCCGCAAGAGACTTTTTCGAAGGTCTTCTCATTCTCTACGCACCCACCAAATTTCATCTGTCTCGGTCGAAATAACCCCAATGGGGAGGGGTATTTGAAAATTTCAAGGGGGAGCCACCGAGCCATTTTGCTCCGCCCATTTTTGAGACCCTTAAGCTACGCAATTTTTCGCCGGACCTGACGCGTGTGAAAAATTTGGTGAGTTTTTGAGCATGTTCAGGTCTCGAAAAATGCGCTAGAAAAGTCGTGAAAAGAATAATAATAATAATAATAATAATAATAATAATAATAAAAAAAAAAAGAAAAATAATTAAAACTGCAAGCAGTGATAACGGGCCCTCGCACACCTACGCCAACTCGGGGGACCCGGCTGACGCCGAATTCTCTGAATTTCAGCGAAAAGCCCAATGGGGAGGCGTTTTGGACAATTCCTCCTGTCGCCATAGGTGGCGCTACAACAATACGACAATATAGTCCCTCAGATCTCTTCAGGACGCCGCCCCAATCGTACGTGTGTAATTTGAGGCAGAACGGATGAGGCATTTGAGACTTACAACGCTTTAGATGGCGATGGCGAGGGATCCAACTTCGCCGACCTGCCACCGGGACCACAGGAGGCAGGAGCATGTCATCTTCAGAACTGAGCATCTGCTATGTCTCTCGGATCATCAAAGTAAATCTCAGCTCCGTCTGATCGAGCCACCATACATTCAACATCAAAGTACTAAACGTGTCATTTCCGGTCAACAATAGATGGCGCTCTCATTTTTATGGAATATGATTGTGTAGATGTCTTTGTGAGTGGATTATGATCATACATGTGAAGTTTGATGGAGATCGGAGCACGTACACTGAACTTATGGCAGTTTCCTGTTTTCTGGTGAAACATCAAAATTCGCTGCACCGCCACGCCCATGTCGTTCCTGAGCCATAAAAGCTTTTTATAACTTTTGATCACCAAGGCCTTCAGAGTCAGCACACCAAGTTGGAAGCCGATACGATGAAATCTCTAGGAGGAGTTTGTTCAAATATAACACGTGCGAATGGCGAAAAATACATCAAATTTTCATATTCAAATCAAAATGGCTGACTTCCTGTGAGGTTTGCGTCATGGCCGCAAGAGACTTTTTCGAGGGTCGCGGCACGGTCCACACACATAGTGAATTTCATTCACCTAGGTCAAAATAACCTCAATGGGGAGGGGTTTTTGAAAATTTGTCCCTGTTTCCAATAGGTGGCGCTATGACAATATGACCATAGTGTCCCATAGATCTCTTCAGGCCGCCACTCTGATTGTACGTGTGTAATTTGAGGCACAATGGACAAGGTATGTGCAAATTAGAGCACTTTGATGGTGATGTCGAAGGATCCAACTTTGCCGCGCCGCCACGGGGCCACCATGAAAAGGGAGCGCGCCATCTTCTGAATCCAGCATCTACCATGTCTCAAGGCTTACCACAGTAAAATTTAGCTTCATCGGATTTAGATACTTGATGTTGAACATCAAAGTACGAAACATGTGATTTTCTGTCGCCAATAGCTGGCGCTGTCACTTTTATGGAATATGATTATGCAGATGTCTCAAGGAGTGGATTATGATACATGTGAAGTTTGGCTGAGATCGGAGCACGTACACTGAAGTTATGGCAGTTTCGTGCTTTCTGGCGAAACATCAAAATTCGCCGCTCCACCACGCCCATTTCGTTCACGTATCATTAAAGCTTTTGATAACTTTTGATCACCAATATTATTATTTTCACGATAATTAAATCGCATTTTTCGAGGCCTGAACATGCTCAAAAACTCACCAAATTTTGCACACGCGTCAGGTCCGGTGAAAAATTACGTATTTTAAGGGTCTCCAGAATGGGCGGGGCAAAATGGCTCGGTGGCGCCCCTAGAAATTTTCAAATACCCTCCCCATTGGGGTTATTTTGACCTCGGCAGATGAAATTTGGTGGGTGCATGGACGGTGCCAAGTCCTTCGAAAAAGTCTCTTGCAGCCATGACCCAAACCGTACAGGAAGTCGGCCATTTTGATATGAATATGCAAATTTTGGCCATTTTTGGCCATTTCCATGTGTTATATTTGAACGAACTCCTCCTAGAGATTTCATCGTATCAGCTTCAAACTTGGGGTGCTGACTCTCGAGGCCTTAGTGATCAAAAGTTGTTAAAGGTTTTTAAGGCTCGCGAAAAATGTGGGCGTGGCGGCGCGGCGAGTTTTGATGTTTTGACAGAAAGCACGAAACTGCCATAACTTCAGCGTATGTGGTCTGATCTCCATCAAACTTCACATGTATGATAATACTCCCTTCCCGGAGGTATCCGTATATTCATATTCATTGAAAGTCACAGCGCCACCTATTGGCGACAGGAAATCACATGTTTTGTACTTTGATGTTCAACATCAAGTATCTAAATTCGATGAAGCTACATTTTACTGTGGTAAGCCTTGAGATAAGGTAGATGCTGGATTCAGAAGATGGCGTGCTCCCTTCTCATGGCGGCCCCGTGGCGGTGCGGCGAATTTGGATCCTTCGCCATCACCATCAAAGTGGTCTAATTTGCACATACCTTGTCCGATGTGCCTCAAATTACACACGTATAATCAGCGCATTGGCCTGAAGAGATCTATGGGACTATATGGTCCTATTGTCATAGCGCCACCTATTGGCGACAGGAAGAAAATTTCAAAAACCACTCCCCATTGAGGTTATTTTGACCTGGGCGGATGAAATTCGGTAGGTATCTGGAACGTCCCACAACCTTCGAAAAAGTCTCTTGTGGCAATGACTCAAACCTTACAGGAAGTCAGCCATTTTGATTTGAATGTAAAAATTTGGCGTATTTTTCACCGTTTGCACGTGTTATATTTGAATGAACTCCTCCTAGAGATTTCATCGTACCAGCTTCAAACTTGGTGTGCTGACTCTCGAGGCCTTAGTGATCAAAAGTTGTTAAAGGTTTTTATGGCTTGCGAAAAATGTGGGCGTGGCAGCGCGGCGAGTTTTGATGTTTCGCCAGAAAGCACGAAACTGCCATAACTTTAGAGTACGTGCTCCGATCTCAGCCAATCTTCACATGGATGATAATAATCCCCTCCCTGAGACATCTGCATATTCATATTCCATAAAAGTGACAGCGCCACCTATTGGCAACAGGAAATCACATGTTTTGTACTTTGACGTTCAACATCAAGTATCTTAATCCGATGAAGCTGAATTTTACTGTGGTAAGCCTGGAGACATGGTAGATGCTCAGTTCTGAAGATGACATTCTCCCGCCTCCTGGGGTTCCGGTGGCGGGTCAGCGAAGTTGGTTCCCTCGCCATCGCCATCTAAAGTGTTGTAAGTCTCAAATGCCTCATCCGATCTGCTTCAAATTACACACGTACAAATGGGGCGGCGTCCTGAAGAGACCTGAGGGACTATGTTGTCGCATTGTTGTAGAGCCACCTATTGGCGACAGGAGGAAATGTTCAAAAAATGCCTCCCCATCAGGGTTTTCGGGGAAATTCGGGGAATTCAGCGTCAGCCGGGTCCCCCGAGTTGGCGCAGGGGTGCGAGGGCCCGTTATCACTGCTTGCAGTTTTAATTAGGGCCCGGGCACCTTCAGTGCGAAGGCCCTATTGTAATTCGAAAGATTATTATTATTATTAGGGCCCGAGCACCTTCAGTGCGAAGGCCCTATTGTAATTCGAAAGATTATTATTATTATTATTATTATTATTATTATTAGGGCCCGAGCACCTTCAGTGCGAAGGCCCTATTGTAATTCGAAAGATTATTATTACTATAATAATTTTTTCATTATTATTATTATTATTATTATTATTATTATTTTCACAACAATTAAATCGCATTTTTCGAGGCCTGAACATGCTCAAAAACTCACCAAATTTTGCACACGCGTCAGGTCCCGTGAAAAGTTACGTATTTTAAGGGTCTCCAGAATGGGCGGTGCAAAATGGCTCGGTGGCGCCCCCTAGAATTTTTCAAATACACCTTCCCATTGGGGTTATTTTGACCTAGGCAGATAAAATTTGGTGGGTGCATGGACGGTGCCAAGTCCTTCGAAAAAGTCTCTTGCAGCCATGACCCAAACCGTTCAGGAAGTCGGCCATTTTGATATGAATATGCAAATTTTGGCCATTTTTGGCCATTTCCACGTGTTATATTTGAACGAACTCCTCCTAGAGATTTCATCGTATCAGCTTCAAAGTTGGTGTGCTGACTCTCGAGGCCTTAGTGATCAAAAGTTGTTAAAGGTTTTTATGGCTCGCGAAAAATGTGGGCGTGGCGGCGCGGCGAGTTTTGATGTTTTGCCAGAAAGCACGAAACTGCCATAACTTCAGTGTACGTGTTCCGATCTCAGCCAATCTTCACATGGATGATAATAATCCCCTTCCTGAGACATCTGCATGTTCATATTCCATAAACGTGACAGCACCACCTATTGGCAACAGGAAATCACATGTTTTGTACTTTGACGTTCAACATCAAGTATCTTAATCCGATGAAGCTGAATTTTACTGTGGTAAGCCTGGAGACATGGTAGATGCTCAGTTCTGAAGATGACATTCTCCCGCCTCCTGGGGTTCTGGTGGCGGGTCAGCGAAGTTGGATCCCTCGCCATCACCATCTAAAGCGTTGTAAGTCTCAAATGTCTCATCCGATCTGCTTCAAATTACACACGTACAATTGGGGCGGCGTCCTGAAGAGACCTGAGGGACTATGTTGTCGCATTGTTGTAGAGCCACCTATTGGCGACAGGAGGAAATGTTCAAAAAATGCCTCCCCATCAGGGTTTTCGGGGAAATTCGGGGAATTCAGCGTCAGCCGGGTCCCCCAAGTTGGCGCAGGGGTGCGAGAGCCCGTTATCACTGCTTGCAGTTTTAATTAGGGCCCGAGCACCTTCAGTGCGAAGGCCCTATTGTATTTCAAGGGATTATTATTATTTTTCTTTTTATTATTATTATTATTAGGGCCCGAGCACCTTCAGTGCGAAGGCCCTATTGTATTTCAAGGGATTATTATTATTTTTCTTTTTATTATTATTATTATTATTATTATTATTATTATTATTATTATTATTATTATTCTTTTCACGACTTTACTAGCGCATTTTTCGAGGCCTGAACATGCTCAAAAACTCACCAAATTTTGCACACGCGTCAGGTCCGGCGAAAAATTGCGTATTTTAAGGGTCTCAAAAATGGGCGGAGCAAAATGGCTCGGTGGCGCCCCCTGGAAATTTTCAAATACCCCTCCCCATTGGGGTTATTTCGACCGAGACAGATGAAATTTGGTGAGTGCGTAGAGAATGACAAGACCTTCGAAAAAGTCTCTTGCGGCCATGACTCAAACCCAACAGGAAGTCGGCCATTTTGATTTGAATATGCAAATTTTGGCCGTTTTTGGCCATTTGCACGTGTTGTATTTGAACGAACTCCTCCTAGGGATTTCGTTGTATTGACTTCAAACTTGGTGTACTGGCTCTCGAGGCTTTGGTGATCAAAAGTTATCAAAAGCTTTAATGGTATGTGAACGAAATGGGCGTGGTGGCGCGGCGAATTTTGATGTTTCGCCAGAAAGCACGAAACTGCCATAACTTCAGTGTACGTGCTCCGATCTCAGCCAAACTTCACATGTATGATCATAATACACTCCTTGAGACATCTGCATAATCATATTCCATGAAAGTGACAGCGCCACCTATTGGCGACAGGAAATCACATGTTTTGTACTTTGATGTTCAACATCAAGCATCTAAATCCGATGAAGCTAAATTTTACTGTGGTAAGCCTTGAGACATGGTAGATGCTGGATTTACAAAATGGCGTGCTCCTGCGTCATGGCGGCCCTGTGGTGGCGCGGCGAATTTGGATCCTTCGCCATCACCATCAAAGTGCTCTAATTTGCACATACCTTGTCCGATCTGCCTCAACTTACACACGTATAATCAGAGCACTGGCCTGAAGAGATCTTTGGGACTATATGGTCCTATTGTCATAGCGCCACCTATTGGCTCCAGGAAGAAAATTTTAAAAACCCCTCCCCATTGAGGTTATTTTGACCTGGGCGGATGAAATTCAGTAGGTGTGTGGAACGTCCCCTGACCTTCAAAAAAGTCTCTTGGGCCATGACTCAAACCTTACAGGAAGTCAGCCATTTTGATTTGAATGTAAAAATTTGGTGTATTTTTCACCGTTTGCACGTGTTATATTTGAATGAACTCCTCCTAGAGATTTCATTGTATCAGCTTCAAACTTGGTGTGCTGACTCTCCAGGCCTTGGTGATCAAAAGTTGTTAAAGGTTTTTATGGCTCGCAAAAAATGTGGGCGTGGCGGCGAGGCGAGTTTTGATGTTTTGCCAGAAAGCACAAAACTGCCATAAATTCAGTGTACGTGCTCCGATCTCAGCCAATCTTCACATGGATCATAATAATCCCCTCCCTGAGACATCTGCATGTTCATATTCCATAAAAGTGACAGCGCCACCCATTGGCAACAGGAAATCACATGTTTTGTACTTTGACGTTCAACATCAAGTATCTTAATCCGATGAAGCTGAATTTTACTGTGGTAAGCCTGGAGACATGGTAGATGCTCAATTCTGAAGATGACATTCTCCCGCCTCCTGGGGTTCCGGTGGCGGGTCAGCGTATTTGGATCCCTCGCCATCACCATCTAAAGCGTTGTAAGTCTCAAATGCCTCATCCGATCTGCTTCAAATTACACACGTACAAATGGGGCGGCGTCCTGAAGAGACCTGAGGGACTATGTTGTCGCATTGTTGTAGCGCCACCTATTGGCGACAGGAGGAAATGTTCAAAAACGCCTCCCCATCGGGGTTTTCGGGGAATTCAGCGTCAGCCGGGTCCCCCGAGTTGGCGCAGGGGTGCGAGGGCCCGTTATCACTGCTTGCAGTTTTAATTATTTTTTTTTTTTTTCTTTTCACGACTTTTGTAGCGCATTTTTCAAGGCCTGAACATGCTCAAAAACTCACCAAATTTTGCACACGCGTCAGGTCTGGCGAAAAATTACGTATTTTAAGGGTCTCGAAAATGGGCGGGGCAAAATGGCTCGGTGGCGCCCCCTGGAAATTTTCAAATACCCCTCCCCATTGTGGTTATTTCGACCGAGGTGGATGAAATTTGGTGGGTGCGTAGAGTGTGCCAAAACCTTTGAAAAAGTCTCTTGCAGCCATGACTCAAACCCAACAGGAAGTCGGCCATTTTGATGTGAATATGCAAATTTTGGCCATTTTTGGCCATTCGCACGTGTTGTATTTGAACGAACTCCTCCTAGGGATTTCGTTGTATCGACTTCAAACTTGGTGTACTGACTCTCGAGGCCTTGGTGATCAAAAGTTATCAAAAGCTTTTATGGTACGTGAACGAACTAGGCGTGGCAGCACGGCGAATTTTGATGTTTCGCCATAAAGCACGAAACTGCCATAACTTCAGTGTACGTGCTCCGATCTCAGCCAAACTTCACATGTATGATAATAATCCACTCCTTGAGACATCTGCATAATTATATTCCATAAAAGTGAGAGCGCCATCTATTGTCGACCGGAAATGACACATTTAGTACTTTGATGTTGAATGTATGGTGGCTCGATCAGACGGAGCTGAGATTTACTTTGATGATCCGAGAGACATGGCAGATGCTCAGTTCTGAAGATGACATGCTCCTGCCTCCTGTGGTCCCGGTGGCAGGTCGGCGAAGTTGGATCCCTCGCCGTCGCCATCTAAAGCGTTGTAAGTCTCAAATGCCTCATTCGTTCTGCCTCAAATTACACACGTACGATTGGGGCGGCGTCCTGAAGCGATCTGAGGGACTATATTGTCATATTGTTGTAGCGCCACCTATTGCCGACAGGAGGAAACGTTCAGAACGCCTCCCTGTTAGGCTTTTCGCTGAAATTCAGGGAATTCGGCGTCGGCCGGGTCCCCCGAGTTGGCGTAGGGGTGCGAGGGCCCGTTATCACTGCTTGCAGTTTTAATCTTTAACATGTAACCCACTGTCTGTATGAATAACTCCATTTTGCTCTAATGTATGACCTATGTCAACCTAGTCAACCTGTTATGTCAGTCTGTCTATCGTTGTTCGTCTTTTTTTACTCTTTTGTTCCTTGTTTGTTTTTTATCGTGGAAAAAAAAGAACTGAAAACTTAAATACAAAGAGAGTTTAAAAAAGTAAAATAAAATAAAAATTTAAAAAGTAAATGCAGCATTTGGCTGACTCAGTCAGTCACTCATAGACAGCTGGACTATGGCTGATCCAGTCAACAACCTACAACTGTTGAAATGCATGGACAAATACAGTATGAGTTGTTTTGTGTGTAGACCACAGTCTGCAGCTTGCCTTTAGAGGGCACCAACATTATGTTCTGTAATGCTTTGTCAAAAAATCTTATAGTTAGTGGAATTCTGTGATATTCTGTCAGTAATAGCATCTGATGCCTAGTTTTTAGTTCAGCACTTATCTGGGCTACCAAACCAAATCCATTTTGGTCCAACGTAGGTGATACAGATTGATTTACCATTCTTTAACTGTTGGTATACTAAGCATTTGTAACTTTATTTAGGAAAAACTTAAACCATTTTTAAAAAAATACTAATGATTACTGTGAAGGTATTGGACCAATTTTGATGATGAAATGACTGCTGTGCGGGAAAGTATTGTCTGTTTTTTATGTCTGTAAATGGAAAATCATTGGGAATGGCCTGTCAGTCTGACAAAACAAGACTTTTAGAGATGTTAATTTTGTTTTAGTAAACTGTGGTGGTGCTCTTATGTAGACTACTTATGTAGTCAATCCACTAACCAAGGAATTAAAATAATTATCTTTAAAATTTTGACAGCAATGACATGCTTTCAAATCCAATATTAGAGTTGACATTTGCAAAATGCAAGAGCTCACAATTTTTAGCTATGTGATTTTTGTTTATTTGCTTACTAAATATATTCTGAATAGGTTAACTATGTTAACTAGCTGTTTCGAATAACACCTTTTGTCGCTCTGGTGCACATCTGTAGATACATGACTGGAATGAAGGCGATCACGTTGCACTCTTCCCCTGGTGCAGTAGTAATTTCAACGGGGAGGTCTTTGCTCACCCAACCAATAAGTACACGGCTGTGGGTTGGGAACAGAACTCGATTGGCTTAAAGCAGTAGTTTATTATCGAATTGATAACCAATTGGTCGGTCAGGTTGTCAAAAAGCTGGAGACCCTCCCGTTTTCCTCCCTCGGGGAGGACGTCGTTTTCAGTGCAGACCAGAGGGGAAAAAACAGGAGAAAGAGAACAGGAAGCCAGCGGACGGTAGGAAAGAAAAAAGAGGAATCCTCAGCTGCTTTCCAAAGAAAAAGATATATGTTCCGGGTGGAGTTAGTCGTTACCGTTGTTTTCTTTATGGTACGTTCTTCCCTGCTTTTCTTGTTATAGTGGCTGATAGTTTGACCGAGCCCACTGCTTTGAGACACACTGGTGTCAAATGACACGACAGTCATTATGTTCCTTCTTTTTCTTTTCATGTGCACTACTTGGCTTGTTGGGGTAATAATTTACCGACATCGATCCTTTGTACGCTGAATGGTCAGTTACTTTTTTTTGTTGTAATCATGATTTCTCCTGGTGTTTCAGATACATTTTTGCCTTTAGCATCAAGCACTATTTTCTCTTGAAGCCACTGTGAAGTTTACACAGTCGGGCTCTTTTCTTTACTCATTGCCCTTTTGAACTGTTAGCATTCCTGAGGATTTCTAATTACATGCAAAGCAAGGAACATGACAAATGACTTGTAGAGTATAGCCTCTAGCAGCTTCTATAGTGGGAAATCTCAGTTGTGCATGAAAGGGCAAGGTTACCTTCTTCAGAGATGAATATATGAATGTCAGCAGTGTTATTCTGCATGAGACAATTTGAAAATAATCTTTACTGGAGGTTCAACGTAGCCTAACCGTGACCTACTTTTGCACAAACCCATGTACCTGACAGTTTCACCATGGTATTAGCCACGAGTGATACACTTGCCCATAGCAGTATTAAAATCACATTAAAAATCCCAAAGACAAAATATCTAAACTGTGGTATTTGAGATGTAGCCCAAGGGTAGAGTCACACTTTAATCTTTAATGTATGGAAATATGCTTCAGTCTTGTCTTCTGGGTTGTGGTGGTCTTGGATCAGCTTCATGTGATGTATACCATGGAGGAAGGGCTGGGTTCGCCCCATTTTGTGCCTCTTATATACATTCAAGTCACACAGCTCAGCATAGCCTTTTTTTTTTTTAAAGAAAAAGATAAATGCCTTGGTCTTTGAAAACATAGGTAATTTCACAACATTCAATGCTATTTTGAAGATATGTAGAGTATCTTCAAAAGGCTTTTCTTTGTCTGACTATTATAGAGACTTTTAAAGCCCTGTTTCCAAAGTTACAGTCTGATTCACAATCCAAACAAAGAGGGATTCTGCATTCAACAAACAGTATCTCCTTGCCTGCTTTGCTGGAGGTGTACTGAAATTAAAATGTCTTTTCTGTTGTTTTTATCCATATGATATTACTTATACAACTCGCTTTCAGTAACAATAATGTATGTATTTTTATTTGTTTTCTACAAAGCCACCAAAGAGATATTGAAGATGTTCTGAGTTTGTCAAGACATCAGAATGTATCTCAGAAGAGGGCGTAGCTCTGTCACTTGAATGGAGTGGTGTAAGGGCAGATAGTTGGAAAGTCAACCATGTGAATCGGAAACTGCCACACACCAAAAAGCTGACCTTAAATGTCTGGTTAGAGTCAGAATTGTCTTTACTCATTACTTGATGAGAGAGTTCCTGATTCACTCAGTTATTTTACTGCTGCATTTACAACAGTAGAAACCTTTTACTTTATATATTGAATGAAAACATGTTTAACAAAGGTATCAGGAAAAATAGCATTGTTCAAGGGCTGAGTTCTGATATCTAGGTCCATTTTGGTTGTGGTGTGTGTAAAATACATGGATTCTTGACTTGATGCTAACAAATCTGTTTTTAAAGTCTCTCAAATATGTGGAGAAATAACTTTAAGTAAAGAAGCACTACAACTTACTACCACTATCCAGTACTACTACTTCTACTACAACTATTAATTATAATCATAATAACACAAATAACAAGATTGTTTAATACATTAATGGGAAAATGAACCAAATATCAGCCTTAGTTTGAGCTGAGTAGTCTAAAAAGGGAAAGGGAATATATAGATAGATTAATTATTATATATACACAATAATTAACCTCCCTCTTCAGAGAATTTCATCCCAAAGAATTCCATCTGAAAAGACTTGTGTTGTAAATACACTGCATTCCAGCAGCCTTCCAGCATTTGTGTTTGATTTATATGGTGAAATGTAGCTCCAGTCAAATGAGTTGGCACAGGTTAAGACTGATGCTGTGTGTTTGTTTTCATTTAAACTGCTACTAGTTTTGACGTAAAGGTAGGTTCTATGACCCTGACAGGTTAACAAATCATTTTTTTTAATTTTAACATTCAACAGATCACTGATTGCCAGAAAGACTGAAACTTCAGTGGTGATCAGATTGTTTGCAGACAGGCTATGCAGACACTTGATCAGCCAAACCAAACCAATTGAACCACACAAAGGAATGAAAAATAAGGTCAGCATACAAAAGAACTAAAGAAACAGGAATGTAATGTTAGGGTCATTTTAAATCCGAATATTTGATTTTAAGGTTTTATGGAGAATTGGCTGACTGCATTTGTCTCACAGCATACCATCATACAGTGTCCTGAGGTTTGGCTTCCTCTAGCTGTCTGTCAGAGCAGTCTGCACTCTGCTCTCTCTTCATTTTGCCTCAGTTTTCACCTCTCTCACACACTCATCTTCTCCCTTTACAACACAGGCAGAGGCTTCAAATGCTTGTGTCACTTCAGTGTGTAGTTGTCATGGAAACAAAAACTGTGTGTGGAGGTATTTAGATGGTGGAGGCAGTTTTGTCTTGTGTTGGTTGTTGGGGGGGGGTCTCCAATATTATCATCATTATAATTAGTGCTCGGCGGCATACCAGTTCATACCGAATACCAGTGTTTTTTTTCTATGATATGAATTTTTCATATACCCCAATACCGGTGAGTGTGAGCGTACAAATCATTGGGAACGCAGAGCGGCGGAAAGTTGCGCCGCAGGACATTGTTTGAGAGGGGGCTGTTGCAGTTGCACCAAACAAGCAGCATGAGAGAGCACAGCCTGTGCTGAGCGGTGAACAAAAGGAACAACCCTGGTGAAAGTAGTGAAACTGAAGTTTCAGAACGGACAGAAAATGAAACAGAAGAACTGGTACCAAAACGAGGAGCCATGTCTGTTGCATCAAGGTTCTTCAGCTCTAAAAAAATCTGACTTTGATAAAACTATAATATTGTGCAAATGAGGCAACACAAGCAATTTGCTCCACCATCTCAGCCGTCATCATGTCCTGGAGTATCAAGAGTGCATAAATTCTGTATTTTGATTGCAACAGTGATGCATTTTTATTCCTTCACTTCCTTAGAATTATGAGTGGCACCTCTTTTGTGAACAGCAGCAACTGTATTAATACTCTTGTGAACATTAATGTTTTTCTACAATATTCACTCCTCATGACATTAAAATAGGCCATTGTAAGACAATTTACTGCAGTAATTATTCTCAAAACTATTAGAAAATTAGGTTAACTCCCAGTTGTGCATGGAAAAAAAAATAGTCAAATACTGTGAAACCGCTATAATTTTGAAAAACACTGTGATATAAATTTTTGGTCATACCACCCAGCACTAATTATTATCATTATTAACATTATTAACTATCTTCTCTTTGCCAAATATCATGTTCTGATGTTGGCTGCATGCACTGTGCATGGAGAGGAGGGGCTGTTTACAATAAATGTGAGACAGTGAGAGAGTGAGTCACTGTGTTTTTTTTTTAAATGGCATTTAAAAAAAGAAATTCAATGTGTGGTGGTCAGTGCTGTGTTGTGGTGGGCTGCAACATATATGTCGATGTATGGGGAAACTCTGCTGTGCATAGTAGGTAAGTTTATTTGTGTAGTGCTTAGGGATGTTGATGATTAACTGTTAGTCAGTTGCATTGCAATATAACCTAACTGATCGAATGTTTTAAACCGACTGACAGACAATATTAATATTGTTATGAAACATAACCAACACAATCAAACATTGCAAAAAGCAAACAATCCCATTCCCACTAACTGTCATTCTGTCCCACACACATTATATCTGACCATTAATGATGGATTTGTCAGCAATGTGCACTGGGTCATTTCTCGGACTCGGAGTCAGATTTGGATTATTATTTCCTTTTATGTGCTAGTGCAGAGCATTTAATGCTTATGTAAAAATGGGATTGGTTTGTAAATATGTTGCCGTGAGTTTAAGATTATTTTCTGTGTGCTGACCTGATGGCAAAATTTTATTTTGGAGAGCAGTGGGATGTTTTGGGTTATTGATGAATGAAATGATTGATGAGTTGATGGAATCTCATAATATTCTGCCATTAACAGCAGCTGATGTCTAGTTTTTAGTTGGATATCATATAAATATTGTACCGATACATCTACAATTTTAATGAAAGGAAAATGCAAGGAATTTGCAACCCCAATAGTGCTATTCACAAAATATGTGCTCATTTAATATAGTGCTCAACAAAGGCATATAGAACAACAAAGCTAAAATCACTGCAAACAGTAAAATATGCAATAAATAACATTCCCAGAATAAGTACACCTTAAGGGCCTCAAATGTATGATCACCATGACACGGGTGCATGGGAAAGACAGTAATGTGCACATATTGACCTGAGAGGGTGAGCTGATGAGTGAGGGAGAAGCATGTCAGCCACATATACAGGAGCTCGACCATACAGTGCTCTGTTAGTAAGAGTGACAGTTTTGAACTATAGCCTGTGTAACAGGGAGCTTTTAAAGAGATTTGAGTATGCATGTAATGTGAAATTGTCAATTTGTATGAAATAGTGAATAGTCTTGCAGCAGTATTCTGAATTGCCTTCAGATAATTGCAGGTGGACGTGCTAAGCGACTTGACTTGACTTGACTTATTGCTAAAGTCAATACAGGATGAAATAAAGTATAAAATATAAATATATAAAGTATCTCTAATGCTGCTTTTGAAACTACAGGTCTCAATTTGCTGACATGCACTAATTAAAAAAACTAAATCTGAGAAATGAGAAAAAATGCTGAAATTTAAATGATCTAAGTAAGAGTGAATAGCAGAAGAAAGAAGTGCAATAATTTGATTGATCATGGGCCACCTCTTTCTGGAGCAGCAGTCAGAACTGCTCTTCTCAGCTCTGAGTTATAACCCCGTCAACAAGGGGAAAAAAAAGTCAAAACATAACTTTGACTTACACCTCTGTTGTTTAGTCAAAATAGAAAACCCACCCAGGGAGTTTAAAGGGAAGAAATAGAAGAAAAAACAGAGAGATGAGGGATCATTGACCTTCGAGGAATACTCAGATTCCAAAACTTCTGTGAATAGTCACACAGACTATACACATTAGTGCCAGGGGTAGGCTATATGGACTTGTGACTTGCTGCTGCTGGATGTCAGTTTACTCGCTCTCTTTCAATTTAAAATTTTGTTCTGATATGTTTTTGAATGTGTATGATGCTTTAAAAGTGGGCATAATGGGCTGAAATCTGAGTGACTGTATGGAGGGGCATTAGTTGTGGGCTGCGGAAATACAGCTGGCTTCTGGTGTGTTGGTGGATTAAATTTGGCAGAAATTACCACAAGGATTCTATGTCTCCACCTGGCAGGAAAACTCATCCTAACAAAGTGAAAAAGTTTTTAACGGTGATCAAATAATAATGATAATAAAAAAAAAATAATTTAAAAATAGACAAACTAAAACAGAGGTGAACAGTATGAAGTTACGTAACAGCTCAAACAAGAGTTTTCACTTGAGTGTCAAGATCTGCCTCAAAAATAAGTCCAAGATTTCTGGCAGATTGATTAATGTTTTTCATAATGGGGCTTACCATAGCTTAGTGTAGAGATGGCTGGTGGAATCTATGGAACCAGTGATCATTACCTCAGATTTATCAATATGGAATTTTAAGAAGGGACAGCCAACATTTGATATCACTGAGGAAGGCAAGGAGATTATCATGACTGCTGGGTTTGTTGGTCTGAAGTGGGATATATAACTGTGTATAATCTGTGTAAGAGTGGTGGGAGATATAGTGGTCCTGAATGATCTGACTGAGAGGAAGCATGTATATTGAAAACAGCAGTAGGCCAAGGACAGAACCTTGAGGGGCACCACATTTGAACTGAGAAACAGAGGAACAGGCATTTGCCATTACAACAGAGAGGATTCTAATGGACAAGAACATAACAATAAGAACATGTAGACTTAAAGGTATTCCCTGTGTCAAATATGTCATTCAAATCCAAATGCATCAGGGCAGTGGACTCACCTCTATCAGCAGATAAAAGTAAACTGTTGAAAAACTTCATGAGGGCTGTCTTTGTGCTATGTTTAGCGCTAAACCTGGCTGAAAACTTATTATTAATATTATTACTATTCATAAAAGATATTTATTTGAGATAACATTCTCAGGCACCTTTTAGATAAAATTTATAATTTGGAAATTGTTCTGTAGTCATTCAGTCCAAGAGGATCCAAAATTATTTTTTTCAATGAAGGTTGAATAATTGCATGTTTAAAACAAGAAGGAAACATACCAGAGATAATAGCTCTGTTTAATAATTAAAAAATAAAGTGATCAACAACAGGAAAAATCTCATTAAAAATCAGTTGGAATAAAATCAACACCACAGTTGGACTTCATATGAGAAATTATTTTATGTAGTACTAAAATGGTACTGGATTTAAAATGGGGGCGTGATGCACGATTATTGTTGGAGGTGGGAAGAATATGAGGATCAGGTTCAATTGGGGAGTAGATGCACTATTTTCTCTGTGAAGTGAGCAATGAATTTCTCAGTCCAGTCACTTTCAGGTGTAGGAGCACCAGTGGATGGACCATTGAGAAGTAATTGATAATTTTGAATATGACTCTGGGGCTGTGATTGTCTCTGGATCTTATATCAGCAAAGTATTCTGAGCTTGCATTTTTACAGCTTTCTGGTAAGTTGACGTATAGTCCTTAAGAGATTTCTGAACCACAGTAGATTTAGATAGTTTCCATTTCCCTTCCAGTTTTTTGCAGTGTCATTTCAATGATTGAGTGTGATCATTTAGCCAGGGCAGGGTGTTTGGATTCAACTTTCTAATATCCAGTGGAGCAATATCATCAAGAATGACAGACAGTGACTGTTAAACGGGTTCATAATTCATCTGGATGTTGTGGAGATTATGGGTTGAGTCAGCAGTAGAGACATGAGACGAAGTGCTGGGGTGGGGTTTTAAAACAGGACAGGGTAGAGGTGCTTTAAAAATAACAGCTTTGTGGTCAGATACAGAGACATCAACAAACTCTTTAATCCTCAGCACAGGAAAATGTAAAGTAAAATGGATTGAGATTTTTTTTGTAAGTGGATAAGGCAGAGTACAATGCAATGTGCTCAACCAAGTTTTAAACTCTGTACTGAGCCTGAACCCACAGACTAAGATGCCCAGATCCCCACCTCAGTGTTGTAATGGGCATCAAATAAAATGTTTTTACCAGTGGCTTGTTGCCAACTGATGTCATTTTTGCCAACATGGACATTAACTTTCTCAACAAAGGTCCAGACTGAAATTAGTGGTGGGCAAATCGATCCAAATATCGATAGTATCGATACCAAGTCGGTATCGGTATCGGATTGATACTAGCCTGGTGAGAATGATTCTTTACTGAAAGTTCCGCTAGTGTTTGCAATGCTGCGGTTTCGGCTAAGAGGAAAAAGCCAGGTCGCCGGACTCGCCACAACCTGTGTCAGCACGGAGCAGGCACACTTTACTCCCCCTCCCCCCTCTTGTGTTTAGATGTTGCGCCGTCACATGAGTCACGTGACGTGACATAGCAAACAAACAAGCAAGTTGCTGGCTCAATTTCATCAGCACAGACACAACAGGAGAATGGCAGAGAGTAAGAGGAGTGCCATGTGGCTGTATTTTCAAGCCGAAAATGAAACGACAGCTAAATGTAAGATTTGCAAAAAACCCATAAGGTATAGTGGAAACACTACCAATTTACATAAACATCTGAAAAACCATCCTAAAGAAAACATTGAGCAGCAAAAACGGAGAGAGGAAGAGAGAAATTCCCCAATTTAATTTAATTTTTGGATTATAGTTTCTCAAAAGTACTTGTTTTGTTTTTATTTTTTCACTGATTTGTGTGCACTTTTTTTTTTTTTGCATGCCAGATTTTTCAAACATTTGATAATAAAGCATTTTCTATTTAATTATAAACTTTGTCCTAATTCTGTCCAGGGTTTTAACTATTTAATAATAAAAAAGGAAACATCACAAAAACACTTAAGGTCATGAAAATTAATTGAGATTTAGTAATTCAATGACACATCCACCTTATTTATTGATAAGTATCGTATCAGTATCGGTATAGGTATAGGCGATACTGGCCCGTATTTACTTGGTATCGGATCGATACCAAAATATGCAGTATCGCACACCACTAACTGAAATATCCCATTGAGTCTATTATTCAACCAAATACTCAAGTAAAAACACAAGTATTTTCTGCAGAATGTTTTTAAATTACTTGACATAGCTGATACATATGACATTATTAGATTGTGGACACTTGCAACTATGTGTAAGAGGTATTGAATTACTCTAATATGTCAAAGTGGAGGAACTTTTATTTGAAATACTTTAGATACAGTTGGGTAGTTCAGCCCAGTGATTCCCAAACTAGGGGTCAGGGCCACTCAAAAGGGTCATAAGATGGTCTTGAAAATCATTACTTGGAGGAAAGAAGGACACATCATATGTGTTAGTTTTCTGTAAAATCTTGAAGCTACTCTGTGCAAGTTCTTGGAATCTAGCTAGCTTTGAGATTGCATATTCTTCCTGAAGAAGCATAACTCCTTTCACAGGGATAGCTTAGTGCATAGCTTGTGTTATTATCACAGAAGCACTACAAACACTATACAATTGTTTAACCCTCCTCTTGTGTTAGCTTTCAGGTAGCACGCCCCATGTTAGCGGGTCGGTGGCGACCCGTGTCTTAAATCAGCTGTAAAATACACTAAAACAATTATCTATCATCCAATTTTTTCTCATCTCTTGGTTACCTTGTTAGGTTTCCTTATCCATGAAAATATTGGTTTTATTATTTTTGGTGTGGGTCTCTGGGCCTTTTTTCTGTCAGTATACCCCTCAATTTCAATTTTAAAAACGGTAAAATTAACCTCAAGAGAATCATATAAATAAATAAACGTTTTTTCTGTTACCTGATTATTACTGAGGGGTATTACAACACATCTGTTAAATTATTTATTTATTTTATTGTTTTTATTTTAATATTATTAACTATAGTAACATCTATGGTGTTAGGGTCGGTTTTGACCCATACATATTTACTTCAAGAAAAAGGCTATAAAAAATCCTTTTTTCAGCAGTAGAACTTTAATACAAATATAAAATGAAAAGCAGAACAAGTCAAAACAGAAAATATAGATTTGAACAGCCAAACAAACAACAACCAAGATCAAGATCAAGTTCCAAAACTAATAAATAACTAAATCAGAGTAAAAGTCTCTGTGTGCAAGAACTTGCATGTGTATGTGTGTATGTGTTTAGATGCATTTGTGGCAAAATTGACACTTTTAGTGTGTTCTTTGCAGAGATATTTCTTGCAGTTGAAGCACAATATGCTTGTCTTTCTGTCCTTACTGCTTGGGCAGATCTGACACCTCTTTCTTTTAGAGTCAGGTGGCCTGAGTGGGGTTGTGGCTGTTGTTGAGGAAGTGCTGGCTGAGGAGGATGCTGATGTTGATGCTCTTTGCATTGCTGATGGCGTGGACGGAGTGCTAGGTGGGCTCTGCAGCTTTCTGACCAAGGCTGCAGCATCAGGGTCTTGGGGCACCCGTTCCCTTTGCTCAATGTGCGGCTTGACAAGGGAATTTCCTAGCTCCTCCAGAAATATCCTCCGCTTGTTTTTTTTGGTTGAGTTCCACCCTTGGTGGATGTGGGTCCACAACACAAATGCATTATATGCAGAAACATCAAGGATGTTGTAAAACACAACCATTGGCCATCTCCTGGTCATACGTTTGCAAGTGTAGGTGGCAGTCAGTTTGTCCAGGTTGTCCACTCCTCCTTTGTTTTTGTTATAGTCAATGATAATTGTGGGCTTTTTGTCACTTCTTGATGACACACCTGCATCTTTGTGAAGAGTAGACATAAGTATCACATTCTTTCTTTTTTTTGGACAATATGAAACAATAGTGGTGGTGTCTGTAAAAGCAAACTTTGAGGAAAGTGGAGCCCTGTCCTTCATCTGCAACATTTCAGCAGGTAGCTCAGGTTTGTTTTTCTTTACTGTGCCCACCATGGTAAGTTTCCTCTTCAGAAGTTCTTGCCCAAGGTCATAGCTGGTAAAAAAATGTCACAAGTGATATTGTGGCCCTGCAGTCCAGTAGTCATATCAAGGACCACACGTTTTCCCTGTTTTTTTTCAGCGATGCCACTCGCAGCTTTGCCTGTGTAAATCTGTAAATTCCAGCCATAGCTGGTTTTGGCATCACAGGCTGCCCAGATTTTGATGCCATACTTCCCTGGCTTACTTGGTATGTATTGGCAGAAGGGGCAATTTCCACGGAAAGGAACAAGACGTTCATCCACTGTTACCTCTGGCCATGGGTTGAACATCAGTGGAAGGAGCTGCACCCATCTGTCCCAGACATCCCTGATGGGGGCAAGTTTGTCAGACCTTGCTCTGTTGTCTCTGTTGTCAAATCTGAAGACTCTTGAGATCATCTGAAAGGTCTGAAGTGATATTGTTGCCCGGAAAATATTTCTGCCCGTTGATGCATCCCAGAGACTATCAGTAGCCTCATTACAGGATCGGTAGACTCCAGCAAGAAGAAGAAGTCCAATATAAGCATCAAGGTATTCCTCATCAATGTCTTTCCACATATCTCCATAGACTTTTTTTCCTTCCAGGTTTGTCATAGATATGATGACTGTTTTTAGTGACAGTGGCATAAATAACTCAAAACATGTTTTGATGTCACTGACTCTGGTCACAGCAAACCTTGTGATTCCAGGGGTCTTTTTGATGACATTTTCAGCAGCTCTCCTGCCATGTACATCATTAGGTTCTGAGCTCCAACAGATTTTACCATTTTTGGACTTGAATCTTTCAGTAGGAGCAGCTTCACCACCAGTGACCTCCTCATCAGACTCATCAGATGTGTCTGTGTCTTCTGGATTATACTCCACATTGTCTTCCTCTTCAGAAACCTGCTCATCTGTATCGCTATGCTGCTCTTGGTCCTCTCCCTCATTTTCACCAAAAATATGATCTACAGCTTCTTTCACTTTGAATCTTCTTTTTATTTTTGCCTGCTACAAATTGGAGATGTGCACTCTGCAAATTACCAACTCTATACTGAATTGACCCAACATGTCTGGATATGTCTTTGTTTTGTTTTTGTGCAGGTATACTGGAAAACACGGCAAAATGAGAATCCCCTAAAGCTCACATGAGTGGGAGATGAGCTGGCTGTCATTGTGTTGACTGACAGTCCACTTATGATTTCAGTTTTGGCTGTAGTTATTATTTTATAATCTTGTTTTTAAACCGACCCTAACAATACAAATGTAACAATTTCAATTAGAGCATTTTCGAATTTAGTGAAAAAAATTTTTTTTGCTTTTTTTTGTTGAAATAGACATTCCTGACAAAGTCAAGAAACCTTGATGCAATAAACAAATGTATGTAGTTTTTGTATGCATTTAAAATCCAAAACGGGTCGGTGGCGACCCTAACACAAGAGGAGTTTATTGATCTCTGAGAAATTTACAACTACAGCAGCTTTGCAAGGGAAAGAAAAGTATAGTAAGGAGGCATGCAAGATGCTAAACTAGAATAAGGACCATCCTATCGATGTGTGTGATAAAGTGCGTGTGTGTCTTTAGGTGTCTGATGTGAGTGTGTGATAAGTCCAGGGCTTCCCCGAGCTTATCATTTTGAATTGACTGAGAGCACTGTATTTGTTCAGCAATAAAATGAATCCTCAGGAATACAACTTGCCATAATTGTGCATGCAGTGTATAGCTGTTCAAATCAGGACTATGGTTGTAATAGATAGTCCCACACTGACAGGAGCAGAGCTATAGATTTGAAGCTGGAGCCCAGAACCTAACACACACACAGTTGTGCATGAGCTGTTTCTGACTCAGTGGAAATGCACATGAAAGCCAGAGGTTTGACTGGTCGGATAAAAGATGATCTGACAAAACAGAAGCAGCAAAGAGAGCTGCATTGTGAGTCGTGGCAGTGTCTTACTCTTCGAGGGAGAGTATTTCTATCTGAGTGGATCTGAGTGTGTGTGTCTATATTTAGCTGCGTTTGTTTAGTACTTGGTAATTATGGCTGGCTGCAGACTTAGTTACAGCAAGCAAAGGAATGCCTTTGGTCTGCTCCTGTCCTTAGACTTACAGTAACTATGGGGTTTTTGAAAGGCCAAATGTTTTCAGGACAAGTACTTTTTTGGTAGGAGTGTGCATCTTTGATTGATTGCTTTTATATTTGTATGTGTTTTGTGTGCTTGCATACAAGAGAGAATAGGGGTACACTTCTTGTCAAACTCAGTTTGACCCCTATTTTGACAGGCGTGACTAATTGCCATCCAATGAGGTGTGGCCACGTCACAAGAGCCTGCCCTTGACCACTCCTCTCATAAATATTCATGTTATCGCAAAGTCATGATAGACATTCCGTAGGACCAATCCCCTTCCCCCATGTTTTTTTTTTATTATAGTTTGATATCTATGGGATGAAGTACCGCCCTGTTTGTCCTGCCTCCCTGTATCTAATGCCGGGTGTGAGCGTGTGTTTGGACCCTCACCGTTGACCTTTAGCATTCTTTGGGTCTTTGTGGGGCAAGGCGATCCGTACGCACGTGTTGTAAAGCATCTAATGTGAAGGATGCAGGCGTCCGATGTCTGTCACAAACAGGCCGCTATTTGGGAAATCTTAAGGGAACCATTGTTGAGGTGTTTTTCAGGGCAAGGCGATCCGAGGGCGCCCAAATTGTAAAACATCTCATGTGAAGGATGCAGGCATCTGATGTCTGTCACAAACAGGCCGCTATTCGGGAAATCTTAAGGAACCATTATTGAGGTGTTTCTCAGGACAAGGCGATGCGTACGTACGTGTTGTAAAACATCTCATGTGAAGGATGGTGGCGTCGGATGTCTGTCACAAACAGGCCACTCTTCGTGAAATCATTACGGACTCATTCTTTTCACGGTGAGGAGATCTGGGGCGCACGTGTTGTAAAACATCTAATGTGAAGGCGTCCAATGTCTGTCTGTGACTGCTATGCAGGTAAACAGGCATACCGCTGTCATATACTTCATTAAATCACAAAACCGTAAACACCTGTTTAACAGACGCGGAGAGATCTCCGTCTATCTGAGATATTGACGATTGTCCCGCCTCCCTCTAGTTAATGCGAGGTTTTGACTCGATGAGAAGGGGGTGGGATTAAGCGTGGTTGAGAAACAGATAAAAACGAGGTCTTTCCCGACACTTTTGTACCGAACAAGACTCCGATAGAAACGATTCGCGTGGACAACATGGTTTTTAAACCACTGGATGGAGAAGAGGCCTCCTCCTCCTCTTCCACTTCTATGAGCCGTCCTGAAGACTCGTCTGACACATGGCCGTTGTCGCTGCTCAGTCAGACACCTGTAACATTCTACGAAGGGGTTACGGTTGTACCGGGCGCTCCGAGAAAAGAGAAGAAGCATATGATGTATATGTGTCGTACTGAGGGGTTTCAAGCACCCGTTCGCAGCACTCTCGAGTTTGCGATATGCCTTTCATTTTTACCACCACTTTTTTCTTCATTCTGGTCTGATAGGCATAACTCTTGGGACCGGCCGCTACAAATTCCTGAATCGTGTCACCCCCCAGCTCGTCCGTCAAATCCCGAGATAATTACCCAGTGGCAGGGGGGCTCTCCGTCTCTCTCACTACGTAGATGAGACTGTCTGTGTCGGTATAAAGCACGCGCGTTGCAGCCTTTCTAAATAATCGTACAACTTGAGACGCGCGCGTAGGCGGTGGTGAACGCGCTATAAAGATGTTGTTTGACCTGCCGGGGGTACGACGCTGCGCCGTTATAACTCCACTGAATCAGAGCTACGCCGCCTCATTTCTCACCGGTAGGAAAGACACGTGTCTGAGATCGTACTGACCCGAAAATGCATAGTTGAAAAACAGCTCGGGGGTTCTGATGAGGCGGGTTTGAACCAGATTGGTTCTCTGCGCAAACTTACCCCAAAAGCTGTTAAGGCACAGTTTAGACACCTGTCTCTTGGCGGGATTGAGCTCGATTTTATCCGGGTCTAACCGGATGCCCTGATGTTTCTCGTACTCGTCGATGTACTTTTTTTTTTTCCCCTCGCCGCACGCCGCCGCCGGAGGGTAGGGTAGCCCGAAGCTTCCTGCTTACCTTTCAGGAAGGTGTGTATGTAACCGAGAAAGACGCCGCTGCTACGCCGCTCAAAGTGCCACACCTCTGTGATTTTACCCACCCTGTACCCTAGCTCTAAAGCTTTGTTTAACTCGACGGTCACCCACACCCCCGTCAGAGCTCTGGCCTCCTCGTCGTGAGCGCAGGATCCGCTCTGATGATTGTTTTCGGCGCACGTGCGACACAGAGTAAACACTAATTTACCTCGAGACGTTTTATAAGGTAAAACGGGGAAAAAGAGCCCGCGAGGGGGATACACCGCGGCCCTGATCAGTCCGAAATACTCGCGGGGATCGCTAAAATCCTCACGGATGATTTTGGGGTGCTGTAAAGGATAAGAGCGGTTAGCGTTGACGTACGGGTACAGGGAAGTGACGTCTACATAATGCACGCTTTCTCCGGGAGGGGTACTGTAACGTAACCTCAAAGCCAAGTCCGCCTCCGTACAGGGCAGAGCGAGGGACAGGGGTTCGGGAGAAACGTAGCGCCCAGGAACTTTTTTACCCGGTCGCTCGACGCTTTCATCACGCCCAATCGTGCTCCTCATCACTACCGTACGGACGCGGTAAACGCTTTCAGCTCCCGCAGTCTCGACTTCGCTAGCCGCGCAGATCCCCCGTAACTAGTGTTGGTCAGAGGGCAGATTTCATCGGACCGGTAGCACGGGCCTATTTTCTTTTCCCCTGTTTAGAGGCCTGACACAGGTGCTGGTTGCTGTTTATGTCGGTGGGGGGAGGACGCTCTGCCCCGAAGATTCTACACACATTAGCCGGGCACTTATGTTTCTCATGACATGAGACTAGATGTTTACAGTCGGGGCATTTGTACATATGCTGGCAGATACTGAGATTCAGATGAGAGAAAGGTCTGGGCTGTTTGTGTTTTGAGTAACAGACGCGCGTACGGCAACTCCTGTTGCAGTCTGTGCGGAATATGGCATCAGAATAATGCGTAACGCAGTCAGGCTCGAGGCAGAGATTGCAATGATTTGGACAGACGTGTTTCTCTCGGGTCTTGTAGCCCCTGTGGTAGTGACTGCAAACATGCAGGACTCCTAAAAGAGCTTTCAGATTTTTTACACCGTAGTAGTGGTTTTGAAACAAGAAAAGATACAGCAGATGAGACGTATTGGGAAACTCTGTTTCCAGCAGCAGAGGAGTTCAGCTCTCAGACTGCCGGTAATACACTACAATTTTACGATTCAGTATCCGTTCATATTTGCTTATGTCGCTCAGGGTTACTTCCGTTTGATCGTTCAGACCCGCTAAACGCTGCAAATCTCTACTGCACTCCTCGGCCTGGTTATCGGTGAAATGGGGGTGGGTGAGATGAGCCAAGTTGATGGCGAAGCAGAGATTGTTGTTTTGGTTTTCCACCAGGTACAGGTGGACCCGTTTCAAGTTGACGATTTCATTATCTAACAGTTGACACTGCTTTCGTCTACCACAGCCTCAAGGGTTTCGGATCACTTGAATGACAAATTCTAAAGGGGAGCCTTGGTTGATCTCCATGTTAGGTAGTATTAACCTCGCTAACAACCCCTCAAAAGCCGTGACGATGTTATCTGCGTGCTCGTCATATCTAATGATGATGTAATCTCGCACATTTTCAGCTATTATCTCGAGCTGTAAGAGGTCGTTACGTCTAACCTCGGGTCTGACTCTCTTGGCTAAATCCTCAAAGTTGTGCACAACGTCTAAACAAAATTGAGCGAGATCGGGTACTTCTCTGAAGGGAGGAACGTTAAAGATGCATTTTATTTCCAGATTATGAAAACGCCAGTGTTGCAACACAGTTTCATGCTGGTTTTGAGAATCTGGTTCTACCAGAGACCCACCGTGCTGCGGCTGAGACTCTAATGAAGGGTCAGACTGCGGCTGTTGCTGAGAAAACTCATTCTGTACAGTATGAAGGTTTTGAGGAGCATGATGGAGACTGTTTTCTATCATTTGAAGTAGGTCAGGGTTCGGGTCAGGCTCAGTCGGTTGTTGTTGTACAGGGTCAGAGTCTCGGTTAAGTCTTATATAGCTTCAAGCAGTTGTATTGGTATTATACAATACCGGTCAGAGTCTCTATTTAATTCGTCTATAGCCTCGAGCAGTGCATCTGGAATAGACTGCGGATTACACATACTTAACCCCTTAAAGTTTGCGAGTTTACAATTACAGCTAATTTAAGATAAGCCTGGTTCATTGCAATCTGCGTATCGAGGATTTTCTGAGTAACGAGTAACCAATTGTGGATGTGTTTAGAAGCTCCGGCCCGCCTCCTTGTCTGCCGTTTGTTCACCAGCCGCCTGCGATAACGTCTCTGCACTGCATTTGCTGTAAAACATTAAAAAAACACATAAATTTAGTAAATATATATTCATTTACAAATAAATTAACAAAAAGACTCATTAAAAAAAAAGACACTGTGCTTGTGCTGAGGAGACGATTCAGACTCTCCAAATCTCTCTGTCATGGGACAAAAGAGAGCGACGCAGGTTGTTTAAAAACGTCAGAATCCGTAAGTTTTTACAAAAATACATACCGCCCCAGACCGAAAGGGGTGCTGGATTTGATAGTGATTGGTTATAACTACGTCACATCCTGTTATTTAAACATGGGGGCGGGAGGATGAGGTTGCGGGTTCGAAAAAACGTTTTATTTAATTCATCGCCAATATTTATTTAACTTCACGTTCCTCCGTTACACTACCGTTCAAAAGTTTGGGGTCACCCAGACAATTTTGTGTTTTCCATGAAAAGTCACACTTTATTTACCACCATGAGTTGTAAAATGAATAGAAAATATAGTCAAGACATTGACAAGGTTAAAAATAATGATTTGTATTTGAAATAATTTTTTCCTTCAAACTTTGCTTTCGTCAAAGAATGCTCCATTTGCAGCAATTACAGCATTGCAGACCTTTGGCATTCTAGCTGTTAATTTGTTGAGGTAATCTGGAGAAATTTCACCCCACGCTTCTCTAACCAGCTAAACTGTTTTCAGCTGTGCTAACATGATTTCACAAAAGGTTTTCTAATCATCCATTAGCCTTCTGATGCAATGAGCAAACACTTTGTACCATTTGAACACTGGAGTGATAGTTGCTGGAAATGGGCCTCTACACACCTATGTAGATATTGCACCAAAAACCAGACATTTGCAACTGGAATAGTTTTACCACAGAATTTACCACATTAGCAATGTATAGAGTGTATTTCTGATTACTTTAAAGTTATCTTCTTTGAAAAAAAAGTGCTTTTCTTTCAAAAATAAGGAAATTTCTAAGTGACCCCAAACTTTTGAACCATCTTGTCAGTCTGGATCTGGATGTCCCACAGGATCTTGGCCTGTTTGTTCTCTGTCACCTTTGGGGGTATGTCCCATCTGGACCCTGGGACCTCCAGTCCATACTCTGTATAGATGTTTCTGTATACTATGCCCGCTACCTGGTAATGGTGCTCCATGTATGCCTTGCCTGCCAGCATCTTACACCCTGCTGTGATGTGTTGGACTGTCTCAGGGCCTTCTCTGCACAGCCTGCAACTGGGGTCTTGTCTGGTGTGGTACATCCCGGCCTCTATTGCTCTGGTGTTTAGGGCCTGTTCCTGTGCTGCCATGATTAGTGCCTCTGTGCTGTCTTTCAGTCCAGCCTATTCCAGCCACTGGTATGTTTTGTCCATATCAGCCACTTCTTCAATTTGTCGGTGGTACATGCCATGCAAGGGCTTGTCCTTCCATGATGGGTCCAGTGGTTCCTCATCCCTTCTGGGCTTTTGTTGCCTGAGGCATTCACTTAGGAGTTGGTCCTTGGGGGCCATTTTCTCGATGTATTCCTGGAGGTTCGCCGTTTCCTCCTGGACAGTAGTTCTGACACTTACTAATCCTCGGCCCCCCTCCTTTCGCTTTGTGTACAGCCTCAGGACGCTGGACTTAGGGTGAAACCCACCATGCATGGTAAGGAGCTTATCTGTTTTGACTTGAGTGGCTTGGATCTCTTCCAGTGGCCAGGATATTATCCCAGCCGGGTATCTGATCACTGGCATGGCATAGGTGTTAATGGCTTGGATCTTATTTTTGCCGTTCAGCTGACTTTTCAGGACCTGCCTTACCCTCCGGAGGTATTTGGCTGTGGCTGACCTTCGAGCTGCCTCCTCATGATTACATTTGCCTGTGGGATCCCCAGGTATTTGTAACTGTCCTGCACATCTGCAATGTTCCCTTCCGGTAGGTCAACCCCCTCAGTTGTGATCACCTTTCCTCTTCTAGATATCATCCGCCCACATTTATCTAGTCCGAATGACATCCCAATGTCTTTGCTGTAGATCCGAGTGAGGTGAATCAGGGAATCAATGTCACGCTCATTCTTCTCATACAGCTTGATGTCATCCATGTAGAGGAGGTGGCTGATGGTTGTTCCACTTCGGAACTGGTATCCATAGCCACTCTTTGAGATGATCTGGCTGAGGGGGTTTAGGCCTATGCAGAACAGCAGGGGGGACAGAGCATCTCCTTGGTATATGCCGCATCTGATGCTCACCTGTGCAATTGGTTTTGAGTTGGCCTCCAGAGTCGTGTTCCACAGCCTCATCGAGTTCTGGATGAACTCTCTTAGGGTCCTATTGATGTTGTACAGCTTTAGGCACTCCAGTATCCATCTTTGTGGCATTGAATCATAGGCCTTCTTGTAGTCAATCCAGGCAGTGCACAGGTTGGTGTTCCTCATCTTGCAATCTTGGGCAATCACCCTGTCCACCAGGAGCTGGTGTTTGGCTCCTCTGGTGTTATTGCCTACACCTTCCTGTGCTCTGCTCATGTATTGCTCCATGTGCCTACTCATCTTAGCTGCTATGATGCCTGATAGGAGCTTCCATGTGGTGCTGACGCAGGTTATAGGCCGGTAATTGGATGGTATTGTTCCCTTCTCGGGGTCCTTCATTATGAGGACTGTCCGGCCTTGGGTTAGCCACTCTGGGTGGTTTCCCGATATTAGCAGCTGGTTCATCTGTGCTGCTAGGCATTCATGGAGTGCAGTCAGCTTCTTGAGCCAGTAGGCGTGTATCATGTCAGGCCCCCGGGGCTGTCCAGCTCTTCATTTTGGACACTCTGGTTTGGATGTCTGCTAGCGTGATGACTACTGAGTCTTGTTCTGGGAGTTGGCTGTGCTCTGCTTGTAAGTCTTTCAGCCATTGGGCATTGGTGTCATGGGTTGCCTCTTTCTCCCAGATACTCTTCCAGTATTGCTCAGTCTCAGCCCTGGGTGGCTCCGTTGCCATCCTGTTACCCTGCCATTGAGAGTAGACCTTAGCTGGGTTGGTGGAGAACACCCTGTTTATTCTCCTGGCCTCTACTTCTCTTGTGTACCTCTTTAGGCGGGTAGCTTGGGCTGTGAGCCTTTGCTTAGCAGTCTCCAGTGCCTCAGCTGTGGGCAGCTTGTTGTATTTCCTGGGCAGCTCTTTCCTTACATTCACACCCCTGCTTAGTTCTGTTAGGAGGCTGACTTCTTCCTGTGCCGCCACGATTTTTGCCTATGGCCTTCTCCCCCATGGGGCTCGCTCCTCCTGGCTATTCATGCTGTTCATCTTGTAGCCAAGCATCTCTAGGATTACTGTTGCCGCTGCATACATCAGCTGATTGGTCCCAGTGATGGTGGTGGTAGGGACAGTTATAAGTGCTGTGTTTACATCCTCCAGTAGAGACTGATCTGGTACTTTGTTGTTTAGCCTTAGCAAGGACGAGGTAGTTGAGTTCCTCCAGGACTTCATGATTCTCTCTCTCAGGTCAGCTGCCCTTGCATTCAGTTCGTCTTGCTTTGGGGCTTGGTACCCAATCTCGATATTTGGGGGTGATGATGAAACCACGCCCAAACTGACCTGGCGTCCTGTCTCCCCCTTGCCGTAACATATTTTTTGTACCGTGGATGAGGTACACCGCTGTACCTCCTCAATCTCTAGTTACGATAGCAACTTCCTCTTGCGGATGTTCGAGCACTGAGCTAAGAGCTGTTTCTTAGTCAGTGAGGATGTGGGGTTTCGAAGCAACCACTTCTCCCACATCCTTTGCATGTACCCTCTCTCGCTGGGGTTACTCCCGTAGTAACATTCCATCAGTACCATGTTCTCTGTCCTGCTCCATGAATGTCTTGTTCCAGTAGCCAACTTACCATCAGGGTGCCCTGGTTCCCTAACACCTGACGCGGACCTTGTTGTCCCGGGCGTCGTCCCAGTCGGTATGACTCTATTATTTATTGGCAACCGAAATCAGCAGTGTAAACCCCAGCCTATTATTTATATATATTTAAATTATAATTATTTTTTTTACCTCTGGGAATGTGCACTTTTCTCCTCTATCCTGTACACTTGAGCTGGATGTTGTTGCAACAAAAAGCAATTTCCCCCTTGGGGATTAATAAAGTATTCTCATTCTTATCTGTTAAACAGGTGTTTACGGTTTTGTGATTTAATGAAGTATATGACAGTGGTACACCTGTTTACCTGCAACGCAGTCACAGACAGACATCGGACACCTTCACATTAGATGTTTTACAGCACGTGCAACATGGAGGCAGGACAAACAAGGCGGTACCTCATCCGATAGATATGAAACTATAATAAAAAAACACGGGGGAAGGGGATTGGTCCTACGGAATGTCTATCATGACTTTGCGATAACATAAATATTTATAAGGGGGGTGGTCAAGGGCGGGCTCTTGTGACGTGGCCACACCTCATTGGATAGCAATTAGTCATGCCTGTCAAAATAGGGGTCAAACTGAGTTTGACAAGTGTACCCCTATTCTCTCTCATACATGTGTGCATGTCCATTTGCTGACATCAAGCAAACGTTGACCCCCGGACTCTCAAACTCGCATATTCTCTCTCCTGGCCTTCTTCTCAAAGAACAAACCACAACTTATCCTGTACCACACTTGCCCACAGTTAACACGCACTTAAATGCACGCACAGCCAGCTCTTTTGCCTGGGTGGAACCAGCAGATGACGTCATTGGGTGCCTCTGGTGGCCTCTCAGTGAATTGTCTTCCAGATGTGGTGAATGGGAGCAGCAGATGACTGTGTTGGGTGGAGTCGGGGACTTCTCTTCTTCCCGTCACTGACAGTTGGAGGTCACAACCATCCAGTTTTCAAGCCGAGTTTTTGTTGAACACACATAAGGTAGAGGGACCCTAACTCATGAGGGCTTTTATTTGTGCGAAAAATAAGCATAAGTAAGCATAATCATTATAGCAATAGCAATAATAAGCATTACATTTTCCACAGTAGGCTCCCACTAATGATTATTTCTATTACTGATTATTCACTGTTTTTGATTTATGATTTGATGTGTAAAACATAAAAAAGAGCGAAAAGTCCCTGTTTCCTTGAGCTTTAGGGCTCTGAGAACTGGAGGATTCAGTGTGTAAAACAGATGTAAAATGTGAAACACATTTACCTTTCATGAAACTGTTTCTAAATGACAGTCTGTGGCTCCTATTTGCTTTTGATCTAGGCTGTTAGACCAGTGATGTACTTTGCACCTGAGGATTCACTTTGTGTTTTAGTTCAATGTTCAATTTTTTTCATTCGGATCTACCTGCTATTTTGCCTTCATGAGCATTTAATTAAATGAAATAGTTTTCGTGTGGGCCTATTGCTTTTATTAAATTCTGTTTTGTAGTTTCTCCTATTTGAGCTATTCATAACTTCTTTCTGTATCCATACCCATCATACTCTCCTTATCCAGGTATACAGTGGTATGCGGGTGAGTTATGACCCCCACCCCCACCTCACACACACACACACAGTGTAGTTGCAGACAGATTTGCTTGTCTTTAACGCTCAACTATGTTTGTTGGCACTCAGGCAGCACCTAGCCCACACGCCTCCTTGGAGTATCTGCCAGGAATCACACAAACAAAAGTCATATCACCTCTAATCTGCTACTGCTCCACTAACATGTATTTTAAGAGTCTCTGCTTATTTCACTCTGCTTGATTTTATTTATCTTCTGTTTTCTGAAGGAGAAGTGACCAAACATGCAGCATATGTATTTAGGACTAACATTTTTGAATTAAATTTGTTCTATTTTGTAGCTCATTACATTGCTAACTAAAATGACACTCAGTAAAGGGCGTACCACAGACAAGGTGCAACATTTCCCTTCAGTTCAATTAAGATTTTGTCTTTTAGTAAATATAAACTTCTTATGGGGGGCATCTGAATCAAAATTTTATGAAATCTTCTTGCCCCATCTTTCCACCAATTTTTATTAAAGTATTTTTTTTGCATAATTGTGCTAACAAAGAAACAACCACGGGTGAATACACAATCTTGGCAGAGGTAATATAAACATCCATAAAGTCTGCTTTGCATCAGGATTAAGTATAATTTCACAAAATTTGAACCATTTGAAGAGTTCACTTCAAGGTTCACTGGATTAAAGTATAATCTGATTTGGATCATCAAGCCTTTAATTAATTTTTGTGTGATTTAGCTGGCTAACACTTTGTATTTTTGACTACTTTCATCAATGCTTTCACTGAATCTTTTTTTTATAACTCTATAAGAACTAAATTCAGAATGGGATTAGAATTTATTTAATTCTAACAAAATATCATAGCAGCAACAGTGACATTTTCAACAGAATAGTGAAACTTTATTGTAATATAATCCAATAATTCAATTTCTTTTTTCCCCCAATAATTTCCTACACTGTGGAATAAGAATTGTTGGACCATCTTAACAAAAAATTTTCAATTTTTAACATGCAATTTAATTAAGTTTTACAAATGAAGTTTAACATGTTAGATTTAAATTAGATGCACATAATCTCTTGATTTTCAAATCAGATTCAAGACAAATCAACCTAAAGCTTCCAATTTTAACGAATGCAATTATTTTAATTTAAGTACAATCAAAATGCTTTTGCAATAAAAATATAAACTGTTAAATTTTCTGAAAAGAAACACATTCAAACATCACTGAAATGAAATATGTTTTAGACTTTATTGTAAGAAAAAACTACAGACTTCAAAATAAACATCAAAAATGTGAAAAATATATATAAATACAAAATATGCACACAGTGCATAAGACCAAAAGGACATAAGGACCAAAAATTATTATAGTTTTATTATTATAATTATAGTATTTTAGTATAGTATTTTACTTAACTATGGATTGAACAAATTGCAGGCAAAATGCATGCATGCAGTTTGCTTAATATGTGTAAGAGCCTCGATACATTCAACATCAATACACCATTTTGAAAAAATGCATAACAAATTTGGGCAGTGAGAATCTCACCTCACCTCACTTCAACCACTACTCAAACTTTTTTCAGTGTAGGAACAAATCTAAAATCTGCATGAAATCCAAGGTAAAGTTGACAAAAAATGAAAAACATTCATTTCTGGCTTCAACTATTGGTTAAAGTGATACTTTTGGTCAGTTTTCTGAAAGAAATACAATGCTTGCCTCATATCTTAGAGAGATAGAGAGGAAGGGAGGGAAGTATTGAGTAAGTAATGCTGCAACTCATGAAGTTTAGTATTTTCTGCTCTCATAGGGTGCATCTTATTAATGTTTAGCAATTGGAGTGTGAAAGAATATACTTTAGAGGCGCTATGGGGTTTTCCCACATAGCTTTTATTTCACAAGGAAATATATGGAATCTCGTCCAAGTAAGGTCACTAGATGTCGAGCTGCAGAAGAATGTGAAACTGCTGTATGATGTCATGAAGTATTTTTCCTCATGTAAACTCTCTTATAATGATCTCTACGATAAATACCACTTTGACAGGTAGCCTTGTACAGATTTGAAATTTGATATTGAAAGGAAACCAAAACTCACCCCATGACACTACATACACAAACATATTAGCTTTAAACATTTCTCTGTGCAATTCACAATAGTGTGAACTCGTATATATTCATATATATTAATTTTTCATATACCCCAATACTGGTGAGTGTGTAGCGTACAAAACGTTGGGAACGCAGAGTGCAATCGCGCCACAGGACATTGTTTGAGAGGGGGCTGTTTTGCAGTTGCACCAAACAAGCAGCATGAGAAAGCACAGCCTGCGCTGAGCGGTGAACAAAACGAACAGCCATGGTGAAAGTAGCAAAACTGAAGTTTCAGAATGGACAGAGAATGAAACAGAAGAACTGGTACCAAAACAAGGATCCATGTCTGTTGCATGGAGGTTCTTCAGCTATAAAAAATCCCGACGTTGATCAAACTATAATATTGTGCAAATGTTGTCGGGCTAAAGTTGTAGCCACAGGAGGCAACAAAAGCAATTTGCTCCACCACCTCAGCCGTCATCATGTCCTGGAGTATCAAGAGTGCATACATTCTGTATTTTGACTGCAACATTGATGCATTCTTAATCCTTCACTTCATTAGAATTATGAGTGCCACCTCTTTGTGAACAGCAGCAACTATATGAATACTAGTGTGAACATTAATGTTTTTCTACAATATTAACTCCTCATGACAGTAAAATAGGTCATTGTAAGACAATTTCCTGCAGTAATTATTCTCAAAACTATTAGAAAATTAGGTTAACTCCCAGTTGTGCATGGAAAAAAAAATACAGTCAAATACCGTGAAACCACTATGATTTTGATATAAATTTTTGATCAGTGTTAGTTTACCTCATTTACCTCATTACAATCAGTTGGCATCTAGTGCATGCTACTGAGCATAAACAGGCCACCTGTGCGAAAGAGCCACAGAGCTATTCTTTGACAAACCAAGACAAATTAGTTGTCAGCTAGGCTGCAACCAATGCCACTAAGGCTAATGAATGAAGAGATCAACTCAGGTGATACCACTCAAGACAATTAAACTCACTCTATTGCTCTGTGTAATGCAGAGCTAACCCTCTGAGGTTTGATAAATCTGAAAAACTCAAGCACTGGATATAAAAATCTTTTAAAGAGTGCATCACAAGAAAGCATAGTTCCTGAGTGCAGTTGTCTGATGCAGTGATTTCATGTTAAAGATGCTATTAGTTTAGTTTTGAGCATATGAATCCAGTATTTGTGCTTTTTGAATTATCTTTTTCATTGAGTTCTTCCAACATCTGGTTATTGGAGAGGACAGTGAGTGGAGTGCATGGTGCTGGTGGTGGTGGTTCCTCCCATGTTGAAACTGATTGCATGATCTCCCATGTTGTAAGTGTAAGCTTGTTGGGTTGATATGCTTGCATTTGAAAAGTGGTTCAGTCCCCTTTGGGCATGTTAACTCACTCCATCCCTCTGTGTCCAGCTGCCAACTGATCTTTGGATTACCAAGGTTGAACTCTGAAGATTAGAGCGAGACAAATTCCTGCTGATCTCAGGCTATTTAGATTATAGAAAACTGCTGTAATCCTGGAGACATCTTTTTTATTTGTCTTATCAACAGAAAACTACACTGTGAAATGTTGTCCTTCAGTCACATGTCAAATCTACAAAACGCATTAGTTTTAGACCAAACCATGAAAACAATGCTACAACATGCAACATGCTAAGGGGCTCATTGGGTTGATATTTTTAAATGGAGTATTTTAAGATTGCTTCATGTTTTGTATTTATGCGTAAAGAACCATACCACCTTTGAGAGCATTTACTAATTTACTTTATCAAACAGTCCATTTCCAGTTATTACAAAACAATCACTTGCTCAACAGACACTTAAATTGGTGTTTTCTGTGTCATTAAAACACGTAAGAAAAGCACAAACTATTTTTGATCATGGTCTTGGTCATTTTTTTATTTAATTAATTACAAATTCTGGAAAAAACACTGGAAAGATGTATAAACATGTCAACAGTGTCAAGTGGATTATTTAAATCATGAAATGGATTTGAAAAGACACTGTGTGCTGTTTAAGGCTAAAAAAAAAATCCATTAAGACTGAACTCAGAATGCAGAAAACAAACTGTCACATGAACTTTTGTGTTGCTGAAGTTAGACATTAATGGACTCAGCAAAACTGTTTTAAAAAATACATAATTTCCCCTATAATTAAATCTATTGTGTAAATAATGCCCAGTAATGTCAAACCTTATGTAAGGATGATGTGCAAAGCTATCACTGTATGGAGCCATAACACTTTTCACAAAGCTGCGAGTTGGCACCAGCCATCCACCTGCATCTCTGCATCATGCTAGGGCATATGATCATGCCTGAGTTGTCTGTTCAGGGAGAGCTGGTGCAGCTCCTCCTTTATTGCTTCGACCAGGTTGCAGCTGTCCCCAATCATCCGGACCATGGCTGGAAGACAAATCATTTTTAATAGTGAGAAATGTATCATATTGGAGGCTAAACAAACAGAATTCTTATAAGAATATCTGAAAATACATTCCTTCATATTTGTTGTAAAACATTCAGTGTGCTGTACAGTTTTACATTAAGAAGCGACAGAGAGAAGATAAAGTTAACTTTAACATGGTAAATTCAGTTTATATAACACTGCTTTAACACTTAACTTGAAAGTGTAACTGGACTGATAGCTAGCGTCTGTTTCAGTCAGAGGCTAAAATGAGGTGCTGCATAACATGCAGTTTGAGAGTAAATAAGTGTAGTCCCAGAATAAAATATAGTTGGAACTGAAACTCAGAATAATAGCCCCTTTTAATGTATTTTCCTACTGTTGCAGACTGCAGTCTCTTACCATTCATTTCTGTGTGGTATGACAACCAGCAGACTGAATTGGTTTTAATTATGCAGTTAAGTGAACAGCGAGGTTGATTACAGTTGTAAGACTCAGTCAAATCAAAAGAAAAGTTGCAAGCTGTAAAAGCAGAACAAAGAGCTAAAGCATTGTAAAATATGCTGTAAAGCTGATGGGACCTGCACAGTTTGGTAATAATTCTCTTTGACTGTATGATGTTCTTTTATACATATTTTATATTAAACAACATCATGTTAACATCAATATGTAGTGCAGCTTTAGCCCTATACACATATCAAATAATAACAGAAAGTAAGGACTGATTTGAATTGACGGACTTGCCAGTAAGCCACTGACATTTATGCTGTTTATTGACATATCTTTCCATTCTGGAATTATATCATCTCATTCACTTCAGCAACTTCTGCACCACAGAAAAAAATCTGCATCTCGTATCTATTTACCTAAATGTGTGCATTATGCAAACCCTTCTCACCTCTTTAGAGTGGTAGGAGCTTTGATGCCGCACAATGTGCAGAATTTTTATTTTATAGCTCTACTTTCTTAATAGCTGAGGAATATTGAAAGTCATAGTGTAAAGAAACCATATGCATGTTATTCACTACATGAGGCTGGTTCATTACAAGAAAAGTAGAGTTTTTTTAGAACCTGATTTGGCTTGAATAATATAAAAATATAAATACGGTTAAATACATTTTATAACAAAGATGAGCATATATATGGCCAACTTTGTCAAATTAACTTGTAATGACACAAAAGAAGAGAATGATCTCATTGCATTTCATTGTTAGAGGATATTGATGGCACATGTTGTTGGTGTCCCTTCCAGGAAATCTAAAGTTTTTTCCCTTTATTTAACTGCTATTCAAACACTTAAATACATACGGGAAAAACAATCTTATTTACTAATAAATATTTATCTGCTTGATGTCTGGTCTGAGAACCAGCAAGGCCTAATGGTTGAATACCTCAGGACTATGCAGAGCTTCCAGGTGTGAGTCCTCTCTACTTGTGAGAAAAAAATAGTGATGTTTCATTGTTCTTTGTTGTTAATCTTCAATCACATCAAAAGGAATTGGAAGCCAGTATGTATGAATTAATTCCATCTCCTCTGGTTTTTACCCCCATCCTGCACTATCTCCAGTCCTGAAGCCTCACATACTAAAGTGTACAGCAAGTGTAGTGAAGGTGCCCTCCCCCTTCTCCATCACATGACTTTACTTACACTCACCACTCATCACGTCACTGTCTTTTTTACTTCTGTTCAATAAATGATGGCATGTGATATTGCAGTACCAGCCTGGGCTGAGTTGCACATTCACTCACTCACTCACTATTACTTTTTCTCTCTCCTGCTCTCATGTAAACATAAAGTTGAAGTTGCTTGTCAGTGTTGAGAGGTGTCAGGTTTTTGAACCATTTCATAGCTTTTCAAGTTTCACTCTGTCCTTGTCATTAACTTACACCCTTGTTTGTTTCCACGTTTTCAATTTGACCAAATTCTGAACATTCTGTGTATGTATGGTGCATGTTTGAGTTCTGCATTTCTGTTGGCATGTGGGCAGTATGTTGTGTGGAGCCTTAGAAGTGTGTTTGTAAATGATACACAGTGAGAGTCGTGGTTCAGGAATATATTGATTCATTTGCTACAGTGAAGCTTGCCTCTGCAGTAACCCCTTGGTCCCTTATATACAGTATCTTGACACTGTAAGGACTAAAGTTAGACAGAGTCCAAATTTAGGCCTTTCAGATTAGCTTAATTGTCAGTAAAATTAATAAAGTCCCAAAGAGTAACTCTCCCAGTAAAAAATCTTAAATTAATCTGCTAACAAGCAGACTTCATTCTTTGTTGTGGTAATGGGTAGGGCCTGGGTAAATAGTAACTCATGTCATCATGTCATTGATAGCTGTAATAATACTTGTCCTGGCTGACCTTATTGAGCTCTCACCAAATTGTGCCTGCACAGCTGTGTACTGAAACGCATTATACGTCAGAGGCTTAGGGTGCTTCTTGTTTTAGCCATGCTGGCTGTGTGGCTCTAGGTATGACAAGCTCTGTTCAGTCATGTCACCATGTTGGTTTAGACTGGATAAAGTCTACTGACCAAAGGTGATTCCCTGAAATGGCTTTTACCACCACCAGGTCAACACACCCAGTTTATGACTAAATACCTGCAAAACAAATGATATTCTCAGATATTTATATATAATTGCAAGAAAATGGAAAAGTTGACATCAGAGACATAAATAGGTCTGGTAAGATAGGTAGAAATACAAGGGCAAGATGGTTGATGATGAGTGTTTTAATTTTAAGTCAAAAGCAGTGCAGGGCAAAAAGCCTGCTTATAAAAGGTGGACAACATCAGAGCATATTTTGTGTGCTCTGAAAGTTATGTTGTGCACAGTTACTAAATGCTGCTCCTACATTTGTCTGGCAATTATGCACCATCTGATATTCTTTATTTTCCTTTATAGAAACGCATTAGTTTTAGTCACACAGTTTTTAGGTCTGTCTGATCATGCCCTTAAAGGCAGACTACCCAAATGTGCCTGCAGTATGAAGTTTGCTGGACTAGTGTTCCCTGTATTTTCCTTTTCAAACAATGCAACATCTTTTTTTGTTTCAAAATTACCTTTTTTAACTTCATCACTACAGGGGAGAAATCCTCATTTATCAATGTTGATTGCCAAATGATTTCCTGAAAAAGGTGGGGACAAAAATGGAAGCGGTAGAGAAAAATGGATCAGTGATGAAACCAGTTAGAATTATTAGTTGTGGCACTGATTTTACATCACAACACATTACAACTTGGGCCATTTTTTCAGCCAGTGCTCTTTCATCACACTGGTAATGCTCAAATACCTCTGATCTTTCCCTTTGATAGCACAATAAACATCATGCTGCTTAATGAGTCATCTCACAGAGCTGACAAACTGCAAGCCTACGTATCCAGATTTCCTGCTGTGAAAACTGTATTATTTTAGTTGAGACAGAAAAAGCTCTGCTTTGAAGTTTGGAAATCTCCCACTGACTCTGTTTCAAGAAGTCTGCAACTTAGAGAGGGAAGGGGTTTGATGTCGAAGCTTGGAGCCAGAACTGAAATGCTTACATTAGAGCTGGAGATCTGTACTGTCAGCCATTTTTTAATATAATGGTATCGCTTCTGGCAGCTTTGTTCTGTATATCATAAGAAATATCAGTACAGTCTGACAGAAAATGGCAATTCATCTCTATATGTTTCTGATCGACTCTGATGTACTGTATCTCCCAGCTGATTCAGGGATGAATGTGCTTTGTGTGGGTTAAGGCTTCTAACATGTTCAGTTATTATTGTGATCACATACCATATTTGTGAGTCACTTATTTCAATCATGTCTTTAAACTATGTCATTCAGTTAATTGCATATTTTCATGTGTATACAGTATTTCTCACAGAATTAGATTCAGTTTGTGGTGGCAGCTGACCCAGGGGTTGAGGGGGACTATCTCAATATTCCAGCCTTGGTGGAATTTTTTCCATTCACTGTGTTGCTCTCAACTTGAGACTTACATACCCCAACCCCCACCCCTCGGCATCGTAAGATGGGTATCATGGTGTGAATTGCGTGGGGAGCTTGTACTCCATTGATACATGCCTGCACATCTACTTGAATATTGGCTAGGGAGCCCAGTCCCAGCACATATGCAATTAGCTGTTATGCATACACTGAATAACTTGCATGAAATTAGATGAACTTTATCTAAAATTTGTGGTTAAGGAGAATGAGTAACGGATTGCTGTCTGTTGACAGATTGGTTTGCAACATTATACTGGAACTATGTTGCTGTCAGATCATTGTAACTTTGTTGAGGTATCACTGCTCCTAACATGGAATTTCCAATTATCAGAACAACTGCATCATGTACTACACATTAGGATAGACATTTGTATGGAGGCATTACAGTATGTTTTCATCTCAATATCTAAAGGTATGCCTTGAGGGACTTTAAAATTAATATTTAAAATTTGGCACAAATTTCCACTTGAACTCAAGGATGAATGGATTTGAGTTTGAAATTAATGAACTGAATGATATGCTGTGTTTTTAACTGTCATTTAAAAAAGGAAATGCATCCTTAATGATATCAGCCTGCCTCAGACATGAGTCAAACTGCAAATAAAAAAAGTCATACCAGTTCGGACGTCATCAAGGGCAACAAGGTCCACGTCAGGTATTGGGGAACCAAGGCTACCTGATGAAAAATGGGCTACTGGAATAAGACATAAGTGGACTAGAGCCAAGAATGAGCAGTTGGAATGCTATTACAGTAGCATATGCAGTGGCTACGGGACATACAACGGCTTTGAAACCCAAAATCAACACGGACAAAGAAACAACTTCTAGCTCAGTGTTCCAACATTCGTAATTGGCAACTGCTATCACAATTAGAGACTGCTAAAGTACAACAAATGTGCTATGGAAAGGCAGAGCCAGGATGACAGAATGGGAAATGAAGATCATTGCCAAGCTGGATGCCTGGTACCCTCTGAAAGATGGAGGTGGAGGTTTGAGGCCAGTATCAGTGCAACGTGGGAAGAACTTATTCAGCTATCTGAGTTACAGAGAGGTGTGATGAAGACAGGTCTATCTCAGAAGTACAACTGTCCACTTTTGAGGCACTGGAGACTGCAAAACTCACAGCTCTGGCTACCCACCTAAAGAGATACACAAGAGAAGCAGAGGCTTGGAGAATAAACCAGATGTTTGCATCAGTATACTCTCAGTGGCAGGGTAATAAGAACAGATCCTTCCAGCACTGAGAGTGAACAGTATTGGAAGAACATATGGGAGAAGGAGGCATTGCATAACACCAGTGCTCAGTTACTAGTGGATCTAAGAGCAGGCCACAGATATCTCCCAGAACAGGCCCCAGTTACAATCACAATGTCAGACATCCAAGAAATAGTTTCTGGCAGAAAGAGCTGGACAGCACCAGGCCCTCACATCATCCACAACCACTGGCTAAAGAAGCTGTGCTCCATGAATGCCTGGCAGCACAAATGAAAAAGCTACTGATGAATGAGACCCACCCAGAGTGGTTAACCCGAGGCTGGACGGTCCTGATCATAAAGAGCGCTCAGAAGGAAGTGGTAACAACCAACTACTGTCTCTGCACAACATGGAAGCCCCTCTCAGGCAAAATAGTGTCTAGGTGTTAAAGGTTGATTTTAAAGTGAGTAGGCACAAGGCTCAATACATGAGCGGGGCCCAGAAAGGAATTGATAGTAATACCAGGGGAGCCAAGCACCAACAACTTGTGGAAAGAGCAGTCACTCAAGACTACAAGAGGAGGCAGATCAACCTGTTTACCACCTGGATTGATTACAAGAAAACCTTTGACTCAATGCCACATGGATACTGGAATGCTTGGAAATCAATACACAATATACATCAACAGGACACTAAGATCCTTCATCAATGACTCAATGGGGCAATGAAGGGCAACTCTAGAGGCCAACTCAAAGCCAGTTGCACAAGTTACTATCAAATGCAGCATGTACCAAGATAATGCACTACCCCCACTGCTGTTCTGCATAGGCCTCAACTCCCTTAGCCAGACCATTGCAAAGAGTGGTTATGGATACCGGTTCTGTCGTGGAGCAACAATCAGTCACCTCCTCTCCATGGATGACATCAAGCTGTATGCCAGGAATGAGCAAGCCATTGACTCACTGATCCACATTACTAGGATCTACAGCAATGACATTGGAATGTCATTCTGACTAGATAAGTGTAGCCAGATGGTATCAAAGAGAAGGAAAGTGATCAGAACAGAGGGGGATGAACTGCCAAAAGGCAACATTGGAGATGTTCAGGACAGCTAAATCCCAGTTATAGTCTCAAATATTTTGGATTCTGCAGGCAAATGGAAGCCTTCAGGAGACCGCAAGGAAATCAGCCACAGCCAAATACCTGCACACAGTAAGGCAGTTCCTGAAAGAACAAGGTCATCAGACCCCATTGCTATATTAAGCTAACCAAAGGAGGAGATAGGAGCCACTGACATCAAGACAAGGAAGCTCCTCACAATGTATGGAGGGTTTTACCCCAAGCACACTGAGGACTAGTGAGTGTCAGGACCACTGTCCAGGATGAAACAACAAAGATTCAGGAGTACATGAGGAAGATACCCCCCAAAGATGAACTGCTAAGTGTATACCTCAGACAGCTGATAACTTGCTGATGATGACGAGGGACCATCATGGAGGGACAAGCCCCTGCAAGGCATGCACCACTGACAGACAGAAGAAGTGGCTGACATCAAGAAATCCTACCATTGGATGGAAAAGGCTGGACTGAGAGACAGCACAGAAGCGCTAATCATGGCAGCACAAGAACAGGCACTTAGTACAAGATCAATAGAAGCTGGGGTCTAACACACTAGACAGGACCCCAGGTCTAGGGTCTGCAGAGCTGCCCCTGAGACAGTTCAGCACATAACAGCAGAGGGAAGAAAACAGAAACACTATGATTCTTGTTCTGTCACTGTGACGTCGAACCTTACTGAACCCAGCAAACCCCACAGAGAACAGCAGAGTGGTTTCCAGAGCTGGTTGTAATTTAGAGAAAAGAACACATACTGATTCCACTTCAACACACATTTGGGTGCACTCAAACACACAAAGAACTTTTTGGTGAGCTCTGGTGGAAATCCTTTGTAGCAGCATGCTACAGTGGATATAAAAAGTCTATACACCCCTGTTCAAATGTCAGGTTTTTGTCATGTAAAAAAAATTACATAAAGATAAATAATTTCGCAACTTTTTCCACCTTTCGTGTGACCTATAACCTGTACAACACGATTGAAAAACAAACAGAAATCTTTCAGGGAGGTGAAGTAAAAATAAACAACTGAGATAAGGTGGTTGCATAAGTGTGCACACCCTTTTTATAACTGGGGATGTGGCTGTGTTCAGATTTAAGCGATTACATTCAAACTCATGTTAAACTGGAGTCAGCACACACCTGTCACCAATTAAAGTGCCTCTGATCAACCCCAAATAAAGGTCAGCTGTTCTAGTAAGAAGAAAGAATTAAAGAAGTAAGAATTTCCAAGGAATTAAATATACCATGGAACACAGTGAAGACCATCATCATCAAGTGGAGAAAATATGGCATAACAGTGACATTAACAACAACAGGACGTCCGTCTAAAGTTGATGATAAGACGAGAAGAAAACTAGTCAGGGAGGCTGCCAAGAGGCCGACAGCAACACCGCTGCAGGAGCTGCAGGAATTTCTGGCAAGTACTGGCTGTGTAGTACATGTGACAACAATCTCCTGTCTTCTTCATACGTCTGGGCTATGGGGTAGGGTGGCAAGACAGAAGCCTTATCTTACAAAGAAAAACATCCAAGCACGGCTTAATTTTGCAAAAAGACATCTGAAATCTCCCAAATGCATGTGGGAAAATGTGTTATGGTCTGATGAAACCAAGGTTGAACTTTTTGGACATAATTCCAAAAGGTATATTTGGTGCAACAACACTGCTCATCACCAAAATAACACCATACCTACAGTGAAGCATGGTGGTGGCAGCATCATGCTTTGGGGCTGTTTTTCGTCAGCTGGAACTGGGGCCTTAGTCAGGATGGAGGGAATTATGAACAGTTCCAAATACCAGTCAGTGTTGGCACAAAACCTTCGGCCTTCTGTTAGAAAGATGAAGATGAAGAGGAACTCATCTTTCAGCATGACGATGACCCAAAGCACACATCTAAATCAACAAAAGAATGGCTTCACCGGAATACGATTGAGGTTTTAGAATGGCCCAGCCAGAGTCTAGACCTGAATCCCATCAAACATCTGTGGGGTGATCTGAAGAGGGCTGTGCACTGGAGGTGCCCTCGCAATCTGTCAGTGCTGTAGTAGTCAGTGCAGGAGTGCTGTAATAAAAGCCAAAGGTGCTTCAAGAAAGTATTAGTTTAAGGGTGTGCATATTTAAGCAACCAGGTTATTTTAGGTTTTTTATTTTATATTTTTCCCCTTTAAAGTTTTCAGTTTGTTTTTCAATTGCATTGTACAGGTTATAGGTCACATTTAAAGGTGGAAAAAGTTGTGAAATGATTTGTCTTGCTATAATTTTTTTACATGACAAAAACCTGGCATTTGAACAGGGGTGTGTAGACTTTTTATATCCACTGTATATGTCTTTAGGGTCACAGCCACATAAATCAGTGCTGTGAACACACAAACCCTCACTTACTGTGTGTGTGTGTGTGTGTGTGTGTGTGTGTGGCATGTGTGTGCATGCATCCATGCCCCTCTGCTCAGACCCTGACTGCTCATATCAACTAGTGAAATCATTTTAATTGACAAGTGAAATAAACAGTCTTCTGGTGGGAATGGGCTTGAACACTGATTCACAACACAGGCTCAAGTTGGTTGAGTAGTTTGCAATGGTGACTGTATGAGTTGAAGTTAAAACATTATTCAGTGTCTGGGCTGTAGAACATATGGTCAGGGAGGGTAGATGTTCTTTTAAAGAGTTTATTAGCGAGAGTCTCATCCACTGGTTGGCTATGCATTTAACGGTACCAGTGATGAAAAAGGGTGGGGTTCACATGGAGGTTGGGAAAATAAAATGGAGGATTTATAGACAACTGACAGACAGACAGCAAAAAAATAAAAGGAAAGTTGGGCAGTAGCAAACAAGGACGGAGAAAGAAGAAAAAGTAATAGTAAAAGTAAGAAATATTTAGAATATTTAGACTTTTTTGTGATCTATCTCCAGCTCACATAACTGAAGTCACAGAGGTGATGGAGGAAAGAAAGACATTGAAACTATCTTTCAAATTAATGAAATGACACTTATCTTTTCACACATGTGGAAAGCGAATTCAGTTTTGTCTTGATGTTATTGCAGCTACAAAATACAATACAGATGTAATGCATTCAAATTTCGTATTTCCTTTGCCTTTTCCTATGGATTATTTAAAATGCAGAAGTATTTCTGTTCTGTATCATGACATTATTCTTTATGGAAATGACCTTTGGCTGAACTTTGGAATACATTTTGCTTGGAACAAGGATTTTGTCTCCCCCATCCCTGACATTGGAATGCCTTTTGGGAGGGATGGCTTCACTGCTATTGGCCAGTATTGACAGGAGTACTTTAACACTTTATGCAAAAACTGAATGTATTGACTATGGGATGCCAAACTGCCAATTATGTTTAAATGGGTGTGGACAAGAGGAACATTTGCAGTGACCCACAAGTCTTCCAAGTTAAGTGATGAGTGTTTTAGTATTGCACTTAAAATCATATTATGTTTGGGTGCTCACAAGAAACAGATCAGAGAGAGAATGGTCAAAATGAATGCATCACATATCCTGACACCCAGAATGCTGGATCCTACAATTTTCATCATGCTTTTTTGTGATGATACATCTGCTGATGCTAAGCTAGGGCACATCATTAGTGATGTTCCTGATTTCATTGGGTGTTTCGGGTCTTTCGAAACATCAGACACCCTCCATCAGGTGACCCCACTGAGGTTGATCAGGCCTCAGCTTGTGTCCTGGCAGCAGTTGTCCACAGATCTGCTCTTTTGATCCAGAGCTACCTCGATGCCTTCTCTGCAGCCTCTGTGCTGTTGCCAGTGGCCCGTCTCCTTCTCTCCCCAGTGATGCCAAGCGCCCTGCAAAGCCCCTGCATCTCACCTCCATGGGTAAGCACCATGCCTTCCAGCCTTGATTGTGGCGGTCGCTGACAAGCCCATCGTATTTTTCCCTTTTCCTCTCAAAGGCTTCCTCCATTCACTCTTCCCACAGCACTGTCAGCTCCAACATGATCAGGTACCTTGTTGCCTCGGATACCAAGATCATGTCAGGTCTCAAGGTGGTTTTGACAACATGCTGGGGAAACTTCAGCTGTCTGCCCAAGTCCACACTCAGCTGCCAATCCTGTGCTGTGTTCAGGATCCCTGATGTTACCCTGGTCAAGCTTACTGGCCTCTCTCCAGCCCTGATGAAGCTGATGCTTTGCCTGGAGGGCTTTGATCGCCTGCAGCTCCTGATAGTGTCCTGGATGCTCACCGCTATTGTTTTGAGCACCTGATCATGCCACCAGCATGCAGGTTGGATGGGCTGGGTAGGACGTCGTGGATCTGCCCACCAGAGGTCAGCCCATGAGATATTCCTCTCTACAACTTGCTCCCATCTAGTCCAGGCACCCTGCTGAGCCATTCCCACTGCTTTGCTGGACCTCTCCTGTTCCACCGCTGCCCTCACCTCATCTTGAACTAGCTGCCTCCGCTCCTTCTCCTGAGCCTTGTCAAACCGGGGGCTTTGAAATTTACCTAGCCTAGCCCTTCCTCTGGTGACCGTTCCCACCAGGACACCATGGCACAGCTGTGACTCTGCCTGGTCTACTGCATCTTTTGCCCACCATTTCCTTCCAGTTTTGACCTCTACCCCTTCCCCAGAGACTTTAGGATCCTTAGACTCATGGAACTGCAGCAACTCCCTTGTACGCAAGACCTTGAACTCTTCCATGGATTTTAATGGAAGCCGTAACTTGCAAGTGTTCCCGTAGAGGGCGATGCTGCTTAAACTCCTTGGGAATCCCAGCCATTTCCTTAGATAACAGCTGGCTCTCCTTTCCAGTTCTGAGATGGTGGAAATTGGAAACTCATACAGGAGCAGAGGCCATAGGATCCTGGGTAGAATCCCATGTTGTTACACCCATGCTTTAAATGTCCCAGGTAGCCCGGTTGACATCCTGGCCCATTCAATTAGCTTCTCCAGACCCTTCAGGATCCACCTGGCTCCAAGTACTGACTCAGTTGTCACTGTGAGGTCATCCATAAATGCACAGATTGGTGGTTGCCAAGTTCCAGTCTTGGACTTGGGCCCTCTGCACTCTGGTTCAGCAGATTTTACCAACATGTTCATTGTCAAAGCAAACAGGATCACTAAGATGGTGCCGCTTGTGATGATTCCCACCTCAAGCCTGTGCTACTCTGATGTTGTTGACCCAGTTGAGACTCTAAACTTAAAATCACTGTAGTAATCCTGGATAAGGTCTCTTACTGTGACAGGAACATGGTGTCTTTCCAGGGCCTCCTCTACCAGCTTGTGGGGCATGGAGCCATAAGCGTTGGCCAGGTCTAACCAAAGCACCACCAGATCACCCCTGTTGTCCTTTGCTTCTCTGAGGAGCTGTGTAACCACCCCTGTGTGCTCTAGGCAGCCTGGGACACCTGGTATGCCACCTTTCTGCACAGAGGTGTCTATGTAACCATTTCTTAAGAAGAACTCTGCCAACCACTTTGCTGCTATGCTGAAGAAAATCTTTCCTTCAACACTTAGGAGTGAAATGATGGCTGTCATAGTTTGCATCCTCCTTTCCGCATCACCTTTGGCTGTTGCTTCCAGCACCTTATCCAAATCCTCGTCAAACCTCTGCCACTCGGCTGTTTTACATGCTTGAGGCCACCTGATTCTTCTCATCTCGGGCTGCATGGCTGGAAGGATAGCTTGCGCCACTTGGAGGCTCTGGGCTCTACGGGATGCTTCCAGGCCCTGCTCCTCCTCTGACTCACCAGGCTCAAAGCCTGTGCATTGTGGTACTTGCTCTCTCTCCAAACATTTCATCCGTGATTGATGGATCGTGAGTTCTCTCACATTTTTGCAGATCTTTCCACACAGACATGCCGCACTCCTAGTCGTTTTTCCGTTGCTATTGGTCGATAACATTGAGTCCATCTGAATGGGGATCTCAACCCCCCCCCTCTCGGGCTCCCCTGGGGGTATTGTTCATTCAGTTGATCCGTAGCTAGCCTTGGGTACCTCTTCACAGAGATTGCAGCTAGGGGTGCTAGCCCATGCCGCCCCGGTTGTCGTCTTTCTGAGCTGCCATCTGTCTCTCCAGAAGTCACCAGCCTGTTCTTGGTTGTCAACCAGCCTGTTCCTGGTACTCACTGATTTCTTCAGACTGACAGTTTGTGATGATACATCTTCTGATGCTAAGCTAGGGCACATCATCAGTGATGTTCCTGATTTCATGCAAATTGATTGATTAATTGTAATTCATGTAATTATTGAGCAAAAAATATTCTGGTATCCGATTATGTCTTGAATCAGAATCAGAATGCTACAAGGTGTATTTTGCAAAAGCTTGACAATCATATTAAAATATGTTCCCATCTGAGCCAGCTTCTTTTTAAATGTTTTTTGTTGAGTGTTTACAATGCCAGTAATTTCAAATGTGGCAATGAAACCATGTGTGAGGTGCCATGAGTGAGATTTATAGTATGGTCATATAGTCATGTTAATCACCTTCCAGAATTTGTTGTGGCACTGGACCATGAGAAATGAGAAATCCTCTGGACATTCAGTTTGACATTGTTTGTGTGGTGTCCCGCATGTTGTCATCACACTCAGGAATACTGTATGTGCTCTTTCACTGTTAGTTGGGCAGTTTCTGTGGTGTGTTCAGTTCAGTCTCAAGGATGTGTGTTTATTAACTAAAAAGGTGTTGCACAATTTAAGCTTCAAGTCAAAGTGAACAGAGTAGAATGAGTAAGTGTTGAACATAGCCTGCTGAGGGAGACAGATGAGAATAGAAACAGTCAGTTCTTTTCCTCCAGTGAGGCTGTATGGCTAGAATCATTCATGTTCCATACAAAGTACATTTGTATAAGTTCAGGTTCATTCCTGGCTGTGTGTATCCTCCTTATTCTACCCTCCCTTTAAGCAGTCACTTGAGTCTCGGTGTTGTGCATCAGCTGTCCAGCCTGTCATTGGCTTTACAGTATTAGGTTGGGAGAGCACATTGATGCCTTTCCCACTGTGTGTGTCAAGAATTTCTGATCCACCTTGAATTGTTGTATCCTCACATAGGGCTGATTTTCAAGTCACACAAACAATGTTTATGCATGGCTTAAATTTTATTTCCTACTGATAGCATGTCTAACTACTGCTGTTGTCTCCAGGTTGATCAGTGACTGAAGAGGATGATGATGATACTCTCCTGAATCGTCTCGCTGAAAACCCTACATCCCCCTCATTGTCTACACCACTGCCTTCATCATGAACCACACTCCCAGCCCACGCCTGTCTGAAGGTGGGAAGTCGGCTGGAGGCGGATTGCTGTGCAGCCTGGGTCTGGGGCCTGACAGGGGGATCCGCTCCCCAGACAGCCTCACCCACACCCCTAGCCCCACAGGAGAAACCCCCAGCTCCAGCCCCCCATTGCTGCTGTCGCCCGGGCTGGGGGGGCTCGGGCTGGGATCCCTCAGTGTCATGGGTGAAGGAGCTGGAGCTGACTGGGAGAGCAGGGAGGAGCTCAGACTCAGGGAGCTGGAGGAGGCTCGGGCCCGAGCGGCCCAGATGGAGAAGACCATGAGGTGGTGGTCAGACTGTACTGCCAACTGGAGAGAGAAGTGGAGCAAGGTGGGCTGCTGCTTCCTGAAGTTAAAACGGACAGAATACATTTTACTTCCTTCATAAGAATGAAGTTGTTGGGCTACATAGTTGCAAACTTACTGCTTCAGACTATCAGTCATCAAGATCCTACATAAGGGTAAATGGTCTTGCATTAATATGCACTCTTCTAGGCTTATCAACCACTCAAAGCACTTTTATCCCACAAGCCACATTCGCACACATAGTCACAGTGCCTATACATTTAAGCACTTTTCGAAAACACACCAATCAAACACTGATGATACATTGGTGTTCAATGTCTTGCCCAATGACACTTCCACATGTAGACCGTAGGAGATGGGAATGGAACCAGCAACCTTCCAATTTGTGGATGACTCACTTACTATCATTTCTGAAGATACAGCTACTAGCTTTCTTGTTAGCTTTTAAACCCAGCTCATAGTGTTGCTTGGTCTGTTAGTGAAAACACTCATTGAAGAGTGGAAAAAGTTAGTAAGTGGACTTTAAGTTGAGATTATTTAGTTTAAAAAGAAAATTCATACTGTGTTTTAGGGCTCCACTAATTCGTCGACATATCAATAATTATAATCGACAATTAATAATTGTTAATTATATAAATTTGTTGAATTTTAGTGTTGACTCATTGTGTTATCAAAGTATTATCAAATGGCATTATGGTGCAGTGTGGCCAGTGGGTCAGATTGATGCCATAGCAATTGATGGACAGGCGCAGCCCCATGAGGAACTGCTGCAAGGTGTGTTCGAGGTTTCGATGATCAGTGTGTCCTGCAATTCACATTAGTAATGCAGCTTGCTGCATTCTTCAACGATACACAAGTGGAGTGATCCACTGCTAAGAGTTGTAATTTTTTTTCTTTTCTTTTCTTTTTTTCCTTTTGTTCAGTCAAGGTCACAATTCCAAGACCAGTGAGTTAAAAAGGTTTGGTAAAACAAAAGCTTGTTGACACTCCATCCCATTAAGTGGCCAAAATAATGTATAGTTGCAGCCCTAATAAATTTTGATAAAATCTTTGTTATGTTAATTGGGTTATAAAAATGATAGATGAACCCAAGAATCATAGATAGATTGAACAATAAGCAACCATACTGTGTTAGGTTACATAAGGGGCATTCCATAGCATCTACACCAACCTCAGCAGTTTCATTTCTCTTTAAAGAAAGTTTTTTATGGTAACACACTTGACAACCCATAAAAATACCTTTGATAGTAGAAGAAAAGTTCATTCTCCAACTTAGTGTGGTTTATTGGCTTGACTTAATTTCATTAGAAGTTGAAATACCTCAAGAAGACTGATGCAAATTATTGCATTATTTTTTTGCTGAGCCAAAGCATTTGTATATTATGAATCAGTCAGAGTTATGTGTGTTTCTCAGGTGCGTGCAGAGCGTAACCGAGCACGTGATGAGGTTCGTCAGCTCAGACAGCGCCTGGACACCCTCACCAAAGAGCTGACTAGTGTTAGGCGGGAGCGGCAGGAACTCACCTCAGAGAATGAGATGCTACGGCAGCAGACGCTGCGCCTCCGTGGTGACCATACGGCTCCTCCTCCTTCTGCAACTTCTCCCTCTTACTCCCCTGCACACCACTGTGATGCTTCGTCATCCTCCTCTCCATCTATCCCTCCCTCCTCCCCTGTTTCCTCCTCCTCTTCCTCTCAAGTTCACAATGACAGCAAGCTGGACAGGGTTGGGGAGGCACCACCAGGGTCTCCAGAACCAGAACCAGTAAGGGACGTGGACTTGGACAGACAAAACCTAGGTCAGCAAAAGGTGAGTCAGTAATTCACACAGAGTTGGGAACACAACCATCCATAGATGAGAAATGGTTTGTCATTAAGTATGATTCCAAATGACTCTGGAAAAAGCTAGCATTAGCATTGCGTGGACATTAGTGTTTTTTACTGAAAAGTCTCTTCAACTTCTTCAACTATCAGATCGAATTCTACGAATTTTGTATACAGTTTAATGTATAGAAGCTATTACTATTAAGCAAATATTTGCATCCTGACATACTAAACTAAGATGTTGAATATGCAAAACATCAGTGAGCTAAGACCGTCATCATGAGCATGTTAGCTTGCTGACTATAGCATTTAATTCAAAACCCCTATGTGTCACCAATAGATTCACAGAGCCGCTCTTATGGCTGTACGCTTCAGACTGACAGTTTGAGGGGTTCACTTTGTTTCACAAGTTGAATGCACTGACGTAATCAGAAACCCCGAGTTTTCTTCTCATAATCATGATGGATGTTGGTGTGACCATGGAAACTGTGAATGACCAGGAATACAATGTACCTCTCCAAAAAGAGCAGAGAAAAGTCTGAAAGGTTTAAGTTAGAGAAGGTTGTTGAACAGCAGTTAGCCTCAATGTGATTTCCAAGTTACAGCTATTCATTTCTGCACCATCAATAGAAAGATGCATTTATCTTTTTGGAAATTAGAGGGGTCATGAGGTTGCAAAAAATGCATTTGAACTCTGAAATGAGTGTGTCTGTGCTGTAACTTCAGATGTGCAGAGTTGTCCCCTGTGACCACTGCTGGTGACAAATGCTGCCATCCTAGCCAAAGTGGTCATGTTCCCCATTAGTATGGGTGAAGCATTAAAAGATGTCTTCTGCAGAAGACTAAGTGAAATTTAGCTTTGTGTAAGCCGGACAGAAATGGATCACCATTGTGCGTGGAAGTGTTGCTGTCTGTGTGTTTCTGATCTCAGCACTCACTGGGAACTTTAGGTGTTTTTCATCTCTTGCTGGACTCTCCCTTAATTCCTTTCTATGAATTTTTGAAGCAGATTTATAAAATACTGCATGACAAGTCAAGACTTGGGTTATACATAGTTTAAATGATGTTTGACCCATCAGAGGAACTTCCTGTGGCTTCTCACACATTATTACCATTTCAGTGGGTACTGTCCACCACAGGTCTCAAGGTTACCTGCACCACTTGACTAACCCCACAATATTTAGACATGTTGTCCACTCCGAAGGGGGCTGAGCTAGGCCTGGCCTGTTTGATGTTAAGGTCAGAAAATGTGACTCCAAGTTTCTAAGTTGTTAACCTATTGGCTATTTTTGATCCGCCAAGAATACAGTGCAATGCTATCTGCAATGCTTTTTGCACTGAATGTGTCAGTGTGTGTTTCTGTTAGAGAGTTGCTACTGTCTGCTGTTGAGCCAAGTTAATACGTAGACCTATTGTTCTGCTTTATTCTGAGGACATTTTTAATTTACACATTTAGATACATTTAATGTTGGTACATTTTAAATTTGTTAATAATTAATGGTCAGCGCCCTGTCAGAATAAAATTTCCTATGTATATCCCAAGTCAAGGCATTGCAGCTTCCTGTTAAATTGGTTTCAAATTATATCTGAACACAGTTATTGCTGATCCTTTCCTGCTCTGCTACCTTTGTGCACTGGATCTCTTTTTGCTGGAGAAACCTGCAGTGTGTATATAAAAAAAATGTATTTCTGTGGGTGTCTCGAAATTTTCAGACATTGTGGACAAAGCCAATTTATGTAATTTGAGAACTCACTTCCTCTTACAAAGAGGATAGAGTAGGCAGTCCTTCAGTGTGGCCAGGACGAACACTCTGTATAGTCAGTTGTAATGTCCTGTCAACAGCTGGTACTGCAAAATCATTTGGCATCACATTTAGTTTAGATGTCACAACCACCAGCAAGGGCCTGATGTCCACTGGGAACAGAAGGGACGTGTCCTCCACATTTTATTTTTTAAAACTCCAGTTTCAGGCACTTACAAAGGATCTGTGCACCCACAGCAGTACAATTCATAGGCTGATATATGTCCTTCTGCGACATCTTACCCAGGCTTTCTGCCATAACATCTGACTGATAGGCTCACAGGAAGCAGAGCCTGCTCAGAGCAGGAAATGAACTACTGATCCCTCCACTAAATTCTGTCTGGGGACAACATGCATGATTGTAACTCTCAGTTACAATCTTTCGGCATAAGGCATTGGACCCTTACTCAAGTGATGTTACTGACCATCAACTGTCATTCTCTGAAGGTACACAACATGACAACAACAATGACAATTAATGAAGCAGCACTCAACTACACCAGTTGTGAAAATAACTGAGTACAGTTCAGATTTAATCGAGATGAACAACTGGTTTCCTGGGAGGAAAACAACTGAAAAAACACTCATTTGTAAAACAACTTATAATTAAAAGGCTTAGATTGTATATATCTTTAGCCATTTTTTTTACCTAGAATAGCAGCAGGACTGCTGGCAATATCAGTCAATCTGTTGGTCCACCACTTTGTCTAGACTGACAGATTTTTAACAACTGCTGGATGGATATGAATGAAATTTAATTCAAATATCCATGGTCCCCAGGGGATGAATCCTAATGTCAGCAGGTCAAAAATTTAATTTTGTATGATATGACCAAATATAGAGCATATGTATTTTAATACAGCCATATTCCCAAATAAAGATGGCCTATTTGTTTTCCCTTTTTTATTGTCAGATAACAGAACAAGTATGTATTCAACATGGCCTCCCACCCTTCCCACAGCCTGTTTTCCTTCCTCCTCTCTGGGAACAGGGGGAGGAGCATCTGCTCCAGATCCAGCAGGCTGCTGAAAAGCTTCTTCCCGCAGGCAGAATCACAAATGGACTACGTCCCCTCCCAAATCCCACTCACAGACACACACTCTCTCTCTCTCTCTCTCTCTCTTTCTCACACACACACACACACTTCCACATGTGCTACATTTGTGGTTTGTGTTGTTCCCAACATCGGTTTCACGCTGGTTCCCTCTGTTGGCGGTTACCTATAATGACAGCAGTAGCACACGCCAAGGTTATGTGCTTTTCATCAGTCAGTTGTATGTCTTAAATGGTGATTTCTAAGAAAGTGAGGAAAACAGTTCGCAGATTGACCTCAGAGCAAGTATTTTTCAAACATTGAAAGGGTTTCATCCTTTGAAAGCATGCAGATAAATCACAGATTTTCAAGTAATCCAAACTGCAGGCCTGAGTTAATGTAAAAATATTCAAATGATACTTTTCACTGACTTTCAGTGGTTCAATAGGAGTGGCTGAAATTTTTAAAGCAGTATATTATTGATGATTTAATCTGACAGCCTTAATGTGACAGCATGTTACCATGCTGATTTTTACATTTAGCCTGTGCCTAGTGCTGTGCTCATGTAAAAACATGTGTGTACTTCTAAATGTCCCAAATATTCTCCTATCTTGTCCATCATCTTATAGATATGAGCACACTTGTCACTGACAGAATTAGATATTTATGAAGAAGTATGTTAAAGGAACATGCACTGTTTTGGAACCTGTGGGAAAGAACGTCACATCTGACACATCTTGAAAATTGTTTGAAAAATGTAGGCAGGGAAACGTTTGGATTTTTACTACTGCCAAAGAAGATGCAGAGGGGGAGAAGCTCTACATATCCAAATGAATGTCTCTTAAGGCCAATGGCAAATGAAATTTGACAATGTTTGATCATGAGAGCCCGTCCAAGAGTTTCATACCGTGTGTTTTGTGTAGGACATTTTCCTTTTAAATGGCAGTTTTATGACAACATTGGATTTCTTTGTGATTTCAGTGTTTCAGTGTAATGATGTACCATCCTATTTTCTTCCTATGAATGGTTTACAACTGTACTATCCATTAGGATTAAAGAATAATTTGGTTTTATTGAACTTTGGGTGCTTTTATGTGTTATGTCAGCCATTCCCTTTGTTGGTTATGGTGACATTGTACTGCATTAGGCTGGATTTTATTTTAGTGACATCACCATAATACTGGATCTCAGAAATACAGCATATAAGTAGTCTCATGATTTCCTTCCCGATTCTTTCTCTTGCTCTGTCAGGATATGGAGCTGTTGGAATCTCTCCTGTGCTCCAGGGCCCCAGGGCCAAACCTTCAGGAGGCCTGGGACAGTCACGGAGCTGGCGTCAACACGACCAGCTCCCGCTCATCCTCAGGGCCGAGCCGGCAAGAGCGCAACAGGCAGCTGTGGGAGGATATGAGTACAGGGGAGGAAGACTCCAGCAAACTCAATGCCCTACAGCTTCGACTGGATGAGTCCCAGAAGGTTCTGCTGAAAGAGAGGGAGTAAGCGCATCAGCTATTTCAGTAGCATGGCAGAATTCAGTTAGGTCAACCTAACTTTTTTCTTAAGCGCATGATAGAAAGTTTCATTTGATAAAACTGTTTTCTTCTACTGCACTATATTTAAGAGGGAACTTTGTGGTGCCACTACATTTAGGTTTAAGGTAGAGTTATGGCTCAAGCATCAAGAGTGTCAGGGCTGGAATGCTGCCATAAAGTGTTGTAGAGATTATTATACCGGTGTAATTATTATTTGTGGGGTATGAGCACCAATCATTGTGTTCATGCACTTTTTAATGGTCATGAAATTTCACAGCTGTGTAAACCAACATCAAACTAGCACCCACACTTTAATGTCTAGTTCTTTTTTCAGACTGATATGTTACTCACAAACCATGTGTGTGTTTATAAAATATATTGTATTTTTATAGATTAAACTACCCAATAGTTCAATGTAATGTAAAATGCTGCTGATTATAATTCATCACATACCACTGAAAGAGGCCAATCTATGAGTACTTTTATTTTGATGGTAATTTTGCTGACACCAATTTCACACATCAAGATCATCTTACATTACAATTACAGTACTAGTCAGACTATGAAATCAGTTGCAGTGTTTCTTTTTATCTGTGTAAGGGAATTCTGTAAGTCTGATTGATCTTATTTATCAAAGAAACTTAATATTGCAAACTTTACTGTGCAGAGGTGGAAATATATTTTTGACGCTCTAAGAAAATGAAGCTTTGGGTTGCATTGTCGTAAATATAGGAGTACGAGCCAACTATTTTAGTTACACCCATACCAAGGACTGTAAGATTGAATGAGTGTAGATTGCTACAGTGTGTGTATTGTAACCGAGTCAAAAATTAAATTTAAAAAATTTAAAAAGAAAATATTGATACAATTCATTACTACTGATAATAAGATAATACTAAGAAACTTCAACATGTATTGCCTAATGAATGCTGAGTCACAAGTGGTCACTAGATGATAGTATGTTTATGTAGTTTACAACAGACCTTATCAATACACAATCTGAATGACTGCATTCCACAGTGGTTCCATATTGATTTCCATGAAAATTCAGACGTATGTATCGAAAATAAATAATATGTGGTTAACAGTTCAGATGGAAATGCAGGGTGTTTAATGATAAAGATCTTTGGTCTTCGTTTTGACCTTCACCTCTACCTGTGATATGGAAAGAGGGTTAAATGTGCAATGTTTTCCACAAATGAATCCAGTTCATATTTCCTAGTGTAGAAGAAAGGAATGAACACCATACTTCTCTTTGTTGTTTTCTCTGTGGAAGTGATGATGTTAAATAGCTTCCTTGTATATAATCCTTGTTGAAGTCCTTTTAGCTTGTTGTAAGGTCTTTCACATTTTAAGAGCTAGTATGTTTTTAAAGGAAGATTCTTATATTGTTGTTGCTTGTCCAGGCGGTGATTTCATGGTTGGACAAGAGAAAAGAAGACTCGTCATGGCTCTTCATGAAAAGCGGAGCATTCAACATCTTCAACTAGGACTAGGAACTAGAAATTTTGATATACATTGGACACAGAGGCTAACATGCCCAATACATTTCAGTGTAAAGCTAAGTACAAAAACAGGGTAGAATGTAAGACTTGACTGATATGCAATGGCTATTAGAGGTCATTAGATTTAGTTATAATTTGAGCCAATGCTGGCCACACTCTGTCAGAGAAATAGTGACAGGTCAGCAGATAACCCAGGTATATGAATAAAACAGGAAATAGGTCAAAACAAATATATAGCTATGAAATGTAGAAATCTGTTTATATAGATGGCTGCTCAGTTGTGGCATTTGTGTTTGAATATCCTTTGCTCCATTCACCATTGTTGCTTGGCTGGCAGGATAGTGTTTTTTCTTGTGAACTGTACAGGGCTTCTTAATGTGGATCCAGACATTTGCTGACTCAGGTAAAAACTCACTGTAAGCCTTCAAAGATACTAACATGTGTTATGCCTCTGTCTTCCCCAGAGACAAACTTGCTCTGAGTAAGAGCATTGAGAGGCTGGAGGCTGAACTCAGTCAGTGGAAACTTAAATATGAGGATCTCAGCAAAATCAAACAGGAAGCCTTCAAACAGGTGAGGGTCAGGCTACTATACATCATTTAACTATAAATGATCTACACACGGACATGACTTCCTTGACTCTATGAATGAAACTTCTGTGCAAAATGGTGATGTGTGACTGGTGGAGGCAGTGGAATATCTAATCAGTGAAGATTACCGGTCAAAACAATTAATGGTTTTATTTGTCTCAGGAATTTGGAATGGATTTCTTAAATAAATCTAATCCAACCCAACATTCCAACATTGTAGTCATAGCGTTTCTCTGGGTTCCAAGAGTCACACGGCACAGAAAGTGCACAGAATGTTCTACTGGGTCATGCTTCCCTGAGGGTTACTGAAGCCAGTAGTATAGAACACGAAATCTGTAGTAAATATGAATAAAGTAATATAATAAAACAGAATTATTACTATTTTATTTTTATTTTTTTACTTACTTTTGATATTTATGGACATTTCCTTCTTTGATGTTAACAACATGTCCTTGTACTGCTGCGTCAAATTGAATTTTCTCAATAGAAGAAAAAGTGTATCTTATGTTATTCGGCTGATGACAGGTTGATATATGAGAATTTTTTTATCAAAGTTCACAGTAAAATTTGATTTCACAGTTATTTGAGTTGACAGCATTGATTCAAATCTAGCATCAAGGAGGTGGGCTTCCTAAAGGATAGATGATTCATACTCAGTCTTCCTCACATCCATTCTAATCATGAGAATCTGGACTCTGCAAAATCAATCAAGGTTGAGATTCTGTGCAGTCAGCTCCTGCTTAAAGCAGCTTGAGTTCCTACATATGCAGTATATACTTTTAGAGCTAAGAGTGTTTGAGACACATCCAAGCTCTGAGCTTCTTTCAGTTGTTAGTTGTTGTTGTTCGTTGCAATCCATTTTCACTAAGGACCACTTGTATTTTCTTCTTCACACTCCAAAGCTGATTGTGGTCTTGATTGGTATCAAACATAGGTCTCTGTTTTGTTGGATAGGTATAATATGGTGCCATGTTCTTGGCTTGTCAACCCAAAGCTGCATGAGGGAACCATCTGCTGGATCTATATCTATGCACATCAAGGCATCTTTTTATTGACTGATATTTGCTGTATAAACTTTGATTAATGAAACCCATCGTGCTGGCTGCCTGTCTTGCTTTCTTAAACAGGAAGCAAATTTGAACGGCCGGTATTGTGATTTAAAGTCCAAACAATAAAAGGTCAGGTGTTTGTTTTTTATGTCCACAATGTCAGCAGCCAGAGCTGCTTAGACCAAAATAAAAAATAAAAAAAATCAAACCAAATTAGTATGAAAGTATGTTGCCCTAGACTATTGTGCAATATGAATGCATGTGCAAAACCAATACTACATTCCCCTTCTTTTCCCTTTACCTTCATCTCTGCGGCTGAGTGTCATTAATATCTACCTTGCATAGATGGATTTGTAAAGATAAACCTGTGATCTTTCCTAAAGATAACGAAGTGCACTATCCACACTATGCAAAACCATAGTGTGTGCTCTGACATACTGTAAGCCCTGTGGACAGAAGCATGGTTTGTGTTTTGGCATAATTAGCCCACTTGGGGGCATTCCAGTGCTGCAGAGTTTGATTAAAACAGCAAATGGAAACACAGAATGGAGTGGGCTTGAGGATATGAGAGCTGTTTACATGAAAATGATGGGTGTTCTGAAGAAGAGCAGCATAGGAGAGATGAAGATTAAAGTGGGATAGAGGAGAAACAGGTAGAGATACAGTGATCAGGGTAAGAACAAGTATGGTAAATGCTAAAGCAGACTGCCATCCTTAACTACAGACTTGTCCCAGATACTTCAAGATCACAGCATGTTTGGTTCACAGGGCTTTCCATGCACTCAGTGAGTTGTGTGTTGTCACAAAGCCTTTTTAAAACACTTTTACAGTGAATACATAGACTTTACCTATATTGTATGTGCAATGAATAAAAGGTAGAAAATAAAATAGAATAAATAATAATAAAAGAAGGAAGAAAAACAACAGATTTATGCGCAGACTAAAATTAATTTACCTGTCCCAAACAGATGTGAAAGGGCACATTACAGAACTGGAATTCATGCAGACCCACCGAATGTTATGTCCTTTTTACATTCCAGCTTCTGATTGCCGTCACAGTTTCATGATATGAAAAGATGGTTAATTGGACTTCACTACAAGGGCTATCTGCACAACTTTACACATAGTACAATTATATGTATACTATGTACATACTGTGTCGACTTGAACATATGCAAAATAGTGTTTGTTTTGCTGTTATAGGTTATATTATATTTTTAGGGTGGATATACTATTATTTTTAGTTTATTTTCATATTCATATTTTTGTTACCTTTCTTTGTTATTTTTTCCACTCTATTTTACTATACTATTCACTCTATTTTACTACCCCCCCCCCCCCCACACACACACACACACACACACACACACACACACACACACACCATCTAGCTGAATCTGCTGAAGGAAATGCACCAGGATGAACTCGGCCGCATATCTGAAGACTTGGAGGATGAGTTGGGAGCCCGAACCAGCATGGACAAGAAGCTAGCGGAACTACGAGCTGAGGTTAGGAACCAGCAAACTGTCAACTACTTTCTTGTACTAACACTGTCTTTTTATCTTTATTCAGAGTCATGACTGCATCATATATGCAAGTGCTTCACACTACAGCCCACATTCACATTCATACAGTACATGTTACAGGGAGCACTTTATTTATTGCTTTATTAATGATGAACACTACAACATACTTCACTGTGATAATACCTTCCTTAATCATTAGAGACCATCTTTGGGGAAAACTTTATTTGGCATGCAGTTTAATTTATTAGTTTGACTTATGTCCCATCTGGAGGGGATGCGGTTTCTACGTACTTATACTGTGATTGAGGTGTTTTTGCAAGCTGTCATATGTTTCATCTTTGTATACAGTTGTTAGTATGTAGAACTCATTATATCGACTTGAATGTTTTACACAGTAGCTACTGCTAATCTGGTGATATTGACCATTATATTATGTCACTATTGTCCATAGCAAAGAGTGGTAGTTAAGGCTAACTGAGTATTCTGTGCAATCTCAACAACAGGCCACACCCACCCAGAACCATGTTCGATGTTGGGTGTTGTCAGAATTGCAGCAAATGTGACTTTTAAATCAAAGAGGCCAGTACAGCAATATTCCCACAAGATGTACCATGAAGTGAACACCAGGGGTTCTCCTGTATGACTCAGTCCTGCATTGCTTATCACTGGTTAACCCCTACAATATTACCATAAGCACAGACTTGTACATCTGAAATAAATTCATCATTTCAGCGTCTTCAGCCTCGTCCTACGCCCTACGACTTTCCTTGTATCTCCTTCAGATGGAGAGGCTGCAGGTGGAGAATGCTGCAGAATGGGGGCGCAGGGAGCGTTTGGAAACTGAGAAACTGGCCTTGGAGAGGGACAACAAGAAGCTCAGGGCTCAAGCTGAAGACCTCGAGGAGCAACTGGCCAAGAAACGCCGACAGGCCTCCTCTGCACTCGACACAGACCTCAAAGCCATCCAGAGTGAGCTGTTTGAAAGAAACAAGGTGGGCAGCACTTCTACTACACATCCCTGTACTTTCACCATGCTAATCAGAAATGTACTTAGCTGCCTGCTTGATTTGTTGTTGTTTCATTCAGTTTTTCCAGTGATCTATTTAAGGAAAATTCTCTTTCATTACATGGTTGGTCTTTTCTCATAGTTTTGTACATAATTTCTATTAGTTATGATAAAATTATCCTCAGATAATGACACACACAAACCAAACACACTGTAATTACATACATACATAGCTACATACACACAGGAGTAATATGGAGAGCAGAAATGTACACTTGTGTGGACTGTGTGTGTGAATGTGTAGGAGCTCCTGAACACCTGTGTGCCCATATGCTGTTGGTAACAGGGAAACATTGGTATGCTGACAGTACCATTCTGAGGTTAGCCTGAGAATGAAGCTGGTCACCAATTGTTCTTTACCTCACGGGGGCACCATTTGTTGAAGCACCCTTTGTTGAGTTTGCCTACTAAGGGCACTAATTATTGGGGTTTATTATCTGAAAATAATTAATAATTATTAGAATAATAATTATTAATTATTTAATAATTGGATCTAATACATTAGATCACATCGGGGCACCACCGTTTTGACAAGGGAAAGATAGCCAATTTATTAAATCAATCTCATAAATAGTACTAAATTGTCAATTTGGAACTCTGATTAATAATTAATTTAATAACTAGAACCAAAATTACCAGATTAACAACTAGTTTAGGTAGAAGGAATTTGGAGTTCTTGACCGTGTAGAGGTTGGCGGAATTCACTCTTGTGCAACATTAAACAGACAGCAGGTATGTTTAATACTCATTTATTAACAAGAATAAAAGAAAAGGAAACATACAATCTATCTACAGTGTACTTTCTACAGGTGTGTGTGTGTGTGTGTGTGTGTGTGTGTGTGTGTGTCTGTCTGGGTGTGTCAAAATGGTTGCTGAGGCCTGGAGGCCTGAACAAAGAAGATCTGTGGAGGCACTCAGACCATGTGCTGGGTGAGTGCATGTGTGGAATGTGATAAGTGTGTGTGTGTGTGTGTGTGTGTGTGTGTGTGTGTGTGTATGAGGTGCCAGGTTAGAGGAAGGATGGTTAGTTAGCATGCAAGCATAACCTAACTAACATCTACTTAACAATGTGGCAGAGCCAACTATACAATAACCTGTCTACCAAACTGATCACAACACTCAGTAAAACACAAATACATCAAATCACAGTTCTTGCTTTATCTTAGCTTAGCTTATTTTAGCTTGACTAGGCCCAGATGGTTTTACCAGTTCTGGTGTGAGAGACACTCTCTCTGGTGTGTTGCTCCTTTGGCTGGCGGTTCCTGATGGAAGGGCCAAGCTGAGAGAGTTGGAATTCTGATGTTGGAAGGCAGTCTTTGCTGTGTGGTCCTGATGGCAGATGCTGGAGGGAAACTGGCCGCTCCTTTGACATAGTTGGTTAGCAGCTCGATGCTAACTAGCTGTGTGGCTCCTGTTGTATGGAGGAATTTGTTTGCTGGATCTTGATCATTCCTCAGCAGGCTCTCGCGTCGCTGCTGTGAGGAAAGGCCTGAGGATCTGCTTTGGTCAGCAGGCTACCTCAGACGGCCAGCTGCAGCTGCACAGCTGGGGGTCCCTGGAGAGTGATTCCAGGGTGAAGTTGAGTGGAGGAGAAGAGAGCTAACAAAGGTTGAACAAAGCCTTTATATGACTTGATGGCCTCAGAGGTCACATGCCACAGTCATCCAGTGGTGGCTGCTGGATTGGATTTCACACCTGGAGGATTGTGGGACTTTAAGGTTCCGGTGCTTTCCTTTGTCTCCAAGACAAAGAAAGCCATGTGGTCGAAACTTGGTTATGCGTGGTGAGCCTCCATTGCTCACCATTGCTCACCACCAGGTTCAGGTCCCAAGTTGAAACACTGTATTAATATATTAATAGACACGGCACATACACAGTAATACACACACAGAGATATGCTCAGACACTCTACTGCTCATAGATCATTCAGTAGTCCATGTGTAATAGAGGGGCTCCCAGCTTCTCATCCTCCTCCAATTGTCCCCCCTGTCTCCTCCCTCTCTGCCCTCTGAGACAGTTTTTGTCCTCAAATGATGAAAGTACAGGGAATATTGAGCTTTCTGGCCTGCATGTCTACTCTGAGGTATACAGAAGTAAGCTGCTTCATTTATCAGAGCTTTAGTATGACAGTCAACAGGTCAGGGAGGGCAGCTAAACTTGGCATCTCTCTGTGTCTATCTATCTACCTCCTTTTTTGCCAATTTGGTTTTCCCCTAAACACTGAATATTTTTGGTGTTGTGGAAGAAAGGTATTGACCTTGTTTTCCAGGCTCAAATAATGTATAACGCTTTACAATTGTTTTGGAAAGTTTTAAAATTTGAATTTAACCAATGAAAAGTCAGCTACAGATGAGGTGGTAAAGTAAATTTCAGTTTTATTACATTCTTTTATAAAATGATCATTTCATATGCTGAAATCAACTGGACTTGGTTGTCTTTGAAGACATTTCACCTTTCATCCAAAAGGCTTCATCAGTTCATGCTGGTCTGACTAGGGTAAGCTAGTCTGACAAACTGGTGTAGAGATCTAGGGTATTTAACCTATGTAGGGGATTGTCACAAAGCCAATAAGGATAGTTAGTGTACAATGACAGTCCTTGTGATAGTGTCTAATACAAGATAACTCCCTCCATAACCAAACTAATCTCACACCAGAGCACGTATACAAAATTCTGATTCTATGTCTGAACACCACAGATTTCCAGTTCAATGGTAAATTATACACACAGAAACATGGCTGTACCATGGGTTCACCAGTATTGTGGCCAATTTAGACAAGGAAGAGATAGAATGCAGGGCACTGAACTCCTTCAAGGGAACAACACCACGCCACTGGTTGGTATGTGGATGACATATGGGTCAAAATCAAAACCCAAGAGATGCAAGCTTTCACCAAACACACTGACTCAGTGGACAGATCAGTTTCACCAGAGAAGATGTTAAGGATAATAGTTTGCTTTCTTAGATTGTGATGTCCAGATGAAGAAAGGCAGCCACATTGGGGTATACAGGAAACTCATACAAACAGACCAGTACTTGCTTTCTGACTCACACCACCCACTGGAACACAAACTTGGTGTTATCAGAACCCTGCAACACAGAGCTGACAATGTACCCACCAGCTCACAGGCCCAAGGGGAAGAACACAAACACTTGAGAGATGCCCTCAAAACCTGTGGTTATCCCAGCTGGACCTTTGTAAAAACAGCAGCAGCTTTAAGAAAGGAACGCCAGAAAAGTGGTAGAGGAAGAAAAGCTGAATAAACGCAACACCATAGTCATCCTGTATGTATCTGGAGTATTTGAAAAACTCAGGAAGATTTTTTAGAAACGCCACATCCCTGTATATTTCAAACCCAGTAACTCACTCAGGCAAAGACTGCTACATCCCAAAGACCAAACACCACACACCCAAAAAAACAATCTGGTCTATGCAGTCCAATGCAGTGAGGAATGCAAGGACCTCAACATTGGTGAAACCAAACAACCACTGAATAAGCATATGGCCCAGCAGAGAAGGGCCAACTCCTCAGGCTTGACTCTTGACTCTCGATTTGCACCTCAAGAGGAAAGCCCACTCCTTTGAGGACACCAATGTTCATATTTTGGACAGGGAAGACAGATGGGTCCAGAACATTCAGCAAGGATGGACTTTGTGTGTCGTCAGACAGAAAGCAAGGCTTATTTTCCTCTCAATTCAGCGGTGTGCTGGACCGTTGGACAGTATTTAGTGGCCCCAAAGAGCCTGTTTACCAACTGTATTTTAATACACACACACCATGTGCATGGAAGTGTACCCCTGGGTATGCATGCTGTGTTCAGCTCAGAATCTGAGTAACGTCTGTGACTGTCTGATGCCATGTGTGCTTTTGTTAAATCTGGATGTGTTCTTTGTATGTATTTGTCCTATTGTTTGTGAGACTGTTTATGTCTTGATCTCACCTGATTACATAGAAATGACTTCTTCATAAATCCTCAGGATACACACAGATTCTTCACACTGACATATTTTCAACCATGGACTCATCTTTGGATCACTTTGTGTTGCTCCCACAAGGAATTGTGTCTAACCTCTTTCCATTGATTTTTGTATGCAGTCACACTTCCTCTAAGATCCCATAGGTAGAAAGAAGATGTTTGTTCCCATTTACTTGTCAGTCAGAGAGCACAAGCACATTTATTTTTCAATTGTAAAATGTCCTATAATTCCATAATCTCCACACTAAAATAGTAATTTACCAATAAATCAATCTGTTTAAGTTGGTAAATTGTATGTACGGCCACTTTTTTTCAGATTCTGGTCCCCGTCTGAAGTGATAAGGTTTTTTTTACTTTCCCTGAGAAAATTCTGTGGCTTTGTCCTGTAGACAAAAATAAAACAAAAATTAAAAAACTATAACACTGCCTTGTACACTGCACAACCATAAATGGATATTTGACTTTTCAATTCATTGTTCATAGTTATATACTCACAGTGGAGAAACTGGAATCAGCCAGTATTTAGATTTTTACTTCAAAAATGATTTTGAACAAAAAATTACTTGATAAACTGATGAATCAGCTCATATTTTTCAGTGGTAAGTGAGTCTGAGTGTAAGCCTGAGTCTGTTCTTTCTGTGTGTCTGCTGTGTCCTCAGGAGCTGGCTGACCTTCGCCACATTCATGCGAAGCTGAAGAAGCAGTTCCAGGAGAAGACAGCAGAGCTGGCCCACACCAACCGCAGAGTGGAGAGCCATGAGGCCGAAGTCAAAAAGCTGAGACTGAGGGTTGAGGAGTTAAAAAAAGAGTTAGGACAAGCTGAGGATGAGGTAGGAGTGTGTGTGTGTGTGTGTGTGTGTGTGTGTGTGTGTGTGTATTTAAAAAAAACTGTCAAAAGGCCTTCATGCTGCTGTTCAGATATTCTAAACCCTATCTACAACAACTAAAGACAAAAGTCAAGTCTCTTTGGATTCCCTCCTGTCAGTCAGACCACACACAGAACACAGAAATCGATTTCACTGTAATGATCAATGTTTCACAGTGAGTGAAGCTTTTGATGAAGACTAGGTATTTTATGTTTTCTTGGCAAAAACTTTAACCTTCTCTTAAAGAAGAACTCCATTATTTCTTCACCTGGGTGTTGGCCAGGTGAAGAATTGTGGCCATTCTGACCATGCTCTAATGCTAGCCTTAGACTGTGTTTGTTGTATAGTCTAGAAACGTGATGCAATAAATAACACAATAACAGCAAATCAACATATAGAGTATAACCTCTACATGGGTAGGCAGTGTCTTCTAAAGCTTTTAAATAAGCTTCAGTATTTTGCTAACTGTACAGGGACCTGTTTTAAAAGGAACCAGCTGAATGACCAGGCTAGTATTTTGGTAAGCCAGCTAACAAACTACATATTCATCTGCTGGAAAAACAAACATGTATCTCCTGTCATGTCATATATAGCACGGTTAAGGCATAATAGAACACATCCTGAGGAATTCTTTATACAGCTGGTTATCAATTCTGCTTACTTGATGGAGAGCTTCCTGTTTATTTGCATCAAGTAGTGTGATCTCTTTTGAGACAGCGCAGATTCAACACACTTGGAAAAAAATGATTAAATTGTTGCTTTTTTCAGTAAGCTTTAACACTTGGTTTATCTTGGTCTTACTAACAGTAAGCCTTTTCATGTAATAATCATTTCAGTAGCCATTAGCCTCAGTTAAAAGCTGAGGGGGATTTGTAAATTACAAATAAGTGTGTGTGTGTGTGTGTGTGTGTGTGTTTGTATGTTTGTATATCCAGTTGGATGAGTCACATAATCAGACCAGAAAGCTGCAGAGGTCTCTGGATGAGCAAGTGGAGCAGACTGAGAACCTGCAGGTACAACTGGAACACTTACAGTCAAGGTAAGACAAACACACACACGCACAAATACACATAAAAACACATACAATGAGAATTTCTCTTGATGTCATACACATAAAAACACATACAATGGGAATTTCTCTTGATGTCATACATGAGGATATAAACACACAGCAATGGATTCTTCAGATGAAAGTCAATATTTTTTTTGATGATTTTTAAAAAAAACAACTATTCAACCAGAAAAGACCAAGACAGGCAATTGGAGACAAAATAAAAAGAAGTAGAAATAAAGCACAGGGAACTCAGATTTCAAGATTTTAGATCTGTAACCAAATAACTTAAAAACAGTGACATGTTAAAGTATCTGAATTCTGTTCATTCATTATGGATTAAAAAGCATTTAATGAGATGAATTCACTTGAATTTTGTGGGGAAAGCAATACTAATTTCTGAGAACATGGAGGGTATTTTTCATTGCGTTTCTGGATGATGCACACACATAGTATGAGAGGAGACCTAAAAATGCATTATACACTGATCAACCATAACATTAAAACCACTGAAAGGTGAAGTGAATAACGTTGATGATCTTATTACAGTGGCACCTGCCAAATTTTGGGACATATAAGGCAGCAAATGAACAGTCAGGTTTTTTTTTTTACAAGTTGGACGCAGGAAAAAGGATCTAATCTTCTAAGGATCTGGGTGAGGAAACATGGGCTCAATGATGCATGTGGGGAGCAAAGGCTAACCTATGACCTCTGATCCCACTGCATTATACATGCATTTACAACTGCATTAACACTTTGTTATTTTATTGCATTCATATAATGTATCCAGAGAGAGGTAGCCAGGTTTAAATGAGCTATAGGAGTCAGGTTTATTTATGTAGCTGCCAGGCATGCTTTGAGCCTCGCACTAACTTTTCCTCATATGTCGAGATTAGCTTTTTCTGCTTTGGATGTGTGTATGCATATGCGTGTATTGCTTGTCACTCAGCTTAGCTGTCATACTCATCTGTGCACAGTCAACAGCTCCTTGCTCTCAGCCTCTCCCTGTGCGTTCTCTCCATTTTCTCCCCAACAGCCAATCGCCAGGCTACAAGTTGCAGGTCATCATGGTAACAAAGAGCTCTGTTGTTGCTCAGCTCTGTGGGGGATTGACAGGTGTGTCTGCATGGTAACAGCATCAGAGATAGACACAAATCTCTGTATGTTCTTGAAGAGGATGTACACTACCTAAAACTTTTCTTCATTCTGGATATTTTCATTCAGTTGCTCCAGAAATGCTTTTTGTGTGCGAGTGCCTGCATGCCTGCAGTCTTGGTAATACTGCTTTGGGGACCAAGATATGTTGACACAATGACATTATGTATGGGGAACTATCTCTCTTATGGGGGCAAAAAGGAAATCCCCCTCATGTAAATTCTAACACTTTAAAGTAAAAACAGGTTTTAAAGTTAGGGTTAGATTAGGATTAGGAAAGTAGTAGTTATGGTTGAGGTTGGAGAAAATCTCCAAGAAATTAATATAACTCTATAAATCACTACAGAATTAGTGATTATATTTAAATTACCATCACACCAACACCATTTAAAATAACTGGGCCCTAAAGATCAGTTTATACTTTTGAACTTAATCAAGGCTAGAGCTACAGAGCAGCCTCATTCCCAACACTGTAGCCTTACATAAACCTTCCTAGGAATGTAACTACCTGACATTGTGTAGATCTCAACAACTGTGGTTGGTCCATGTCTCTCAATGCCTCAAAATAAAACACACCCTCTTTTTGCCTCGGTGAGTTCAATGGTCATAAACACTGTCCTGTCCAAACTTCTCTCAAACGTCTTCTCTCCTTTCTGTTTTGCAATCATTTCTTCAGATTTTATTAGCTCAAACATGATCTGCTCGCTTTCAGTTCCTGTTGTTTGAGACACTGATGTGGACACAGTGGCACAGAAAACATACCGCTAGGTGTTGGCATTGTTAGGGTAACAGAGACTAACCAGCGCACAAGTATTAATGTTCATAATAGCATTGGCCACTCACATAAAGTACAGTGAAGGTTCTGCATAAATCCTAAACCAGGCTTAAAGATGATAGAATTGTCCCTTGGCAATAATTTGATCCTCTGTCAGAGTGCTCTGATACACACAAACATATACTGCTTCTCCATCAGCAGTTGCTCACGTTTCTGACTGTGGCATAGGGAATATAATCAGGTTCATCATTGCTGCACTTTGCTCTTGAAGGTGTATTTGTGAAACCCATTGATCTTCATCATTACTCACTGAAAGACTGACCATAACACAGTGTATAACAAATGGATGGCACCACTGTTTCTCCATTCTCCCTACTTACTCTCTCTCTGTATTCCTGTCTCTCTGTAGAGTCATTCATGTAAGTAATTTTGCTAAGTGTTTGTAGGCTAAGTAAAAAAGCTTTTAGTGGTTGTGTAGAGAGAGAAAGAGAAAGGGGGGGTGACTGGGAGGTAAAGAAGGTCCAAAGAGAATATCAAAACATAAATGTCATTTTCCATGTAGACCTGCAAGCATGCAATCATAAAGACTCTCAAGTAATTGATGGGGCCGTTTTGGTGACTGTCAACCTGCATCATCAGCTCAAAATAGACACTCATTGGGAAATCAAATTGCACAGGTGTAATGCTGCACTTTAATCCTTCCTAAGTGTATATTTACATTCACTAATGCCACGAGAAGAGAGAGCTCAAGAAATAATGAAATGATGAAAAGGAGGTGTTTCATACAGCAGTTTTAAAGGGGGATTACTATGGGATGGTTCTATTGAGCACTTTTTAATGGACTTAATGAACTGCCAAATTACATAGTCTGCAACACAAGAATCATATTCCAACAGTAGGAACTGCAGGGCCATTTTATGGGGACTGACACCTTTGCTTGTGTCCTTTCCCCTAAAAGCAAATCATGTGGTCTGTTTGGGGGGCAAAATAAGTCCCTGCTCCAGGCTAGGTTTGTCTGTGCCATCCCAACAAATCCACTTTAGTGGTGCTTGGTGCTGATTGGTGGTTATCTCACGAAGGAAGTGACAACAACAAGCACCACTTTTCTCATTGTATTCTTTTGATCTCACACTTTTGTCACTAAGAACCTATAAGTTAAGGGGTATAAGGGCTCTTGAGATGGTGGTACATTTTGACTGCTCATTCAGTTGGTCCAGATGAAGAATTTTCAGCAGATATATGGTGCATCCCATGAAATTTACTGTATGAATTTTGTAGTATTCATGGTCCCCTGAGGAGGAATTATAAGGACATTGTTGACTAACTTTTTGTAGGGCCAGCAGCAGGTAAATATTTTCCACTACCAGTGAGACATTTTTTTACTTTTACCAGATGATCTATTCATCTACTGCATCATCAGGTCAAAGTTTCACATTGTCCATTAGTGTGCTTGATGGCCAAATACTGTACCTGCAAATCTAAAGACATTTGCATCAGCCCAAGCTGTACTCGGGCTATGGGTTATTTCAATCTTTATTTTTATATGTATTTTAATGTTTTCTTTTATTTTTAAATTTTGTCTATTTATTGGCTCTGTGTATTGTCTGTTTGTACATAACAGACTATGTGAGCTTCTGAAATTCAGCTACCTGAATTTGCCCAAGGTGATGAATAAAGTATTTATCCATCTTTCTATCAATCTACTTTTTAAATTTATTACAATTAAAGGAACACTCAGAACAGTAGAATGGCAATACCATTTCATGCTGACCATTCCATTTGTTTTTACTGACTGTCTTTCATGACATTTGCTGTATTAATGAGTGCTTTAAGCACTTAAAAATGTAAATGAACTTAAACCAGATTGTGGTGCCTGTGAATATTGAATTTCGTCACAAGGAGAAAAAATGTAGTGTCACTCCATTGTGCTGTGGCAGCACTACACCTACGGTCAATCTTAAATGAATTTGTTACAACACAAAGTATATATCTCCATAACATTTCTTTTGCTGTTTCTCTGAGTGTTTCTCGAACAAACATTTATATATATAGATATACATTCACACACATACGCTCACACACCGAGTGTAGGCTCACCTAATGTGTGCTGTTTTACTCCCATGCCTTCTCTCTCAGATTACGGCGGCAGCAGCAGAGTCCTGGTCTGTTTGGAAAGATGCGATCAGCTCGGTTCAGTCCTGAAAACCCAGACAGTCCAACCAGTGACATGGATGAGGAGGAGGAGGAACTGCAGCTTCAGATCCCATGATACACACAGACACACACACAGAGTTATATAGGATACATTGTACTTTTACAATGTATCCTATATAACTCTCTTGCTTTGCCACTGGCAGCAGCACGGCAGCAGCACGGTTTTGACAACCTGCAAGATTTTTAAAGGACCAATGCAAAAGTTTGGGAAACGTCATTCAGAGTCAGACCAAAGGATTATTATCATCTGATTTCCTCAAGTCACTGCTGACCTTATGATTACTACTCATATCATAAATATGCATAAAAAAACAAAGAAATGGTTACTAAATGAAATATCCATATGCAGTTTTCAGGAGACTTAAGTAGCAAAACAATTTACAAATGTGAGTGGAGATTTATGGACCGGTATCCAAATAGACTACCAGTCTCAAGCTATGTGTGTGCAAAAGAATCTCTAAATGTGTACTGAGGTTTGTGAATGTGTACAAGAGACTGCAAATGTGTACATAGATCATCATTTTACAACTCAGTTGGGCCTCTTAATGGGGCCATCTTACTGTGGCAGACATCTGCAAATGTAAGTGGCTGTTTGTCAGTGTGTGTCATTTGTCAGCGTGCCTCTGTCTATACTATCTACATACCAGTCAATGGCCCCTGTAATTTTAACCACAGTCAAGCAGTCATTTGCTTCTCTGTGATTCAACTAGCCCCCCCTAAATGTTGAGTACACCATCTGACCTCTCTCTTTCTGACCTCTGTGGTAAATGCATTGAAAGATCCCAGAGCAAGCTGACAGGCAGAGCTACAACTTAATTTACAATATTTACAATTCAGTCTAACAAACTGTGTCAGGCTTGGCAAAGTTAGCACAAAGATGTAAATGGGGCTTCAACCTGGTTTTTTCTTCTTTTAAAAAAAAAAAAAATCCTTAAACAAAAAGTAAATACTAAATCCATGTATAGAAATAATACTAATTGGGTTATGTTCACATGACAAAATAAACATGTTATCGGGTTTCCATATAAATTATCGATGTAAACTGTAAAATGTGAAGGGAAGTTACTTTAATCCTTGATTTGGGGTTGCTGCAAATACTTGTTTGAATTCAGACCTATAATTTTGAATGCACCAATTTAGAGATTTCCCAAGTAAAGTCCCACATTTGGGCTTTGAAAAAGCTTTCATACATGGGGTTAATACATTTACAAATCAAAATGCACTTGTAAATATGAATACAGATTTGGAGAATTTGTGAATTATTTTTTACGCTTTTACAAATCTGATTACGCAGACATGGATTGAGATACAGTTACACAACTGTCCGCTCACATTTCCACTTGTAAACAGTTTTGCAAAAATGGCCCTATATGCTTTCATATGTAGACGCACAGCAACAATATCACACCCAGCTGGAGCGTGATGGACATTAACAGGATGTCTGAACAGTTCATTACTCAATAAAAGGCTCTTTCTTCAGTGGCCTTGGTGACAAACTTCCACCAAATGACATCAGAAGAGACACATATCATCCTGTCAGTCTAAATTCATTCTTTCTTACCTCATATATCACAAGCATTACAGCTATATCTGAACTGTGCTACTGTATTCAAAGAGGTCTCAACCCCTTCAGTCTTCATCATCAGTATTAATACTTGAACTTAAGCTGATACTATGAGGCCATTTATACCCCTCTTTGTTTAAAAGTGTTGTCTTATAAAAGAAAATATCAGTCAATTTAAATTGATGCTAGTAAACTAGTCTGCTAAATTTTCCCCAGTATCTGTGAATATGAATATTTTCTCCTCAGTATTGAAGATTCAAAGTGTTTTTCTGATATATTTAAAGTTAAAGCCAGCAGTGGGAGCACACTACACAACACCAACGATCACCAGCTGTCTTCTTTATGGCTGCAAGTTGGATAGAATTATAACCACAGCATGCATGGGGCAGGAGCCTCCTGTCTGTCCACTCAATCAGTCTCAGCCCAGTCTGTGAGTAAACAAGCTCCACATTGCTCCATAGCAAATATGGTTAATGCTGACCCTTATGGGTCGTTAACATAGGGGCTGTGTTCATATTCGATCAAAATTTTGGAAATAAAAGAAAACACGCCTGGTACCGAGGCTATATTTTTGTCATTTATTCTTCAAAGATGATATTGTATGCTTGCTTTGGAATGGCTTTGGCAAACCAAAATTAACTTCTCACAAAAACAATCAACCATCACAGAATATGGATTTGTGTCCAAATGAATTAAACTTCAACTTGCAAATGATTAATAGGGTTAGTGGTGGTACACCTAACATTTAATAACTTTAAAATTAAAATGACTATTTATTTGCTTTGATAGTGAGAAAATCCTCACAAAAACACAAAGACTACAGACCCACATATTGTTGTCCTTGGCCTTTGAGGAGTGAAACATGATGTCCGTATTTGCAGGAAAAAAACTTGCATCATTGATTGTGGGTTAATTGATTTATTCATCTGTGGCACAGTTGGGTGACTGCTGCTTTTGTCTGCTGGAGTCTGCAATTGTCCATTTCACAGAAAAAATGAATGAGTTATGAGACCATTTAAATTTTGGTAATTGTGTGACTTAGCTTGAAAAAGAAATAAGATACACTACTCAATACTGACAGAAGTAGTGGAGTACTCACAGCACTGATTGCATGTATTGTACATTCAGGAATTAACTGTAAAAAGAAAATGTACATACATCACATGCTGCAGGAAATGCATTTCCTCCTGGTGGGACCAGAACTTACTATGGACTGAACTGAAGACTGCATATTCAAAGGTTAGAATTCAGCAGTATTGTGCTTTAAGAGCAAGAAAGTTGAACAGTATTCCTGATGCATTCAAGATGATTTTGGTTTCAGTCTGGCTTGATTTTTTTAAAGTTAGTTTTCAGTCTGTCATTATAGCTAGACTGCTGATCCAGCACTGTAAAAATTTCAAATTTTATTTTCTGCCCAACAAGGTCGGGTCAAAACCTATGACCATGTATGGTCATTGTGTGAAGTTGAGGACCTAATTGAAAACTAATGTGGAACTGCTGGAAAATTACTTCAAAGTATTCTTATTTATACTTTATACATTTTATATTTCTAAAAATGAACTCAGATAAGTACAAAACATGATGTAGTAATAATAATGGTACATGATAAAACTATTGAACTTAATAACATCTTCAGGCTACCGGATGTACAGTATATGCAGGTATATAGGTGTTTCAGCACATATATGCCATTTCGAGTGGTGAACAGCACAGAAAACTTTTCTTGTCCATAGATGTATGCCCATATGCATCAATATTAAGCAGCACAAACCAAATACCCTGACACTTGTTTCAACTATAACAGCAGATATTAACAGGAGAAAATGTGGAAGCAACCCTAAACTTCACAGTGGCTGCAGCCAACAAACATGGTGTATTAAATCAGTGATAAATGATGATAGATGCAACCTTTTTTGTTAACTACAGAGGAAATGTTCCTCTTCACCTTGACTGCACACTGACAACATTCTTAATGTTATTGTTAAACACAGCCCTCAAACTGACCCTCAGTCACTGAATGTGAACATTTAGAACAAAGACAGTATACAGACAGCTGAGAGTGGTTCTTCTCTGAACATGTAGCTCTCCCCTACCTTAGACCATAATGCTCCAGTCTCTCATTCATTCACAGTCATTCAGCTGTTTTCATTTGTTACCTTCCCACACAGTTAATCCTTACTTCATCATGTGACTTTTGTTTTTCACTATAAATGGAGCTAAGTACTTGGAACTCAACAACAGAAAAGAGCATTAAAAGGAAAAGGACATTACTGTGTATGTAACCATATGGCATTATGTCAGACATTTGTGTGGATATTTGCATTTCAAAAGCTGGCCTTGCTGCTATGTTCCATCTGAAAAAAAAGGGTCAAAAGGGTTCACTTCCAGAACTACATTACACAGACCAATATTCCATCCCATGGGATAATTAAAGGCTCACTGAAGCCCAGAAAAATTCCTTTAGGCTGAATACTAATGGGCTCCCTCAAGATAGCCCATGCATTTAATAATAGGGGGAGTTTTGAATGCACTGGGTTTGGACTGAAGACTTAATTTATTTGTGCGAAGCTCAGCTAGGCTAAATTTCCTATTTGTGAAAGAGCTTCAGTCTTGCAGTGGATAGATGCAGTTCTAAAAGCAATAGAACATTCACTACTCCACCACAACCATCAGCAGTCACTCACTGCCTCGGCCTCAACTCTGACAATGGAAAGAGACCAATATATTTTTACATGTCAGGATTCTGAACTATTTATGATACTGTTGTTATGGTTTAGTTTTATAAATGATCTGTAACACAGTTGTTTTGTATTAGCACTATAAATGACAACTGTACAAACAAACAGGCCACTGTGCCTTTTTTTGGCTCTGTAATTATTCATGATGTGTGTGTGTGAGTGTGTCATAGTGTCTTTTATTTATGAAGAACCTGTCATAAAGAATCAGTGTCTCATTACAACTTGTCTCATTAGAATTGTTACCTGGAATGTCCTGTGGGATTGTAGTGCAGGAGTATGTGATGCCAGAGCCATTACAAATGCCTTACAAAGGCCTTACAAACAGCTTGGACATCCAGGGAGCAGTTTGAGCTGCTGCAGTCACTGTTACACAGCTCAAGGAGGTGACACTTTTTGAGCCCTAACTCAATTAAACTAAAGCACACAGACAAGGTACAGTTTTTTGGTTTCACTGTGACTCACGCATCCTGGAAAAATTAGTATCTTTGATCCTTCATGAATAAATGTCCATAAACTCACACAGAAATCAGGGAGAAAATAGGGAGATGCTTGTATCTCTATAAGTTGCCAAGGAAATCATCAGTTCTCTTTATCTTTTGTGTTCAGTAATAGATTGAAAAAATATATATCTCCATGGATACACTGTAAATTTATTGCTAATAGCTAATGTGAAAGCTTAAAAAAACATATGCCAGGTACTTTAAAAACCCTGCTGTAAAATAGCTGTCCATCCTCAAGCAAAAAAAAGGGTTAAGACATGAAAGTTATTGATAAAAACTATTGGGGCTTACTGACCATAAACACCCTTCTTGGCCTATTTAAATAGGTTTGTTAAAGTTCCCAGTGTTTCTCTTATTTTTGTTGGCATTCATTAATGTTAATCCATTGTGGGGGCCTGATGTGAAGTGACTGGTGCTGGGGGGGGGGGGGGGTGCAGGAGAGAGTACAGCAACCTAACAGCCTTTTGTATTGTATAATGCTCTTCCTCAGTCTATTTGAGCAGACCTTCTCCTGGATGGCAAGAGTATGAACAGGGAGTGGGAGGAATGGGTTGGTTCAGTCACAGTGCCGACTGCTTTCCAAGTAAGGCAGGTGTTTTAAATGTCTGAGAGGGAGAGGGTGGGGTGCCAGTGATTCTGCTGGCTGCATTCACTATATGCTGCAGAGTCTCCTTGTCATGGGCAGAGCAGCTGTTGTACCATACTGTGATGCAGCCAGTCACGATGCTCATCTGATTGTGAAAAAAATACACTGATCAGCATTAAAACAGGTCAGTGGTTTTATTGGTATGGCTGATGGGTGCACGCTTTATAGATTACTTAAGCAGTGTAGTATCGCATTTTTAGCAAGTGGGAGACAAGCAAAGGACAAATTTCAAAAAGAATAGTCAACACTGATGGAGCAGAGACCCAGATATTCTGTCTTGAATATTGGTCTCCGAAACTCCCAAATTGCAACCAATAACATCTTGTTTAAGAAAAAGCAGTGTATTTCAAACTCACAACTAGATCCTGTAATAGATTCTAGGTTTACAAGCCTGAAAGTGAGATAATTGTTAACACTGATGGCATCACTAGGGTTATTTTATTTAGCTGAATGCCATCAAAACCACAAAGGAGAAATGACTTGGGTTTTCTCTTTAAGTAAAATCTGTACAACCTACTCGGGCTGAAGAGGTGTGACAGAGTGTGTATGTTCACCGTGCAACAGTGTGGCTCACTGTAATTCTGTACTGTAAACAAGTAAGAAATAATTCAGGCCTAGGAATCAAAAGAGACAAAAGATTTAGAGTGAGCAAGGGCATTAAGCCCTCACGCTCTCTCTTGTGCTATGTTTGGCAGTGCAGACGCTGGTGCGCACACTGTAATGAAGCTGAACATCAGCCTGACTTCCCACACACAGCATGGGGAGCAGCTCGCATCTCCCTCTGAAATCATATTTATTACTGTGTGTGTCCGCATCTTTGAGTGTGCAAGTGTGTATATGCTTACTTTGCATAAAACAAATAGTTGTTTATTGACAGTTTAGACATACAAACTTGTACAAGTATCCCATTGTGCCCTTGGGGTAACAGTAAACAAAAAACACACCGACGCACTCAATACGGCTGTGTGTGTGTATGCATGCGTGTGCATGTGTCTTTTGTTTAGCTTGATCCCTTGAGTACAGTAAAGAAGAAGATACTTCCAAAAACTGTTGGCTTAGCATAACACATGTGTAATGTACTTAGGCTGTGTTTAGTGTTTGTGTTGGAGGTGGATTTTTTCCTCTTTGATTGCCACAGATGTATGTGTGAGTATGTGAGTTTGTGTGTGTAAAACGCCTGGAGCCAACTTCATTATGTTACATTTTTCATGCTCTTTCTCATTAGGTCAGTAATGGCTGATAGCAGAAAGGTAGAACATTACATTGACCCATTGACCTATAATTATTCCTCAGATACCACAGGATGCATGTACTGCACGTGTGTGTCAGCAGTCAGCACTCAATGTGTAAATGAGTTATTGTTTTGTCAAAAAGAATCAAATCCTGGCCTGTGTGATTTCTTTGGTTTCTCAACACCACAATAGTGATAATGAAGACAGCCCCCCTTTTCTTTTCTATTCATGTTATTGCACTACATTGCTGTCTGTCTCTTACTGTATAGAAACATACCCAATAAATGATCCTGACATACATACAGGTCATTTCCAATGGTATAGGCTTGTCTTTTGGCCAAGGAACCTTAAAGGACATGTAGCACACCCAAATTATTTACAGTGCGCTGGGGTTTGCTTATATTGATTTACTGTAAGAAACACAGAGTGTGCAGCACCTGTTGAGTTTAAAGGTAACGTGTGCCATTCTGCTGCTTCTTCTGCACTCCAGCGGTGCACTGATGGGCGTTCAACATGGAACGAGCTCAACCACAAACTCCCCCAAGTGGCAACTCTGCAGATCTCTACAGATAGATAGATAGATATACTTTATTGATCCCAAGTTGGGAAATTTTAGTGTAGCAGCAGCATTACACACAGATACGATAACAGACAATAAGAGACAATAACAGCACTAAGAGATAAAAAGAGACAGCCTATAAAAGCAATATACATGAATCTGAAATATATACATGAGTCTAAAAGAAATATATACATGAATCTGAAATATATACATGAGTCTAAAAGAAATATATACATGAATCTGAAATATATACATGAATCTAAAATATAACCATGTCTGTCAAGAATGTACTAAGTGGTATTTATTTTAGTGCAAATAAATATAAGGTACAGTGAACAGGTAAGGTGCAGTTAACAGTGTGCATAGTAAAAACGTAAGGTGCATATGGCCAGAGTTTAGTTGTTGTAGAGTGTGATGGCATGTGGGCAAGAAAGACTTCCTGTATCTGTCCTTTCGACAGCGGAGCTGGAGCAGCCTGTGTGAGAAGGTACTCTGCTGTCTGTGTACTGTGTGATGGAGAGGGTGCTGATCATTTTCCATGATGAACAGCAGTTTATTCAGCATTCTCTTCTCCACCACGGTCTCAAGAGTCCAGCCTGAGACCAAGTACATAGCCAGCCTTCTTGATGATTTTATCAAGTCTGTTGGTGTTGCTGGCTCTGATGCTGCTGCCCCAACACACAGCGGCAAAGAAAATGGTGCTGGCGACAACAGACTGATAAAAGATCTCCAACATCTTGCTGCACACGTTGAAGGATCTCAGCTTCCTCAGGAAATAGGGTCTGCTCATCCCCGTTGGACCGGGCACTGCCGCGTCCTTTCGTCCGGGAACTTTATTCCAGGGGAAGGAAGTTAGTCAAACAGTAATAAGATAGAAGGAAACGACTACGACGTATGATTAACAATTTATTTTAGTAGCACGGAAGATGAGTATAGAGTCAGCGCTGAGGCTTCGACCCGTCCACTTTAAGAGTTGGAGAGACGAAGCCCGGAACTAAGGAAATCATAAGTTTTTATGCATTGTTGGGACCTGAACCTGGTGGTGAGCAATGGAAGCTCACCACGCATAACCAAGTTTCGACCACATGGCTTTCTTTGTCTTGGAGACAAAGGAAAGCACCGGAACCTGAAAGTCCCACAACCTTCCAGGTGTGAAATCCGATCCAGCAGCCACCACTGGATGACTGTGGCATGTGACCTCTGAGGTCATCAAGTCATATAAAGGCTTTGCTCAGCCTTTATTCGCTCTCTTCTCTTGAAGCTCCTTTCTCTTCCTTCCTCTTCTCTTCTCTTCTCCAAGCCCTGGAACCACTCTCCACGGACCCCCAGCTGTGCAGCTGCAGCTGGCTGTCTGAGATAGCCTGCTGACCAAAGCAGATCCTCAGACCTTTCCTCACAGCAGCGACGCGAGAGCCTGCTGAGGAACAATCAAGATCCGCAAACAAACTCCATTGGCCAACAAACACAAGGTTTGTAGGTTAATCCTCCATACAACAGGAGCCACACAGTGAGTTAGCACCGAGCTGCTAACCAACTACGTCAAAGGAGCGGCCAGTTTCCCTCCAGCGTCTGCCATCAGGACCACACAGCAAAGACTGCCTTCCAACATTGGAATTCTAACTCTCTCAGCTTGGCCCTTCCATCAGGAACCACCAGCCAAAGGAGCAACACACCAGAGAGAGTTTCTCTCACACCAGAACTGGTAACACCAACTGGGCCTAGTCAAGCTAAGATAAGCTAAGCTAAAGATAAATCAAGGACTGTGAGTTGATGTATTTGTGTTTACTGAGTGTTGTGATCAGTTTGGTAGACAGGTTATTGTATTGTTGGCTCTGCCACATTGTTAAGTAGATGAAGTTAGGTTACGCTTGCATGCTAACTAACCATCCTTCCTCTAACCTGGCACCTCATGAAACACACACACACACACTCACCCAGCACATGGTCTGAGTGCCTCCACAGATCTTCTTTGTTCAGGGCCTCCAGACCTCAGCAGCCATTTTGACACACCCAGACACACACACACACACACACACACACACACGCACAGACCTGTAGAAAGTACACTGTAGCTAGATTGTATGTTTCCTTTTCTCTTATTCTTGTTAATAAATGATTATTTAACATACCTGTTGTCTGTTTAATGTTGCACAAGAGTGAATTCCGCCAACCTCTACACGGTCAAGAACTCCAAATTCCTTCTACCTAAACTAGTTGTTAATCTGGTAATTTTGGAAACATAAAGTTGCATACCTTGCTGTTACTAACACGTGTTCCAGCCTGAGATAACTTTAAAAGTCACACCGCTAACTGTTACTGCCCTGCATTTCAGTTAGTGCATGTTTAGTTTATTAGGTAACCTTGCCAACCTGCATTTACTTGGTTACCAAGCTTACTTGAGTCACTAGACTTGCCATAGCACTGCTAAACCATTACTTTGTTGTAGTGTTGTTTTTGACACCTCCCTTCCATTCCACGCAACAATGGAGAACCCCTGTGTAGAGCAATTCATGTCCTCCCTCGCACAGAGCCTAAACCCTGGCTACTCAGAATTCATCAGCAAGTTGAATTTCAGTGAGGGCAGGGAAGAGATAGATTCCCTACTTAATGGCAGATGTGATGCGCAAACCACATCCAAAGGTCCATTGTTAAGTTGTCTGCTTCTGAACTTTCACAGGCAAACCAGCCTTGCCTTTCAGAGCAAAACAGCCCTAGAGAAGGAAGTAGAGTCTCTTAGAGCGCAAACTGCTTGCCTTCTCCATGAGGTACAAATGGCCAATAAGAAAGCTATGCGCTACTTAGCAGACCTGCACTCAGCAGAGTCTGATCTTTGTGCACACAAAGAGGAGTTCTTAAGGCTTAAGTCAGGTTGTCTTTCTCCACAACAACCGTCGAGCCATTGTGATTCTGGTTATTCTGATTCACACTCCTCCTGTAGTGAGAGGTTAACACCCTCTCCAGTCAGAAGACAGGAACAATTCCCAGCCGACCCTAAGTTCCTGGGAATGGAGTCAGTTTCTCAACCTCCTCTGAGAGACCGAGGTAACAGTTGGCTGACTTCCCATCTCTCTGAATTTGACAATGAAGAGACACATAGTTTATCATCCAGAAGATATTCTTCCCAGTGTCCTTTCCAGCCCATGATGCAAGACTCTCTCATCCGTGCCCATCTCTCCAAAGGGGGGACTAGAACACCTCAGGAGTGCTCAGCCCCTGCCTTCCCACCAGAGATAACTGTTGCACATGACGCACATGCTCGGACCTCACAGTGTCCCCGCTTCAAAGTGCTTGAGTTCCTTGCTAAAGACATTGAACATTTTGATCCAGACAGCTGTGATCATAACATTGAAAATTACATTAGGGATTTAGACCATGCCCTAATTGATTTGCCCCATGCAACCCAAAGGGAGAAAGTTAAACTTGTATGGAAGACAAGCTCTAAAGCTGTCCACAAGTTTATCCAGTCACAACCTCCCAGAGTCAGCGATGACTACACAGAGCTCCGTCAGGCACTGATAGAAGAATTCTCTTCTACTGCTGATGAGATCGGCTCAATGGTTGCAGCCCTTCAAATCAAACATACACGTCATGAGCATCCCAGAGACTACTACAAACGTTTGAGACATGTGTACTTCCAGGGTAGGAATGCACCGGGCTTAGAAGAAAACTCCACCTTCAAGTCCTTATTCTTGCAGAACCTCCACCCATGTGTACGTACTCATGTTGTACTCATGACACGCCAAGGTGACCCCTCGATGCAGGACATCAGGAAGATGACACAGGTGGCTTGGGAAACTGTTGTCGCTTCCAAAGCAAGAGGGAAGACAGTTGAGCCTTCCAGCTCAACCAACAAGGCATCACCCAGATCCGTCACCTCAAAACTTCACCCTCACAACAGACCAAAGGGGGGGATAAAGGGCCACACAGGGACACTGAGCGTGACCGCCATGCCCGCCAGCTTCCCCGAGATAGGCATTCACACAGTCGAAGCTGTAGAAAGCCTTACTCTGAAATTATGGCCCAGCAATATGATCAGCCGATAGACTACTCAGGACGATGATCGCAGCATCTCTGAGTACAGCTTTGAATCTGATCATTATCTAGACAGTGACCATGCCTCTGAAGATGTTTATGCCTCTGGCTCCACCGAAGCGTTACAGCCCTGAGCCACAAGCTCAGAAGAACGTAAGGCACCGCAAATTCAGAATTCCTTCTTCACAGTAACACCGTCCATCCCTGTACTGTTAGTAGGTACTTGAAGTACTTTTACTTTCCTCACAGTTAAAGAGGCAAACTCGTAGAGTTGTTAGCAACAGCAGCAAACCCTATAGTTAACTCACTAATAGCTACACCTGTCACTATTAGCTGAGGAAGCCTAAATTCTAATTGGACTCAGACCCACTGTCTAACTTTGCAAATACAGCTGAACCAACTCCTTGGTAGTATTTTGCTATTCATACATCCTATCCAACACCAACTTTAGGACACATTCAGACAATGATACAGCCATTGACAATAAGATTTTGAAATGTCACGACGTCCTTCCATAGCAACATCTGCATGAAGGCCAAATTGTTAGTTCTGTTAAGATCAGACCGAGTTGTGCATTAAATAATAAGCGTTCTAACAGGATCCAATGAGTGGACCACAAAACTCTTGGACATTTGGAAATGGCTTTGTCAATGTAGGTGCCACTCTTTCTCTGCATCTTACCCTAACAAATTAAATCACTGACATTCTTCTCCTCACTAACACTGTTAGTAACTGTCAATGTGCTTAGGTGTATTTCAGTTTTGTGTCCTGATGATTTTATCCTGGCTTAGCTAAGGTAGATAGTTGGTTAACAGACTGCCCAGATGTCATTGCCGTGAATGAACTTTTCCAACTTGGATTACGCACGGACACTTGTGCTCTCACAATCACACCTCAAGTGAGATTGTGAGACCAAAGGGGGGAATGTTGGGACCTGAACCTGGTGGTGAGCAATGGAGGCTCACCACGCATAACCAAGTTTCGACCACATGGCTTTCTTTGTCTTGGAGACAAAGGAAAGCACCGGAACCTTAAAGTCCCACAACCTTCCAGGTGTGAAATCCGATCCAGCAGCCACCACTGGATGACTGTGGCATGTGACCTCTGAGGTCATCAAGTCATATAAAGGCTGTGCTCAGCCTTTATCCGCTCTCTCCTCTTGAAGCTCTTCTCTTCTCTTCTCCAAGCCCTGGAACCACTCTCCAGGGATCCCCAGCTGTGCAGCTGCAGCTGGCTGTCTGAGGTAGCCTGCTGACCAAAGCAGATCCTCAGACCTTTCCTCACAGCAGCGACGCGAGAGCCTGCTGAGGAACAATCAAGATCCGGCAAACAAACTCCATTGGCCAACAAACACAAGGTTTGTAGGTTAATCCTCCATACAACAGGAGCCACACAGCGAGTTAGCACCGAGCTGCTAACCAACTACGTCAAAGGAGCGGCCAGTTTCCCTCCAGCATCTGCCATCAGGACCACACAGCAAAGACTGCCTTCCAACATTGGAATTCTAACTCTCTCAGCTTGGCCCTTCCATCAGGAACCACCAGCCAAAGGAGCAACACACCAGAGAGAGTTTCTCTCACACCAGAACTGGTAACACCAACTGGGCCTAGTCAAGCTAAGATAAGCTAAGCTAAAGATAAATCAAGGACTGTGAGTTGATGTATTTGTGTTTACTGAGTGTTGTGATCAGTTTGGTAGACAGGTTATTGTATTGTTGGCTCTGCCACATTGTTAAGTAGATGAAGTTAGGTTACGCTTGCATGCTAACTAACCATCCTTCCTCTAACCTGGCACCTCATGAAACACACACACACACACACACACACACACACACACACACACACACTCACCCAGCACATGGTCTGAGTGCCTCCACAGATCTTCTTTGTTCAGGGCCTCCAGGCCTCAGCAGCCATTTTGACACACCCAGACACACACACACACACACACACACACACACACACACCTGTAGAAAGTACACTGTAGCTAGATTGTATGTTTCCTTTTCTTTTATTCTTGTTAATAAATGATTATTTAACATACCTGTTGTCTGTTTAATGTTGCACAAGAGTGAATTCCGCCAACCTCTACACGGTCAAGAACTCCAAATTCCTTCTACCTAAACTAGTTGTTAATCTGGTAATTTTGGTTCTAGTTATTAAATTAATTATTAATCAGAGTTCCAAATTGACAATTTAGTACTAGTTATGAGATTGATTTAATAAATTGGCTATCTTTCCCTTGTAACAAGGGTGGTGCCCCGAGGTGATCTAATGTATTAGATCCAATTATTTAATAATTAATAATTATTATTCTAATAATTATTAACTATTTTGGATAGCCAAACCCCAATAATTAGTGCCCTTAGTAGGCAACCTCAACAAAGGGTGCCCCAGCAAATGGTGCCCCCGTGAGGTAAAGAACAATTGGTGACCACGTGTTATGCTGGCATCATTGTGTCGTCAACACCCATCACCCGCAGCTTCTCACCCATTAGCAGAGGTTGAATGGTGTTGAAAGCACTGAAGAAATCAAAAAATGTGATCCTCACAGTGTCTCCTCCACCATCCAGATGCCTATGGGCTCGTTGCAGCAGGTAGATGACAGCATCATCGACTCCTAGATGGGGCTGATAGGCAAATTGCAGGGGGTCCAGAAACGTCCTCACCTGTGGCCTCAGCTGGGCTAAGACCAGTCTCTCCAGGACCTTCATCACATGAGATGTGAGAGCAACTGGTCTGTAGTCTGCCGGGTCAGATGGCCTTGACTTCTTGGGGACCGAAACCAAGCAGGATGTCTTCCACAGCCTCGGGACTTTCTCCAGACTAAGACTCAGGTTGTACAGATGTCCCAGTACAGGAGACAACTGGCTGGCACAGGTCTTCAGGATCTGCCACCAAAGACATCTGCATCTGCATCTACCCCCATGCAATGGTAGATGCAGATGTCTTTGGTGGAGGAGGAGAAGGTGGGGGAGAAGGAGGTTGGGCAGATGGAGAGGTGCTCTGCAGGAGGGTGCAGTGTGGGTGTGATGGGGGCAGGGGGTGTCGGAGGAGTGGCAGGGGGTGAGCTAAACCTGTTTTAAAAAATGGTTAAACTGGTTTGCTCTATCCAGGCTCCCTGATGTCTGCCTGTCATTCCCCTTCATCCCTGTGATGTTCTTCATTCCCATCCACACATCCCTCACACTGTTCTGTTGGAGTTTGACCTCCAGCTTCCTCCTGTAGTTGTCCTTGCATGTCCTCAGCATCTCCCTGAGTTCATACTGCACTCTCCTCTGCTCCTCTCTGTCTCCAGACCTGAAAGCCCTCTTCTTCTTGCTTAGAAGTGCCTTCAGGTCACTGGTGATCCATGGCTTGTTGTTTGAGAAGCAGTGTATGGTCCGGGCTGGCACGGTGATATCCTTGCAGAATTTGATGTACTCTGTGATGCAGTCCATCCTACTATCAATGTCCTCCCCATGTGGCTCACAGAGTACATCCCAGTCAGTTGACTCAAAGCAGTCCTGCAGTGCCTCAACAGCCTCCTGTGTCCACCTCCTCACCGTCCTGGTGTGCACGGGCTGCCTTCTCACAAGAGGGACATACTTGGGAGTCATCATGACTAAGTTGTGGTCAGACTTGCCTGGGGGGGCTGTGGCATCGTATGCATCCATGGCATTTGCATACAGGAGATCCAGCGTTTTATTGTCTCTCGTGGGGCAGTCAACATACTGGTGGAAGCTATCACTGCTTCGCTGCTGCTTGCTCATCAGAACAGAATGCACCACATCTGATTTTAACACTCGCAAGACACTGATAACACTCAGGGTCGCACTCCTTGGCGCCAAGAGGATAACACTCAAGGATATGTGCCCTGGTCCCAAGAGGAGTCAAGATGTATAAAAAACTTATGATTTCCTTAGTTCGGGGCTTCGTCTCTCCAACTCTTAAAGTGGACGGGTCGAAGCCTCAGCGCTGACTCTATACTCATCTTCCGTGACTCTAAAATAAATTCTTAACCATCCGCCGTAGTTGCGTCTTCTATCTTAGTACTGTTTGACTAACCTTCTTCCCCTGGAATAAAGTTCCTGGGCGAGAGGACGCGGCAGTGCCCGGTCCCACAACGTCACAGGCCACCGCTGCATCAGCTGACTGAGGGATGTAAACGGCGATAACAATAGTGGACGTGAACTCCCTCGGTGAATAATATGGGTGCATTCCCAAAGCCAACAGTTCAATGTCCGGGGTTCAGAGCTGCTCCTTCACACTAACATGACCGGGGTTGCACCACCTCTCACTCACATAAAGTGCAAGCCCGCCACCCTTCTTTTTCTGACTCTTGGAGCAGTCTCTGTCTGCCCGTACCAAACTGTAACCTGGGACAGCAACGCTGTTGTCCGGGATGTGCGAGTGCAGCCACGTCTCACTGAAGCAAAAAATACTGCACTAACGGAACTCCCTCTGGGTCTTCACCAGCGCTCGTCCTTGTTATTCCCCAAAGACCTCATGTTTCCCATTATAATCGCCGGGACCGCTGGCTTGTGTTTTCTCCTTTTCTTCCTCCGTTTGACTCCAGACCTGCAACCCTGGCATCTCCTCCGTAACCCCTCCAGGACCACAGGTCTGTCTCCGGGCAGCAGTGGCAGGCTCACACAGAGCAATCGGCTGTTCACGCGTGTAAACAATGTACCCGCTACTATTGGCAGAGTTCTCTGTTACAGAGAGTAGAAAAAGTAACTAAAGAACGGCAACAAAACTTGATCCAGCCATTATTACAGCTTGATTGGTCAGAAAAAAACAACGGGAGGAATAGACCAACACATAGACAAAAGTTGTAAAAGTTTTTAGAAAACACGACGAGAGCTGCACCTACAGGCAGCCACCTGGAGCGGCGCCATCTTTTTCTTACTAAATAGATTTATATGAACACATCAAAAACCAAAAAATAAACCAGTTAGTAATAAAAAAAAATGTAGGGGTGTCCCTTTTTAAATCACTATTCTCACACTTTCCCCTCAAAAAATATAATGGCATCCCAACATTACGATTATTTCAATTCACATCATCAGGTTAACAGTACATGTGGTACAAATGCACAGCATAAAGGTGGGTTATGTCTATGAAGGAGTCAGTAATTTCTATAAAGATCAAGATGTACAAATTTTATCAGTCTTCCGTTGATGTCACATGGTTGCAGAAGATGTTTCTGTCCACAATAACAGCCCACTGCCACATCCACCAACATGTGGTACAATCTGAAATAGACTACCTCGTTGTCTGACATTTTAACACTGTCAATATTTGTATCTACTTGAATGAACTAATACTGAACAACACAGCTTAACAATGGCTTAACTGATTGTCATTTATACTCTATATTTTGAACTGAGGAACTGGCTTACTGACTTACTCAAACTTCTCTTATGACTCTAATTTATACTTGAACATGTGTCATGGTAGGCTGTCCTAACTTATGGTAAGTGAACCTTCATGAACATTCTTGGCTCTCCAGATTTGAAAGGATACTTTTTCTTTTGAGACAGGAGGATGATCAGGATCTTCTTCTTGATCACTGGAAGCTGATTCAGGAGACTGTTCTTCCCCTTGAGCGTGCGATGTCTATGTCAAAAACCAAAAAATATATCAATTAATAATAAACAAATGTAGGGGCGTCCCTTTTTAAATCACTTTTCTCACAGAAAAGGCAAAAAACATCAGTGAACAGTGTACAGGCATAGTATATTCATACATGCCTTAAAGATTCAAAATAATGTCATAGTATTGTATGTCATAAAAATGTGGGAAAAAATGCCATACTGTAGTATGTCTTGAAAAAATACGAATAAATATCATAGATATGTCCTAAAATGAAAAAATCATAGTTTTCGTGTTTCATAAAAAACTTTACAGTAGAGAATATCATAAAACAATCACAAACAATCATCATACAATATGGTAGAAAAACACCCTTTACAGTACAGTATGTCTTAAAAATTCAATAATATGTCATAGTAAGTGAAAAGCATAGTGAGGCAACAAATTTTCATGAAAAATTACATTTGATTTGACTAATGCATGAAGAACTTTCTGAAAAATGTCACAGCATCAAAAACATCGTAGTCCGATTATAGAGAGGCACCGAAAAGGTCATGAAAAATGTCATAGTAACAACATAGTAAAGTAAGTCATCAAAAACCTTATAATACATGTCACTGTATACTACAGCATTGGAAATGTCATGAAAAATGGGATAATGTCCCGAGGCATCAAAAACTATATATATAGAAAATAATATACTAGGACACACAATGTCCTAGTATATATAGAAAGGCAACGAAAATGTAATGAAACACAACATAGTAAAGCAAGACTTCGAAAAACTCATAAAAATAACAGTATAGTAAGGAGTTGAAAATATCATGAAAATGGAAAATAAAATAAAACAACAGGTGGCGAATTCAATTCATCACTTTTAAAATCTTATACAAATATACTTTCTTCTTTCCAGCATCTCCTGCTTCACCATAACCATCAACACCTCCTTGTCAATTCCTGTTACACTTCTTAATGTGCAGTTATTTGCAATCTGTCCTTCCTTCCGCCCTTGCTTTCCTCTATATTCTCTGCTGAGCAGACTGAGTCATTCTCCCAGACAGCAATAACATCTGTGTATATGTGTGTGTATAAGTGCTGCAATTACTGCATTCTTAAGTAAGAATCTTGGGCTCATCTCCCTCCCTCCTTTTGTTCTCTGTAACAGAAAGTATTGGCTAAGTTGTGTGAAATCCTCAATCTTCCAACTAACTGATGGAAGGATGCATTAACCATTTAAGAAAAAAATAAAAGAGAGAGAGAGAGAGAAAAAAAAAATAGTGGTCCAACCCATCAGAACAGCTTCCAGCCTCAACAGTAACAGATGGGACTGATTGCCCCACTCAGCTCATCTGTAACAGAGAAATAAACAGATGAAATTAAAAAAAATTATGACACTATGCCTGTTAGACCAAAACAATGTTTGTCAGTGCTTAGAGGCTGCATAGAGGTTTGTGTGATTGACTATTTGAGTGTGTGTGTGTGTGTGTGTGTACAGGTGTGGTGGTGGGGTTTCAGGATAATGGGTAGATGGAGCATCCTAAACCCAGAGTAGACATCTTAATGTAGCCTCATGATTACAGTGAACTGAAGAGCAGAGCAATCATAATGGAGGCAGTCATATGAGATTTGTCTACTTTAATTTAGTGATTACTTTTTTTCGAGCTGACTTTTACATTTACACATGAACAAACTTATGCCACCATTTAGACATTCTCATGTGGAGCAGTGAAATTTTCACTGAATATAGACAAGTGACCTCTCTTTCATCTTCATTGCATTGAGCATCCTATATGTATGGCAGTATGTGTAAGCTGTTTTCGTTGCAGTTACTTGCAGCAAGCAATTCTTCATTGAACACATATGTTGGAGTAGCAAACAGAGCAATACTGAATAAAGAAAACACTCATAATGTTAAAAGCATAAGATAAACAATTCATATCCAGCCATCATGGTACTGGTAACAGAACCTCCTTCCCAGGAGAATGCAACCTTCCATAATTCTTCTGAGAACGTGTCTGCAATGAGCACAGTAATCATAAGAGAAGACTATGAGTTTCACGCCTCTATGTGCATGTAATGTTATATGCGAGTATGTGGTAACTTTAGCAAAATCTGTGTATCTACAGGGGTTCAGGAGTACAAACAGTGGTCTTCTTCGTCAACACCCTTGTAATCTTCAGTCTCATCCTCTCTGGGCGCAGAGAGGGAGACCAGTGGAGCAGTTTCACCTGCATGTTGTGAAAAATGGTTGTTTGACAAATTTTGATTTTAGACATTTCAAACAAAATTTTACCATATCATCATGATTCTCATTAAACTGTAACACATACTGTCATGGAATATTTCTACTCTACTCGATGGGGTTCGGAAGAATGAAAGAGTGGAGTCAGTCAGTCTTTTCAGGTCGAGCTCTGCACAGAGCGGGCTCCTTGGGATTCATGTGAGGGAGTCCGCCCCACCCAGGTCCCATACTGTATTTATTGAGTTCTTACACAGGGAAAGCATCACTTTCTCCAATCCTATGTTCATCAACTCTTCATTTCCCTTATATGGTATTGTCTTATCTTGCATTACGCCCTGTGATGTGAGTTTCATAACCATCCTCATGTGCATCGTCTTCGCCTTTCACATGTCCATACTGTGCTTGTTTTGGTAAAGAGACATGGTGACCCAGGTCAACCTGTTCTTTTGAGACTCCCTGTTCTTCTGGGGTCACATCAGGAATGCAGCCTTATCACATCAACCGCCGCATCAACATATGATTAAATTTCCCACTACAATACATGCTGCTGTCAGAGGTCAAGGATTGTTTAACTGGATGGTGAGCAGTAGTGGGGAAGGAACTGGTACTGAGTTAGTGACATTACTGACAAGCTTGGGGTTCTGGACCAAGAAGTGCAGGAGACCAGAGCACGGTGTACAGAATTTCTTTATTAAGATGGAGTAGGAATAACCCATAAGGCAAGACCAGGTGGTGATGGCAGGAGGCAAGCTGGTCGCAAGTCTTATGGAGCGTGGTCGTGGTCGAGAGAACAGCCAAGGAATGCGGGATGATATTGCTATCATCTGGTGCAGAGTAAAGCGTGAGCTGGGTTTTTAAAGGGACAGGGTGATTACTGGTAATGAATGTCAGGCATGTCTTGTCTGCCTGCCGGGGCCTGCCACTGCCTGGGAAAACAAAAGAAAAACAAAAGGAGGGAGAGGGAAGCAGCCGAAAAGTAGAACAGAAACTGAACCATCACAATTACATTGGATTGATCAAGCTTTTAATAGTTGGCTCTCCCGCCACAAAATTGATATTACGATGATCAGTGTTAATGTAACCAATACAGTTACAACCGCTTGAGTACTACAACCTAGTCTCCATAGTGCTGTCCTTTTGGAGGGTTTTGTCAGTTGAGGTCTGTTCAGTCTCTGGTGGGGTTTCATTTCCAGAGCTGTGGTCATTGCGAGTCAGTGAGGTTCCTAAGTCAGTCCAAACCACAGTCAAATGTTCTTTTTTCAATGTTCAATTTTCAATGACATTTTCACCCTTTCTGAATAAAAACTGTAATAGCGTTTGAATGGCCTAATGCCCGAGTGAGGATCCTGTTGGATTATTATGAAAGTAAGTGTTCTTATTTCTCATCAAACCATGTCATGCCGTAGCCTTATGATATGTTAATCACTGCTTCGCTGCTGCTTGCTCATCAGAACAGAATGCACCACATCTGATTTTAACACTTGCTCGGGTCCAGCTAGAGCTGGTTGGCTACACATAGCAAGACACTGATAACACTCAGGGTCACACTCCCTGGTGCCAGGAGGATAACACTCAAGGATATGCGCCCTGGTCCCAAGAGGAGTCAAGATGTATAAAAACTTATGATTTCCTTAGTTCAGGGCTTCGTCTCTCCAACTCTTAAAGTGGACAGGTCGAAGCCTCAGCGCTGACTCTAAAATAAATTCTTAAATCATACGCCATAGTTGCGTCTTCTATTTTAGTACTGTTTGACTAACTTCCTTCCCCTGGAATAAAGTTCCCGGACGAGAGGACGCGGCAGTGCCTGGTCCCACAAATTGGGGGCTCGTCCGGGATTTCAGGCCTAAGTGAAGGAGGTTTTTTGCACCGAGGAAAAGCCTCTCACAGCTGGCGGCCACCAAAACAAAAGGTAAGCAGAAAACCTTTTTATCAAATTTCTGCACGTCCACCCGGATGTTTTGTTGGTTGTGTTAGACTGATCTAAAGTGTAATACTGTTTTTGGTAAAATAAAACACGGAAAATGAGTATGGAATAGTATTGAAAATTTATTATTATTATTATTACTTTTAAAGACAAGAATTAGGGCGTGGTTAGTACAGTTTAAATGTCCATGGGAGCCTGATCCAACTCCCTAAAAAATGCCTAACCGTAGGAAGTTTGGGTTTTAAGGTCCTTCTGTTAAACAAAATAACAGTAATGCATCTAGCTCCGATTAGCCTAGCCCATGAGGGTTTGGGTTTCAAGGTCCCTCAGTTATGACTGTTAATTTCCGAATTTACAGCCATAGCTGCAAAAGAACTACCCATCGGAAGTTTAGGTTTTAAGGTCCCTCTGTTAGCAGTAAGTTACTGCTAGCAGTAAAAGCAGCTAACTACGATACTTGATTAGGGTTTGGGTTTCGAGGTCCCTCAATTGTTGCTGTTGATTTCTGAATTAGTTTCCGACTTAACAGCCACAACTGTAAAAGCTGCTAGCCCGTCGGAAGTTTGGGTTTTAAGGTCCCACTGTTATGAATATTAATGGTAAAAGCAGCTAACTCCGATTATTGATTAGGGTTGGGTTTGAAGTTCCCTCAGTTATAGCTGTTAATTTCCGAATTAACAGCTACAAGTGTATTAGCAACAACCTGACGGAAGTTTGGGTTTTAAGGTCCCTCTGTTACTACAGTAAAAGCAGCTAACTCCGGTTATTGATTCAGGTTTGGGTTGAAAGATCCCTCAGTTATAGCTGTTAATATTCTGTATTTTTAGCTATAGTTGTAAGAGCGTCCAACCCGCGAGACGTCTTGAGAAAAGTATAAAAAACAAAAAATTTTAAAAAAGTGTCTGAGTGTATCTGAGTGAATGAAATACTGCGCCCTGGTTAAAAGAGTGTGTGTGTTGCGAGTGCAGGGGCAGAAGGGAGGCCGGGCCTAAAAGATTGTGTGTACTGAACAACTTTAAACATGTCTAAAGAGAAAAAAAGAAGGCGAAGGAGGAGAATAGAGCAATTCTCCAGGGGTCTTGGCACATTATTTGTATGTGGGAAAAATACAAATTTGACACACTTTCCCAGACGGCGAAATTGAAAACAAATTATACATATAAAACATTCCCTTTTTTTAAACACTATGTACCTGGAACAAGCCTCGCTAACCCATATTAACAGCAATTGCACAATTGACTAAAAGCTACTTACCAGAGGCTCATACATTCAATACCCACGCACACTCCAGGCAAGGCAGAATACGCAGCTCAATCCAGGTTCCGCTTTAAAAGAAACAGGGACACGGGAGTTCAGTATCGTGTAGCGGTGTGAATGCGGCTAATGGCGGAAGCTAATAACGCTAATGCTAACAACGCAATTTACGTTCTCCTCTGCAACCGTTAAAAAAGGTCCGCTCTCTGCAACCCACAAGGAAAAAAGAATGATACTCGCTCTCTCCAGCTGATAAAAGTAATTCTGTGATGGAATATCTGGTTCTCTTGCACAAAAAGTTGCTAAAGTCTGCAGCAGAAACTATGCATGCAGCCACCTCTACACGCGTCCAGCAGAGAGAGGAAGAAAAAAACTAACACCACGGCACGTACACCCCGACGGCATCCGATTTGCCAAGGCCACACCATATTACGGGAACTCCTCATGTCACCTGCATCTTATACACTTTGAGAAAGGCACTTTCGTCACACATTGAAAAGAAAGGATCTACTCTTTTTAACAGATAAATGAATTTGCGTGTATCGATCTTTTTAATCTATTTATTTGCTTATCTTTTTTAAATCTATTTATGTGACACAACATATGAATTTATTAACTTATTGTTCCAATTAATTAGATAATGACTGGACTTGTATTTACTTATTAAGAGCCTGGTAACCTGGGTTACACTTGCTATTTTGCTTTTTGCTCTCTGTGGTTGTTGTTGTATCCCCTGTATCCGAGTCCTTATCATCCAGTGCATCGACAAGGCGGTGGGGTCCATCGATACAAAAAGATCTCCTCCAGAGTATCAAATGACAGCAACCTCCACTGGATGAGGGAGATGGAGAATTAGCTGAACAGGAAGAAGATCCTCCTGAGGACATGCTGATACAGCTGACGCTGTCGGAGGAGGACGGCTTGGAAGAAGATGACATCGTTTCGTGGACAGGGTCTACAATAAGTGATCACATGTTGTTAGAATAGAATTGCTTTGTTGCTTGCTGGTAAGCATAATATATTAACTGATTATAGAAACTGTTAGTGATATTTCCACTTTGTTGCATACACAACTGTGAGACCTGAAGGTCATCCACCGGAGAAATGGCAGTGGGCTGGGGGACCCACTCACGTGATAGCCGGAAGGGGCACAGTTCCTACATAGGTTAGATACACTACACCACACTATAGTAGTAGGACAGGGGGATTTGTTGGATTATTATGAAACTAAGTGTTCTTAGTTCTCATCACACCATGTCATTGTGCAGAACCTGTGCGCTAATGACTGGTTGCCCCCTCACTGACTATGTATTCTGGTCAGAGAATAGCTGCGACTTCTGTTTAGCTTGACAGATTTATTGTTTGAAAACAGCATCCAAGGTGGGATAAAGTTGTGTAGGTATGTATGTGTGTGTGTGTGTGTGTGGTCTCTGTAAATAGAGTATACAGTAAATGTGGTCACTATACAGTGTAATGGAACAATCTGAACAAACCATACAAACAAATATACATCTCCATGCACAGACATCTGGGTATATAATACAATACAGTCTTTGATCACATGAGGGCGCTCTACGGCCACAAAGGATCGAACAGACAATATATGACGAAGTCCAGAAAGACGCTAGGTCACGTGACCGCTGCATGACAGAAAACTACGCAGTTATCTCTACCTTTATGGAGCTAAATAACTTCTCAATCCTTAAATAAACATCGAAGTAGACACTGTAGTCATACCAAACTATAAAAGCGCTACAAATCCCGACTACGCATGCATCCGTAACTTAAGAATATGAATATTAACAAGTACTACGACATCGCGATGCACACAATTGTAGGGAATCAACAAAGTTACCACACTACAGGACTTACAACGAACTGAAAAGGGTAAAAGGTAGATAAAATATAAACAGGGATTGTGTACTTACATCCTCATTGACGCACACGTACACACAACTAGAACTGGGTGCTAATGCGGAGACAAGTTGCTCTACACATGTTTCAACAGCGATCAACGACGAACGAAACCAAAAGTCACAGCAAGCAAGGGCGTGGCTATGTCACGACTGACGTGGACCCAGCGGGGAGTTTTCCACAGTCATGCCATAGCCTTATGATATGTTAATCACTGCTTCGCTGCTGCTTGCTCAGAACAGAATGCACCACATGTGATTTTAACACTTGCTCGGGTCCAGCTAGAGCTGTTTGGCTACACATAGCACCTGGAATAAAGTTCCCGGACGAGAGGATGCGGCACTGCCCGGTCCAAAACTGCCACACCTGCAATCTATTCACAATCCCAGCACTGTATTCCTCATCCAGTTTATTCAGACTTTAATGACACCCAGTTATGTCAATCATTGGTCACAAAAGTCATTTTTGAGTCGGTGTGCACTTATGCTAAAACAATGTCAGACGCTGTCGTTTTCTCTGGACCCCTGCCTAATCTGACCAGTGATGACATATTTAGCTGCATGTCATCATTCAATCACTTGTTGTCCAGGTGGTGTCCAAAAAACAATGTGGGCTTTATGAATATTTGGAGGACCTTTTGGGGAAGACATGGTTTTAATGGGAGAGAAAGCATCCATCCCACCTTGCATCGAGTCAGTAGACTCCCAAACACCTAATAATCCAGGGTTCAGACCAGGAGGCAGAGTTACAGTTTTACACACTTCCATTTGAGCAGGAATCCATCCATACCTCTATAGAAAGTGTGCCTGCCCCCAAAGCAACTAAATTAATTAAACCAAAAGAAAACAAAAGAGGTTTTTCATAAAAACCTAATACTGAAACCTGGCCTACTCATATTAACTCTCTTATCCTTTATCGTACAGGCAGAGGAGGAGGGGTTGCAGCAATTTGTCATGCAAGCTTATTAATCAACTCCAGACCAAGACTTGGGGATAACTCTTAAAAGTCTTTCTCACCCTAGCGGAAAAAAACTCAAAAATTGTATATTGTCCATCTGGATTTTTAATCTGAATTCTCAGACTTTTTAGCTGACCTACACTACCGTTCAAAAGTTTGGGGTCACAGAAATTTTCTTATTTTTGAAAGAAAAGCACTGTTTTTTTCAATAAAGATAACTTTAAACTAATCACAAATACACTCTACACATTGCTAATGTGATAAATGACTATTCTAGCTGCAAATGTCTGGTTTTTGGTGCAATATCTACATAGGTGTGTAGAGGCCCATTTCCAGCAACTATTACTCCAGTGTTCTAATGGTACACATTGTTTGTGTTTGTACCACAAACCAGGGCCTGATCAACCCTGGCTGGGTCACCTCAGGGAGGACGTCTGATGTTGAGAGACCTGAAACACCCGATGATCTCAGGCATATCACTGATGATGTGTCGCAGTGCATCCGAAGATGTATCTTTCATCAGTATAATCTGGCATGGCCAGCGGCACCCAGGAAGAGGCTGGGAGACAACCAGGAAAAGACTGGTGATGACTGGAGAGACAGTTGACAGCCAGAAAGACGGTTCCTGGGGCAGGAAGGGGTGGCATCCTGATTTGCATCTTGCACGAGGAGGAATCCATAAAAAGCTATGGGGGGGGGGGGGGGGGGGGTGAGTTCCCTAACAGGATTGATACAACATTGACGACCTCAGCAAACAGCTTGACGACAACAACAACAGAGAGATGCATTTGCAGGAAGGTCTGCAAGAACAAGCATGGCCTGAAGATATATCTCAGGTGCATGAAATGCGGGATGTATTTAAAACTGCAGCCACTGGGAGGACTCCTCTGTCAGTGTACAGGATTACGCTACAGGTCAGGAAGTTCCCCAACCAGAAGCCCTGGGTAAACACTCAGGTACGAAACATGCTGCGTGCTCGCTCCATTGCATTTAAATCAGGCAACGAGGCTGAGTACAAAGCTGCCAAGTACAAACTGAGAAAGGCCATCACAGCAGCAAAGAGGCAGTACAGGGAGAAGCTGGACAGCTTCTATTCCACTGCTGACTCCGGGCGGATGTGGAAGGGCTTGCAGCACATCACAGACTACAGGACCACCACCAGCACCATAAGTCACACAGACAGCCTGCCAGATGACCTCAACAGATTCTACACCCGCTTTGAGGCCACAACCAACAGCACAGAGACACACACCTGGACCACCGGACCCCCCTCACCGCCACTAACAGTCTCCTCGGGTCAGGTACACAAAGTCCTGAAGAGAATCAACCCCCACAAGGCAGCAGGACCGGACAACATCCCTGGCCGTGCTCTCAGAGCATGTGCCAACGAGCTGGCTGACGTCCTCACCTCCATCTTCAATCTTTCCCTGAGCCAGAGCACAGTTCCCTCCTGCTTCAAAACCACAACCATCGTCCCCCTCCCCAAGAAGAGCCCACCCACCTGCCTGAATGACTACAGACCAGTAGCACTCACTCCAATCATTATGAAGTGCTTTGAGAGAGTGGTGCTGGTGCACATCCAGAGCAGCGTCCCAGATACACTGGACCCCCTGCAGTATGCCTACCGGCCAAACAGGTCCACCTCAGATGCCATCACAGCCCTCCTTCATTACTCCCTGTCCCACCTGGAAAACAAAGACTCCTACATCAGGATGCTCTTTGTGGATTACAGCTCTGCCTTCAATACGGTCATCCCCTACAAACTCACCCACAAACTGTTCAATCTTGGTCTCCACCCGACCCTCTGTGACTGGCTGTTTGACTTTCTGACTGGCAGACCCCAGTCTGTCAGGATTGGAAATAACACATCAGCCAGCATCATCACAAACATCGGAACCCCACAGGGATGTGTCCTCAGCCCCATCCTCTACACCCTGTTCACACATGACTGCGTCGCCTCCCACAAGGACAACATCATTCTGAAGTTTGCTGACGACACTGCAGTGATAGGACGTATCACTGCGGGGGACGAAGCGGCCTACAGGACAGAGGTGGGCAGTCTGGTGTCATGGTGCGAGGACAACAACCTCACCCTAAACACAGACAAGACGAAGGAAATGATAGTGGACATGAGGAAGGGGAGGAGACCTCATCAGCCACTGTTTATCCGGGAGCTTGAAGTGGAGAGGGTGAGCAGCTTTAAATACCTGGGCGTCCACATCACTGAGGACCTCACGTGGACCACCAACACAACACAGCTGGTCAAGAAAGCTCAACAGCGGCTGTATTTCTTGAGGAGGCTGAGGAAGTTTGGCATGTCCACAAAGATCCTCAGCAACTTCTACAGCTGCTTTGTAGAGAACTGCCTGACCAATGCAATCACTGTGTGGTATGGCAGCACTACGGCCATGGACCGCAAACGCCTGCAGAGAGTGGTAAAGACAGCCGAGAGGATCATCAGGCACCCACTGCCCTCTCTGCACGGCATCTACCACCGCAGAGTCCACAGGAGAGCTGCCACCATTATAAAGGACAATACCCACCCACAACATGGACTGTTTACACTCCTGCCCTCAGGACGGAGGTACAGGAGTGTGAAATGTAGGACAACCCGTCTGAAAAACTCATTCTACCCCACTGCCATCAGAACCCTCAATTGCTAAGGTCACTTTAATTAACACCAAGTCACTTTAAACACTTTAATGTTTACAAACCAGCCATCTCTTGCACGAGGTATAGTTTACATTGCCATTTGCACTGATGTTGCCATTTGCACTGATGTACAGTTATTTCTTTATAGTTACTATTTTTTTTTGTATTTACTTACGTTCTGTGTTATCTATTTTTTTTTTTTTTTCCTTTTTATATTACTTATTGCTGGTACTCTGAGTGGACAGCAAAGTAAGAATTTCATTGTACAGGGAAACGTGTTTCTTTACTGTACATATGACAATAAACACTTGAAATTGAAAGTTCACCATGACCATGCCCTAGAAAATCATAGTAAAAGGAACAACTTGTGACTGATATGCCTGAAAGAGACTTTTGGCACTAATGGGACACTCTTGAGCTGTGTTCAGAAGATCCTAACAGAGGGGCTTGGTGTCTTGACTGACCGTCGAGGCCGGAGCTAATACGGTTCCTGAGACAGTTAGTGAGGGAAAAGGTGATTACTGCAGCAAAAGCAAAGCTGGGCTTCAAGTGGGAAGGATGCCAACTTTCTGTGTTTCCAGATATGACCAGGAAATTAGCGGAGAAGAGGAAGGATTTCACCCTGCTGAAGTGCAAATTACAGGATTTTAATTTGAAATACTTCCTGGCTTTCTCACAACTCTGTGGTTCAAATGGAAAAAGAAGAACCTGAGTTTCGCCACAGCAACAGTGGTGCATAAAATTAAGAAAATGGTGAAATGTAGGCTGCATATGTAACAAAGGAGACGAGTGGATATTTGTAATTTCATGGGAGAGTCACAGACATACTGTGTAACGTTGGACTTGTCAGAGTGCTGTAGATCCAAGTAAGGTGAATCAGGGAATCAATGTCACGCTCATTCTTAGCATACAGCTTGATGTCATCCATGTAGAGGAGGTGGCTGATGGTTGTTCCACTTTGGAACTGGTACCCATAGCCACGCTTTGAGATGATCTGGCTGAGGGGGTTTAGGCCTATGCAGAACAGCAGGGGGGACAGAGCATCTCCTTGGTATATGCCGCATCTGATGCTCACCTGTGCAATTGGTTTTGAGTTGGCCTCCAGAGTTGTGTTCCACAGCCTCATCGAGTTCTGGATGAACTCTCTTTGGGTCCTACCAATGCTGTACAGCTTTAGGCACTCCAGTATCCATGTGTGTGGCATGGAATCATAGGCCTTCTTGTACTCAATCCAGGCAGTGCACAGGTTGGTGTTCCTCGTCTTGCAATCTCGGGCAATTGCCCTGTCCAACAGTAGCTGATGTTTGGCTCCTCTGGTGTTATTGCCTACACCTTTCTGTGCTCTGCTCATGTGCCTACTCATCTTAGCCGCTATGATGCCTGATAGGAGCTTCCATGTGGTGCTGAGGCAGGTTATAGGCCGGTAATTGGATGGTATTGTTCCCTTCTGGGGGTCCTTCATTATGAGGACTGTCCGGCCTTGGGTTAGCAACTCTGGGTGGTTTCCCGATATTGGAAGATGGTTCATCTGTGCTGCTAGGCTTTCATGGAGTGTGGTCAACTTCAGGAGAAGTCATATTTTATGATTCCATGCACCCATGTCCCCCAAAACACAGTACTGTCCCATGTGAGCTTTTCTCGGCGAGAAAAGCAGGTTTTGGTCATAAGCCTGTTTGCACTTGTGCAGAAGTGGTGACCCATGAACTTTTTGCTCTGTATGCATTATCAACTGACAAAGAATGATAGTAAGGTGTTATTTTATGATTCCAGGCACCCATGTGCCCCAAAACACAGGACTGTCCCTTTAGAGCTTTTCTCGGCATGAAAAGCAGAGTTTGGTCATATGCCTGTTTCCACTTGTGCAGAAGGGGCTCCCCATGGATCTTTTGCTTTATATGCATTACCAACTGACAAAGAATGATACTAAAGTGTTATTTCATGATTCCATGAACCCAAGTCCCCCAAAACACAGTACTGTCCCCTGTGAGATTTTCTTGGCGAGAAAAGCATGTTTTGGTTATATGCCTGATTGCACTTGTGCAGAAGTGGTGACCCATGAACCTTTTGCTCTATATGCATTATCAACTGACAAAGAATGATATTAAAGTGTTTTTTCATGACTCCATGCACCCATGTCCCCCAGAACACAGTACTGTCCCTTGTGAGCTTTTCTCGGTGAGAAAAGCAGGTTTTGGTCATATGCCTGTTTGCACATGTGCAGAAGTGGTGACCCATGACCTTTTTGCTCTATATGCATTGTCAACTGACAAAGAATGATATGAAAGTGTTATTTTATGATTCCAGGCACCCATGTTGCCCAAAACACAGTATTGTCCCTTGTGAACTTTTCTCGTTCATGGGTCTCTGCTTCTGCAGAAGTGCAAACAGGCCAGTGAGTGCGAACTTTTCTCGCCGAGAAAAGCACTAAATGGACGGACTGTGTTTTGATGGACATGGGTGCCTGGAATCATAAAATAACACTTTAATATAATCCTTGGTCAGTTGACAATGCATATGGAGCAAAATGTTCATGGGTCACCGCTTCTGCACAAGAGCAAACAGAAATATGACGAAAACTTGCTTTTCTCACAGAGTAAAGCTCACAAGGGACAGTACTGTGTTTTGGGGACATGGGTGCATGGAATCATGAAATTACACTTCAGTATCATTCTTTGTCAGTTGATAATGCATATAAAGCAAAAAGCTCATGGGTCACTGCTTCTGCACAAGTGCAAACAGCCCAGTGAGTGTGAGCTTTTCTTGTCGAGGAAAGCTCTAAAGGGACAGTACTGTTTTGGGGGACATGGATGCCTGGAATCGTTAAATAACACTTTAATATCATTCTCTGTCAGTTGATAATGCAGGTAAAGCAAAAAGTGCAAGGGTAACCCCTTCTGCAGAAGTGCAAACAGGCCAGTGAGTGAGAGCTTTTCTCGCAGAGAAAAGCACTAAATGGACGGTACTGTGTTTTGATAGACATGGGTGCTTGGAATCATGAAGTAACACTTTAGTTTCATTGTTTGTCAGTTGATAATGCATATAAAGCAAAAATTCCATGGGTCACCCCTTCTGCACAAGTTCAAACAGGCCAGTGAGTGTGAGGATTTCTCGCCGAGAAAAGCACTTAATGGACGGTACTGTGTTTTGGGGGACATGGATGCCTGGAATCATAAAATAACACATTAATATCATTCGTGGTTAGTTGACAATGCATATGGAGCAAAAAGTTCATGGGTCCCCGCTTGTGCACAAGAGCAAACAGGCACATGACCAAAACCTGCTTTTCTCGCCGAGAAAAACACTTAATGAACTGTACTGTGTTTTGGGGGACATGGGTGCCTGGAATCATGAAATAACACTTTTATATCATTGTTGGTCAGTTGAAAATGCATATGGAGCAAAAAGTTCATGGATCCACGCTTCTGCACAACAGCAAACAGGCCAGTGACTGTGAGATTTTCTAGCCGAGGAAAGCACTTAATGGACAGTCATGTGTTTTTATATCTCGCTGAGAAAAGCACCTAATGCACGGTATTGTGTTTTGATAGACATCGGTGCCTGGAATCATAAAATAACACTTTGATATCATTCTTGGTCAGTTGACAATACATATGGAGCAAAAAGTTCATGGGTCCCTGCTTCTGGACAAGAGCAAACAGGCCAGTGAATGTGAGATTTTCTCGCCGAGAAAAGCACTTCATGGACGGTCATGTGTTTTTACATCTCGCTGAGAAAAGCACCTAATGCACGGTACTGTGTTTTGATAGACATCGGTGCCTGGAATCATAAAATAACACTTTAATATCATTCTTGGTCAGTTGACGATGCATATGGAGCAAAAAGTTGATGGGTCCCCGCTTCTGCACAAGAGCAAACAGGCATATGACCAAAACCTGCTTTTCTCGCCGAGAAAAACACTTAATGAACTGTACTGTGTTTTGGGGGACATGGGTGCCTGGAATCATGAAATAACACTTTTATATCATTGTTGGTCAGTTGAAAATGCATATGGAGCAAAAAGTTCATGGATCCACGCTTCTGCACAACAGCAAACAGGCCAGTGACTGTGAGATTTTCTAGCCGAGGAAAGCACTTAATGGACAGTCATGTGTTTTTATATCTCGCTGAGAAAATCACCTAATGCACGGTATTGTGTTTTGATAGACATCGGTGCCTGGAATCATAAAATAACACTTTAATATCATTCTTGGTCAGTTGACAATGCATATGGAGCAAAAAGTTCATGGGTCCCCGCTTCTGGACAAGAGCAAACAGGCCAGTGACTGTGAGATTTCCTCGCCGAAAAAAGCACCTAATGCACGGTACTGTGTTTTGATAGACATCGGTGCCTCGAATCATAAAATAACACGTTTATATCATTCTTGGTCAGTTGACAATGCATATGGAGCAAAAAGTTCATGGATCCACGCTTCTGCACAAGTGCAAACAGGTATATGACCAAAACCTGCTTTTCTCGCTGAGAAAAGCACTTAATGAACGGTACTGTGTTTTGGGGGACATGGGTGCCTGGAATCATGAAATAACACTTTTATATCATTGTTGGTCAGTTGACAATTCATATGGAGCAAAAAGTTCATGGATCCACGCTTCTGCACAAGAGCAAACAGGCATATGACCAAAACCTGCTTTTCTCGCCGAGAAAAGCACTTCATGAACAGTACTGTGTTTTGGGGGAAATGGGTGCCTGGAATCATGAAGTAACACTTTTATATCATTGTTGGTCAGTTGACAATGCATATGGAGCAAAAAGTTCATGGATCCATGCTTCTGCACAAGAGCAAACAGGTGTTGGGCCAGCGTAACACGTGGTCACCAATTGTTCTTTACCTCATGGGGGCACCATTTGCTGGAGCACCCTTTGTTGAGGTTGCCTACTAAGGGCACTAACCATTGGGGTTTGGCTATCCAAAAATAATTAATAAGTATTAGAATAATACTTGTTAATTATTAAATAATTGGATCTAATACATTAGATCACCTCGGGGCACCACCCTTGTTACAAGGGAAAAATAGCCAATTTATTAAATCAATCTCATAACTAGTACTAAATTGTCAATTTGGAACTCTGATTAATGATTAATTTAATAAATAGAACCAAAATTACCAGATTAAAAACTAGTTTAGGTAGAAGGAATTTGGAGTTCTTGACCGTGAAGAGGTTGGCGGAATTCACTCTTGTGCAACATTAAACAGGCAACAGGTATGTTTAATAATCATTCACTAACAAGAAGAAAAGGAAAGGAAACATATAAGCTAGCTACAGTGTACTTTCTACAGGTGTGTGCGAATGTGTGTGTGTGTGTGTGTGTGTGTGTCTGGGTGTATCAAAATGGCTGCTGAGGCCCTGGAGGCCCTGAACAAAGAAGATCTGTGGAGGCACTCAGACCATGTGCTGGGTGAGTGTGTGTGTGTGTGTGTGTGTGTGTGTGTGTGTGTTTCATGAGGTGCCAGGTTAGAGGAAGGATGGTTAGTTAGCATGCAAGCGTAACCTAACTTCATCTACTTAACAATGTGGCAGAGCCAACTATACAATAACCTGTCTACCAAACTGATCACAACACTCAGTAAACACAAATACATCAAATCACAGTTGATGATTTATCTTAGCTTAGCTTGTCTTAGCTTGACTAGGCCCAGTTGGTGTTACCAGTTCTGGTGTGAGAGACACTCTCTCTGGTGTGTTGCTACTTTGGCTGGTGGTTCCTGATGGAAGGGCCAAGCTGAGAGAGTTGGAATTCCGATGTTGGAAGGCAGTCTTTGCTGTGTGGTCCTGATGGCAGACGCTGGAGGGAAACTGGCCGCTCCTTTGACGTAGTTGGTTAGCAGCTCGGTGCTAACTCGCTGTGTGGCTCCTGTTGTATGGAGGATTACCCTACAAACCTTGTGTTTGTTGGCTAATGGAGTTTGTTTGCTGGATCTTGATCGTTCCTCAGCAGGCTCTCGCGTCGCTGCTGTGAGGAAAGGTCTGAGGATCTGCTTTGGTCAGACGGCCAGCTGCAGCTGGACAGCTGGGGGTCCCTGGAGAGTGGTTCCAGGGAAGAGTTGTTGAAGAAGAGCTTGGAGAAGAGGAAGGAAGAGAAGAGAAGAAAGAGAAGAGAGCGAATAAAGGCTGAGCACAGCCTTTATATGACTTGATGACCTCAGAGGTCACATGCCACAGTCATCCAGTGGTGGCTGCTGGATCGGATTTCACACCTGGAAGGTTGTGGGACTTTAAGGTTCCGGTGCTTTCCTTTGTCTCCAAGACAAAGAAAGCCATGTGGTCGAAACTTGGTTATGCGTGGTGAGCCTCCATTGCTCACCACCAGGTTCAGGTCCCAACACAGGCATATGACCAAAAGCTGCTTTTCTCGCCGAGAAAAGCACTAAATGCCTGATACTGTGTTTTGGGGGACATGGGTGCCTGGAATCATAAAAATAACACTTTTATATCATTGTTGGTCAGTTGATAATGGATATAAAGCAATACTTCCATGGGTCACCCCTTCTGCACAGGTTCAAACAGGCCGGTGAGCATCAGCTTTTCTCGCCGAGAAAAGCACTTAATGGACGGTACTGTGTTTTGATAGAAATCGGTGCCTGGAATAATAAAATAACACTTTCATATCATTCTTGGTCAGTTGACAATATATATGGAGCGAAAAGTTCATGGGTCCCCGCTTCTGCACAAAAGCAAACAGGCATATGACCAAAACCTGATTTTCTCGCAGAGGAAAGCACGAAATGCACGGTACTTTGTTTTGGGGGACATGGGTGCCTGGAATCATAAAATAACACTTTCATATCATTCTTGGTCAGTTGACAATATATATGGAGCGAAAAGTTCATGGGTCCCCGCTTCTGGACAAGAGCAAACAGGCATATGACCAAAACGTGCTTTTCTCGCAGAGAAAAGCATGAAATGCAGGGTACTGTGTTTTGGGGGGCATGGGTGCCTGGAATCATAAAAATAACACTTGAATATCATCGTTGGTCAGTTGATAATGGATATAAAGCAAAAATTCCATGGGTCACCCCTTCTGCACAAGTTCAAACAGGCCGGTGAGTGTGAGCTTTTCTCTCTGAGAAAAGCACTTAATGGACGGTACTGTGTTTTGATAGACATCGGTGCCTGGAATCATAAAAATGACACTTTTATATCATTGTTGGTCAGTTGATAATGGATATAAAGCAAAAATTCCATGGGTCACCCCTTCTGCACAAGTTCAAACAGGCCGGTGAGTGTGAGCTTTTCTCGCAGAGAAAAGCACTTAATGGACGGTACTGTGTTTTGATAGACATCGGTGCCTGGAATCATAAAATAACATTTTCATATCATTCTTGGTCAGTTGACAATATAAATGAAGCGACAAGTTCATGGGTCCCCGCTTCTGCACAAGAGCAAACAGGCATATGACCAAAACCTGCTTTTCTCGCAGAGAAAAGCACGAAATGCACGGTACTGTGTTTTGGGGGAGATGGTTGCATGGAATCATGAAATAACACTTTTATATCATTCTTGGTCAGTTGACAATGCGTATGCAGCAAAAAGTTCATGGGTCCCCGCTTCTGCACAAGAGCAAACAGGCATATGACCAAAACCTTCTTTTCTCGCAGAGAAAAGCACTTAATGCACGGTACTGTGTTTTGGGGGACATGGGTGCCTGGAATCATAAAAATAACACTTTTATATCATTGTTGGTCAGTTGATAATGGATATAAAGCAAAAATTCCATGGGTCACCCCTTCTGCACAAGTTTAAACAGGCCAGTGAGTGTCAGCTTTTCTCGCCGAGAAAAGCACTTAATGGACGGTACTGTGTTTTGATAGACATTGGTGCCTGGAATCATAAAATAACACTTTCATATCATTCTTGGTCAGGTGACATTATACATGAAGCGAAAAGTTCATGGGTCCCCGCTTCTGCACACGAGCAAACAGGCAGATGACCAAAACATGCTTTTTTCGCAGAGAAAAGCACAAAATGCACGGTACTGTGTTTTGGGGGACATGGGTGCCTGGAATCATAAAAATAACACTTTTATATCATTGTTGGTCCCTTGATAATGGATATAAAGCAAAAATTCCATGGGTCACCCCTTCTGCACAAGTTCAAACAGGCCGGTGAGTGTGAGCTTTTCTCGCCGAGAAAAGCACTTAATGGACGGCACTGTGTTTTGATAGACATCGGTGCCTGGAATCATAAAATAACCCTTTCATATCATTCTTGGTCAGTTGACAATATATTTGAAGCGAAAAGATCATGGGTCCCTGCTTCTGCACAAGAGCAAACAGGCATATGACCAAAAGCTGCTTTTCTCGCAGAGCAAAGCATGAAATGCACGGTACTGTGTTTTGGGGGAGATGGTTGCACGGAATCATGAAATAACACTTTAGTATCATTCTTTGTCAGTTGGTAATGGATATAAAGAAAAAAAATTCATGGGTCACCCCTTCTGCACAAGAGCAGACAGGCCAGTGAGTGTGAGCTTTTCTCGTCGAGAAAAGCACTTAATGGACGGTACTGTGTTTTTATATCTCGCCGAGAAAAGCACTTAATGGACGGTACTGTGTTTTTATATCTCGCCGAGAAAAGCACCTAATGCACGGTACTGTGTTTTGAGAGACATCGGTGCCTGGAATCATAAAATAACACTTTAATATCATTCTTGGTCAGTTGACAATCCATATGGAGCAAAACGTTGATGGGTCCCCGCTTCTGCACAAGAGCAAACAGGCATATGACCAAAACCTGCTTTTCTCGCCGAGAAAAGCACTTAATGAACGGTACTGTGTTTTGGGGGACATGGGTGCCTGGAATCATAAAAATAACACTTTTATATCATTGTTGGTCAGTTGATAATGGATATAAAGCAAAAATTCCATGGGTCACCCCTTCTGCACAAGTTCAAACAGGCCGGTGAGTTTCAGCTTTTCTCGCCGAGAAAAGCACTTAATGGACGGTAATGTGTTTTTATATCTCGCCGAGAAAAGCACTTAATGCACGGTACTGTGTTTTGGGGGACATGGGTGCCTGGAATTATAAAAATAACACTTTTATATCATTGTTAGTCAGTTGATAATGGATATAAAGCAAAAATTCCATGGGTCACCCCTTCTGCACAAGTTCAAACAGGCCGGTGAGTGTGAGCTTTTCTCGCCGAGAAAAGCACTTAATGGACGGTACTGTGTTTTGGGGGACATAGGTGCCTGGAATCATGAAATAACACTTTTATATCATTGTTGGTCAGTTGACAATGCATATGGAGCAAAAAGTTCATGGATCCACGCTTCTGCACAAGAGCAAACAGGCATATGACCAAAACCTTCTTTTCTCGCAGAGAAAAGCACTAAATGCACGGTACTGTGTTTGGGGCGACATGGGTGCCTGGAATCATAAAAATAACACTTTTATATCATTGTTGGTCAGTTGTCAACATATGTGGAGCGAAAAGTTCATGGGTCCCCGCTTCTGCACAAGAATAAACAGGCATATGACCAAAACCTGCTTTTCTTGCCGAGAAAATCACTAAATGCACGGTACTGTGTTTTGGCGGAGATGGTTGCATGGAATCATGAAATAACACTTTAGTATCATTCTTTGTCAGTTGGTAATGGATATAAAGAAAAAAATTCCATGGGTCACCCCTTCTGCACAAGAGCAAACAGCCCAGTGAGCGTGAGCTTTTCTCGCCGAGAAAAGCACTTAATGGACGGTACTGTGTTTTGACAGACATCGCTGCCTGGAATCATAAAATAACACTTTAATATCATTCTTGGTCAGTTGACAATGCATATGGAGCAAAAAGTTCATGGGTCCGTCGGTAATGGATGTAAAGAAAAAAAATCCATGGGTCACCCCTTCTGCACAAGAGCAAACAGGCCAGTGAGCGTGAGCTTTTCTCGCCGAGAAAAGCACTTAATGGACGGTACTGTGTTTTGATAGACATTGGTGCCTGGAATCATAAAATAACCCTTTCATATCATTCTTGGTCAGTTGACAATATATATGAAGCGAAAAGTTCATGGGTCCCCGCTTCTGCACAAGAGCAAACAGGTATATGACCAAAACCTGCTTTTCTCGCAGAGAAAATCACGAAATGCACGGTACTGTGTTTTGGGGGACATGGGTGCCTGGAATCATAAAAATAACACTTTTATTTAATTTTTGGTCACTTGATAATGGATATAAAGGAAAAATTCCATGGGTCACCCCTTCTGCACAAGTTCAAACAGGCCGGTGAGTGTGATCTTTTTTCGCCGAGAAAAGCACTTAATGGACGGTACTGTGTTTTGATAGACATCGGTGCCTGGAATCATAAAATAACACTTTCATATCATTCTTGGTCAGTTGACAATATATATGGAGCGAAAAGTTCATGGGTCCCCGCTTCTGCACAAGAGCAAACAGGCATGTAGCTGCCATCGAAGTCAGAATAAATAAATAAATAATAGATTAATAAATATTAGTTAACAAATATAAGGTTAAACAATACAGTTCATAAATAAATAAATTTCCACTAAAAACAGAATTAATAGTTTAATATTAAAAGCAACATTTAATTTATTTCATGCATCTTCATGTATCTTCTTTGTTTGATATGGGGAACGTATCTTAATTGGGATAGGAACCAAAGTTTGTTGCCGCAGGTTGAAGGGGTGTCACCTTTAAGGGTCGTAGCTTGTTTAGTTGGACATGCCTGGACCAAGCTAGCAGGCAGACACCACGCTGATCCTGCTGCCTAAGATCAGTGATGATTAAGAAGACGTTGGGATAAAGTG